>CM059583.1:50000000-51217500 GCA_030407085.1 Trichopria drosophilae
AAATGCTTAACCGTCCATTCATTGGCATATTCACCCTATTTAAGGAACAAGATATTGTTACAATATATGTATAGAAACTACTCGAACCTAACGATGCTAGAACTACCCTCTGCCGCCTTCTTTCCTGGCAGTCTTAAAATGGGAATATTCCCGGAAGCATCAGCCTTTCGTCAGGGCAATACGAATTTAGCCAAAATTGTAGGCACCCGGGTCGAAGGCATCTAGTTTAAAATTCAATTTAGATTCCACGATGAAGGCTATCTAAAGTCTCATGATGCCATTATTGGAATGCTAATAATTTTTTTCAATTGCATTAGGCTATATTTATATTTGTAAAAAACACGAAGTTCGTAATGTTTCATAATTCCAGCGAAGTATGAAGTCATTATGACGTATATTTAAAATATGACAAAACTCACTACACACAGTATATTATGGAATAAAGTAGCTATACCATGAAGAGCGAATTAGTCATGATTTTGTTATTTCTACATAATCATTATAAGGACATAGTAACATCTCTATATAAGCAGTACAAAGTGTACCATTATTCATCTGCAGAATTTATTTCCACGTCCCCTAATACAAAATCCAACACTCTCCCTCGCGATACATTCTGATAAAAGTATAATTGGTCGTTAGCTAATTCCGTACTCGGAATTTAACAATTGCACCGACTATAGCAGCCACATCGTGCGTGAAATCACAATAATGATATCAAATGCAGGAACTGCATACGCAAAGTTAAAAGGAACCTCTAGGAGAAGAGTCAATTAAAGTTCTTTAACCTCGCGGCAGAATAGACGCATAAATGAGATTGTCTCATTAACTACTTCAGGTATCTGTGAATAAATTTTTGCACTCGAATGCAGATAGGCGAACTTGGCTATGCAGCTTTCGGTACGCGACGTTACGGGTGTGAAATTACGCTTCATTGTGAGCACGTAATTACTGCGACAGCTGGACTGGGAATAAAATATGCGATTCTTGTTCCTTTGAAAGTTAGTCATATATCACAGAACAAAAAAATGTTTAGAAACTATTTTTATAAGCGGGAGAAGCGAGCAGGACAGCGACCTTTATTAGAAATGCTTGCATTTATGTAAGGACTTGCTTTGATATTTTTTTCGTCGAAGAATTTTTATAAAATCGAAGTAATGAGTACTAATTACTATTTAATCATACGTATAAAACTCGTAACCAGCATGTTCAAAAATTATGAATTGTAATGATTAATATAATGATTGGCTCTTGTCAGTCGTAAATACATTTATATAATACATGCGTAACTACTCTTATATTTATTAAATAAGAAATCAATATATTTGAAAGTAGTATTCATATTTTCAAATATTTCCGTTAACTTGCACTATTGATCTAATGAGTCATACTTCACTCAACAAACATTCAAGGTATAAACCTACTGCAATAAAAAAATTTCTTGATCTTTTGAACTCCTTAATGATGATTTAGGTTCAAACTTTCCATTGTAAAAATTTAACATTATTTATGATAGAAATGTCGAAGAAATTCCAAAAAGAATGACTAGTGTTGGCGTGGTGCCTCGCTCGCTTCGCTCGCTCAGAAACTTCGACCCAGCGGAGAGTCGGCTATTCCTTAAGACTCGTTTGTTTACTAACAGCTTTCAATTATATTATAAAATGATATTGATATTTGGGGGTCCAATTATATTTAGGTCCAAGTGGCCTCGATAGATATGTTACAACGATATAGTGTTTTTTATATGTATGAAAATTGAAAATGAGCATTTTCAAAACTTCGACCCCGACAACAGGCCAGCCGAAGTATTAATAAATAAAAGTTTCAAAACACTTACTTCATGCACTTGTATTCTAATAGACTATTCGATGCATATTACATGTTTACTGTGTTTTACTAATTACTGTCTGTATTATTATGATATTATATATGCAATATATATATATATATATATATATAATTCGTCAAAGATATCTTGAAAGTGTCGAAAAGATCTATGACGGATATCTTATAGATATCTATAAGACATCTTTTAGATATATCGAAATAGTTATTTTCGTATCAAGGGCGTAAAAGAACTTTGCGCCCGTAGGTGGTCACCGCGCCCGAGGAGCTGGCAAAGACTACCCCTGGGGGGTAGGGGGTCGAAACGTCGAAATTTGATGAAAAACAATAGGGTAATTTTTTTGCCGCGATGACCAAATTCAATACTTTTTCAGACAATAGTCATAAACATTTTAAACCAGTTTTTATGACATTATCATTGACTTTAGGAAGAAAATGGATAGAACCTTTTTTGTAGAGAATTTCATGCTCTATCTTTTTTGTTTGAAACATTTTTTAATAAAATTTGTATTTTTCAAAATAAATGCAAAAAACTACAAAGAAACTTAATTGGGGCTATTTTTTTTTAATAATGGACGGGTGGATCTGCCCCAAAATTTAATCAGATCTAAGTTATGCCAAGACGCGTATTTTTAAAAAAAATTTATGTCAATACGCTTATCCGTTTGCGAGTTATCGCGAGACAAAAAAACGGGACGTACGGACGTACGTACGTACAAGATCACGGGCACGAATTTTTTTATTATTGATTTGGGTTCCTTAGGGTCTGAAACGTCGACATTTGATGAAAAACTATATGGTAATTTTTTTGCCCGAAGTGACCAAATTCAATACTTCGTCCAGACTTAGTCTGGGTCGAAGTAATTTAGTTTGGTACAATAAAAGTAAAAATCACCATTAGAATTTTTAGTAAACCAATTTTCCGGTGTAGACTATTATTTCAACAATTTAATCAGCATTTTGAATATTTTCAATTTGTCAACGGATGCTTTAGCACCAATACGAGACATCATTTTTGTACGTAGTTCGCAAGCATAGACCTCAAAAACTCATATATAAATATCTACAATAAGTCGATTAGAAAACGTTTAACAATAAGAGTTAAAACATAAACGAAAATTAGTTACGAAAGGTTGCTCAGTTCTACTATAGTTTTCATATCTTCAATTTACTTACTAAGAATATAAAACGCATGTATGATGTGTTGAAATAATGTTGTATATTTCATGGTCGTTTTCATGGGTCTTTAAATTTTTCGTATTGCAACGTTTTTAAAGAATGTGTTGTTTTAAATGCCCAGAACATTTTTCTTTAAATCCTACTTATACATGACCCAAACTAATACTAGTATATTTCTTATGTGCGAGTAATAGATTGTCATTTTTCACGTATATGGTTATTTTTGTGCACTTAAAAGTAATAAAAATGTCTTAAGAACGAGTTATTAGTGAAGGAATGTAGTACAATGGTCTCTAAAAAAATATTCTATAAATAGAACAAAATATACGTCTCATTTGCATTTAATTTTTTAAAACGGTTTTAATTGTGTCCTATTGCTTATTAGCTTAAAGGATTTAATGACTACTTTTCGTTGCAATTTTTATGATATTTTCCAAAAGTTCTTGACATTTTTGTAAGTGTGTCAAAATAACGTATAATTAGTTAAAAATATATTTTAAACTTTATTATTAATCAGTACATGATTGTAGATAGTTATTGCATTAGTTTTTATGGATAACTATTTTCTTCGCTGAACAATATGTGTACGAATAATATTTTTCGAAAATCTATTAAATAAAAATATTTAGATTATTATTTATTTATATTGACATTGTAATATAATAAGACATGTATATAACCTAACTTTAATGAATTTATTTTTGTTGCAGGTAACTTGTGCTTTCTATACCACTTTGACATTCACGTTGCCTATTATCTAAGTAAGTAAAACGTATTGTTAATGATAAATTACAGTGAAAATTAATTAAAATATTACACATATTCTTCCAAATGAACTGAGTAGAATAACAGTCTATAATTTAGAGTTAGTTTCATAGACCATCATTTTTTATAAAGATTGATATAGTTGACTAGCATTTAAAAAACGTTATTTTTGTGCAAAAAATAATAAAAATTTTACTCTCAGAAAAAAACATAAGGCGTATTAAAACTGTCGTGTTAAAAAAGTTTGTTGTCGTAATATTACTGGTTAGACAACAACGTTACAATCCTATTTCAAAAAAGTTATTATGAATTGTAAATTTTTATGAAATGTTAATAGTGATTGTTATCTTTTGTCAACTGTAGCAGTATAGAAATTAATGATCAATTGGTATGTTAATTTTTAACATTGAACTATATAGTAACAAATATATTTAGTAACTATAGTTAAAAGATGACATATCCAGAGGCAACAAAAGGTTTAGTAGGCTCTAATCGCTACATACAATTTAATTGATGAAATAAAAAATGAATTAACTAACAATTGTAGTTAGTATAACGAATTGCATCTGTAACAAATGTAGAAAATGTTTAGATATAGTTAGATAACATTAACTTAAGTTTACCAAAAATGTATCTCCGTGTACTATTAAATTTGGTATGTAAAAAATTAACAAGACACTTTTTGTTTGTATTTAATGGGTGTAGGTCGAAAACCGACAACTTTAAAAGTCGACAGTCGAAAAACCGACAGTTAAAAGGCCGACACGTAAAAAAATACATATATCGACGACCGGATAATCTTTTTTTTTAATTGTCGATATTTTTTGACTGCTGGCTTTTCCAATTCAGTTTTTTAACGGTCGGTTTTTCACCAGTCGGCTTTTTTATTTGTAGATTTTTCGATCTTTACCCTATTTAATTATTGAAAATAATGCTAATAAAAGTATGCAGATAGTAGTATAATATTTTTATAAAATGTACTCGGTGTACAATTGTTTCTGTATATTTTGCTTGAGCAATAACGTTTTTACTAAATCGGCAGCATTCAATCACCATTCAATCAGACATTCAGCATATTCCACTTGTTAAATAGGCACAATAGATGGGTATGAGTATCGGCTTTTGTATAATAGCTGATCACGCCATATACGACGGGAGGTGCACTTAAACATTACCGTACAGTTAGGCATAACCGATGCATTATCGAGAAAGAAAGTATTTTCAGCCATTTTCTCCAGTAATGGTTTCCTTTTTCTTGCACGTGCTTCAGGGTATTGTCTAAGGTACCGATGTGTTCCGGCAAAATAATGCGATTATAATGTACGAGGTACACGCTACATAGAAACTCTTCGCGTTTCCTCAAACGCCACCTGTTGAAATATAACAATTGACGTAATCAATCGATTCTAATGGCTCGAAAGTGAATTCGACGCGGGGCTACTGCGGAAAATGGAAAAACGTACATATATTTCTACAAATATAGGCACGTAAGCCAAGCTGTTGCTTGGCCTATAGCTTAGAGTCACGTAGACGGGTACAACTCATTCACGGCAAATTATTAGATTAGAGTTTATTATGCTGAACACTTCATTTCACGGCCGGTTTTTGCACAATTTACTGGTGTAACGAGACGTTTACGGACGCACGTCACTTTCTCTCTCTATCTTCTCCATTGTAGTATAGAATATTTATCGTGTGTTTTCATCTTGCAAACGTATTTGTAAATTGGATGGTTGCAAGAAATAATTAATGATAAAGTTTAGATAGATATGCCGAGACACAATTTTATTAGTTTGAGGATATTCATAATTCATCTGTTACAACTTTCTTGATAATAGGGATACCAGGACATCAGTCATTGTTTATATAAAAATATATTCTGGTATAATCTGTGTGTAAATGAACATTCGATTGACATAGCGCTGTTGACGAAATTGGACCCTTCTGATTTGGATGTCATGAGGCAATAATACTATAACAAAGGAGTTTTGGCGATGAACATGATCAATGAAATAAAATGAATATCGAAGGAAAGTTCTCTTTTGCTGCAAAAGAATTTGAAATATGGCAAAAAACATCAATTTTGACACACATAACCACTCTTCTCGAAAATGTGACGTGATAAAACAACCCTGAGGATGTCGTTTTAGCACAAAAAATTATATCGAAAATTATACATATCAAAGGCAAAACAGATACAACCTTTAACCATGCTTAATTATATTACATTTAAAAAAATCTTTTATAAATAATTAAACCCATAAAAATCGCGTAAGAATATTTGAAAATAGTGGAGATACAGATACTCTTTCATTGGTTCGTTTTCTATGGCGCGTACTATTAGTCGGAATTTTTGTCGAGTGTAATTTTAATTATTAACGGCTATAATTTAGCATAGGGGTTTTAGAAAAAAAATGTGTCCGCAAATTAGAATAGTTTGATCTTTTTAGGGCTGAACGAAGTAACAAAGGTTGTAACTGAATATATAAAAAAATCGATCAATAATATATTTAAGAAGACATGCTCAAAATTAGAATTAAATCAGTTGAAAATACTTCGGGATATCTGTTCCATCTGTTTGAAAATGTAGTTCGCAAGAAAAATGCAAAAAATTGTTCTCAAAAGTTTTAAGAAGAAGTTTATTCTGAAGCATTATAAATCGTGAGTAGTCTAATATACATATCTTTCGTAATTTTTTAGATATCAATATCGTTTATATCTTCAAATGCTCCTAATTCTTCGCGTTTTAAAGTTAAAAATAAAAGACTTTTTTAATTTTTCAATATTTCAAGACGGTCTAATTTTGTAAATGTCTATTTTTTAGAAAATAGCAAGGGGCTATTGCTGTAATTTAGTCAGAAAAAATAGTCCCAGATGTTTAACCCGTTTAAGCAATGTGCACATAAACATGCTTTGTACGAAAATTTACATCTATTCCTGGTAACAATGACTGAATATTGGGTAATAATAAGCATTAATGCTGATATTAAAAGGAGAAGAATGTTTAATAATGGTTACCAGCAATTACTTGATCGTATAGTAAACGTCACCTAACAATAATGACAATATGTTAAAGTTAATTTTTGTTCGCTTCGAAATCTATTATGTATGAGCTCAGCTATACTTTAAAACAATTCTCAATAAAATTGAATCATTAAGTAAAAGCTACAAAATTAAAGACTGTAAAACATATTTTTTGCCAGTAAATAAATTTACTAACGAATTTCATCTTATATGTAGAATAAAAACACTTCTTATGCACAAAGAAACATTGTTCAGGAAATTTTACCGTTCTAGATTGTAATTTTCGGACAGACTTGTAGAATGAAAGAAATTTTCATTTTTGCTAATAAAAATGAGTAGATTTTTTGTAATTTTTAGTGTTAGAATAGTAAAAACGACAAGAATTTCTACAAGTCTGCTCCAAAATTACCGTGTGGAATTGTAAATTAACCAAGAAAATGTTTCACCTTGTAATTTTGCAAAATTAAGATATTTTAATAGTACTTCTTATTAATCACAATTAATATTTAAAATTCAAATTAATTGAATTTGATTCAATTTAAATTAATTAGCAATTAAAATAGAAGTAAACTGTTTTCTCCAAAAAGTACATTATTTGTCAGAAATATGTTATTATACAATCAACGTAGAAAGTTGATTTTCACCCGAGATTTTAAAAATTTATATTGACATAGTGTACATGCCAATATTGATAATACACGACCTAGAAGTAGAGACAAAAATGATAACTGCACGCAACAATATTTGCAGAAAGTCCATGTTGATATTTCTTGAAGAGTTTCTATTTGTGGTCAATGAGTTTTGATGTTGATGCTGACTTGCAAAGATCACGGATCGATCAAACCGACAATAAATCGATCGATCAATCAGTTCCATTATTTCTCTCGCTTTCGAGTATTACGTGAAATCTGCTGCCCACATTTCTCCGTGCACTTCAAGAGATTATTCTTTAGAAAAGAAAACACACTCAGCTATTCTGGACTATGCGTGGAATATCGATTGTGCTTGTTCGTTTTACCTGTCAGGGTTACAAATAAGTAGTTAATGGGTCCATTTTTTAAATTAGTTTGTATGCAGTTTATTTTTTAAACATTTCGTTACTAATAGACATGAAATTAATTGTTAGAATAATAAATCAACGATTATGTTAAACATTATTTTTAATAACATTAAATCCTTAGAAAATTTATTTTACATAATAAAACAGACGAGGGAATTAACTATTTCTGAATATTTAGTTACAGTTTTAATCATTCCAAAATGAAGTACTGAAATTAATTAAATCATTCTTATATCTATGGTTAGGCAATAGGTGTTGTTATAAACAATATCGACGAAGAGTGAATTGATTTTTTTTTAAATGGAAATTAAATTATTTAAATGCTGTTGTTTACGAACGTCTCCCCGTATAAAAATACTAAACATGTATAATAATTTATTAATAATAATCTACAATGATGATAATCACTACCAACACCGCTCATAAGCTCAAAATTAAATGTCAATGTCCAATATTAACATGATTTGGTTTTGAAGTATTATTTTTATTAATTGACTAATCCCATAAATTGTAAAAATGCATAGCTTTGTTAGGAAGAAAATAACAACTGCATCGAATACAATTAAATAAGTGACTTTTGCAAAATTCTGCGCTGAACTCAACAGAACATTTGCTAAAAAAAGACCTGTCTTTAATGATTTGATCCTTTCTAAGTATCTAGGTAAAAGTAAATTCGTTAAAGAATAATTTCATAATGTAAAAATTATAAAATTATTCAAATGGCAACAATAATAAGGTAAAATATATGTAATATAAATACTAAAGCTGTAAGGCGCTGCTAAGGCCTCTCGGTTGATAATGTCAAAATTCCTAACTTAAAATATGGAAATTCAGCAAAAACTAAATATATATTTAAATATAAATCTATTTTTTCTCAATATACTTTAATTTTCAACAAAATCGGTTCAGAAGTTCATGGAAATTTGCAGAAATAAAATTGAAATTACACTTTTACAGCTTACTTCTTTACACTTGACAGCTAGCTTTATTCTTGCAAATTCTCGCCCAATTTTGAGCTGATTTTGTTGACATTTCATGATTCAGAAATAACGAGTAAAATGTCCCTAAAATAGATAAGGATAAAAATATATCTAATTTCTGTTGGAATGCTTTAGGTTAGCAACCTGGGCTATTATTGATGCACTTGTTATTAACCGATCGGCTTTAGCAGGCTCTTAATGTCAAAATTTTGATTTACACAATTTAGAAACTTGTTAGTTTGGTATATCCCTCTGAAGAGTTCGCATAATTGTATTTGTGGTTCGACAACATTTTAGATAAATGCTTATTGTATTGACTGCAAACTGAACATGGTAATTAATCTGTTGTAATTATTAAAAATCATGTATTGGAGCGTAGATTATAACAGTCTATTTTTTATATAATAAAAATGCACAAATAAAATAAAAATGTTAGATAGATTGACTGATGGACATAACTGAAACTCAGAAAATGTCCACACTACTATCAATATTTGCAAATACTTATAATTGTAATGTTGAAAACTCTTCTGGGAATAACACCCTGCTCACCTTGGCCAAATCCAAATGGCACTCTAATCAAGGTGTCAAATAAGAATTATTTAGTTGAGTTTACACCAATAGGAAACCTATTCAATTAAACGGTGTTAGTTTGAACGTGATACTTTTCGAATGAGCGAGTTTCTGCTAAGGAATGCAACGAAATAATAAATAAAACGATTAAATGTTCATTAATATAATTTTTAACTTTTAATTTTGAATGTTGGAAATAAAATTGTTCATAATATGATAGGAACGAAGATTTGTTATCTTTAAATCTATGCAGATTTGCTATGGTGAATGATGTGTCAAATAAAAATTATTTAATTGAGGTTAACCCCATAGGAAACCTACGGAATTAAACGGTGTTAGTTTGAACGTGATACGATCGAAGAACAATTATTCTTAGAAACGAACAAATTAAATGTAAAACTCAGCACTCATATTTACATACTAAGCTTTATGCCCTCCTATGTACTAGAGCTCAGGTAAAAAACAATATTGAATAACATTGAAATCAGTTAGTCATTTCTTTCCCAACGAGCGTAACACCTCAGCAGTAATGTAAATAATTGTAAAACAGTATCTCACCGTTTCCGCATTTTTCGCTTAGGCGTAATTTATGCGTACCTGAGCAGTTAGCATGTTATATTTCTCAACAGCTTAATCTGAACATTAAACGTAGTTAAATTGTGAAGAAATTATTTTTATGCACCAGCCAAATAAAAACTTATGCTCTCACGATCGAAGGCTGTGCCGCCGCGACCATCGAGCTGAAATGTATATAAATGAGAGGCAGAAACAACCAGAATATTTCTGCATTCACGTCAAATCGATCCTTATTTCGATCTTAGTTTCCGCGCTGGGAACGTCGGCGATACCTTATACGGAACTCGCAGTTCGGATTGGTAGAAATACACTTTTACCTGTGTATTGCAACTATGTGTGTGTGTGTGTGTGTGTGTTCGAGAGAGAGAGAAAAAAAACAATGCGAGCATGGTGAAATAAGTGGTAATTGCATTAAGCATACAGCGGACACTTGGCTTTTTAGCACATGCATAAGAAAAAACGATATGTGTGTACTGTTATCGGTGCATAGGAATATATCTACGTTTCTAAGGTGGGTCCAAGGCCGGATTCGGGCCTGCGAATAGACGCGAACGCGTTAGCCAATTTGATTACTCCGGGGTCATTGTTTTTCTGTCAGGAGAAGGGGAAATATAATAATCGTACATAGTACACAACCAATCGTAAATTAAGTCACCCATTTGGAAATTCAATGATATGAATTAGCTCTTTGAAATTAAATGTTGATCGATATTAACCCACTTGAAATTTTTGCTGTGTTACATTTTTTTATCTAGAGTGGATTATAAAAGTTGTTTCGTATCATAATTCTTTCATGATTCAATAATTTTTCTCCATATTTTTTATGAACCTTGGGGATTATTTGTCATTATCTGTTCCTTTTTGAAATTGTTATTGGTCCTGGTTACTTATAGTAACCTAGACCCCACATAAAACATATTTTATGAGGATATAATCACGGAATATTATATATACAAATTACTGGAAAACAAGTCCTTGCTCATACGGGTTATCTGAAAAGTAATTGTATTATTAAATTGGGATGATGAATCACATTTTTGTTTGCATTATTAAAAACGAATGAATGGCGTATTTTTAGCATTTCAAATTGATATTTTCGAATGAGCGAGTTTCTACTAAGTAATGCAATTAAATAATAAGTAATACGATTAAATGTTCATTAATATGGGTTTTAACTTTTAATTTTCATTGTTGGAAATAAAATTAGTAATAAGACAACACGAAAGAAGATTTTCTATCTTTAAATCTATGCAGATTTGCCATGGTGAATGATTCGATGAAGAAACGATATTTACTAAAACTTGAAACTATACATTTAGTTTCAGCTATGGTATAAAAAGGGGTAGTTTATAACGTATCCAATTTGTCCTTGAATCATTTACAATATTTGTAAGTTTTTTGATAAATTATCAGATTTGTATTAAAAAAAAAACAAAATAAACCTAGCCAGAATTTCGACGTTCACGTCTTAATTTATCAAAACATCCAATCACGTTCTTGATTCGATGCTACTTTGATTTCTTGATTTATACATAAATTAGTGATTTTTTTTAGCCAAATTTTATATCTACTGCTTGTGTATTTCACAAATATCTAGTAGATTTAAAAAATAAATAGCGAAAAAGTAGTACTTAAAACTGACGCTAATATTACGAAATAAAACTACATCCCTCCCCAACCTCTCATCCCTTCGTTTGTTACTTAGCTATAAAAGGTAGAACAGAAATCAACAACTGCAACGACTTTCAACTAATTCTACGTGATACGTGTTTTCTAAAAGCAAAAACTACCAATTACCGCCTACTCCACCAATTATAAAATAATGTGTTAATTTCTTCTCACGGATTCGAAATACGTAAGCAACGAAACTTTATAAGTACATTTCAGTAAATATCATTTTTTTTTCAGAAAACGATTTTGAAAAAAAAGTTATCCATTTAAAAATACTAATTTCTATTTATGTTATGTTTGTGAGTAATGATAAATTTACATATTTTGTAGATGTAAAATTAACACTTCGTGACAAGCAAGGGTTCTACCGTACTAAGATGCACATAGGTACGTGTCTGGACCTTTTGACTTTTATGATGGTAAATAGTTTCATAGTTTCGTATGTAAGATATTATTTTTTTTGTCTCATATTTCTTAATAAAATATCTCATAATAAGTAAATAATAATTAATTACATCGCCTTATGCTGAACGAAAAGGTGTTAATTACATTTTTTAATTTTTTGTCTATCATTTGCACCTCTGAAGTCAGAAACTCGTCTGGACAGTTCAGAGCTTTGTGCAAATTTTTGTTTTTTTGTCAAAGGGCGCGTAGCTTAGTTGATAGAGCTTTCGACCGGAAATCAAAATTACGATTTTTAGTTTGTCATTTTTCATAGACCGGTCTTTCTTCTTTTAGCATATTTCGTAACTTAATCGGATTGGTGGATATTCCTTTTGGATTTTTCATATTCGAAGGGGTAAAATGGTCTAAAATCTATGGTTGCAGATTATTGCGGCTTACTTCCTGCTATAGTTTTGTTTGTCTTTAGAAATTCCGGAATTATTGGTGTGGGATAGTCTCTATTTATTCTTATTATTTTGTACTTATGAACTTTCCTGTGATGAATATAGATATTAGGATAGTTTAAGAAAACAGTATTATTAGAGAAACAATACGGAAATATGTGGGCTCTATAGGCAATTAAAGACCGAAACTTATTTGTTTGTTACAAAAATTGCTAAAACAACGAAAAAAAGATAGATTAATTAGTTTTTATTTTTGTAAGGCAGGAGGAGTATCGAAAAATAATTGAGCAGTTGCAGTTTTTTCGATCTCTACATACCTATTTTTAGAAAAATAGATTTTTAGGCTTTAATGTCTAAAATGCAATTTCTCTCCTTCACAAATTCCATCGTATAGTACACAAGGTACATTTATTTTACAATGTATCTTATTTAGTATTTTCAAGGGTTCCTTTTCCAAAAGTACCTTACAATAATTTGTAATTTTAACCCTTAATCCCAATGCATGGGTCGTTTTTGACGCAGAGAAAATTCCAATTGTACTTTATAAATTGCACAGCTGTAAGCATTTTCAAACAGCACGACATATTTGACCAAGGTAGTGGGAGGAAGAGTCTTTAAAATAGCCGTCGCACCTAAGAATTAAAATTCACGTAGATACCACGGTTTTAAAAAATCGACAAAAACATTGGTTTTTCAACAATACTCTTTTTTTAGACTACCCTATGTATATTGTCATTGAGATTTCGAATTAAACAGTTGTGCAATGTACCATTCGAATTAAATATTTGAAAGTCATAAGGCATCAGCATCATTCAATTTAAAAGGATGACACTAACAGTAAAGTATGTATTGACACATTCTCATAGGAATTCTATGAAATCGGGGGAGTTTAGGTCTCTAAAATGTTACGATATGTGCGAAGCTCAATTCAAAAGTGACGAATTAGACCTGTCTTCTATGAACATCATGTTTAGCATTGAATTACTTCTTGATTGTATTAAAAAAGAATACATTTATCTATTCCTTGGTTCAGGGGGGAATTATGTTTTTTATAATTATTTTTCTTACCGCTAGGTCAATCAGCGTGCAGTATTTGCGACTTGCTACAACTTCATATCAAGCGTTGTTTTGATCAGTCTTAATTATTACTCAGCTAGAAGGTTTATTACCAAGCGATAATACGCCTCTAGCATGTCAATTATTTTCCATCTATTTGACAGAAATGATTAACCTTTGCAGTATACCGGGAAGCAACTATGGCTCAGCTTAAGATCGAACATTTACCGACAATAAATCCATGAGATAAGGTACCTTTCTTTGCTTTTTCTTTGGGGAATTAAGTCCCCTAAATTTCGGTGCTCTAAGGGTTAAAACAGCTGGACGAAAATGGATCGATTTACAATGTAAAGTTGACGAAAGGTCGCAAATATCATTCACCGATTGTGTCCAAAATCGTGAAAACAATTCGCCACGACCTTAAAAGTTAATTATATATTTCTCTCCAGTTTCTCTGGATATAAACAATCGGGATAACATTGTTAAAAAATATCATAAAAAATAATAAGAAAATTCTTCACTCTCTTTTTGCTACCCAACAAAGCAATCGGGAAATATTCAACATTTTCGAAGGTCTTAAAATTGCGCATTTATGCAAATCATGACTTGTAGAGGACATGTCAGCTGTCGCTTTGCAGCATACCGTGGTTGTTGGCGAGGAGCAGATATTTGTTTGAAAATCAGTAATTAAAATACAGTACCTAATCCTGGCTATACTCATTTACTAAGAAGCCATTGTTAACTTAAGGAATTTCACTATTTAATGATCATTTTAGCGCAAGTCGATTCCGCTAATTAACCTTAGCATTCGACGAACCTAAAATTATCCATATAAGAGAATAGAATGGAAAAATCATACGCACCAGGTGTACGTCTCTATAAAAGATCGGATATTGTATTCGCGTCGCGCCTGTCACGTTTGAACAAGATAAAAACTTTATTTCATCCTCGACTCGATCTAACCGCGAAGGTAGTAAATTTAATTCGCGGCTCGTTCCTCGCGTTCGACGCCCGTCGCTTCAATTCCCAATGAAATTAGCGCAAAGTGTAATTAATTACGGCATATAAGAGATGCTATTAAGACTCGTGGGAATTGAGGATAATTAAGACGTGCAGGATTTCGCTCATCCACGCAGGACAATCATATATATATATATCGATGGTTCGATCTTGAATCTCCGAAGGATTGAACGACCGGCATGGATGACGCATCAGGTATAAGGTCGACACACTTTTCCGTGCACCTGAGACTTTGCTGCGGTTGGCTACCTTGACAATATCTACACGGCTTGTCACAAGCGTGGAAACTGTTTATGTATCACGAAAACGTCTTGGCTCATTGTCTGATGTGCTGCGGTGCGAACAATGTACTCGTCTTCACCAGCAGTAATGTGACGACACGGAAAAGAATAAATAGGAATAATGAAACGGATTCTATGTAGCAGTGGTTTTCCACCTTTGGAGTTGTAGTTTTGTATAGTTTTTATTTTGTTTTCTTCTCGGATGCAATAATTTGGCAGTTGTGAATAAATTTCTCATTTTTGTGTCGTTTTTTAAAGCTACAAACAATGAAATGTTTTGATTCAACCGTGTACAATAGTAGAATTGATTGCATAGAAACGTACAAAACAGGTATTTCTAACTAATTCTAAATTAGGCAGCTATTTTCCTTAAGCAGCTATTTTAAGTGAAAATATTCTAAATTTATAACTATTTATTATATTCACTATGCTATGCAGGTATCACGAATATCAACATTAAAGCAAAAACATATAAATTAAAATCGTAAGTCCATCGCATTCGAACTGACTAAACTGTTTTAATTTAGAGATTCATCAGAGTTAGACATGGGTCTCCCACAAAATGAAGGTGTTCTGTTTGGTAAAAAGGCCCTTCAAAATGGTTATGATCTCGATACAATTATTTGTAATTCGAATATTATAATATCGAAGTGTAGTATGATGTTTTCGTCACTTTAAATATTCGAAAAAATGAAAAGTCGAATTAAAATGAGGAAATTGAGGATCAGTTTATTGAATAAATTACCTATATTTTTATTTAGCCGATCAAATTGTGGATTTTATGTCGATCCGCTCCACTAGTGCATGGGATTGTTTCATGTTTCCGTGACAAGCAATTTTTCATATGTTTCAAATAAAAAAATAATCTTGTTTAAAAAGTACCACAAGCGTATGGTTAAGACCCTAACAGCACCGAACCTTATGACAAGGTTAAGTCAGTCCGCTACAAGGTTAACAACCTTACGTGAATCTTTCTCAACCTTGTTATAAGATTATTTGCTATGTGGCGACAGTTATTTTAATTAAATTTTCACACAAAGATGCGTGCTTCTTTATTGAATGAGACTAGCTTCGTTCGGGCACCAAAGCCTCACTTGTCGGAGAGTTCGAACACCTGTTTTGCTTCCTAGTTGCACAATGAGTGTTTCTATTTTTATAGTTCTTTTTAATAATATGTAAAACGGATTACGTATTCTGCAGATGACATATAATTTCCGAAATCATAATATCAGCTCTTTTTTATTGGATGAGAACGGTAACGCTTAAAAATACAATTTTTTTCATAATCTAAGTGTTAATAGTATTCCATCGAATTATTGTAAATAAAAATAATATTGATGATTTTATAAGTATTTGCAGTAAAATTATTTATTTCTTTTTACACATTATGATGTTAACGTAATGCATCATTTGTAATAAATGAATCAATGGAGCATATCAAGTAAACGCTATAGTAATTTTAACTAATTTTGCGATTTAAACCCCCAATATGTTTTGCAAAGTAAGCGAATTTTACGCGGGGTCTAAAGATCTTCTTGTAGCCGACATGTTATTGTTCTATTTATGTGTACTATTTTTCATAATTTTGAACAGTAATGCTAATGCATAATTGCAAAACATGAAATCGTTCGATTCTTTCTGAATATAATGGATAAATTAAATTTCACATTATAAAAGGCGATTACGAGTTGACGGGTTTTTCTATGTTCTTAAAAATCTCAACTTTTTATAATTATTGTTGCCGAGTTTTGTTGCAATATAAAAACTTAATTTGGTTATTTTACGCAGTCAACAATGTTTCTTAATATCACGAAGAACAAACGTATTACGACATAAATCCCATTTCAATTATAGTCGTAAAACCAAACGAAGCAGCGTTTTGTTCCCTTCATCAATGTTCACGAAATTTTCCAGGAAATTAATCATCAATTTACACGCTTCTTCAAATTATAAAAACATATTTTTGCCATACAAAGAATTTTGAAGTGTTGTTATATTTCAAAAGAACCGTCTCTGACGTACAACAGAGGATGTTGACGAAAGGGCGAAATATATTTATATTATTTTTCTAAACACGACGTGAAATGCTTCGATGTTTTGAACAAACTTAAATGATCGCTGACATATTTTTAGTACAATCGATTTAGAAATGACGTAGAATTGTTCGAAATAAATTTTATGAGAAAATCGCGATGTAAGAGCGCATTTAGAACCCTCTTAAGAAATTGTAAACAAGTAATGTTTAATTAATTACTTTTGAAGTCAATGCAGCTTTTGAAGTCAATCAGTATAATACAAAATAAATATATGAATAAATATATAAATTCATTATTGACGGCAGGTACTCTCTATAAGAAAATTTACTAGTATGCGTGGGTGTGGGTCGAAAAACCGACAGATCAGAAAACCGATAATCGAAAAGCCAACAGAAAAAACCGACACTTCAAAGAATGACTGCCCGCTTATCGATGTATATTTTTTTATGTATCCGCTTTTTAACTGTCGGCTTTTTGATTTGTCGGTTTTTTGACCTGCACCCGAATTTTTATAACGCTGCTATTACACATTCTAAAATTTATAGTCATTGTTACCAGAAAGAAAACGAAAATTTCGCAGTACGAAAGTAAGTTACTAAGAGGAAACTAGACGACTAGTCAGATTTAAAAAAGAAATCTTTCTGTCTTAATTAACAAGATTGTCTTGATAGAAAATCAATCAACGTAATTGTAATCATAAAAAATATCTCTACTCACTTGCAATTTATCCGTGATACTCGATGATTCAGTGGAAGAACTTGCATAAAAACTCGGAAGCAAAACTAATTATCTATGTTCTTTGTCATCTGCCATGAAATATAATGTACCATATATGTAGGCCACATTTATTACACAATGTTTAAGATATATTCATACACTGAATCAAATGTGTCAAGGTGTGATATTACACACCACACGGGCATGCATGTTCTATCTGCAACGTATTCCAATCGTTAGAAAAATACTTAGAATCCGTCCATGGTACATGGTTATTCGCTTCATGATGAGATGCAATCGGCTTCATCTCCTCTGAATTTTTATTCACGTATCTATCAGAAGCGTGAAGAACTGCATCGACTGGATGCACGTGCTTCAAAATTTTTAATTATTGCTGTGTGGGTAATAATCTTGCAAACCACCATTTTTACATGATTCATCTTTGACGATGCCGTGTAATGATCCATGGACCAGATGCATAAGTTGCAGGTGTAAATTACTATTCGAAACGATACTTGTAGGTTCTTATCTTCATTTTTTAAATTGAAATTATACGCAATCACATGCTGCGTACCACTCCTTCCGATGTCATTATAATGACATCGGCCTATTTTCGTTGACGTCTTCTATATTTATTGACGTTGCTGGAGAATCTGAAATGCAATTGTGATCAAAGCATATGATTGGAAACAACAAATAATTACGTATGAATGTCAGTTATTTGTGTAAATATTGTCTTTAAAATTTAGAAGACATTCATAAGTTATTCTTCCGGAAACAAATAATTTTGTGTAATTTAAATGATTCAAGAATTATTTTATTTTACGAGGATAATTATGGCAGAAGCTAGAAAAGACCATATTTTACAGACTATTGACTATCAATCTTTTGCTAGGAATTTAAATAATGTCTCATATTGTCCTGTTTAAGTAATTTTCTTGGCACAGTAAGTGTTGATATTACCACAAATTAATTTATGACCACATTATGTCGGACTTACGGACGAAAGGAATCCGATAAAAGCATTGTGAAATCATGAAAAATGAATTATGACGTATAATTTTTACAATTACTTTAGCTTTTATACTTTGTGATAATTCTTCAATACAAATGGCTCCTTATTATAGTAATTTTTATATTACTATTTCCAAGGACTTTTCTTAATTTTCATTGCTTTCTTTTATGCAAATATCAATTTTGGAAACTTAAAAGTATATTTTGATTATGTAGTAAATACAGTTACATGTTTTCTAATAATGAAGGGCATATTTTAATTATTGTACATTTTTTTCATAAAAAAAATCAGGTTTGATGCACGTTATTACTCCATTCAATTACAACATAACGTTAAATCGCCTCGTGCCGGTACCTCTGAAAATGTTTAAAAAGAAGTTTAGTACTTTTAAAGGAACAATTTAGCTGCGGGGAGTTAACCTACTCTCCCGTTCTCATCGTCGACCCAGCGATAAACAAAAGGATAGGGACTGTATCAAGATAATATCTCTGCTATTGTGTTCGGGAGTGGTTTTCTTCATTGACTTCCGGCGTCCAAATCTGTTAGATAATCTAACTAAAATCACGTTGCCGCCCATGCTACCATGTGAGTACACTATAGTGCACGTACGTTTACCCAATGTCAACACAATTTAACCTCTGCGTTTACGGAACTCGATCGATTAGGTTTATGATTTTCTGAGCGCGAAGAATGCATAATGCAATACCTACGGAAAAATGAATGAATTCGCATGCAGTACTTGCATTTACATAAATATCGTCTTACGTAAGAAGGAGTTTTTTAATTGTACATTGTCAGTTATGAGAGTGAGGTGGTTCTTCAATTTTTATTTACAATAATTTAGAAATTACTATTAATGGAGTATAACTGGTCTGATTAAATTCGAAATACAGCTAAGAGGATACTCAATGTAGGGATGAAAATTTTGGTAAAAACCGATTTCTCGTCGATGCTATTCACAGGAAACATTATTCATGGGTATAAAGGAGACTGAATATTGTAAATGAGCATTAAACACTATAGGTTGAAAATCGTGACTTGGAGTAGTGAGCTGATACGTGGAAATTTATATGAAATTAGATACAGGATGTAGATATGTAGCTACAGAGCTATAAAAAAAGGATATTGTATTCATTGGTTCAATTGTTTTCATAAAACTTTTATAATATTCATCCACTAACCACTTCCAGTTTACATAGAGAATTAAAATTGATATATAATTTTTGATTGTTTAAAAAAATAATTTAAAAATAGAGACAAATAAAATTGTATAGTATACGAAAAAGTCCACTGTCTTGCTTATAATAATTGTGAAGTATATCGAGAATAATAAAATTGAGAAAATTCTGTGGGAAAGACATCTTACTGAGTATTTTCAAAACCTTTAGAAATTTTATAAATATTTAGTAACAGTTTTCTGGATTTTGTAATAACCTTAACTTTTTTTGGGAAAATATCTTTTCCGACGTACATAATCACGTGAAAATTTGACTTATTGTCAGCACTGACGGTCTTAAGGATTTTTTATTTGTTGGGAGTCTCTATGCCTTTCTGTTAATTGTCACTCAGTAGTGGTTTTAATAAAATTGATTCTGAAATTTTAGATTTGAATAATTATGCATAATTTAAATCATTTTCGTAATTTTATGCGAGAAGACAAGTCTCAAATGGACGAAATTTGTTTGCACTTTCCGACTGTCAATTCTGAGATTGCCTATGTTAAAATAAATCTGGAAATATCATATCTGACATAAGATTTAGCTCATGCAGTTTCACAGTTTCTCACACAGACATTTTGAAAATATTCGCCGCCTTATTAAAGTTTTTTTCGTTTTTTTGAATACGCAATTTAAAACAAAAGATGAAACATGGCTGACGTATTTATAAAATAGATCAATTTCCAAAAACTAATAAGTTTTTCTTGATTTACTTACTTTTATCTCAGATATACCATACTCTCTTTGAAAATGGCTCAAAAGTATGAATCGAAATTTACTATTTTCAATTTAAAATACAACGTTTAATTAATGATTGTAACTATGACAAATACTTATTTTATATAAATCTGTAGTTATTGTATATAACTCCATTAGATGGCAATGATCGTACATTTTTTGGTTAGAGGTATATATTTGTATATACTTAGAGTTATAATGCAGAATTTAATAATCAAGTTAAAGTTAATAACTTCATCAAATGTTATTTGAAAAATTCAATTCAAACTAAACCATTTAGTTACATTACTGAAATATGATTCAACAATATAAAAATATATAATGAAAAAACTCTAATATAAATTTCTACATCTAAGTTTTCTAGGAAAATTGTAATCTAAACATTTATGCTGTGTAAAATATTTGTGATTATTTGACCATAAACAGAATTAATGCTTACATTGAATATTATTTTATACTGATTATAGCTGAACTTTAATGGCTCGTAAAATTTGTAATTTTCAACTTTCATTATCCGAGGAAACGTAAATAGGCAGAGGTACGAATTCAATAGAAATATCTTCAATGGAAACTTTCAAGCGTCAATAATGCAACGGGTACGCATGTTTTAATAGTTAGGATGCTAATCTTTGAAACCTTGTGAACAAAATTACGATCTACAGATCATATAATTACACACTAGGTCAACTAAATAGCCGTAAATAGGAAATATAAAGTACTAGAAAAGAAGAACCATTTGAGATCAGCATCTTCAACGAAGCGTGAAGAAATGAAAATTGATATCCAAGTTCTCTAAATCGTCATTCTGTACACAACAAATGCAAATACATATATGCAAGCGACTATGACGAAATAGGATGGCGCAAGCGATGCTTACATTTATATGTAAAAACTAATATACATATTATTGTTTTATATAAAATGAAAATAATAATCGTAAGTTTCTTAGAAAATAAATCAGTGCAGATATCAAAATATGTAATTAATCAAGTATTTATTTCGTAATTTTCGTTCTAACTATATTATCAGAGCGATTATCAAATCTGCGAATAAATCCCACGATGTCGAACCGTACGAAAGGAAATTATTATCCAAAACCTGTTGACTTTATTTTTCAAATCAAATAAAAGACTATTTCCTAATATCCTAGTCGACCCGACTACTAAATAGTTCACCGGCTTGATTGTTTACCACGTCCATTGTTCTTTTGCCCGCAACTTTTCGCCATCGAGCATTTTCGATTTTACACGGGAGTGTCCATAAGATAATTTTGAATGTGAATGACTTATCGTAATTGCAGAGTGCGATTAAAGCGGTAATGAATTATTTACACCCCCTCTACAATTAAACCTTTCGAAATATTTTAATATGATATCGGTAAATAATTGCGTTCGTATAGTTTTATTTACTTGCAACAACTTTGCATGATAATGATTCGACGGTCGAGAAAAAAGTACAACTCTCTTGAGGTTTGATTAGCCGATAGTTGAGTTTAAGGAATTAATTAGTTCCTATAGCCGTCAGAAAAAATCGGCGCGGTGCAGCCACAGTGCATAATATATACGTAAGTAGCCGCGAGTTCTCACGTAGTCACTGGCTTAGTCTGCGGCGTGTTTAGTTCAGCTGTTGACCCGCGACGGCTTACCGTGCGCTATGGTAATTTACTATCAGTATTTGCTTTGGCCGCTATCGTGACACAATTAGGTCTTGTGCACTCGGATGTTCGGTAGTTGGTCTACTAATACTATGACAGTCGGCACATTTCGTAGTTCCGCCAACTAATTATCTGTCATGGTGTTTAAACTTATTCTCTTGGTTAATGAGGTAGACTGTAGTAACGTCCACTTTGTGCTGGGAAAACAATATTTTTGTTTTTAGACCAAATATTTATGTTATTAGTTGCAAGTACAATGTTTACTGAACATTAATATTTGATTAATTAAATCGTTGACTTGTAATTATTCAAGGCTTGCTTGAATATACAACTAGAGCATGTTTCGTACCAAGGGCTCAAAGATTCGTTTTATGCAATGTTTGTACGTCGTGAAATATTTTAATACTGCTAAAATAATAAACTGCTCCAGTAAAAACAAGTTAATAAAAACACGATTTTTATATAAAAGTGATTAAATGAAACGGTGATCTAAATGCGATCATTATTTTGAAATAATTCGGGACAACAAATTTCATTACACAAAAAATGTTGAGACTAAAATGAACCTTTACGTTACAATGTGGGCAAATAATACCATTTCTGTCTTTCTTCATTCGCATTTTACACACAATTATGACATTGTAAAGGGCTTACCAATAGGGATGATAGGTATTTGAAAGGTCATAACTGCTATGTTTATGAACCGTTTGTTGATATCCTGCGTCCATTGTATTCAGTAAGGTTTGCCATTTGACCATAAACAAGCTCACTTTACCGCAACGTTTGGAAATTGTCCAAATTTTCTATCAAAATTCGAGCTTTGTTGCTACTCAACGAGCATTCCGTGCAAAATATGGTCGTCATTCCGCTCCTTCTGAGCTCGCCATTCGTCGCATAATTCGTAAGTTGGAAAGTGAATTTACTTTACACGATAGGAAGCCACTGAATAGAACCCGTAGTGGACGCAGTGCCGAAAATATTGCCGCTGTACAGGCAAGTGTAGCCGCCAACGATAATGTGTCGATTCCGCGCCGTTCGCAAGAGTTGGGTCTGTCTAGAATGACTACCTGGCGTATTTTGCGTTTAGATCTTGGTTTGCATCCGTATAAGATGATTCTGGCACAAGAACTGATGCCAAATGACCATCGTTTACGTCGTGAGTTCGCAGATTGGGTTTTGGAAGCGAAAAATCATCTTCTCCGATGAAGCTCATTTCTGGCTGAATGGCTTTGTGAATTAGCAAAATTGTCGTTATTGGAGTTAGTCAAACCCTCAAGTGATTCATGAATCTCCAGTACATCCGGAAAAACTCACTGTTTGGTGCGGTTTATGGTATGGTGGCATCATCGGACCTTACATCTACAAATATGAAGATGGACGAACCGTAATTGTGAATGGAGAGCGATATCGTGCGATTTTGACAGATTTTTTCTTTCCGGAATTTGATGATATTGAAGCGGACGATATTTTCTTTCAACAAGACACTTGCCACACAGCAACTGCTACAATGGACTTATTGTGAGGAAAGTTCGGCGAGTCATTAATTTCGAGAAACGGCCCTCACAACTGGCCGCCAAGATCGTGTGATTTAACGCCATTGGATTACTTTTTGTGGGGCTACGTAAAATCTAAGGTTTATGCCAACAAACCCACGACACTTTATGAATTGGAGGCCAACATTCGAGCCACTATTGCAGTCGTACCAGCCGAAATGGCACACCGAAAATTGGTCTGCTCGGATCACCCAGTGAAAAAATAGCCGAGGTGGCCATTTAAATGATATATTGTTTAAATCATAAATGGCACAGATTATATCATCTAATAAAAACAATACATATACCATTTGGTCAAAATTACTGTGTTTTATTTTGATTTCTAATCCTATCGTTCTTATTGGTAAACCCTTTACAATGCATGTGCGAAAATGTTTTTAGGACGAATATGAATGCGAACCTCGCCTTCGTGGAAAACACTTTTTGTAATCGTTACTTTACTATACTTTACTTTACTAATCTATTTATAATCCAATAATTTAACAACTTGAATTACAATAAGTATAGTCGATATATGATAAAATAATAAGTACTTGATACCACGATTCTACTTAAAATATCTTCATCTACGCAACAAACGATTCATAAATAAAAATCAATACTTCAAAAACAAATTTAAAATTAAGTACATGAAAAATAATTTGATGTTAACTTCTATTAAACATCGGTTGTTTAAAGATCATTTAATTTGGAACCTGAGATTAAAGAATCATTGTTCTTACAAATAACAAGAAGAATTGCCATAGCCAAGTGGTATGGGCTAGAATTTGTAAGGTTCGATTTAAGGATGCGCACACAGGTTTTAACACATTAAATTTATGAGAGTAGATTTTATCCCACAAATTTTAATACAAAACATTTTGATCATAAGCTGGTCCACTTTTTTACGCGGGTATGCCGAAAGTAATAAAATTGTGTACAATACTGAGGAAAATATAAGCAAAGTAAAAAGTGCTCACACCCCAGTCATAGTTTAAAAACGGCGAATTCGCATTGTGAAATTTTGTTAATCGGCATATATTTATATGATAATGTGTCATTTAACATTATAGTAAGTTGGTTAAAACTATTGTGCATTCTGAATAAAATTTCTTTAAACATATATGCTAAATAATATTTTTTAAATCGAAATTACCCCTAGCTCCCGCATGTTATATTATAACTTCAGAAATAAAGTTTCTTTTCTTTTTTGATATTTTCTTGTATTTTTGCATTACACTAATCTGTGATACACATAAAATTCAACTTTCGCTGAGGAATTACACACTACCATCAATGTCATTTTGCCGTTATTTTGACAAAAAGGTTGGGTAATGTAAAGCACACAAATGCCTAAATTACTTAGAGCTTTTCTTGAATTATCCATATGCAAAAGTATTTTAGGCATGTCTGTCTAATACGACAGAAAAAGACGGACACAAATGAATTTTTTTTATGTGATTAGAACGGTAATTACATTCTCTCCAATTTTGCGACTACGGAAAAAAATGTTACAGTTGAAATACGAAACTATGTAATTGAGCAAGACTGATCTCTTTTTTAGTTAAATTTACTTTTAAATAGTGATTTTGTGATTAAGTAGCCCAGACTACTATTTATATAGTAAATTCAATTACACGTCGTAGTTTTACTAGATCACTTTATTTAGAGATTAAATCTATTTATTATGTTGTGTGTAGGTGTGAATAAAATCGCGCTTTGTACCCTGAAACCAAAAAATCGAATTTTTGCAATGGATTTTATGATTTTGCACATGTATTTAGAATTATAGTATATATATATCGATAGCAATAGTCAAAACTGGGAAATTACCATCTCACCCTTGGTTATGCCAAGACACAATAAAAAGTGACAGCTGACAATCTATAACGAAGCTGAGGATCTTACTTCTTATCTTAAAACTCCAGATTACACGCAATAAAAAAAAGACAAATTAACAATTTATTTGTCAAATTTGAGTCATTTGAAATCTTCTTCATTATATGAGTTTCGATGATTATTATAATCAGCAACAGAGCAATAATACAGATTTCGTTGCCTCAAAATAACTTCTTAATAGTACTTTTCGATCCTAGGCCGTAAAGTTCAATTTTACCGACCGAGTGGAGATTGAGCGTCAGAGGACTGGCGAAGCCGGTCTGAGGATAGCACAATCTCCAAATCAAGGTCGTAAAATTTTACGGCCGAGGAGCGAACTCTATTTTTTGATACACTGTTCGCAAAAGTAGGCACTTTACCGACTGGTTTTAGTCCGTAAAGTGCAGATATCAGTCCGTAAAATCACACTTTACGGACTAAAAACAGCCCGTAAAGTGTCTACTTTACGGACACGCGTATCAAAAAATAGATTTGAAATTCTGTTTAAATCGGCTATTATCCTGCAATGTGAAAATCTTCTGCAATTATTAATAAGCGTGAGTAATATATGCAAGTAGCTGTTATTCCAGTGGAAGCCTCAATGATATTGAAAAAATGAAAAAAAAGACATATATTTCGGTCAACAAAAAGTCGACCAGTAAAAAACTGAGACTTAAAAAAATGACTGTCCCCGTATCGAATATGTCCTTTATGTGTCGGCAGTTTGACTGTGGGCATTGTGACTGTCAGTTTTATAATCTGTCGGCTTCTTGATTTGTCGGTTTTTCGACCCGCATTGCAATGAAATTTTGGAAAATTCAGTGTAAATTCGGCTTTCTAGGTGGTTTCAACAAAAGTCATCACTACAAAATTCCAAAAACACTCTTTACTTCAAAATACCTTAAATTAATTCAAATTATTATAATGACATAAATGGGCGTTCCTAAAATACATATATTTAAAGTTAATAAAAAAATTTACAGTTATTACCTGACGTTTCCTGACCTCTTATGTCACTCTTCATAAGTATTATTATTATTGTCTAATTGCTTATAATTATCTCATAATAAGTTTAATAATTCATAATAATTTATATCAATATTATAATAACCTTATAATAAGAATCCACTTATTAATGGATCTAAAAGCTCCGAAATGTCAGATTACAAACTTCAATTTTTCCATAAAAGCGATATAGACAACGTCCTTGAAATCGATGTCTTTAAAGTAAAGACCTCTAATAAAATCGTCTAATACAATGTCGTAATAAAATATCTTTAAACTGCAAAAATTTATATAACCATTCAATTGACTCGATAAATTATTGCACAGAGCTATTCATTTGTAGTAAGAGTTATTAAGAATGATTTAATTAATTTACTAATGATTTATTTTATTAGTCCATACATAAATTCACAGCATTTTCTTCTATGACGTTTATTTTACTATTTCGTAAACAATATTAAATCATAGCTCTTGTTATATTGGTCTTTGGGGGTTTCAAAAAAGTATAATATTGGAAATAACACCGAAAATAAGAGAAATACATTCTTAAATGGCGCAGTTATCTGTTTTTATTATCTGTAAACATAACATAACACACAATAACCGCAATTCATACTTCTTGTGCACATTACCCATCCTCAGACGCTTCTGCGGTCAGTGTTCAATTACTGGAGAACGCCCCTTGATCATTTGCAATGGGATGCTTTCATAAACGCCAGCATTTTCATTCACCGAAGAAAGCCACGATGAGAAGATCGCGTGTCTCTGCTCTGTAAAAAAACGTTAGGCGTTTCACGATTTTCGATCATACCAACGTGCCGCGTACGTCACGATAAAAAAACGTTCCGCATCGTGTAACCCTTTAATCAAGAGTGTGATTCGACAGAATAATATTTGATATCCTACAAGAGACTGTATGAAATGTGAAAGGTCAATCTGAAAATTTGAAGAAAGTGGATGAGATGACTGCAGCACTTCTGTTTGCCTCTGGCTCTTCAGCACATTTACTTTTATTCTTGATTGATAAATTTAAATTATAACTTTTCATATTTTTCAATATTCAAAATCAGTCAGTGATGTTCTAGCACTAATCACTTAATAGGAGCAATTTTTTTAAATAGGGAAGATATAAAACAAACTTTCGAATTTAGCAAAAATATCTCTGGATGATTTAGTAATGACCATTTTTTTTATTTTTTTATTACCCTTACTGCTAATAAACTTACAACGTTTTTCTAATATCCTCTTATAATTAGTCAGACTGAGAGTATATACATTATGTATCTATGATCCTGTCTGCAGAAACAAGTATATTTTGAAACACTCGGGAAAAAAATTCGATGATTTTTTATTGCCAGGTATTTTGCAAAACAGCTTCTGCCTTAGCGGATACAGTGGGCAATAATAATTGAGCCTAATTTAAAATTTCGTGAAGACAATACAGGAATTAGGGGAGTGTTAGGGAAGTTGGCAAAGTTCAGTTTCACTAGTTTCCCACGGTCTGCTATTTTAATGCATTCTCCAGCGGAAGCGAAATGTACGCTAGTTGAACTGAAGCTCAGTTCACTTTCGTGTTTACATAGGATCCTAAGATTTTCTATTTTCCTGTTTTTCTGAAAATAAGTTTGCATGTACCAGTCCAATTTGTTTACTGTAAACACTGTATCTAATGTTGAAGTCATTGGTTACAAACATCAAAGAATTTTTGTAATCCGGTGATTACACGTAACTAACAAGATTATATAGTTACGTCTTCTCATGTGAGAGAAAGAATACATTTTGAGAATGAATTCTATATTACCGTGAAATTAGGAGAAAAATGTTATTAAGAAAAAGCTTAGTCATTGATTTCTGACAGAAAAAAAAGTCACTCCGTTGATGTATCGTTTGTCAGTTTAATCAAATCAAGGTAGTAATTATTATTTGGCCTTCACTCATTTGAAATAATTATCGATTTAATATATTTTTTGTTTTCTCTTTAGCATTCTTCGGTTTTTTTTTGTAGGAAATTTGTATCGCACGCAAGGCTTTCTTTTCCGTCAGGAAGCAAGTTTTTTTTAATTCCGAAAGTGCTGAATTCTGCTTAGGAACATCTACTTCCCGCACTTTCCCTTCGAAAAATTAGGACAAACATGCTACGATATTAAAGATTGATTCTAAATTCGAACACTTGAGTACTCTTCCATATTTGAAAAAATATAATACTTTCATTCAGTTCATCATTTATCACAGATAAGGTTAAAGCGGAAGAATCGATTACGCGAATCTGCGGTGAAGACTGAAGTGTTTGATATTGAAAAGACTTTCGAAATATTTCTAAATCTGTTTTTGTCGAAGATTAAAGTCAATGGCAGAACATACTCGTGTAGGAAGGCTCAGACTAGTAATAAGTCAAGTGTTTTGAGAATAAGAGAGAAAGGAAGCCGAAGAAAGATGACGAAGAAAAAGAAAGGTTGTGAGGGGTTTGGCAGATTTTGGCGAGTCTCGACCTTTTTCTCACGCAAGTATCGCCCAGTTACACAACCCGTGTTCGTGTTTCCGAATCCCGAATTACAGCTGATAGTAAATCATGGTGTTACGACCAGCTGTATCGGATTTTTATGATTTAATTCAGCCATGTAAATGTTTTATAGTACAATAAACGAGTGTCAACATTGCGCCCCGAGGACGTGTTTTTATTTATTCCAGCTTGTAAAGTTGTTGCCCTACTGGATGCAGGCAGGTAGACTTCGCGGTTACTGCAGAATTATTAAGAAGATCGCTGTTACCTTGGTACGTGGTTTCCAAGATGAACTTTATTTTTCACCTTGAAAATTTCGATTGAACCATTTAATATTGTGATATTACCCTTTACCAGCTAATATTTATGTAATAATCTCATTTTCTTTTGGAGGGCGGAAAATTAATCACTTTTCACTTTTGTCATAATTTTATGACTTATTTTAGTTTCGGAAAAGGTTCTCTTTTTTACAAAATGGCGTCCGATATAGCCTCTTTTTTAATATTAACAATTTGTAATATTTTAAGTATGATCACTTTTTGAACTACTGTGATTATATGTGATTATTACTGCCTTATTTAAACGCGTGGTTTCAAAAAAATCACATTTTTTACCGACAGTTTGAATAACTTTAGTGCTCTTTGGGTGGTGTCGTGGCAAAAACAAAACACTGCATACTGTGGATGTTATGAATCAAGCTCTTGCAAATTCTAAAACTAGAACAGGTTCAAAACTCGTCCTCAAAAAGATACAGATATTTAAAAACTAATACTTTGTTAAGAAATAAATCTGTAATTTACACCTTGAAACTGCAACATACAATGCACAAGTCAGTAAAACATCACGTTCAAAACGTTTCAGCTTCAAAATGGTACGTGTCGTTTTTCAAGATTTTAGATGACTATTTAGAAATGGCGCCTAATTAGCTGATTTTGTGTATTATTTGTTGTTCCTAGTCCTATTTACAACTTTTAAAATGGTGATGCAATATGTTTTATGACATTTCCTAAATATTGACGGATTTCTGAAAAAATTGCCATTAAAAGGTTTTTAGGGTTGGTGATTACGAGTAATAAGACGGGTTTTCAACATTCAAAATGCTAGCGGGTACAATTGGCTAAATTTCAAAAATATGTCACATTATACTATTTCACCTTAATACTGAAATTTCGGGCCAAAAATGTTTCAGTTATTAACTTAGTACAGTTACAAAGTTATTAAGTTATTCCTCCTCTTATTTTTTAGAAAATATTTTACATGAAATTGTTATTATTTATAGTGAAGATGGAAATGTGAAGCTTACAAATTCGATAGTTAGCTGAAGGGTTTAAATAAAATTAAGCAAGTGTTTAAAGACACAATGTCAACATATTTTCAAACAATGTTTTGGGCCATGAACCTCTTCAATGTTCGTGGCTTTTGTTCAAATTTTAATCCTGTACGTTGGAAATTCTCCACAGTGTTCTAAATATTCCATGGAATTTCGTGGATTTGTATAATGTTTTGAATAGCAACATTTTTAAAAATAAAAATTACATAAAGCCATTAAATTTCTGTAGGTCGCAGTGTATGCATATATGCGAAGGAGCCTAAGGAAACAAGGGTCTACATGCGATTTATCAATTATCCATAGCCAATAGCGACATTAACACATTCTTATTGTACCTTTAGGGCATTTCTGGCAGGGATTTGACAATTTAATAATGAGACATCAAATCATTCAAGGAGCAATACTGACAAGGTCATAATAATGTGTATTCATCAATCTTCAGATAACGAACGTGATAAGTGTTACGATGTGATTGACAGATTGAAGCAAGAAAAATAGACAATTAAAATTCTTAATCGACGTGTTAATAGTTTCAAGGATACGTGATGCTTGGATTTACAGTATTAAAATAACGTTATTCTGCATCCTGTGTTAATAAACCTATTGATAAATGATTGGTCATTATGCCGATGAACACACAACATTATTTTGTTATTACCATGTACACTACTCATTAAAATTGTCACTTATAAATTTACTTTATATATAATTATATCGGTTTACTATTATATATTTCGCCAATGTATACGATTTTAAAAACATATAAATAATAATGGTAATGATTACATTGTGAATTATTATATTTTAGGGGGTTAAAAAAATGTAAGAAATAACTCAAGTACACGTAGACATGTCATGAAAAGCATTTAAATCACTCACATCACTCTTATTTGACTTTACCACACCCATTTGCATATATAGGTAAAAAAGTAATTCAGCATAAAAGTTTGCACTTAATGAATGTAGTAGTCAATATTGTAATAATACGTTATTAGTTTTAATTTTTAATGTTTTAGTTTTAGTTTTAATTTAGTTGGTTGTTCAATAATTTCTAATTTCAGGAATATTTCTCAAGGAGAAAAGACTCAGGTGTTTAATGTCTGTAGCGTAATGTTAGATAGTAATTCAAAAGTGACATTTTTAATTAAAAATTTGTAGTGCCTTCTGTGTTCTAAGTTCTAGAAATAATATCAAAAAAGGAATAGCAATAAACACATAAAGTTAATTGATTGTTATTTTGTTTGTTATTATCATAACGAATTCTATGATGCGGTATGACTAATACATGGAAATTAAGAAATTATCTACTGTACTGAAAAAAGTGCACCTGACAAATTTAACAAATGTAGGGTTGGTAGATCTTTAAGCAGTAAAAAGAACAACTTTCTTAGTTGAGATAAATTTAGTGATTAATTGTAATATTTTTATTCAAGTTAATGATTAATAGTTAAATTTATTCAAATGTACAATTAAATCTTAAACCATTTTTTTTGTTCAATGTCGAATTAACTTTTACAATTTATTCCATTAACTATATTTATGGTTATTTTAACAACTCTAAGATAGTTGCTGAAGTAATGAACTTTAATAAAGAAGATATTGGACAACAAAGAAAGAGTTGAAAGTAGTACAATTTACTAAAAGAATTTCGTCCCGTATTCAGGGATGCAATTTCAAGGACAACGTTCCTCTGTGTTTATAAAATAATACAGATACATTTTAGAGTAATGAAAGTCAGTAAACCAATGTACAAATAATGAACAGAATTATGAATTTAAAAAAAAAACATGTTCATGCATAAAAATTACGATTTTATGGCTTATTTGTCAATATTTGCACGAGAATACATTCTCAAATGCATTATCGGCGTCATTTATTAGCGATTAGCGTCATCTTCAATGAATGGCGATTTGCGAAAGGAAATGGAAAAATCTTAAACGCACTCCGATACTCGTACGAGATATGATCAGGCTATTGACTTATATTCAACCGATTCCATATATGCGTTTACAATGCGATGAACGATAAGGATACGTACTTGCCGCATAAACCACGTCCCACATATAGTATAATCAGTTAAAGGCTAATTATAACCTTACTGTACAATAAATACTTCAGCTATTTTATGAAACAATGTCATAAATATCGAGAACAATGTATCTACTAGCTAAAAATTAATATGTTTATATACGTACCTGTAGACAGCGGTACTTAATTGAATAATGTGTTTAAGTACTTTATGGACATTTTTAAAACGTTATTTATTTTAAGTTCTGGATATGCAATTATTTTAACAAGATTTAAACTTATAATAAATAAAATTACAACTTCTTTATGCTAACGGAAAATAAAATACTCAAATAAATATTTATTTGCGACTAATGAAATACAAATTTTCTTACGACATTTTTGAGACGTATCCACAGCTAAAAAGGTATTATACTAGCAAAATCAGTGCAATATTAATATCATTCCTGTTTAATTTATTTGGGATCCTACTACAGTGAAATAAAATGGCAAAAGTGATACAAATTTTAAATAAATTCTCATGATCTATTGTTCTTATACTAACTGGAAGTGCTTCTCCCTAACAATCCACTTCTGTCATTACAAACGAATTCATTGCCCATTTTGACCTATCACGTTATGGTTTTAAAATATCCCAACAGAAATAATAAATAAAATCTTCTTATCCCTATTGTATTTTCCTCAAGTAGGATTTGTATAAAATATTCCATTAGAAATATTAAAAACAGAATTTTTTTATTTTTTTACATAGAAGTTATTTCCTTTAAATATTACACATTTATTTGCATTCGATGCATTACATCTATCAAATTTAAGGATATATCGATTGGAAGCATTGATCGTTTTAGCCATGCACTTCAATGCAACAATGATACGATGCGATATTGCACATGCACTTTCTATATGGATTGTCGTAATGTCTTTTAATAAATAACGCCAAAAAAAGATTTCTAAACACGAGAAGTACAGCAATCTCGAAAAACAGAAGGCAGGTTTACTTCTTGCAAATTAATCTATTTATTATTATGGACCAAATTACTGCTAGACATTACCTATTTTTCTTTATAAAAATTTGTATACTGTTTTTTTTTCATTTTCAACCGGGCACTGGCGACATAAGTTTGCACTAACAAAAAACTCATCTTCAATTTTTTTCAGATTTTTTTAAGGTTATTTGGAGGTTCCTTTTCGATTAACATTTACTCGTGAAAAAATATGTCTAACCTGAATTAAAATAAGTTACATGTAGAAATGGCTGCACATCTGTTTGTTTATTTGTTTGCTTTATTTGAAAGTAGATATGGACCCAAAATATGATTATTTTAAAACTGAATTTCAATGAAAAACGTTGGCGCTAGCATATTTTTGCTATCACGTCCCATTTTCAAGAAAAATGAGATTAAATGTGTAAAAATGTGAGTTTTTGCCCACATTTTAATTGCTGTTGTATGGGAAATTTACTATCCATAATTGCAGGATGATTTACGAAATTTTTCATGCTAAAAACGATGGCACAGTAGAATTTTCCTATCACGTTCCATTTTCGTGAAAAGTGAGAAATTCTCTTTTTCTATAAAGACAGGCGAAATATGGCAAAAAATGCTTGTTTTTACATATTTAACCTCACTTTTATCGTAAATGGAACGTTATAGGAAAATCAAACAAAAAGTAAAATTTTATCGGTCAATGTTATCTTTGAGAATTTTTGATAAAAAGTATCTGAAATATTCTTAGTCACTTATGACGATTGAAAACCAAAATATATGCATTTTTTGAAAGAAGAGTATACGATCTCTCAAAATATTAGTGACATATCTATTTTCAAAAAAAATACACATGCAGATGTTTCTGTGTCTAATTTATTTTAATTAGGATTATTTTTTAACAGTTTTTAAACTCGTAAAAAATGCAGATATTTCCAGCATTGTCACGTATACTAGTGATTAAAATCTAGAAAACTTCTTCATTTCGATTCTAAGCATATTCCGCTTATACAATATATTATGGGAATTTTTCAAGAAAGTTTTCTTAGTATACTATTTTCAGGGTGAGTTAATTAATCATTCAATAAAAATATGAGTCTAATTTATTTATACCTAAAATCAATCAATTTCATCAAACTACAATTACCATATGGTACATGAATCAACTCCACGCGTATTCACGTTTCCACAACTGTCAGCAAGATGAAAGCGCACTTGTTCACAGCAATCGAATATTATGCCTCAATTTGTACCGGCCGAAAAATGAACAACGGGAGAATGACAAGCATCGGGAATCACTTCCAGGTCAAGCAGCAGGTACCAAGGAAGCAACAGTAGCAAAAAAAACCTGCTGTGCAATCGTCGAATCACGATCCTCCCACGCCTGGTGCATTACGTACGCATCGGCACGGCCAATAATCCAAAAGAACCGGTCCATTTGACTTTGGCGGCTCCTTACGCGGCAGAATTGCACTTACCAACCGAAAACCTGGCAATTTCCATGGGTTCGGCTGCCTTCGGTGGGACTAATGTCCGCCGTAAATGCCCCTATTGAGGCGATAATGAAAACGCACCTGTTATTCGGCAGATATTTTTTTCTAATGAGTGACTTTCTCGAGTGAAAGCCGCATTTGTTCCTCGTAAGGTCGAAGCGCCCGAAGTACGTAGCAGCTTCACCCGGGGGTCCAGCGAGGGTTCGCTTCCTTGACCCAGAATCTGGTACGTTGGGTATGTATATATGTGTGTGTGTATACTTCAGCAATTCGAAAATGCAACAAGTATGCAATCGCCCGCGCCGTGTTTCAATTTCCGCGCATACCGGCACGCTACTGTTGGTCCGTAATAGCTTGAAATTCAAGAGAGTGGACTATATCGACATACATATATGCACGGCTCCGGCTTTGCGTTTAAGCGGACTTCAAATTGGCCAACCACAATCATCTGATTTAGATTATGGTAATACATGTGGTACCGCGCGCGCGGCAAACATTGCTTTCAAAGGCCGACTCCCGAAGCTATCGCGAGCACTCGGCGAACACTTTTATTCGAATTAATTATACGTCCCTTGTTTGTATTAGGATTAATTAGAAACTTATACGAATAAATCTTGCAAAAGTTGTGTTTGTTACTTTAGGAATTACTGATCGTTAGTCAAAATGCTTTTAAAAGTATTCGTTATCTGTTTCTATCTCGAAGCGATCATTTCTTCGTTACTTTTATTCCGTTGCTTCACCATTTTTCACTATAACAAGAGGCGGATCTTACAAAAGACTGGGTCTTTACCGCGGCATTTAAGGCGGTGAAAGGTTAACTACCTCAGCCCTGATAAACAGTTGCAAATCCATGAAGCAATTGGATTTCCAGCACCTGATGTCTATCAACGACAGTTTAAGGCTCATTCGAATGAATTATGTTCATGGCGGGTATATTGTGGTCTGTCTACACGGAGAAAATTTTTCTTGGAAATTTTACCATATCAAATTTTGAGACAGACTTGTAGAATGCGAAAAATCGCCATGTAAAAATGACTAGATTTTATAGCAATTTTTAAACTTTCTAAGAACTTATAGTCATTTTTCTCATTCTGCAAGTCTGTCCCAATATTACCGCTTTAAATGGTAATATCACCCCAAAAATTGTTCTTCGTGTAAGAAGGTTTATGCAAGTTGAAAATAGTAATACCTCTAGTACAAGTCACAATAGTGATATGATGTATCAAGTTTTATTCACAACGGTATAAAATCTAGTGACATTTGACAAACCTAAAAAGTTACATTGTTATTGCTCTGTTTTAAGGGAAATAAATGTTTGTCCCTACACATGAAAGCTTTGTTAGATGGTATTTATCATTTCAACAAATAAATTGCTTAAAGTGCTAAATTACGGTTTGTTTCCGTAACAATGTTGAAATGGTAAATATTGTCGCAAATCAATTAACCGATTGTAAGGTATACTACGTTATCAACAAGCAGCTGCTGTTTTCGAGCAAGAATTTACATGGCTATAGGTTGTAATTTATGTTGTAAACATCACTACCTCAGAATTCTCCGTTGTGAACGTCCGCATTGTTCGGTACATCCGAAGTTAGCTTACGTTACGTTGCTTAATGCAACTATTCAACAACGAAATTCCATCAAGCTCGTTGATTGTCCGCACTATTTCGAAATAGCTACAACTACAATTTAACTCGGTACGTTGTAAGTCGAACAATCTGAAAATATGAAAATTGCTGCTCTGACCGATGATAAATGTTTGGAGCCCTGCAATAATTTAATTTTCAATTGTTAACTACTCTCAAGACTTGTGGTGGGAACTATTTTGTGTGAATGTGATTGTATTTCATTTAAATATAGTATTATTAATATTATATTATAAAATAATATCTTTGGGCATGTTTGTACTGTTCAATGACAATGCCAAACCATCACGTAATTATATGTTGACCATGTTAAAAATATAATTTTCTGCCACTGTTTGTACTGAAATTGAGCATATTTCCCATAACGAAAGTCATTAGAATTACAATAGAATATGTGATACAGTATAGAAACCCACTTGTGGCATGGATGGAATAATCCTTGGTTGACATAAAATTCATAAAGGAGTAAAAGTACATCCTTTTCTATCCGTGTTCTTAACTCTCTTAGGATCATCAAACTATACAATGTAACTCCGTTGTTTCTGCAATTTTTGCAGCTGATCTTGAATCAGTACTCTTTAAAGTGCTGCATCAACACTGGATGAAAAATATATACGAATATTAAAATATTAGCTTGAAAGGAACAAATCAGCTACTGACATTTTTTTAAACATTTTTTTCGGTTTTGCTTTTTTGGTAGTCAACGCTAGAAATGCGTCCGTTAAGTAAAGAGAAAGAGTAGAAGCCTTATCCTCTTTTCGAAAACGAAAAAATGTTTAGTAGTAAAATGATATTCACTGGTAAATAATTCACAATTGCAGTCATAAAAGACAATGCAAGATATGCCTACTAAAGCCAATCCCTCCAATCTGAACCCCGCAGAGCGACTTGATGCTCATGTAAAGATGTCAGGTGTCACATACGCACAAGGATCTACGAAAACCCAGACCTATAAAGTCGATCACTTTATCCTCAGAGGGTAATATTTCCCGTTAACTGTTATTTACTGCTTAGCAATCTTCTGACACTCTAACGATTGAGTAACGATCGACGACTGTACACAGCGCTAAATCAACGGATTACTGATCACATATTTTAAATATATACCCATATAATGATTGACAGAAAATCCAGATATAGTCTACAGATCCAAATTAGTAACCTTGAAGGCTCAAAATATCAATGTACATATTTTGATGAGACAGTTTTTCCACCTGTATCCATGGGAACCACTTGAGTGAAAAACATCTGTTTAGTTAGCCCATGATATCAAGCGTCACTGTTCAGTCATTCTAAAATCAAAATGGATCGGTGTAAAAAGAAATATACGCTGCTTATCATAAACAATATTGAAACTTCATTCTTTAGAAACGGAGTTCGTGTAGCTCTTATTGAATAAATATCCGGAATAAAGTTTGGTTATGTGACTCTTTCAGATTAGGGACTAAGAAATCGCACTGTATAGATTAGGATACACTAACTAATCGAATATAAAGATGAATGAACAATGCATAAGAATACATCCAAATAATGGTGTCAAGAAAACGAGAGGAAAATACGCCAAAGTCATTTTATCAGATCGATAATTGAATATTTTTTATTATTCTCATTCGCGATTCAGCTACGATACCGAACTCAAACTTTCTTTCCGCGGAATATATCCAAAATTTGAAAACCACGCACTTTGACAGTTACCATTCAGAAAATTTTGCGGTACCGTAGCCATTTGTTGAAGGACTTTTACATAAAAACACCCGACAGGTTACTTTCATTTTCGGAAATACCCTCATTCGGACGTGCAATGACGCAGGAAAAACCACATTGTGGGGAAAACCACACGCCGAGTAATCACGCAGTTGGTAAAAAATTGATTCTGTCTGCAACAATTGGTATAATTTTCACTTCAATATTGTGGTCCTTTGATTTATCGAACTCTTGATCGAATTAATTCACTATGAATCTTTAAATATTGCATTGAGGCGCGGAAACAAACTATGACATACTCCCTTCAGGTCGGATTTTGGTATCACCGACCGATCAGATTTTACGAATCACAATTGGGCCGCCCTGTAATTAAAGACATTGTGAGTGAGTATCGCTCGTGTACGATGCTCCGTTTCACGTCGTTAATCATCGTAATAACAATAATCACACTGTTTCTCGCCGCTACTGATCCACGACTTGATAAAGAGGAGAGAAGAAGAACGCGATTTCGAGGGTCCATAAATCAACTGCACCGTTGGAGATAGTGGTAAAAGGTAAAGCACCACCAATGTCCATCTCCAGATACGGAGCACGACAAAAGGGGGCACGGAGATATAAAAAATGGCCATTTAACCCAGTCACTTTATACTCGGTCGCTCATTGTCCAGCGTACAAAGTATTCCGCAATTATGCTGCATCTGCGCGTGAACTGAAAAAATGTAGCACATACCTACCGGTCTGTCGAAACGAATAAAAAGTACCAACTACTAAAATATCACCACGTCATACTTGAGAAACTAGATCCCATTTTTTGATCGGATAACGAAAACTGATAGTTTTCGATATCTTTCGATCTCATGATATAAATGGATATTTTCGACCTATCAATCAGTAAAAAGCATGTCGATATACTTTCAATTTTTTACAACACTTTAACATTTTCTGCCATTACAGAAATTACACCGTAACTTCTGCTTAGGTCGAAACAGCTTTGTAAGCCATTGTATATACTTTGAATAACGATTACCACGGTGAACTTCGATAAAAATTGCGCGACTTTCATATGCAAATTCGCTAGCGTGAAAGCGAATGAAGGTAACTATATTATGTGATAGACAATTGAAAAATTTGTCAATATTTTTTATCTGATCATTTTGCACAATCCTCTATGGAATAAATACAGCATTTGATAGTTTCTATTGGGCACATCCAAAGCAGCGTGACTCGACGATAAGTCGGTAACGGTCTCCTTACCAAGAACGGCAACTGGAACAGTTACAATTACAATGTTTACATTCGATCCTTTGAAAACGAAATTTCAACATGCATTTCGAGTACGTGCTTAATAAAATTTGAATGAGGAAAAATGAGGATTTCTAAGCACTCTCGACTTGTTTGCAAAATACTTGTGGTTGATTTATTTGCTTAAAGGCAATGAAGATGTTTGAGGTACGACATTGTGCCGTACGCCTGATAAGTGTAAATGTCGATGCTATCGGAAAGCTGCAGCTGTCGTGCTCTTACTTCTGTTCCGGGTCGTGTGGAAAACATTTCTAACTCTCGCCCATTATAAGCTGATGGAAATAAATAAATCAGTGAGATTGATATTCTTCGGTTGTGCTTTTTTTATTGATCGTTGTTAATTTTTTTGCGTCGGTTTGACAACATGAATAAATATAACTTATGACGTTTTAATAAATCGTGAATTATTGTTCTGTATTTCGATTATATTACTAATTTAATTGCAAATATGTACAAATCTAACTGATTAGATGTCTCATTTTTCCAGCTGAATATACAAAATGTCAATACGGAATGACATCCATTCATCAATATAATTAGCATTAGGCTAATGAAGTTTTCATGAATATAACTGATGCGTTGATTCTGCACATCGTGCAGAAGAAGAAAAGAAATTTCAACGTTTCTACATTAAATTAATACGCTACTGTAGAAATTGAGTGCTCAGTTAAATACCACTACAGGTATGTCGAATGTTAGAAAACATTGTTAATTGATGGTTGATTAATGATTAACTTTCAATTATATTTTTTCTCTTTATACATTTCAATAGTTAATCGTATATTAAATAAATCATGATTAACTATGATCATAAGTTCTGTATTTTTGTACTATTAAAGATTTAATAAATACTCAAGATCACAAATATACATCATTAGTTTTATATACTCATTGAAAACCCAGCAGTTTAACTAAATGATAAAAATAGTGAAGGAAGTTATTATTTTTATGACAAAAGATCCATTTCTTAATTTTTAATATTTACAGATTTGACGTTTTATTACTTATTGGTATTAGATTTAATGTATATTTTATAAAATTTATTATAGAAATTAATTTTGCATTAAATTCAGCAGTTTTTTTAAATGCTTAGAATTGTTTATTTAGTATACTTAATTTAATTAATTTTTAAATAATGGATGTTTTACTTAATATTTTTTTCACGTTTTAGAGGTTGAATTCTGATTTTTAATGTTTTCTCGTTCATGGTAAACGATTAGCAATTACTTTATTGTATTACGTTATTACAATTTACTTTATTTTTTACAATTTTTATATTTTCTTTAACATTATGTTTTGTTAACGTTTTTTAATTAACAATAATTAAATTAGCAATTATTTTGACTTATCACGATGGTGGTAACGGTGGAAGCTTTTTACGATTTTTAGATTATACTTAGTTTTATTAAAATCGAACTTGAGAGATTCCATACCCCAACGCATCAACGGCGTTTTTTTTTTGTTCAAAATCATGTATCGTTTAATTCTCCTCTGCATTACGATTCTAGTTTAAGTTAATCACGAAAAGGACGTGAGACAAAATGTTCTCAAATTTCGTATAGTTACTTGCGATACCAGAAAAATCATTCGAATTGGGTAGTTTGCAAAAACATACAACATTTACAAATTATACCTAATATTAACTCATAATCGAACCATCGCCATTTAAATTTTTGAAGGGCCCTTACAGTTTCCAACTGTTAGGGTTACCCTGATACTGTTTACATCTTGGGGAAGTGCAGTTCTCCTGCTCCATTCGTAATTGTCGATCGCTCCTCAATTGTCGTCTTCGCATTCCTTCAGTAATTGTTTGCTCCACTTCCATGTACACAGGCTGAAGTCAAGTATATCCACGCACCTTCTGCCAACTGTTTTGTACATGGAGAAGGGCAGTAGAGGTAGACAGACATTTACGGGGACATCAAGGGAAATTCGGTCCCGACTAGATAATAATTATGGAGTAGTACCGTAGTGTCCATTGTGATGTGCAATAGTATGGCGGCAAAACTACAGAAAAAGGCATTTACCTCTTGGACATCATAAAACCGAATGGAGATTAAATGGCTATTCCCCCCTCGGGGTTGTAAAACTAACTTTCCCTATTGTAGGATGAAGTCAACAGACATTAAAATTTAGTAAAATAAAATGGAGGCAAAATTTTGATGTCGATTTTTAATTTTCCCATATGAAATACTCGATACATTGTTACATCTGACACCTCAAAAACGAAAACTACAAGTCTTCAAATACTGCGGCTCAGCAAGAGAAAGCAAGACGCAGTTTCAATTCACGGGAGTTTTTGTGCACGTATTTTGGGACACTCGTGTTCCCACATATTATACGGGTTACGTACGTGAAAAGTCCCGAAAAAACTGTCCGGAGTCGTACGGGTACGATTACGAGCCATCCTCGTAAGGATTGCCACACGTCGGTCCGTAAGGTCGGTGTTAATTTCGACAATCAAACCCAACGTGCACTATAAGGTGGGCGTCGAGAGGTCTGCCATCGCTTTCCAACTTGCAGGCAATCGCCAGTACGTTCGTCTCTTGGAATCGTTTGCGTCTTCCCGATGAAAGTGCATTAAAGTCCGATAAAACAGGTGATTCTACGTCGGTAGGCTTTTATGATGGTTGCAAGCGGATCACGACTTACTAACGGAATACTAATCTGCACGCGCATTCGAATCGGCTAATGACGCAATGAATGTCGGCCAAGCGATAAATACGTTTGTTAACGCCGCTTTTATTAAGGAAGGCTGATTACCGAAACTTTATAACGAACTAAACGTTTCTCTTTAATTATATGTATACTTTGGGGTAATAACGAATTTGGATGATATTCCTGATTACACATTGTTACATTTAATGACTTATTAAACATTTTATGTACGAAATTTCAGTATCTCGATCAACTGAATCTTTAGTGAATTGAACTATTTTTCTATTCTGCTTTGTTCATGATAACGATTATCTGTATTTCAATAGTCGTAGATACTCTTTAAATTTCTTAGAGTAAAAATTCAATCCTTATAGAGTGAACATTGAGTCACTCTTGTCAACAAAGTGAATTTTCACTGTTTACACAAAGAGATATCATGCCATAAAGAGTGAGTTTTTGCTTCAAGGAATTTAGAATGACATTCATAATAATTACTTTCTCTTTCGAGTAGTTACTACTGCACTCCTGAAATCCAGATGAGTTGAAAATAGTGAAAGAATCCCACATGGATCTTATGGGAATTGGGAATTGGTCAAATGAACTGCATCTGTGCTATATTCTAATTTTATTCGTACAGATAACAAATGTACATTAGCCGAAGCCAAGAAAATGAACAGCTTTTTGAAATTCGATTATTGTATTCATGATACATGTGCATATTGGAATATTAGAATTTCTCTAATTTATACTATGAAACTAACAGCAGATAATCGGCGATCCTGTTTAGTAAAACTAAATTCCATTTCAATGGTTTTGGCCCCTGAAGACTTTTAATCGATATAAATAAAACTACCAAATTGCTACCAATTTCGGCTCATGTGACCAAAACTCATTTGCCACATGGTTTCTGCGGAGTGGTTAATATGAATGTTTTCAGTCTATATTGAAATACCACATTTCGTGTATAAAATATTAAAAACAACATTCAATATGAAATTATGTTTACGATTCCAGAAAATCAATCAAGTTTATTAGTAGCGCCTGAAATATATACTTATTATACAAAAATATTATACAGCAATAGTAAAACGAAATGTAGAAGATAAGTTGACTAAATTTAAAAAAAATATGAAATATTTACCTACATTCTTTAGTAAATTCCTTAGTAACTACTAATAATTAACAGAAATAAAAAGAGAAAAATTAATTATATTAACAGATTTTACCTAACCAAAACGTAATTATTATTTCCGGATCTACCAATCAACGACAGTCGCATTTGACAAATAGATTTTTTATGTAAACACAGAATGCACAGTTCACACATGAAAAATATACTTCCCGTAAAGATTACCAAAATGTTCTGAAGTTTTAAGGATATTAAAAAATGTTGACTTTTAGTGAACAATTTCAAAAGATTATGGAATATTTCCCCCATAAAGTACCTAACTATACCTAATACCAAACGTTTCTAAGAAAGTTTAGTAACGTTTCGAAAAAAGTTCAGCAATCCTTTCAAGATGTTCATATTGTCAAATTTTTCTGATATCCTCAATTTCAACATTTTCTCCGTGTAGTAATTCGAAAATAAAATAACTCCAGCAAATATTTTATTGCAACATCTGTACAAAATCATAGTTATTTTATGCGGGGATTTCAACTTATAATTACTCGGCTTTAGTAACCAAAAATTCACATTTCAAAATAACTGAAGAGGCTGTATAATTAATAAAATTTTCAAATAAACATGATTCGTTGCCACTAATCAAATGCAAGTTAAATTACACTAAGGTATTATATCAACATGTAATTTGACCGCAATTATACGATAATAGTTTAAAACTTATACACACAATATATGTCAGTTTTAAGAGAGGAAGACCAATAACTATAAATCGTGAAACGTTTCACAAACGTATATAAATAATGATTGCACGTCCATCGCATTTCTTTGTAAAATCGTCCATCGGAAGTTGGATAGCTGCGTATTAAGCTGCAAACAGGGAAGTTTGTGCAATCTGTATTAACGTTTGGTGATGTTTTTTGATGGATACATTTACGCCGTGAAAGTCGGGGAAGCGTTCTTGAGCGTATTCGAGTTTGCGCTGTAATTACTCTGACATAAATGTTCTTATGCAATCTCATATTGCCGGTTACTATAGTCTCACAGGGTAAGAAACGACAAATATTATAGCACCAAACGGTAGTTTTGAGCGTTAATTAAATAAACATCATCGAATTGTGTAAGGATTAATTGGTTAACGCTTGCCCTTAAGATGCGCGGGTCATGGCTTAATTTTAAGTGAAGGTTTCCACTTAAATGAAGGATTTTATACACTGAGAGAGCTCGGCATTGAAACGAATTCGCATGTGCAATTGTAAATAAATGAGAAACCAGTGTTTCGTCGTTTTGCAATTGACAAAACAATCTGTCGTACAATATTTGCTTGCGTGAATGGTACAGGAGAGCCAATTTATTTTGACATCCGCAAGAAATGTTCGCATTTAAAACCTGTGATGGAGGTTGCAATCGAAGATCGTCATGGTCATTCGCATCCAAAATTAAAATCAAATAAAGAAAACCTTGTATTTCATTCCAGTAATATATTCAAAGTTTAACACGTAAAACAGTATTGGGCTTATTTCAGGTTTTTTATGCAAACGAAAGTACACGAATAAAGAAAATAAATACAGAAAGATTAAATTTTTTAAATCTTTATTAGAACCATATTTAATTAAGGTAATATCAAACAAAATGTGTACAACTTTTTTGGTAAAAGTCTAAAAATTAGTGATTTGTATATCCAGATTATGATGGATTTTCTGTTTCCCCATAAATCTCTATCGAATACTGTTTACATGAAAATGAATGTATATTTTTCATTAGATTTTAGCTAATTTCCAGTAAGAAGTCTGACCATTAGGTTAGGAAGGTGAAGTGTAAGCGAAATCAGAATGATTCATATTTCATTCGCGTAGGGAGTTTTACAAATTTTTATTTATATTTAATTCATCTTAAAAAACATAATAAATACAACCTAGCAAAATTAGTTCGGCAGCCGAGAATACTTTATTGACTCAATAAAAGAATAATTTTACTGACCACAGTGATTCTAAATATTATGAAACTAGGTAGATGGGCTTACCCAAGTAATCAAAACCGTATACCTATGGAAATGCATAATTTAAGTAAAAGTAGAATAAGCTAACAAAGTGCAAAAATATCCAATCATTTAATATATTCACAATAATTACTTAATACGATTATACATCATACTTTAAATAATAAGCTTTACGACATTTGCTATAATAGAAAAATAAGAAATGATAATAGATTGATATCACTCATCACGGTTAAAAGCAGCGGGACATATAGTATCAAAAACTAACGGGAATCAGGAAATTATCAATACCTATATTCATTACAATTTCAATAACTTATATTTCAAAGCGACCAATGTTGTTTTTGCAAATGAAACCGTTATATTCATAGTTAAAACCACATTTGCCTGATATTTTCTGACGAATAGCTAGGTGAGTGCCGAAAACCTGTTTCGCGAATGTCAAAGTCGTCCATCGAGAATCCAAACTCGTCGAAATGGAAATTAAATTCAAGGCACTTATACTTCGGTATATATGAGTTACATTTATTAAAAAGATGGAGAAGGACCCTATGTAACGATTTTAGAGTTTATGCCTATAATTTGTTTCTAAAACTTCAGTTATATACATAAATTAATCAATTTGATGGAGAAAGGAAGCCTATACAAATTTAAGACTTATATTATGGACCATTTAATCAATGGTTCTAATACGCATGTAAAACACCTTGTGTTAATGATCATAAATCTTTGTTGCTGATACAGTAATTCATCCGCTTATCATTTATTGATTTATACATAACAAATGGTTAAACATATTTATAACAATTAACGATTCTGAAATATTATTTAATATTGTGATGAGTCGTTTTTAGATATACTGACGTATATTCAAAATCACAAAATGTCATTAAAGGTTCAGATTAACTGGTATCAAATTAATGATACCATCGTCTGAAATTTAATATGAACCATACATTTAAGCAAAAGATGCCATAAATAAGTTTTCAAGAACCATTTGCAATAGATTATGCTACGTTTTCAAACCATCATTTAAAGACATTTACAATATACATATTTTGAAATATAAATAAAGGAAAACGAAAGTAAGAGAAATTGAACTCTATCAAGATTGTAATACGGCAACACATTGATTGTAATTAAACTATGATTAATTATTACAGTTTACACATCCGTAATGAAGATTCTATGGGAAAAAGTAATTGCAAGTAATATAAGATGATTACCTTTTAGCACGTTAATTTTACCATCAATATTATATTATTAACAATATATTCTCTTCGTGTCTAGTACTCATTTAGTAATTAAGAGTGTGAAAGCAGAGCATTCTTCATTTTTAATACTAATTTTGAGTGATATTTTTCGAGTTAACATAAATAGTTAGTCAGGATATCCACTTCTTTTGAAGATCTATTATGTTGTGATTCATAAAAATTAAAAATTCTATTATTATAAAGTTTATTCATTCTTAATAAAGACTTGTACAACATTGAAAAATTCTACATAAATAAATATTAAAAAATAAAAAAGTTAGAAGACGTTATCTATGAGACTTTGCAGACGTCTGGCATTTAAGGGTTAAGAAAGTTTAACAATTTTTATTTGAAAATACTTTTTAACATAACAATGGTATCGGGTACTAAGAAATATAAACTAATTGTAATTAGAACTAACTAAATTTTGAAGTGATACTATTATAATATGACATTACTATATGTGTTGATTTTTTTACTTAAAATTCCCTGAATACTTTGTAAAGACGTTATTTGTAAACAATTTCTTTACACGTTCGATTTAAAATGATTTACGTCATAACGTTCATAAAATTTCAAATATCATCTTAGAAATCTTAGAAACATGGAAGAAAAAAAATCTCGTTTTTTTAATATTTGTACAAACAAACTAAATTTGATCAAAAACAATCTTTGCTTTATTAAAATAATATTATCCCGCATTAAATATTATGCAGAGATATTTTAAGCTTTACAAACTTAATGGGTTCTTATTGGTTATTGGCCGCCGGCAATTGGGCGTGCTTTAGGACCTTTCGCTAAAGTTTGCAATCTAACTCACTTTTACTTCGGGGGTTGGTGATTTTCACAACATCGCTTAGTTGACCATACTGGCTATAAGGTCACATTTGATCGTGTCTGATGTATCTGGTTTATTAGTGTTATTTCAGAGTAATCGGAGTAATCTTCAAAAAAACGTTTAGCAAAATGAACGTAGATACAGACGCGTTTATGAAATACCGAATATTTCGCAATAATAGTTTTCAATGCAGGTAATTGCCAACTGAAAACGACTGAATTCTGAAAAATAATGTAAAAGTTATTTCGTAATTTTGTATCAAAGAGCAAAATAAAAAAATATTAAGAAAATAATTATTAAAGAACTTGTACACTGAATAATCTAAGAGGTACTACTCGTAAGAGGACAAAAAATTAGTATCAATTTCCTCAGAATATGATATTAAGATATATCAGAAAATCATATTAATATATAATAAATTTCAGAGTTGTTTATTTAATTCATTAAATAATAACTTGAAGACTTTCCTTTTGTCGAACAATAATTAAAAAAGAGGACTTATGACCTACACAGATGTTAAATTTGTTCTTAATGCGGGAAAAAAATCTCAATAAGATAACAAAAAGAAGCGAGGTTGACCTCAAGTTTGGAATCCTACTGATCCCTCTTTAGGATGCTGATGATCAACGATAAAATCGACAATGGAAAATAACACTAATTACATTTCTGCAGATGACATTGCAAAGCTGGTTTGACGATTCAGTCTTAGCACAAATTCATTCGAACTATATTTTGCAGCTTTAATTACTTCATTACTAATTAATTCTTTCAATTGGTACTAAAACTAAAAAAAAATTGTCAGGACATCACGATATTTTTGTGTAACGCAGTTCTTTTCGAAACGCATCAACATTGAGTACTGATGAAGGTCAAAGAAATCCGATTTGAAGGAAGTGAAGGAGTATTTTTTATTCAAAAGACCAGCATTGAAATGGCATCTGCAGAAATGTAATTAACTGAAAAATTGAAAATAATAAAAAGGGCAAATATTTTCGACAGTGAAATAAGACATAGCGAGATGTACAATCGATGACCGGAAAATAAATCGCCTACCATTACTTTAAAGCACCCGAAGCTGCTACCAAGGCACTCATTTAAGACTATTAATATTGTATCTTCCATATATTTTTTGTTAGTAATTTCATTTATATTCTGTGTAAATATATAATGAAATTCACAAAGTTTACTTTTTTCGCATGTAGATTTTTTTAAGACATTATAAACTTCGGTTCTCAAGTACATCGAAAGCAATATCAAGTTTCATTGCTGCAATAATTTTGACTCATTGCACGATTATCGACGCATATATCAGATTTTAAAGTAACTTCTTGAATGGAGGAGGCTGCGATTTCCACCCAGATACACTCGTTCCCCTTGGCGAGGGAATGTTTTTTCTCAACCGTGTTGGAACAAGCAGCACACTTAAGCGAAAGTAATCTGAGATTGCTATTCTTGAAATGCGCATCCAATCTTACGTTGATGCACGTGTCGGAGAAGATGATTTTGCGCCAAGCGCATGCCGGAACCAATTCCAAATTCGAAAGTTCAACGCTCGGTCAGAAACTTGAAGGAAACACTTGTGACGTCTTCAATTTGACTCGTGATGTCAATAAAAGTATTGAAATATGTACTTAAATTAAAGTTTTATCAAAATATCTAATTAAAGTTATTAAGAAGAAGATAAACACTGAGAGAAATTGCAAATTCTCCAGTAGTATATTCGTGAGTCGGTAAATTTTATTGAGCGGAATGCAATCGATGACAGCTGTAAAAATGTCAGTAATAATGTGTTTGCGAGTAATTAGAAACATTTCCACGTTGTGATATAATATATTATTTTTAAAGTGATATAATAATAAATCAATTTTATTTTATTAGTTCACGAATAATAAATAAATAACCAAACACGTTATTTATGCATTGAAATACTTATAAATGGGCATTTTGAAACATTAATTTTTGTATTTAATTTATTTATTCAGTTTTCTATTGTCATTTAATGCTTTACCAGTTTAGTTGATTAATATCAAAACAATTTATAAAATGTTCCTAAATGTGAAAAATTGTTATTACAAGATATGTCATTAATTTCAGAAATTAACAATTGCGCACTCCTAGAGAGAATTAAAATTAAGTAGCAAAATCGACTCTGAACCAGTAGCATCCGCTCCTAATATACTAGAATTAGAATTTATTACATATAAAGTGAATCTTGAATCACTCTCATGACGAAACTAATTGTCCCTCGTTAAGTAAATACGAGGTTATCAAAAACATGAAATCCTACTAAAAATTTACCATTTCATTAGAATTTTGGGCAATTTTCACTCGATGAAATGTATTGCTTTTTTCTTCCGTTTCTTTCAGTGCAATCAATACCGTCACATAATTTTATGACATCTTAATGAATTTACCAATGCAAAATAAAATTTTGTAAATTATTTAATATTACCAGGAATACTTGTAAATGAAATATTTATTAGCATAATTTTTATGAACTTTATACTTGGAGCTTTCAATAGTTGAAGAAGTACTGTGAAGTACCGTGATTGCTTATTAGCTGATTCAAAACATCCCACTTCATTGAAAGCGATGCTGATCTGTCTAAGGCATCTATTTTTCTTTGTTCATTTAAACAAAATTTTTTGTGACTATTACTGACCTATTTAGTGACATTTGATACAGAATAACCGTCACTCAATAACGTTCTATGTTTCCATACAAAAGCATTTTATACATGTTCTTCTATACCGAGTGTAATAAATCTTCTTTGTAATAACTAATATAAATGTAAACTTTTTAATCAGAGGATTATTTTACCTCAAAAGGATTGTGCATTGATAAATTCAGTAGAATATCATAAAATTTTTCAACGGAATTAATTGGATTGAAAGAGACTGAAGAAGAAAGCAATACATATGTCTTGGAATAAAAATTAACCTATTCATAGTGAAATAGGAAATTTTTACTCCTTCAAAGTAGATTTTCACGTCTTTGATCGACATTTACTCAATAAGTGACAATTAATTTCTTCATGAGAGTGGTTCAAGGTTCACTATATATATTTAGTAAAGTCTAACTCTAACACATTTTGAACCGACGCTTCTTAAAGAGCATATTTTTTAACACTCCGGGAGTAAAACTCGACTTTGCGCTCTGAAGTGCAGTCTTAGAGCGCAAGTTATCGGGCCCCACGCCCGTCATATTAAAAAAAATCGTATGTAACATGGGCGAAATATCGATCTCCGATATATAAATATATCTCCGACAAACTTCACAGTCCTCGCGGATCGATAATACTACAAGCTACCCTCCAGAGGTCATAATCTCCAACATCCATAAATGAGGTTTGCTGCATATTTGTAGTTTTTTAAATTAAAGAATATCGTACAATTATTATTTAATGGAATTAGTATTCTTTTAAGACCTTTCCGCAATAGCACAAACCACCTCAAATAGAGGTTGCAACCTGCAACAGAGCTACCATGACCCAAATACAGCTAATTTGTGCTGCAATAATACCTGTGCTATTAGGGTTGAGCCTGACTAGGTATTAGATAAATATGTGGATTTCATTACTTCATCTAATGATTTCATTAGAATATTCGGTACTGCTGTCTCAAAATATTGGACCAAATTTGGCGATAAAAAAGGCAATCATCAAAGTAAATCGTCAGTAAAAAAACACCAATAGAGCAATATACATTTTTACCTCTTTTGGATATCATCCATCCATTACGATATCTTCCATAATTCAATTAATTCTACTTTTTGTTTAATATACGAAAAAACGTCCTTGTGTTACCAATAGTGATGGCAATTACCTAAAGAAAACTCCTGAAACACTTGGAATAAGTATTCTTCATACCATTTATTTGTAAATGCAACTGGAAGAAAATTGTTGTAATGTCCACTAAACATACATAAAATTATCAAATTCATTTAAGAAATCGTGTTCAGTGCCTCCCTGGTAGAATTTGAACCCAATTATTGTACAATTATTGGACATAAAACATGTATACAATAAAAGTGTCCATAAAATGCCCAAGTATTGGACAATTTTAAGCAAAACATATTTTAAACAAGAAAATCTTACAAAATTGTCTAATTCTTGGACAAGAAATATGTGCAATAATTGTGCGATATTTTTATCTAATTATTATCCAAGAAAAGTGTTTTAAACACCAAATCTTAGATGTAACCTAAACATTACTTAATATTTGAAGATGAACATTATATCACTCGCGTATTTTTCGTTTTGAACAAAAATCGTACGTATAATGTCCAGCGAAACTTAATATTTTGCATTATCTTAGAGGCGATGATTTTCAATGTGTTATTAATTTCTGTTTTAAAGTTCAGCAATCACGGATATTGATTAAAATTGAATAAGAAGATATTTGAATATATCAAAAAGTCGTTCGAATGAAAAGCAAGAGTAGACGAGTTTTATGGTTTATTCATCGCATGTCGAAAAGGCTTCAATTACAAACCTCTATGAAAACAAAGCGACATAACCTATAATGAATTATTGACGTTACCGGCTTATTTTCTCCACAGAAATACGGCGAATATATGCCTGAACACAACAATGAACCGAATATGAAAATCGAACTTGAAGGTCGCTTCATCCTTCTGTATTATCTAGTCACATTAAAAGACAAAAACATATTCAAGTTCTAGTTATCATTCGATTTGCGTTTTCGTCGGTAAGATATTGTTTGATTTCAGGCGACAAGTTACCGACCGAACGCTATACTATCGGTGAATCACCGTTTGGTTTTACGGGTTTTGCGGCTACAAAACTTTCTCGAAAGTACATGAGTCCGATGTATTCAGTATATAAGCAACCTTCGACTACAACATTTAGTGAACGTTTCGCTACTGCGTATACATGTTTCTATTTATATGGCGTGGCGCTTCTGTTGTACAATTTCTATATCTATGATTTAAACGTAGAGATAAATAAATACAATGGTGTCCGAGATCCCCGAAATGTGTATTAAAATTTCTATTTTCTTTTGTCTGTTTTTCAATTCATACAATATATAAGCAATAAAATTGTGCAAAAATTGTCTAATAAAACTGTCCAATAAATAGCCAACAAAATCTTACATTTGTGTCCAAAAATTGCCTAAGAATATTGTACAATAAATGCACAATAAGACAGCCGGAATTTCTACCAGGGCTGATTCAAAGTATTAATCAATCTTTGCAGATCTTAAAAAAGCAATTGTATCAACTGAAATTGCTGGAAAAGTATAAAGATATCCGGTTTGGTTTTTATAAACTTTTCATCATTAAAGTACTTATCATTTTTGTGTGACTGCCGTCAGTCATGTAAAGGCCACGATTACACAATAAAAATGCAGCAAAAGTACAAAGAAACGTAGCCAGCTGGAAAGTCCTTTATTTGATACGCCGGAATTAGAACAACTGGACGGGACTGGACAGTTGAGGAATTGTCCCAGTTGGAAACACGATTTCCGACATCGATGCGTTGTCGAATGGCACTTTCGCTGATACGAGGAAATTTTCTCGGACAGCCATCTAGGGCGCACAACTACGAGTGACTGGGCGTGTGGTCCGTGGCAAAAAAGGAGTTATGCCCGCGAGTTATACAATCCGCTGGAAGCGGTGATCGATCGACACGCGGGAGTTCTGGAATTTGCAATTAGTCAATAAAAAAGCCAGTTGCTCCCCGGGACAAAATGAACGAGGATCCTTGTACAATTATTTACGAATGCAATTCGTGTACATCCATTACGGCGAAAATGTCCGGCACGATGGAAAGCAAGACGCGCGGATGGTTCGCCACCGAGTCGCATTTTGAAATGGTCGTTGCCACCGTTTCATAGACTTTCTTCGATTTTGAACTAATATAAATCCAGCCATTTCGGGTCCTGACGCAATTGTTCTTTGTGCAATAGCACGATATAAATTCCATTCACTGAATCTATTTGAATTTACACGATGTCTCGTGTTCTTTCCTTACGACACGTCTGAAAATCCCTTTACTTTTAGAATTTTAAACTATGTTTTTTTTTGTTTACGTTGAGTTAGCAACTGTCGGCTGTCATCTAAGCGATGTGATTAATCCTGTTTCTTTATTGTTTCAGGTAAGCTTGAAATTTCCCGTTTCTGTAGTCTGCGAGTCATCTGCCAGTACATGTGTAAGTTACGTAAATAAAATATTGACTTTTAAAATAAAAAATATCGCGTCTTTGGAAGCAAGTATTACGGTACTCATATTTATAATGGAAATGTTCTGTTTACATTTTCTGTATTTGGTGCTGCATTTGAAACATCTTCCTATTTTAGGGGACAATTTATTAGACACTTGTATGGAAGTTTATATGACAATGTTCATCTAACAGCAAGAAATTAATAGTAAAGGATCTTTATATTAAAATAAATCAAATTGAAATTCACCACATATTTATTATGTGCAATGTCAAATGCGATGATTTTTTAAATAATATATTAAATACGATTATTTTACCTCATATTGACGTGAGAATTCCATTATATTATATTTCCTAATATTTTACTACTTCAATTGCATATTGTTTTCGGATAGTTATATTGACGTGAAAATTTTGTACACACATCTACATAAAAGAGACTGATGTAAGCGTATTGTCACTTGTAAAATTATTTGTACAATAACATAAAATCACGGTAGAAAATATTTTTGACGAGAACCTTATTGGTATACTCAGAACGTTCGCTTAACAGCGAGAGACATGAATGCCTGGGTTGAATTTTAAGCAACGTTTTTAAATCGATGTCGCGGCATTCATGTCTCCCACATCGTAAATTCACCTATAACACCTCTACGCTTGCTTAGCGAACTACAATTGTTATTGCATATGTTAGAATTGACATAATACTTCAGAATTTCCTACAACCGCAAATGTAACTAATAATATAATACTACTACATTTAATTACTTTTTTGTTTATTCATTAAATGCTTTATACATATTGTTGATAAATTAATCCAGTGGTTATTATAAAATAATTGTCAAGGGGTTTAAGAACAATAATTTTATTATTCAGAAAATGGATTGTAGTACCAAAATGTGATTCCATACTATGGTACGATTACAAGAATGTACGAAATTTTAGGGCTTAAAAAATATTGTTTGTATTCCGTGCCTAGCAGTGAATAATGTTGGTTAATATTCCAAAATACTTCAGTATGGGCATTAAGATTGTCCAACTGGCTTTATTTATGAAATATACACTCGAAATTGATATAAAAGTGTAAATAAAAAACATAGTTATGCAGTTTTAGAGTTAATTTTAGATATCAACTCTTTCCGAAATATAAACAAATTTTATATTCAAGAATTAAGTTTCGAAAATTGTTGTTAAAAAAATTGCATTTCACGAGATTTTGGAGCAAAAATTGATTCGAAACAGTCTTTGAAACTAGTTTTTAGGCACAGTTTTAGGGGCTACAAAAAAGAATTTAAATTCCTAAGAACAGACGCGACAAATAATGAAATGCCATTTTAATTCTATTTCTTGTAATAATGGTAGACTCATTTTAAAATGTTTAATATAAACAAAAAGGTAGAACGAGAAAAGTTTAACATTTAGAATTACATTCCAAAGAGTATATGTGGAAACAAACAGAACAATGTTATGTAAGACAAAACATATGAACAAAAAACTTTTGATCACCTACCGACAATTTTGATAATCAAAACTACTATTATGGATAGTAAGTTCCGTCCGGAGGATCAGCTCGAGTTTGTCAATAAGAAGATTACACACCCTCCCATGTACATATGTAGAAAATATGAAATTTTAACAATTTAATAGTTGCAACAATCCTTGATAATTATTTACTAAAAACGTATCTACTACTTAATACTCTTTGATTACCATTTAAAATATTCCCTTTAAAATTTCCAAATTGTAAATTTATAATTGCCAAAGTTCTCTTAAAAAGGTATAAGAGTATGTGGACTGAAATATAAATAATTTTGTCTTCTGGAGGACAATTTACATTTTTTAATTCAGAAATCATAAATATTCTTTAAAAAATATCGATCATAATTTCTGTGCCTTTTCTAAATCATGTTCTCTCCTTTCATTACTCACTATAACCATTTTTAATGAATGACTCTCAAATCGTATTTCAGGCGTTATAGGTCGATTTGTCCATAGTTCAATATCTGCTTATTACGATAAATCGTCAATAAAATTTTATTAAGTATGGATTATCCTAAGTCCAGAAATCCATTGATCATCAGCGATGACCACATAACATCTGTATGAGAATATACGATATTACATATCTATAGATCGTGTAAGTTATTCATATATAATTTTATGTAAATTGTATGCAAATTATAAATTGTTGCTACCATATACTGTACACGATAGATTGAAGGGAAAAATATTTGCAATTGATCTCATTTGATAACCAAATGTAGCTTTGTTTACTAATCACTTTAGCAAGATCGTAATCTTTCAGAAAATTAATTAATCTGGATGAAAATATATCATGACATACTGCAGGGTTCAGCAATAAATAATTTCGAAGTACATAACTTACTCAAAAGTTTGTTTTTAAAATTAATTTTTTGTCTATTTGAAAGTCTTGAATATCTTACATTAATGATATACGACCTCTTGAATGATGCATCGTGTTACTAATTCCACCTGTAATTAAATCTTTAGCTAACTTTAATTTGTAAACTGAATTGATTAATTTCGACAATCTAACATACAAAAATGGATGCTAGGATACAAGCGAAACGACTAATCTCTCGAGATAGATCACATGCGACTATTGATGGCATTAATCGTCGAGAGTCTCGCAAGGATAATTGATTTCAATTGCAATTACCCTGTTGGGATTCGACCCCATACACGTCCGCCTTCCATGCAGTACGCGCACGAGGCTTCCCGGGTTTAACTACTTGTGGCCTAAGCTATACTTTTCGAATAATCGAGATTTCAATTTTCGAAAATTTCGCAATAACAAGAATGCAACTTATCGGATAAGATTCGATTTCTTCACCACTCACGATTTGAAAGTTTCGGTAAGCGTTTCGTGATATGATATTCAAACGAAATACTTGCAAGAAAGTAGTTTTGCATTTGGCTCCACGTTGTATATTAATAATTAAACTTGAATTGCGGTACAGGTGAAACCGATTACGTGACTTAATAATCTTGATTCTAAAACAAGATGGATAATCTGAATTCATTATAAGATTATATCGTGTGCGATTGTAAAAGTAATTATGACGAATATCATCGTCTTCCGCGTTTTTTCGTTAGTTGCTTAGAATAATGTGAACATGTTCGAATAAGTCTGCTTTAAAAATGAAATTGTTTTTTAAGTGCGGCTTTTGGATCTTGCAATTTCTATACTTTGACGTTGAATGTTACTTTCTTTTGAAAGGAGCCGAAAAGACGTTCACATTTGCAAACCAGTTTTGACGTTCGAATTCGGGTTTAAAATGTCGTACCAAAATTGATGCACGTTTCACGCGAACCACAGAAGTGAAGGATGCAGAACAATATTATTTTTGGTTCTTTTTTTGGCATCATCGGCTCTTACGTAAAGGTTACTTAATCTCGAAAATCTTCTTACGGAAATTCTTGAATTTAAAATGGCTTTTTGAACACTATTCAGCATCGAGGTATACAATAGGATGAATTTCTTTATATTGCCATGTCAGTCATCCTTGATTTTTATAGATTTGTCTCTTTGGAATATAAAACATTCGCGATCAACATGAATGTCCACTCCCTTCAAATCTAACCATTACATTCTAACGGATTGAACCTCATCTAAACAACTGGTTCAAGAACCGGTTGATCAGTATTTTTTCAACTTCTTTTCGACCAGGAGAATTTCGATTTTTCAACGTTTCTGGTACTCGACGAATGCAATGCGTGCCTAGAACACCGCAAGGCTCATACAAAGACCAGAATAGGATCGATTTCTGCGTTAATGTCGGAAACTCGTGATGAATTGCGGATTTGTATGATAATTATTTGCGATTATTGAAACAAGGCTCGGTTATAAACTACATTTCGTTATGTAGCTTGTGTCACTCTCAAACGTTCCGCACAGCTTAATCGATTTATGCAACTTTTGTCACAAATTATTCATTTATCATCAGAGCATTATCAATTAATCTCGGAAATTGTTAGTTCCCGTACTATGGAAATCATGACTGTATAAACTTGATAATGACACATGGCTTTCAACGTTTATTATTCGGAAAGCAAGTTAATTTCATTCATTTCAGTTTCATTGTTGACTCAATTTTTATCTGGAATGTAGTGCAAAAACTCTTAAAGCGATTAATAAATATCTACTTTACGATATAACGATATGCACGAAAGTTAAATGTTTAAATGAAATAGAGGTATTCATGTTACTTACAAAATAAATGAATGGCATTTGTACTTTGTTTGAATGTAATAATAATTTTAAATGTCTATAATAAATGTTATATTTTATTAATTGCATAAGGTGCACTATTTTATGTTCATGCTTCAATTCTTTAATACAAATTAACAGATCTCATACTTCATCTAAGTTAGTATGCATATGTTAAGAATTTTTATATTTTATGTGTTAATGCGAATTCTTTCTAACCTTGAACACTAATAAATATAATAATTCAAACATTTTAATATTAGTTTTAAAAAATTTAATGGTTCTGATTTACATTGCTTTTCATCGACCTTTTCACTATATACATTTTTTGGGTTGTACAACCTTAGTTTATCTTTAAATATTTAAACTTACGCGTTATTATAAATATTCATGTTTACTTTTTACTTTTCAAAATACATGGTAGATGGGACTAGCGCAAAATAAAAAAAATTGGATTCCCCTCCCGCCCAATTTTGTAGGTTTCTTTGAGCTATACAACTTTTCCTGATAGACAAAAATGATTTTTTGTACGAGAAAAAGAGGAAAAAGTAAATTTTTGCAACTTTGGCGCCCTTCAGCTTTTACAGATTATCGTGTACGGCCTAATGATATAAAATACAATTCTCTACAACTTTTCTTTAAAACATTGTCACTACGAATTGCCGTTCTCGCGAAAAATCGATCCAAAGAAATTTTAAGTTTCCCCCTTTTCCCCAAGGGGTTAGGGGAGGGGGGGGACCAACTTTTATGCCATAATCACGAGTAAGGTATTTTTTCCACAAAAAATTACAGATTGACTGTACTAATAATTTACAATAGTCTTTAAAATCAGTATTCAGTTATACAATACTAATTGTATAAAATGTAATAAGACGAATATTTGTCACTGAAAATACTAAAAGTCACCAAGTCTCGTAACCGATTCATCCGAGAGAAATCTTAAATAAAATCATTTTGAATCTGAAATTTTCCAAGCAAAAAAGAATGTTTACTTTATAAACATTGCCATCACGTCTTAATTTTCTATTCAAAGAATTTGTCTTTTATCAATATCGTTTTATTATTGTTATTTTTTTTTCAACAAACAGAAGCAGTGTAGGTCCTTATTTACTGATACTTGGAATAATAGTTTTTGTAATATCAAACGACTTAAAAATGATGTCACATAATTGTCGTACACAATTCAGTTGCCATACAAAATATTGCTTATTAAACGAATGATTTGTTTACTACTTTTTTGGCTTTTGAGGCCATTAGGGACTATTTTAACCTCTCGGTCGTTTTCGTCAATTTCTTGTATACTTTCAGTAATTTAATAGGAGTTTTAGGCTCCTGTTACATTTTTCAGAAATTTATACATAAAATGACGAGCAGGAAACAGAGGGATGATCGTATATTATGTCTAGGGAGTATGAAGGTATTAGTCCAGCAGTTATTAGGTTGACAATTTTCATTTTCATTACCCAGTTGGCAGTTCCATAGTGCACTGTTAAATACTTTTTTGTATTAAAATGCAACACAAATGTTACGTCAAGATCATGCATCAAAATGAACTCACTGAGTACCATGTACTTCCAAAGTACATATCCTGATAGTGTGATATGCAACTAGAATATTTACCTGAGCAGACATTGATTAAAATCCTGATCACGCCTTAACCGCAGCGTTACACTCTCCTGATTAGAACCTTAGTCAATGTCTATTCTGGTATTTATGCTGTTCAAAATGGCAATATAAATTAAAACAAATATATCAAAAATATTGACTAAAAACTAAACAAATTTCATGCAACTATTTTACTACTTATTTGACATATCTTGATATTTTCAAGGTAAAAATGCGATAATTTTTCATTTTCCCAATAACATTTGAAGAAATGTCCTATTACAATCATTTACCATCTTTCATAACGCTTCTTGAAGATCTAAATACAATTTAAAGTATAATATATTTAAAATTTAGTGTACGGTATGAATTACATCTAAGGAACTTAAATTTCATTGAAAATCCATAAATTTAATTTCAAATTTTTAACAGTGCATCTTAAAATCAAACTTTCAAAATTAATCTTAAATTTATACTGTATAAGATATAACAATGTGTCAGTTTTGTAACATTTCTCCAATGCTTTATTATAGGTTACATACTAACAAGATTTCATTCTTCGAATTTTTTAATGATCAGAATAGTAAAGCTTCCTATGATCGTTAAAATGTAATTAATAATTATATAAGATGTTTTTCAATATAGCGTAAGTATAGGTTATAAACATTTCAGTTTATTTCTAGATTATTTATGGATATTTAAACATTTTCGACTCTACTATAAGCTACTTCGGTTTAATGTAAAAGTATATTATCACATAAATTCTCACCTTCTAATAATCTGCATTCTAGCGAAACGAACGATGTTATCGCGGGCCTTCCGTCTGTGAAATTACCATAGGAGAGTCCGCACATAACTCATCTTCTAGCATTCTCGAGCAATGACCTGACTATACATCAAATCTATTTTTTTGTTATTCTATCAGATCAATCAATAAGGCAGGAAAATGTTGTAATAAATATATATATATAGATAGTAATTAGAGCGGTCTTTGCATCATTATGTCGCTCTGTCGATTAATTTCAGCTATCAGAGTGCTGTTGAGGGAAAGTTGCAAAATAAAATTCTAGTAGAAAGTTGAGGAATTGTCAAGAGGTGCTCGCGTTTATCGATTACTACGCTGCATTCTTATTTTAACTAGGGATCTGTCAGACTTGAAATTTACAGGAATAAAAATAAACATGATTTAAGACGAAAATTATAAACATCCAAAGGAATGCGAGAAAGTTCACACTAAAAGGCTAATTTTATTGAAAATCGTAAGGCGATTAAATTTATTTTTGATTTTCTAAAATTTGTGTTAAACATGAATATTTGCTACGGTATGTTTCACACTCGGAATGAATTACTACTGTAATAGGTTAAGTACCATCAAAGATACATCGTGAGAATATTCAGGAAATGTATAACGATCGGTGTTCTAATTAAGATAATAAGATAGCCAGAATAGCTCTTATACAACGCGAACCGTTTTTCACGCATCGATTAATAATCCAGGTCTATTGTACGAAGCGCCAATTGAACTCTAATTACGATTCTTTACACAACATCATGAGACAAATTTTCGAGTTAATCAGACTGAACTAAACACTTTCACTTTGCAAGTATTTGCTTACTGGCGCTTGGTTTAGTACTCTTGATCAATATCTTAATATCGATTTAGCACGTCGATCTTGTAACTTCAATTTAAAGCAAACCTTTAGTAACGATTATTGGAATCCAGGAGGGTAATAACTTCACTTGAAAATACGGTGCGTACAAACGTGAGCGGGATAAAACATTTTAGTATGCTAAACTGAAATTCGCATTCGTCATGCACTTCGAATGCAATGTTATAAATTTGTTGAGTTGCTGGGAAAACTCCACTATCATGCCTAAGCATTTACTCACCCCAATGCAAAATTACGAGAGTCGAATTTTTCATGCGCTGCTGGAGAAAAATTATTGCCGTTTGTAAACAAAGAATGATTGGTATCTTCTAATATTGCTTTCGTTTCAGTGATTTTCATTGTTACTTAGCAGTTTCTCTGAGTTTGATTTTTAATGTGTTGTCTACAATATACTAAATGTAACCATTGTTTCTTAGTTGGATTTAATTTGTCATGACACTTAAAACAGTAGGTCCGGGCAAATTTTTTTATTTTCGTGAATCTTCAAAACACGTCAAAATGTACACAGAAAAAATACTGCCATTGATCTAATGGCTTATCTGATAGAATCATTGGCAATGTCTACTGATATTTCCGATAGGGTCGAGTTTCTGGTGAACTGTTTGGTACTTCTGAACTAAAACTGTACTACAATTTGTAAGTAGTAAATGTAACAAAATTGTTACCGGGTGCACAGAAAAATTGTCTCCGAAATATTGATATTTCTTGTTTAAATTAGATGTACATATGACATTTATATAATACACTTAACTTAATAAAAATATTGAGCTGTGTTAAAAAATGAATAGCGCATTATCATTATGAAAGTATATTTTGAAATTAAATCAATCTAAAATTCGATAAGAATAGCCTACGTAGGTGGTTTAGAAACCTGCACATTTAACGACAGGTCAGTCGCCTAGATTAAGATAATTGTGCAAGTGTCTCCGGCGGGAAAGTAGCAATTCTTCAGTATTACAGGTGTTACGACCGATCATTGTTCCGTTCACACGCGTGTAAAGACGAGACACTTGCTAATGCAATTACCATTATTTATAAAACTATTTACAATCTGAATACCAGCCGAAAATAGGTAATAATCGTGTTAGACACGTCAAAATATCGGAGTTTGCGTAAGGCAATTCATTTAAACGCAATGATAATTCCATGTTATTTGGCGAGCCCCCGGTATTTATTAAGTTAAATTTGTTCTTATTACCTATTTAATTTAATATAAGGCACTTAACACATTTTCAGGTACTTATGAGCTTGTAATACGTATGATTATCGTTAATTAACTTTCCAGTTTTTGCTTTGTTCCGCGACATCGATTTAACACTCTTTTATTAATAAACTTTAATTTGAAAAAATTACTCTTTAACGCTTAGTTATTACGACCAATGTATGCATCACAATTATCGTGTAACATATAATAGATTATTTGAGACGAAAATTTAAATTTCGCGTGATTATTACACATTACTGCACCGATCGATTATAATTGATGACTTGCATCATTATTTTGTGTTATTTTTTGCAATTTTTTAGTTGTTAGTGTCAGTTATTTTCCGTTTATAATTATGTGTTAAAATTGTTTTTCATTTCGTTTTTTTTTATATAGAATAAATTTTAAAGATAATTATTATTCAAGGTAAAACAAAATCAGAAATTCAAAAGACGGCCTGAAAGTGGAATGGTTTTTTAACGACAGACAGTTTAAAAACGTATAGCATTCTTACTTGTATTAATTGTTGTAGCGTTCACTTATATATTGTATAAGTGTTCAGTCGCGTATGTGCAGAAAGGATGTAATTTACTAATTAGATGGATAGAATACGAATGAGGTTAGGTTATTAAAGAAAATTAATAACAATAAATAATTAATGCGAAATGTTGAAAAGAAAGAACATAATAACACGCAAAGTATTTCATACATTCAAAACAGTAAGTGAAAAATTTCTCTCACGGACTAAAAAAAAATAGCATACGACTCACGTCTGAAGTAGCTGCCCTTTCGCACTCGTTTCCCTCGTGCGCAAATCACCCACTTCGCACACTTGTATCATAATGTACTAATTGTTTATATTATACAATAGTTTTGAAACTATTTCAAACAACACTTACCGAACGTGTTATATTATAACAATCTATGTATGACATCAATAAAATTAACTATTGATGAATGCAATTCATATCTGATCCATTTCTTAAGTTTTCAAACGTTACAAACATATTACCGGTATGACTAGTTTTATCTTCACGAATGTACTCTCTAAATTACTTGGAGTGAAAATTGAGTCACTCTTTGATTTAGAGTGAAAATTTCTCTCTTCGTGCAAAAGTGGAATAAGTATGGAATAAGAAAATTTGTTAACAAGTAGCCAATGGTGTATTAAATAAGGTGTAATCCAATTCGTAATAAGGCAAACACTAAAAGATTTCAAAAGATACTGATAAATATTTATTGGATATCTCTTGTCACCTTCATCTGCCATTCTTCGTCAACATTCGTCATTATAACCTGTCATCATCTGTCAACATTGGTTATCATATCACGGTAATCCATCATATCATTTCCCTGGCATCTGTCTTCATTATCCTTTAAAAGTGATCATCTTCAACATCATTCAATGTTATTTGTCTTCATTGAATCATCCTTAATATATTCTCTTATGAGGTCCATCACGTATCATGAATTATAATATTCTAAATACTTAACATTATGATATCATTTGTTAATATATGACAACTAACGTAAATATTAACTATTATACGGAGAAGAATAAATAGTTAGGATAATTACTATAAATAGAAACTCCAGCTTATTTTTTAATCGTATTAAATTCAGTTAAGTAGATAAATCTGAACAAAAATAATTCTAATTTTTTATGCCGATTATTGACTATTAAAAACATTTGTGTCCAATTCGAAAAGACAAAACAAAATTGATTGTTGTAACTGTGCATACTAATTAAATAAATATCTTAAATATATTTGACTATCAATAGAGATTTAAACATTGTCAAGTTTTGATCAAAAACTCAATATGTAGTATGTATAAGTGAATTAATTTTTCGTTCAAATATATAATTTAAACATTTGTTTCATTGCGTAAATTCACACCAGTATTATCCTTAAAAGAAAAGAAAATAACGACGAAAAAACAGTGCAGTATCATAAACATCAAGATATTTTTCTTCAACGATATATGTTTGTATTTTATTTGCTTATATTCAGTTTAACAATGACTTAATAAACAATTTATACAAGCAATAAATGTATGTTTAATACGAATGTGAATAGACATTTTTAAAATCTCTTTTCAATGTCTATCCATTATCTGGCCCTTCGAAAAGAACACATCCTTCCGCTGAATTGTATAAATATAAAAATATCTCACGCTGCAAAAATCTCCCTACTATATCTATTTTCTTGAATTTACTGATAAATCTGTTGCATCTATATATAAATCTATAAAATTGACAGATAATTTCTATCAGAATTACAAATATTCTTTCTGTTTCCAAAATATTTTTTTGGTATAATCTAGAGATTATCCGCTCTGTAAAAATCTATTCTTTGACTAAATCTTCATGTATGTTAGAAAGTTCATTAACACTTGAATTAAAATGAACAATTATCAATAATCCGCCTCGAAACCCCAAGAGATGTGTCTTCATTTGCCAGTAATCGAACCAGTAAGCGAGCAGTTTGCGGAATATCGTTTATTTTGATAGCTTAATTACCAATGCGTTTACGATCTAAAAATAAATGATGTAAATTTACATTCGTATAATTATGAATTTTAAACAAATTATACCGGGTAATGTTAGATTTGCTACAAAACAATATTTCGAAGAAATAAACGTATCTACCCGATATCTCAAAAGGATTTTTAATCTTTTGTTAATAAACCTGCGTCGCCCAAGTAAAAAAATTATTAATAAATTATTCATAATTTATATATAATCACCCATGTATAGATTATGTATGAAATTGAGCACGCATAATCTATACATAATGTACACAAAATGTACATAAAAAATAATAATTATAAAAATACATATTTGATATAACGATTCTCCGACCTTGGTTGAAATTTCAAGTGACGGAACGAAGACATCGAAAATGTAAAGGCACATGGAAAAAATAGAACATTTCAGTAAAAATAAAACAGTAACCGACATCCGATTTCAAAAGTGATGTTCGCTGACAACTGGCAAAATTTTCCTGGATTATCACTAAATTTCAAATGTCGCTAATTATATCGTCAGCAGCTTCAAATCCACTGCCCACTGGTCCATCGCCATTAAAACTAGCATAGGGTTCAGGCTCAAAATGCACAGGCCGCCATATTGTATTAAGGTTTGATGGAAAATCGATTAATCGAATTGCTGTTACGAAGTTGTCGACTCTTGTCGCACTCGTGGTAAATAGTCTTTTATCTCGATGTTCAAAGCGTCCGATGAAAAGAAGGAAAGAAATTTTCAGTTGTGAATCTTGAAAGGCTTATTAGTTTAATTACTTATATCTCCCTGTCTACTGAACCGATTTTAATCGAACTAGGCTTTCGTTGAAGATAAAAAAGTATTGAGCATAGCCGGAATGAAGAAATCTTTGTAGGCGAAATATATGCGTTCCGTGTTGTGACATTTGGTTTATGTTAGCGCTGCGCTATATACATATATATATAGGATGTATAGGATGTTGCATGATAAGAATATGCCGCGAGGAGCGACCCCGTCTCTTGATGTCGGATACAATTGCGATAAACGTCCATGTGACGTCTAAAGGAAGTGCACGTCTTATTTAAGTACATAAATACGTGAAAACTACAGCTAGTCATATGTTTAGATTTGTCGGTTCTCGTAAGGTCTTGATAATACGATGGAGAACGACACAATTTTGTAAAAAGGAGCAAATCTATGCATACTTGGAGAGAAATGGATTAACTGCAATTCGAAATAATTATCGGACACGGACGCACGCTCGCTTCTCGCGACCAATTACAAAACGAAGTACGTCATCTCCAAGTGTCGACGTTAACTTTTTAAACTAAAGAAAAATCCTAGTACGGAAAGTCAATCTGATAATGACAGAGAAGCCCGTTACGTGTCTCGTTTAAATCGTAGCAGCCTGGAAATTTCCTAAAGACCGTCGTCGCTCGTTCGCCAAGATGGGATATTACTTTAATTCGAAACGATACTGATTAAGGCATAGCTGAGAGCCGGGAGTTCGTGGTATCGTCGGCAAATGATCACGTAGACTCGTTACGATTGTCCGGATGAAAGGGGCTGGTGAGCAGTTTTTGCTTCCTCCTTAGGTGCACTCTATGCACAATGCCGCGGTAGAAAGTTCAGCGAGCAAACGGTTCACGGTGTTTTTTTTTCCAAAGGAGAGGCATTTTGCGGTCGTGACACTTCTCCGCCGTGCACCGCCTTGATACGGCAATGTGGCAGAGAAAATCCTCGAGGCCACACGCCGTCCATTACGGCTATACCTTCCGTTTTGCACCGTTCGGATTTCGCAGTAGAATATCACATGGTCTACGTGTGTGCATACGTCATGATTTATCGATCTTGTACCTTTGCGCTAGGTTAGACGTATCTGTGTGTATCTCATATACGTCTATCAAACACATACAAACACGTATTTCGACGGCCCCGGCGCGTCGATGGTAGATTAGACTGGTGCTGAAAGCGTATGCTCGAAATATTCTTCGGTTGCAAAAGTCACATGCGTTTAGTAACATTTTGAAAGGGCTTACCGATCGGAAACCTTACTGGACTGGATGCTTATTTACCCGTGACACACGCGTATTGTCTTGCTGTCGGTTGTCGCTCATTCGAGTGCTTTTTAACCGTATCGCGGGACAATAATATAGATCTACAATCTTGGGGATTTATCGGTCAGAGTTGTAAGTAGGTGCATTAGTAAGATGCAAATTAAATGCGCGAGGCAGTGGCTGCATAAGCTCATTACATGCTAATGCTCTTGTGCATAAGCGGCTCGCCAATTGTGTTACAGATATTCCTCTCAAGATAACGGAGATACAAGAAGATAGGTTTGCGAACGTTATTACAAGGGACGATAAGAACGGGGTACGGGATTTATGGGTTATAGTCCGATGGGTGATGCAGGTGGTTCGAAAAAATGAACGAGCGATCGGCGAAAGTTCAGATGTGTCGCGACGATTCGCATGCCGGAGTCGCCGTTATGGGTGAAGAATCACTCGGCAAATCGTGACTTCGTTCCAGGTTTCAGTGCATCGTTTTGTAGATCGACAGTTGCCTCCTCTTTCAAAAACTGTCTCCATCGCGATTATCTGCACTCGTAATACTCCAGACGGTACCAGCTACCTTATTACGCCATACTCGGTGGCACGATTGTTCGGTATCGGACACTTTCTTCCGCACGCCCTTCGAAACAATTCAGAATGCACCAGCCGCAAGAAGACTTTCGCTGTTCCTGCATGCATATGCAAAAGGAAGTAACGAAATAATTAGTTGCGACATTACAATTTATTATACTGAAAAATTTGTGGAAACTTGACTACTTTTAAAATACTCTGAATGATTCAATATATCCCTCAACAATGAATCTAATTAACGTCACCCGCTGTGATATAGTACCCACTATTGACTACATCAATACAACATATCTGACTGAAAAAGTAGTTCTTTTCACTATTTTTAGATCTACCCGAGTAGAATTGACCCGATTTGACCCCAATAGAAACAGGATCCCAGCTGGGATCCGGCCAGATTAGCCAAACCCATTCGAATTCCGAATACAAGTAGGACACCCTTGTCAAGTTCTGATCATTGCCTGGTTAGGAACACAAATCTGAGTCAGGGAAACGTGCCAAGCCTGGACGGTTCCCGGTCCCAACCAAGGTAACCCGGATGGATTACAATTTGCGAAATCCGTGCATAATTTCAGACCGGAGTTATCCAGAATTTAGCCGGATTACTCAATATGCATGCGCGATCCGACCTATATGGCCACGGACTAAATCTGCCTGAAATTAAGGCATAATTAAGTCTATTTAAAAATTAATTTTAATTGTTGGTGGAAACCAATAAAAAATGTACTAGAACAAAAACAAATGGGCTATAACTAACCTAATGTAATATCTGCATTGAAAAGAAGTTTGCAAAGTTGCAGAATTGCTTCCCGCATCAACGAATTGACACTATGAAATTGAGCTGTCAAAAATGTTACTAAGCCCCAAATTAACCTAAATTGCATAATACGTTTATGCATTAAATAGAAGAGAATATTTAAAATACTTTAACAACAATTGAAAATTAAAAAATTATAATAAAATATAAAACTAAAACAATAACCAAACTGTGGAATATAGCAAAAATAATAACGAATATGTGTCCAATCCAATATATGCGACTAAAAAAACTCGTTTTACGATATTTCTGCCCATGTAACGGGTTACAAAGCACCAATCAATTTCCAGATGGTTGTTGCGCCGATAAAAATCGAAAACTATTTTATGATTTTCATTCAGACTAGATTTACGAGAATTCTGCAGAAGAGACGAGAGAAAATAAAACGCGAATCACTTACAAATATCCTTGGTTTATTTTTAGGACTATAGTTGCACGGTTGAAAATCAAGGAAAATTCGCGAGATCCATCTTTGTGATTATCATTCAAACTCGACTTGCGAGACTTCTGCAGATGGGATGGGACTAAATAAAGCATGAATCACGAACAAATATTGTAGATTATTTTTTAATACAATTGTTACACTCATAAAAATCGAGCAAAATTCGCGAGATCTGTTTTTGTGATTTTCATTTAGACCTGATTTTCGAGATTTCTGCAGCTGAGGCGAGGCCAATTAAAGCATGATTGTTTTCCAAATTTTCAAACCATTGTTGCATCTTTAAGAATCAAAGAAAATTTGCAACGCACATTTTCGTGACATTTATTCAAACTCACAAAAATAGATCTCGTGAAGTTTCCTCGATTTTAATCGGTGCAACTAATGTATTAAATATTAATCTACGATATGTGTAAGTCATTCAGACGTTGTACAGTCCCGTCTCATCTGCAGAGGCCTCGCAAATCAAGTTAGAATGAAAGTCACGAACATGAACATTGCAAATTTTCGTTGATTCTTAAAGGTGCAACAATGGTCGGAAATTTAGGTTAGGATATTTGAAAGAGATGCATATTTCGTTTTTGTTTTAGTTCTTAATTTTAATTTTTTACAATTCAATTGTTATTAGAGCATTTTAAATATTCTCTTCTATTGAATGCGTAAACGTATTATGCAATTTAAGTTAACTTGAGAGCTAGCAACATTTTTGACAGCTCGATTTTAGTGTCAATTCGTCGATGGGAAGCAATTCTGCAACATTGCAAACTTCTGTCTGATATATCTGCTTCGTAAATAACTGTGATTGTAAAAATAGTAGTTACTAGTATTTAAAATTTAATGAATTCTACTAACAACATTCTTAATTACGTTTACTAGTTAGAGAGAAAACAAAGGGTTCAATCAATCATGAAAAACGTGGATAACATGTTACCTACGTCCTAAATATGGTTGTTAGATTATGGTCAGTCTTTCAATTTAAATATTGAACTAAATTTAATTTTTTGGAAATATTCATTTCAAATTTGACCAAAACATTTCGTTAGTTTTTATCAAATTAAAAATAAACATGAAAAAAATAATAATTTTGAGTATTCTTCGATATACACTCTTTTGCATAAAAGCATTACTTGATTAGTTCGGCTACTTGTACACAATTTTGAATATGGCCTAGTACTATTTTAAATAGTACTAACGTAATTATAAAATTCGTTTAGATTTCCAACAAACGATCGATTATTAGGAGATAGTAAAGAAAAACAATACTTCAAAGACAAACAGCAAAGATATCTATGAAAGTATAGAATTATACAAAACAATATCTTCGAACCTTTTTAACTGCCGTGACTAACTCAATACATCTAATCTTGTGTGGTAAATCAATTCTTTGTTCATTTCCTTCATTCCTATATTTATATATGCATTGTAGATATGAGGACATGGTTTTACTTTCATTTTCAGTCCAATTGAACATAAGTACATAAACAATAAGCCTTTCAAACTAAGTCTTATTTTTTTGTTGTAAAAATAACTATTCTTACATGCAAGGGTCGAACTAAGCAAGTAATTAACATTCGCTATAAATGGTATTGCTGTACAAATTCCCATGCGATAATTTACTTATTTTCCCGTATGCTACTTCAAGGTAAATATGCGAAGCATAAGTTCAAACAGCAAACGTAAGTATTTGGTTCCATTTCCACTTTTATAGACTATTATAATAAAATGAAGTCATGTTGTTTGAAAGAACTTGTTACAAAATAAACAAGAAAGATATATATAGCCTTTTTTCCAGTGAAATTAATATTTTTGGTTGCAAAAGAAATATGTAGTACAAAATGTTCCTTTCGTTCTGGCATTTTTAATTTGTTAATCGGAAAAGTTCTAACCAAGTATTTTGATTATAACAATTCCATAACATTCTAAAAGTTATTCCAATAATTTAATCCTTTATATAATAGGATATTTATTTTACAACAACAAAAAGATTGTTTTTCTGTCCTACCAGATAATGTTTTACGTAATACCACCGAAGAGGATATTTTTATGATACTCGTGTTAAAAAATAATATTTTTATTACACATTAACGGGAAGCAGTATGTTATAAAAGCATCCCCGTAAAAATTATTACATGATTGCGGTAACAGATTATTTAAGTCATTGTACAGAAAAACATGAATGTATATAAAGTAATCAACTTTAAGATGGATAAATAATGTTGAAATTTCTCGTTACTTTTTATTACACATCCTCGAGTTTATGGAAAGCGAATAAAGTCGTTACAATAACCATCATTGTCCCTTTATATATAACGAAGGGTTTATATATGCTAATAAAATTAAATTTAATACCATGTCAGTAGTTAAGAATAAAATATTCAATACAACGATTCATACGATATTTACCATGAATCTTAAATTGAATGGTATTTTTTTATAAACATTTGTTGTAAACAATAATTGTATACATTTCATGTTGGTTTAATTAAAAATGGTACAATCAAAACACTTTGGTGAACTTGCTGCGAAACATTTTCGGTGGCAATGATATGAACTTCAATGACATCTACAACACTCGCATAATAAAATTAAAATATTAAATCGTAACTTAGTTGATATTACTCACAGAGTTATTAAATAATTTGATACCAACTCCTTAAAAGCTTAGAAAGCAAGAATATGAAGAACAAAAAAAATGTTTACCACCTTAATTATAAATATTTGTTTTTTAATAATAATTAATACTTATAATAATAATAATAATATATTTAAACAAAGGAGATACACGAAAAGACTCTTTATTAATAATTTCAGTTCTCTGGATAGTAATAATTACATATTTCCCTTTTGTAATTGCTAGAGGTATTTTGAAATGTTACCTCATATATTTACTCAAAATTGGGGCTTCAGAATATTATTAGAGAGGGTATAATAATTGGCTAATATATATACGTTTAATAACTGATCTCTTTCCTCATCTTTTTTTACTATTTCTAAATATCGTTTATATTGTTTCTTATACATGTATTCGATGAGAACATTTCAGTTTCCCCATGTGATACAATATATTTTGTATTATTACTCTAATAGAGTTTAATTGGTTAGTTAATTAATTATTGTATTAAATATAAAATTAAATAAAATTCAAAGATTAAAAGTATCCTGTTTTTATTAACTTTTTTGAGATTTTAACAAGTTATTTTTCTTGTATTTACGATATGCCAGTGATGCTATCCGTCAACATAATCTGAAGATTGGCCAGACAAATTGGAAGTGAAAATGACCAATTTCGATTGGGCTTTTTGCTTTTTTCCCCTAAAGTATATTAAACATAAAATATATTTGCAACATAATGTGTTTCATTTCCTTACGATCTGATGAAAATAAAGAGGTTCACTCTTATCAAGATCTTTTTACTGACAACATAAAATCGAGCCGCAAAGAAACTAAACGATAACGTATTGATTCGCCTTAAGCATAGATGTCATAAAGATACCATTCATATATACTTAACAGTATAATGTTGTTTTTTAAAAAGTTACTCCACTCTTCTTCATCTGAAAATAATGTATGTTGATAAGAAACAAAATGTTTCTTACTTTCTTTGGCTTCATCTTAATTGTCATGATCTTCATTTGCGTTTGGTAACGAGAAAAATGAATGGCAATATTTTGTACTTGATGTCATGTTTTTGTTTTAAAACTATCGTATAAAAGCTAGTAATATCTAAAGAAAGAATGAATCATCATAGCATTAAAACCGTCATGTATGTCTACTGTACTACAATATGAGGAACATATTACGCTAATTTAATACGTGTGCTTTTTAATGACAGAAATTAAACACGAGATTGGCACCGAGTTCACATTACTCTTAACAGGCGCGTATCGATGCAATACGAAGAAAATTGTTACTCATCTGTGTCAATCTAATTATGGTTTTTATTAGTTTCTGTGTTAGCTGATTTGAAACGAATTTGCATAAAAGTGAGTAATGAAGTCGAACAAAGAATTATTTATTGTTTCATAATTTTTCTTGATATTCCACTAAAAGGTCTATATTAAAGACATGCTAATATGATTTAAGGAATTTACTCCTTAAAAATGCTCTTGGATTTTAGGATTGAGAACGAATTGAGTTGTAAAATGTGGTCATTAATACTAGCGAAACAAAGTAGGAAATGACATATTTTTAATCAACCGTATTTAATCCAATTATCCATATAATCAAAACCATAAAATGTAAGAAATTATTCCGTATTTTTAGGCCTCTTGTCGAAAATGAAAAAAGATGGTTGATGCCTGACCAACTGCAGTTAAACATTCTGTAGAGTGCAGTTTCCGTCTTGTTGAATGAGTTTATTTCACTCGTATAAATGCGGATTTCCGAATAGAAGAATTAAATAAAAGAAACAACCGAAGCACACTTATAAATTTTATTTGAGTATCTAACTTTTTACTAGTTGCTCGGTGAGAGCTCCGAAGCGCTCTAAATGAATTTTGTACAACAATTTCGTCGTTAATTGGTATAACACAGTGGCATGCAGAGTGAGAAGTCTAAGACACACGTACAATAATACAATATTAATTCAGAAAAATAAGAGGAATATTTACATTTAGTACAATTCAACAAGTAACAAATGTTAATCACAATTACTAACTAATGATAATGAGTAACGAGTTTATGATATGCGTAAAAAGTGAATTTTAACTTCAAATGTTGAATATATATTTCAGATATTACAATGAATAATTGCATAAAAGGATTTCTCTATTTTAATAAATTTTAGAACTAATATTTTTTGTTGAAATTTGTGAAAGTGTTGTATACTTAGTCGCAAACTTAATTACTGGTCATCTGAAACCTTCATTTTTATATAAAAATACTGTAATACATTGAGTGACGTCTAAAAGATACCTAATCAAAATCTGCTAACGCTCTGATTTTCTGAAACGTTTACTTCCTGATCAAGTACGGATCAATTTGATCAGAGCTTGTTTAGAAATTTTCACTCAGGGAAACTCTATGTCATGACTCACTAATAATTTATTATTACCCTGAAACAAATTGATTAAAATGATCGATCAATATAAAATAAATTATAGTAAAAATATAAGTTTTATTATTAATAAAACAGGAATTTTTCCTTCGTAAGATTTTTATTTGTATTCCAACGTTATGCAGAATTTGGTTAACTTTCACGAATTATTTGTCTCATTAACATAACAACAGAGAGACAACTACTCCTTGTAAATACGACAATTCAAAGAGCAATTTATTTCTACCTCTAATTTACGTGAAGAAAAATTACTGTCATTTTCTGTGCGATTTTCCCCTTGATGTTAACTGGCTCAAAACACCTCTGCGTAGAAAGGTAAACGCATTACCATTTCAAAATCTTTCGCAAGTCAGATTCACTTACCGTAGGTGTACGTCATTCTCGAGTTTCCCGACCGAACTTGGAGTGATTAATTTTTACCTGTCATATGTCGTTGCTGCCCGAGTGTATCGTCCCATGTCGTGAAAAGGCCGGTCTCCGACACCGGTCGCGAAACTTGCAACACATACCCGGAAATCCACATATACTTATTTTACAATTGAACATCGTGCAATGTAGAACACCGTTAGTTATGTATATAGTCTACACCCACACACACCAGGACGCAATAATCACAATTGGGACACTGAACCCCGTGTGCGGGACGTACCATAAATTAAATATTCATATTCAGTCACACGTAAATTTTTGCATTTCCCTTTCTGAGAATAGTTAGTGAACTATATCTGGTGTGTATACAATTTTCTAGGATCAGTATTGCACAACGATCTGTTTCTTTATTTTCACGATTCCAATGTTTTTTTAATAGCATCTATCGCAACATTGTCAAATCGAACCATTGTATAACCAATCACGATGAATGAGTATTGATGTATACTGCGTTACATAATCGGTATATCGAATTCTCTATGTGGAAAGACATGCCAAAGTAACGTGCATTCAAACATTTTGTGTATTCAAAACAAAAATTTACTAGAGTATACAGAATGATTTATATTTAAAAAATGTGTTTAATAGACTCCCTTAATAGGGAATGATTACTTATGACTAAACAAAGAAATACTTATTTGAATCTAAACCTTTTTATTTTAATAAAAAAGGAAATTTAATACATAAAATATATTACATAGTATTCAGTTTACTATATAATAGTCGAAATGAACAGTATATTATTTATTTTTAGGCCATTTATTAAGCCTAAATACAGGTTTATGAAGTTATACAACAATAATTTGACATAGTATGTTTGTAGTTCTAATAGTTAAGTTTGCGTAAAAACATTATGACTTACAAGAAATTTATGTATAATAAGTAGTGCAGAGATATTAGGTTCGAAAACATAGATACTAATTTAAATACTTGAACTCTGGTAGATCAATATTATTTTATATATATTACAGATTAATTTATCAATACACAACACTTTAAACAAATTACTATGAACTCACAAATTAAGTCATTATAGAGTATTGCATACATTTTCATTGAATGTGACCTTTCAATGTTATTTTTTGATGTCAAATCATGTGATCTTTATGAAATATTCGTCATCTGGCAGAACATAAAAATAATAATTAAAAAATAATGTTTAAATTCGGTTACATGTCTACTCAACACAAAACAAATTCAACATACAAATTCAACATTTCCGAATCCAACTTTTGAGTAAATCAACAAATAATATAAATAACATAAATAATAAAGTTGCTAAGCATTACATTATAACAAGAATAAATATAAATTTTAACAATGAATAACATGTACATTCAACACAATTATTAACACAGATTTCAGATTTAATCTATGTTACGTTTAATGTTATTACATTGATTTTCAAAATACAAAATAACTCAATAAACTAAAAATAATGTTGAATTTGTTAAATGTTGAAATTGCAAATGTCAACATTTCACAATATTGATTAGACCTGTTACTTTAAATTCAACATGTTTTGAAAAATAAATGGAAATAAATGTAGAAGAAGTAGGAAAGAAACAGTGCGCTGGCAATTATTCCAGAAACTTTTTTGTCTTATCAGTCACGACTGTTTTCACTTATTACATGTCCCATGTCAACTAATGTCTACATCATTCACACAACTTGAAAACGAACTATCCACAATTTGTCTTAAAAAGGTATCTGAATAATATTGACCAAATTGTTACATTTTGTATAAAAGTGGCCACATTTATTACCTAAAAACTGTTATACAGGTTTATTAGCCGAAAATTGGCTTATAGATAACAGTTACCTGTGATAGACAGACACCTTTTGTAGGTGCCGTTACTACTTTCGTGGTTATTCTTACTACTTAGATAGCCAACGACTATGTATTAACAGCTCCTATACATGATGTCTTGTCCGCATTTTACTACTTAAGTAGTAACTCCAGCCATCTTTTTTTGCTTCTACTTTAGTAACTCAGTATAAAATTTAGGAGGATATTTTACAAAATACAAAATATTGCTGGTCAGTCGTTCTTGTTTTACATAACAACGATTATTTTGGCGCAGTCCCATGTTTTTTAATATTGTAAATATAAACAGAAGTGACCTTCCTTTCATAATCCTGAAAAATATTGACAATAATTTAATTTTTTTAATGCTAACTACTTGAATATAAGATGCAAAGAGTGAAAAATTCCTGCTTCGTCTCAAAATTGATGTTCATATTTTAGAGAACATTTCCAAATATCGAGCATTTATTATTATTTCATGCTAATTGTGCGTTGAATCAACATTCGCTATTTCCTGCAATAGTAATAAAAATGCAAAATATTCAAATTAGAAATTTGGATTATCTTCTTACGAAGTTGTGAAATACCAGAACTTCAAAGTACATTCCTGAAGTGATCAGTGATCGCTTTCGTCAACCTAGTGAGAAGGCATATACTTAGCCCACATTAATAAAGAGAAATGTAAGAACGTACTCTACTAAAAACTATCCGCAATGATGCGATATGTAATCGAAACTCACATCCGGAATCGCGGAAACGCCCAAGTACAAATCGAGCAACAGACGTTACCACTTGTAAACAATCTACCCGGAAGTGAATAAAAAAAGCTATTTCGTTTTAGAAGAATACGATATCCCGGTAGGCGAGATTTCCCTTTTCACTAATGCTTGTTCCAACAACTATCACTGAAGATTCTTTAAATGAAAATTCTTCTGCATTGTAAGACTAAAATGAGAAAATCTTGCTTAGCAAGACCATCAGATTTCCGGCAGTGTTTTGCACTCCGTAATCTCGATACGTTGTTGGCGTAGTCATAAATCTTCATGAAATGTAATTTACAATCTATTATGTAGCATAACACAAATTTCACACTACTTTAAATCTCACTACATATAGATTTCTATATGTATGTATTGCAATTTCTTAATTTAATTAAGAATGATAAGATCTGCCATTTACATATCATATTTATATGTAACTAATGGATCTCGATATAATTTGAAGATAAATTAGTATTAATATGCGCTATAGGCAATTTATGCTAGTAATTTTTTTATCAATTATATAATTAGAATGCATTTATTTGTCATGTTCTACATTAATCGCATTTCTAAGAAATGTAGTACAACAATTTTTAAAAATTCAAGTCTAATTTACCGATTTTACTTTATTAGTATAAATATTAAATTCATCAGATATTAAGCAAGTTCGGGACATTATTAAGACCACATCAGCTTTTTAAATAAAAATTAATGATAGTTTATGAAATAGTTATTTTCGTACGGTGAGCTTAAAATTCGACTTTACGCCCGAAAAAGGGGACGTAAAACCGTACTTTATGTTTACTATGAAGAAATAATGATTCATATTACAGACTTCAAACTAATAATTTTTTACAGGTTTCTATAAATCCTGATATTCCTTGACATGTTGTGCATTGCACACTCAAAGAAATTGTATAAGACATTTTACTATTTTTACTAGAATTTCGACGACCAAATCGCATTTCCGTTTTGTTTCTATATTCAATAAGTATAATCATTCCACTACAAAGAATAGAAAAATATACTAAAATAATAGATATTTTATTCTGAAAATATATCTATCAGTACGATAGATAATACCAAATATTCCTTCACAGTGAATTTTTAAAAGTGTTGTACTCTTCAAATAAACAAGACATTTTCAAAAATGTGATTCAACAACACAAATAGTGATAATTATTTCATTGTGATTAGGAATATTTGTAAAACTGAGAATTTAAAGTTGGGGATTTAAATATTCTGTTGGATTTTTGCAACAAAAGTATAAATAATGATGCCAGGTATAAAACTTGAAGAGAAAATATTCAATTGCAAGAATATTTAATAGCATTGGAAAACTTATTTATAATTTTTGATCCAATTACAAAATGAAATATCTAATTTAAAAAATTATCAATCATGTCCTTGTTGAAATTATGATCTTTTTTTAAACCTTACCTTGTTATATGAAAAAAAAAGATAATTTCTTAATGCTTTTATTTTTAATTTAAATTTTCCTATTTTCCTATTTTCATGTATTGGTATAACGGAACTAAATATACACATTTATATAAACTGCAGTCCGAATGTGGATCTAGTAAGATAATGGAAATGCATATATATGTGTAAAGCACAATAAGAAATATGAAAACAAAGAAATATCGGAGCTATAATTGAAGTATTTGAGAAATCTAGTCTGTTTATTCAAATTTTCATTCGGTTAATTAGTCTACAAATTATTCGATGAAATAATGTTATTTACTGACTTAGACATTCCAAAAAATATTCAGGCAGTAAGCGACTTATAAATAACCGATTACTGATGAACTAGCAAATTGTAAGCCAAATTTGAGTATTACTGGGTAATGTATAGATTACTAGGCCGGGGAACAACGTTCCGAAAATCAAAACCCCGAAAGGCAAAAGTTTCGATAATGCGTGAGTCCAAGGTATTTTAATTTGATTTCTTTTTGCCAAATTTTCAAAGACAAAGTGAAGAAAATCACCCTGGAGCCATGCTATATCGAAATTTTAGCCTTTCGGTGTGTTGATTTTCGGAACTTTGTTCCCCGGCCGATTACTACATTAAATTTTAAAGCAATTAAGTTGCCAACGTGGGCATTGAGTGCCAATTCATCTTTTCATATCTTTTGGAACCGTGAAATGACAAAATCATTATTAATTAGTATACCTAGATTTACGAGATATTGTCTGTACAGTTAAACTGTCTAGTTTGTCATAATTTTCTATTGGACCTGTAAAGCGTTCTAGTAAAACTATATTGAATTGCTGCAATGACATGGTTTTTTCCTAGTCTGGGTTTGTTTTACTATTTTACTTTTTACCTATGAACTGATTCCAGACATTTTTTATTGTAAATATATTGCCAAAATATCAGTCTGCAACATAAAAAAATGTTAGCTCTCATATAACTTATAATATGGAACGAATGAAACCTATTTTCCTTTTTTCTTTCATTAATATGACGTGAAAATTGACGTATTTCATATATTATATTAATCTATTTGATGGCAATTTTTATTCAGAAATCGCAGGTTTTCTGAAAAAAATTTTTGATTAAATTGGACTCATAAATGATTTCTTAATGATTCAACCTTTTCTTCAATAGTTAATACTAATTTGTCAGTTTTTTAACACATAATTTGAATTAGAGAATGACTCCATATAGAACACTTTACATGTGAAATCCATCAATTTTCGTGGAACTTCCAAATGATTAATCGCTCACTCAATCTTGATTTGAGTCGAACGTTTAGTTCCGCGGCGTGACGCAGATTCGACCGTTAACCTGTCATGGTAAAGAACTTGAATTAACAGTTCCTTTAATTAACACTCTTGTTTATGGTGCGAGCGACGAAGTCCCTTGCATAGTAAGTGAACTCGACGCTTACAAAATTTTGCGTTCCAAAGCGGCTAACTATTCAGGAAAGGTGGGGGAGATGCCAGCAGATCTATACTTCAGATCTATATAAGGATCATGTGAAGCCTCCTTAGCTCAAACAGTTTAACGAAGTGGACGTCATCAAGGGTTACGGCGTGTAAAATTGAGTGCGAAATTAAAAGCTTCCCGCGAAAGGAGCGATACACTTGCCGCACACAGCGCCGATAATTATCTGCCACGTCTCTCATTACTGCCGCTAGAGCAAGATTACATCGCCAAGTAATGAATATGTACTTGAGGAATATAAAGAACCCGCAAGCTTAATTAAGTACAATGGTTTTATTCAAATAAAAATTCAACCCAACTAAGGGTATGATCCTATTGGGCTTACATGGGGTGTAGAAAGTGGAGAAAGTAGCTTATAGTCAATTGAACTCTATTATATTGATTGGATACACGCAAAATTCCGTCAACAATATGCACGTGGTCCAAACAAAAAGCGTTTTCATTTGTAGCTTTAAAGTGAACTGTAATTTGATAAATAAGAAGACTTGCGACATAATCCCCTATATTGATTCGGCGACAATGGAATCAGCCAAGTAACATTAAAAAGAAATAAAAAAATTTTACAAGAGTTCCTGAGAGTCTATGAGACCAAAACAGTACAATTTTCGTTCATAAAAATATTATAATTTTTCTAGAATAATTTCAAAAGAACAAATCCAACGAATTAGTCATGGTGGTTTGGGAAAAAAACGTAACTAACGGTAATCATCGAAAAGGGTAATTTCAGATCATTTCATAAGTTAATTTCAATGGAATCAAAGCTTTCGTTTGTTTTTAATTCAAATTGACATGCAATAATGCAGCGACTAGAATACAAGTAGTAAAGAAATACTAGTTAATGCATTACTACTACTATAATTTGAAAAATTATTTCTACATATTTTTCTCAATCTAATATATCAAATATGTCTTATTCCAATAGGATTAAAATACGTGATTTGATGATATAATCGTTATAAACAGTCGAAAATTAATGTTTCAAATGAACTTGTCAATTGCACTATCACGGATGAAAAACAGCGAAACATGTTTCATAAATTATGTAATGATGTAGTTCAGATATCAAATAAACATAATATATACTGTACACCTATAGTATGTGCGATATGAAAAATGAATTCCGAAAAAGTGTGTCCCATCTCACTCGAACTTACCATACAATAAATTAAAAGTGTGTAATTTTTATAGTACATTCTTATAGTACGACAAAATTCAAGGAAAAAAGGTGGTAATTCCATATTTTTATTTTGTAGTCAGAACTTTGCCTCCAAAAATAAGAAAATTAGAAAGAAACTAAAAACAAAATGAACCTTACCACTATGCTGGCAATTGTAGATTTTTATCCAATAAATGAATATTATTGTGAATTCTTACTATATGGTATAGTATGAACGTAAAATAAGCATTATATAAACGTACAAGTACTTAAAGATAATAATTCTCATGTTATGAAATGTTCAGAGTATATTTATATACAATCAACCGTCTTACATAACTTTTTTTAATATAATTTTTGGCAACTTAAACGAAAGCATATGTGCCACCTTATGCAAAAGTTGCTCAGTGCTACCCAAACTTCACAGTGTCTTCCAAGTCTTTCACAGTGCCTTTAAAAAATAAATGTACTATAAACTAAGTTTACACGAAGCAAACAAAAATTAATAAGATTTATTAAAAGGGTTCAAATATCCCCTAAAAATCATTTAAATTCTTTTATCAAAAAACGACTAGAAGTACTGCATATGGCATACCACATAGTATACAATGGTAAATTTCAGAGTTAGTCTCCATTAATCAATTTGTAATTGAATGTTTCTCGGCCAGACAGTCCTCATTCATGACGCAAAAAGATAAATAAATAAATAAATAGGAGTAACTGAGATATTATTTCACATCGCCACAAAACATAATCTTTTTTAATTACAATTTTGGAATCACATGTTATTGAATTTAATATTTAAGAACATCACCCTTTAGTGGTTATAATTAGAACTATAGTAAAAATGCGTTTAGCTCTAAGATATAATTTTGTGCTCTTCAGCAAGATTGATGACATCTATGCTCTTGACCCAATAATTCATTTTAATTTTGTAAAGTAATATTTTTCATTTTTATTATAATTGAAGATTAGAAAATAGCTTTCAATTAATGATAAAATGAAGAAAAGATCTTCTTGACTGGAATATGCTAGTTCTATAACGTTAAATGTAAAGAAAAATGAAAAATATTGAGTTAAATATGCGTGAATTAGTCATAATATGATATTAGTAGTAATTTGTCAAAAATATTAAGTGAAAAAAGTTGGAATTAGTCAGACGTGAAAAAATATTTCTAATGTCATTAAGAGGGTTCTAAAGTCCTCAGATGATGAGATAGTAATTTATCGGTAAAAATATAAATTAAAAATGGTAAATGTACATGTAATTATCATATATTTTATGAGTATATGTTTAAAAGAAAGTATCGAAAATTAAATTAAATTAAATTAGTGTTTTTTAAGATACTTTTGCTATTATTTATTGTAGACTTTGAAAATTTTGACTGCCTGATTCAATGAAGCACCCCTGAAAATAGCTGGAATGGTACTTTATAAATGATTACTTCAATTATATTGTAATGCAATGTTCGACGGAAGTCGTACAAATGTAATGAAAGTTTATTTTAAATTCAGTAGTAAACTTGATATTTTCCAATCACTACTTCTTTACATACTATATTTCAATAGATGAGAATGCCGTCAATCCGAATTATCATTTTTATCATTTCTTCTTGGGAAACAACGTCATGCTAATTATACACTGGCAAGACATTAGTAAGAAGCTTGCACATAATTATATTGTTTATCATTGTTTATAATTCCTGATTACAGTGAAATTTTTTTCAGTCCTTTTGTAATGATTTGTAGCGTTATGTATGATGATAATGTATTTCGCTCTATTATGCAACACCAGCTACTACCTGTCTACGTTAAAGATGAAAATCTCCTCAATCGTTTCTAATTAGCGCAAATATATTTATGTTACTACATTTTATTTTTACGCCTGAGACGGCGTAGAAGAATGTTCAATTACGCCGATCTATTTGTTAGTAATTACCAGAAGGTAATTAATTCCAACTAAAATGAACATCGACAAGAGCTTTCACCTTACAGCTAGAGACATTTTTCAAACTTAATAGTTCTGCTATTTATAAGAAGTAAAACGATAAAAAAATGATTAAAAAATGATTTATGCTATTCTTTTTGATTTTATTAAATCAACAAATTGTCTCAGTGATACATGTATATCCATCTTTATTCCTGTCGATGTTTTCTTGTGACATAGGATGAGAACAAGTAAAACACATTATAGTAAACGTAACATGTGGATTTATGTCTTGGCATCACGATAGCTTTCTTTTCTTTCTTTTTTAGAGTTCGTAAGACAGATCGAATGCAACAGAGCCTTCTGATACGCGAGTTTCAACATGAAGTGCATTTTAAATCGTCAAAGTAACATTTATTCAACATTATATAGGAATGTTTATCTGTTGACTATGAATTTTATATCCACGTACATCTACTCACGAAACTTTTTATAGATATTATTCATTTTAATGACTTACACAAATGTCGATACAATTTTCGAAAATGGAAGAAGGCAAATTGTTCAGCATTGAAGTTAATATATGTTACGTACATTTATTTAAAATCATAATCTGATTGAATACATTAGACAAATTTCATCTTAAAGGATTTCTCTCACCTACAAACATAATACAAAATATGGGATATAAATTTGTGACAATATTCGATTTTATGAACTGTCTTTTCTACACAGCCGATTAACAGTAATCATGGTAATCAATTTAATTCGAAAAAATAATACTAGGAATTATTATACCAGGACTAACTGAATACGAATGCCGAGAGTTTTCTTTCTTTTTGTTGTAGTATGGGTGAGCTTAATTTACTGTATTTTTTGAACATTCAAAAATTACTATTCAAAGCCGAATATAAAAGATATTTAGTTTACACAGTAACCGACGTATGTATGAATGCAATTCTGACTTCTTTATCAACACGTTACCAAAAATTAACGTTGATACAATTTGACAGGCATTAATGAAATTAATTGAGCTTCTGATAAATGAATAGCTTAGGTGAAATTCGTCTGAGAATGTCAGATTTAACGTTTCTCTTAAATGGACATCTTAATTTGGGAATCGTAAGATGAGAAAGTTTACTCCATCAAAAGAGATGCTTTGAAGTTTTAAAAAAGAAACTTAATGAAAGGTTGAAATCTGGATTTGCTATTAACGATAATAATATCGATTATGAAGATATATATATATATAAATACTTTATTTTTTATAATAATGTGTATGCTTATGTTCTTATATAAACTTAACGTTTCTTCTGATACTCTATATTATCTAATCACACGTTTATGAAATTATCAAGAAATGTCGTTATTTATGGAAATCCTATTATCAACATGAGTCTGCACGCATAACTGCCGACTAAATATTATATTCTGATTAAATGATCGGTGATATATTTAAACTATTTTTACTTTCTGAAATTTCACTTCCTTAGTAGCGAAATTCATCTCGAGCATTTCTCTGTATCAATCCACGGGATCGCGATTTACATAATTTCATATATAGTCTTTAATATACAGTTGTTCCGACAAGCGAAACCGGCTTTATATCTCTTAATGTCATATATATGTTCAATACTCATTTTGATAAGACATTTCTTAATCCTTTTTTAAGGAAACTCATGTCCTCGTGGGAATTCTTATTCTAAAATTCTGAATACTTTTAATAGAATAACAGTAACTTAACAATTTTTTGCATGATTCGATAACGGATCGTCATGTTTAAAAAATATTAACAGATATTTTTTGTGATACAAATTTTTTATGAGAATGGTTATTAGTTTTCCGTAAAACTTTTTATTATGATGTTTATTATTTGCGAGGTAGTTCGATTGCTTTTTGTTTTGATATTCATTGCTGAATACGTATTTTTACTCCTGATAATATATTCTGTTTTGTAAATTGAATAACTTAGAAGAGTATGATGAAGTTTCAGTAGTTGTTAATGAATTCCACTATTTACAATATGCTATTATATTGCTGTTACTTTTATTATCCACTATATTGACCTATGGTCCCATTACTTTTAACAGTAAGTAAATAATTAACACTTGTAATTGGAATATAATTTAAACAAACTGTGAAGAATCTATGTGTAAATCCACATAACTTTTAACTTTACAGCTGCAGGAAAATATTTTTTTATTATTGGGACATATCTTTGATATCAATGTGGCATCATTCACAGACTCATAAAATGAAGAAAATAAACTGTGTCTCTTGCTGTAAATGATTGGTTCAAAGGGGAGTGGAAATTAAGTATAATGAAATATAAAATCTTGAATTTTTTGTTCTGAAAAAAATATACATTGATTCCTAGAAAAATTCTAAAAAAATATCTCTTGTCAATCTTTCGTAAAATATTATATATTTCCTGAGATAAAAAATATCGAATGTTAAAATCGTCAAAGCCTTTTAAGTCGAAACTAAGCATTTAAAAAAAAATCACAACAGGCATTTTTTGCTCAAGATTTGTCAATGATTCTAAGCAAATTTTTTTATAGCAATCCCTGTAAACACAAAAGTTGAGTCGAATATATCAGTTTCAAATTGGCACTTATAATGTAATAAACTTCATACTTTTTTAGAACAACTTCGCAGTAGTTCTATAGTATAGAAAAACAATGACCCGCACAGAAAAAATTTAGTACAGTTACTAAACCGGTAGCTGCCCAGTGGGAATTAAATATTTAGTCATTTTTAGCTGCATTTAGTCAAACTAACAAGATCAATGTCAGATTAACTAAATGCAGCGTAAAAATGACCGAATATTTAGTTCCCACTGGGCAATTACTCGTTTAGTTGTCTGAATGAAAAATTTTTTTTCAGTGCATATAATTAGGATATATGATAGCAAATTATATCCGTGCGGGTCAAAAATACAATTTTGTAACAAAACTTTCGTATGAAACTATACAGCTTCTATCAGGCATAGAATTCAAAGTTCACTAAGCGCACACTTTTTTTGTAAAACATCATTTACTAATAGATTCACTAAAAGTTCCCGACGTACTATTCAAGAACATTGTTCGTTCCAAAAGTTAAAAATAAACCAAAATGCACATTTTCATAAATTCATGTAACGCGACCTTAAACACTCGTAGTTCTTATTTCGTGATAGACACATCTTTCTTCAACTGGTTTTGCCATTTACTACATCTGGTTAATGAAACATATGATTTTCAAACGAATAGCAATAACAATCCAAAAGTTACAGCGATCAATTTTGGTAAAAACAAATTTTTCATACAGTAATACGCTCACTTAACGTAGGTTTTCGTACACCATACGGTTTTCAACTGACACATAATATCGGACAAATAAATATATATCTGCACGAATATAATGTTTCATAAATAACAATTGTAAACAAACTGATTTTGTAAATTTAAAAGAAAACAATTTTTATGAACTGTAAAAAACTGTTAACAGTTCTCTAGATTTGCCCACATATGTGAATTATTTATTGAAGTGGGCGGTTTCGCCTCGTAAAACAATAAATAAATATAAATAAGTAAGTGACCATATTCAAATAACCCTTAATCCTCCTGTGCACTAGGACGACGATAGCCAATTTACAATGTTTCCATATGGTAAACAAATAACTGAAGCTCAAGTGGGTTAAAAATATTATTATTTAAAAAATTATTTAACTAATATAATCGGTTGAATCTTAATAATTTCAAAACAAAAATTAATAGAATAAATACCGTATCCTTTGTTAAATTGGATTAAAAAATCTACTTCAGTTTCTAATCGTGACTAAATGCCCCAGAAGCAACTAAAGCTTATCATTTGACATTAATAATTTAGTTGATATAGTAGGTCTTTTTACGTTAACATTGTTGATGTTGATTATTAAAAAATGCATCTAGTATTAACTACTAAGTAAATTTTGACTATATAGAATTTAAATTTTGTGGGTTGTAATTACTGTCGGTAAAACACATGCCCAAATAATTACTAATTCAAAGGCGTTCAGAATTATTCAGATTACGCTGATTGTGAATATGTCTTCGCACTATTTAAATTCAAAATGATTTTAATATTCTAATATGGCTGGCTAAATGCAAACAGTTGCTTGATCCAGACGAAATTTGATGCAGCATTTTCAATATTCAAAATGTGGGGTCAGACTCCTAATCAACGATCTCAAAAATCCCCAAGTAATAAATTTAATATGGTTTTATATAGAAAAATGTATGCTTCACAGGGTTGCATTAAAAATATACATTGTTGAAAATATTGAAGTCAAAATTAATATACATGTATATGAAGTCATTATTTAAAACTAATATACGCGTATATTAAATTTCATTAAGTGTACGTAAAGGTTAGCATGAATAAAATATGTTAATACATTATTTCATAAAGTTGAAGAACTGAAATGATTTGTAATTCTTATCGATATTTGTTAGACTTATTATTATTTATTTTTGCAGGTGTACATTTAACATTAGTATAATAGTTTGCATACGTATTTTAATGCAGGATAATTTTTGGGCTGCAGAAACTTCATTGGTATAAGGTAAATAAATTAGTTTAGATTAAAAATATTTTATCGATGATTGATGATCGATATCGATGATCGATATCGATGAACACTTTCTTAAAAACAACTCTTTAGACCCAAAATCTTCTATCATTGGTAAAAATTTCGTTGAAAAGAGGTTTTAGATTTAAAATCTTGAATCGATGATGAATCTCTCACCAAAAGAAGGTTTTGAATTAAAAATCTTCTGTCGATGATAAAACTTCAATGAAAAAAAAATTTAGATATAAAATCATTTGTTGATGAAAAAACTCCCATCTGTAGAAAATTTCTGATCTGGAATGTCTTATAAATATTAAAAGTCTTGTCGAAAGCAGTTTCTAAATTTCAAATCTTGTGTGCATGGTAAAACTTTCATTGATATAACTTTTAGATCCCAAGTCTGCCGGCGATGGTGAAAATTTTGTGGAAAGAAAATTTTACAACTAAAATCTTGTACCGATGGAAAAACTGTCACTAAAAGAAAGTTTTGAACCAAAAATATTAAGAACATTTCAGATCTAAAATTTCTTGTCCATAATCGAACTGTCACCTGAAGACAGAGTGATTTGTCTTCTTTTTATTATTAAATACAGCATTAAGTATAAAAATAAACTGTTTGTACAATTGAGAGGAAATATGAAACATCACATTATCGCAATTACCCGCGTTGACCCTAACTTACCGACATTCGAGAACGATTCATGTATATTAAATCTTTAATATTTAAGTATATTAATTTAAAATTAAGATACGGTATATTAAGATTAATTTACTTGCACATATTAAAAATTTATTAAATTTAAGAAATTTTTAACATTGCAGATAATTTGTTTTAAAGCAAACAAGACAAAGATAAGCCAGAAATTCCAAGAGTTTAAATATGGTATTCGATTTATACATTTTCATTTGGATTATTAAAAAATTTCCAAGTATTTCACAAGTGCAGCAGAAATATTTTTATTTATATGACCGATCAAAATGTCCCATAAGCGACAGATTTAGCCACGATCTGATAACGTGAGAATTCGGAACTGTTTCAAATGACTATATTAACTTAATTGATACGACATAAACTAGAAGAACTTAAATTTACTAAAATTTTTAAATAATCACTAAATCTATAATGAATTATTTTCAATACATATCTCGGCATTTGATGAATATCTATTAAGACGATATAAACATTTATTAGATACAACAATTTCTAGAAAAATAATAGCCATATTAAGCTAGAAAAATATTAATTACTCGTAGCACACGAGAAAATAGTAAGAAAAAATGACATTCAATTGATTTTTATGTCAATCAAAGATTTAAAAGGTAATTGGAAATTTTTCATTATTTTATTGATGTTTAACCGATCGAGAGGTGGACTGCAACTTTTTCTGCCGCCGCTGGAATGTGTTTGGCGCCTATTAGAGTGCATCGCATAAATCCATCTACTATCTAGTAGCACGGTGAAAAATGTTGCAAGAACACAAGAAATGATGCATTTGCTCATAGAACTGGTATCGAGTATATTAATACCGAACATCGAAAGTGGAATAGCGTATATGCGTCCTGTATTTCCGACTTTTTAACCACCGCCTAGGAGAAGCCGGATATTCCTATACTGTAACTAAAATGGAGAGTATTAACTTTTCTTTTTAACTTCCATATACAGTTTTTTCAATGAAATTATAAAAAACATGTGTGAATTTAAAAATATATTTCAAAACGGTAATGTATAAATTCTATATACCTGATTTTGATTAAAAATAGTTCCTTTTAATTACTTTTATGCAGAGAAACATTCGGTCATTATATTTCACAGCTTTATTAGCATTTAATTTACTCTTCTTATTACAAAAAAGTAATTTAATATAAATTCAATTAATACGTTAAAATAGTAAGTAAATGCTTACAAAGCTCTTAAAAATACAAAATGAAATTAATAATATTCGAAAAGGATAACTTTTAAGTTTCCGTCTACTCGTGTCCCTTTCCAGGACGATGCTGGTTAATGAAAAGGTCATTAATGACATTGTGTTCACTCAATTTTGAGATACGTTCAGACTTGATAAAAATATTACATCCAAGGCAGGAGATATCCATAAGGCCAGGAGAATCATAGACGATTCCTATAATTTCATGACTTTTCCTTTGTCACAAAATACTTTTAAAGCTCTTGATACTAGAAGATAGAGATTAAGTTTGAAATTAAGATTTGGTAAGGTGATTAATATTAATTTTTTACATCATACCAATACACTTGCATGAAAAGATTGACACTTACAGTATTATTTTTCATTTAAAAATCGTCCCTCGGTTTGAAAATGACTGAAAACCCTCATGATATAAAATTAAAAATGGTTTAGTAAAAATGTTGAAATTTTGTAAATCAATGTCTGGTCTAAAAATGATAGTCAGTTGCTAAACGAAATTCACTTATAGATGATTATTGAACCGACTTTGTTTTATGTTTAGATGAAATGAAATTGTGTTTTAAAGACTTAGACAAAAATTAATTAAAATATTAATAAATAAAGAAAAATGTAACGATTTTTTGGTAACAATTATTCCACGTTTCATAATATTTAAAATCGTAATTAGAAACTCAGAATACTCTAACAAAAACTATTTTACTGTCGTATTTTATGTAAGGAATACATAACACTGCATCTAGTAAAAAGTAAACTGCATATTAAAACACCCAAATATCATATCTTTAAATGTAGAAAGATATAGGAACCATTCTGAAACTTCCTATTCTTACATTACGTATTAGCGACAATTTAAAAGATAAATGTAGAAATGATCACAATACAATTAACTGCAATCCGCATAATTTCCGCATTTGAAACTTTTATGGTTTCTACGAATTTCTATTCAGATTCAATATCCGCGGATAGCGATTGGAAAAGTATAATTGAATATAAGGAAACACCGGTTCGATACTTACAATAAACGATGAGTTTAAAACTATTATAAATAGCCATAACCCGGCTGAAAATGTAACGGTAACAATCGGAATAGCGGAACTGCGCTCCTGCATCTCCAGGGAATAATTGTAGCATTTATAATCGACTTACAGTAAATTACGAAATAGTCGTACCGACATTTTCCGAATCGCAGGACTCCAAAATATTTTCCTCAATAAAGCATTTGAAAGACTTCGTTATTCTTGAAGGTGCAAATAATACGACGTCGAATTGCTCGTAAATACTGCAATGTTTACGATTTTATTTTTCTCTCAACGCAGGAGATAAGTGGAAATATATTCGACTGAGTTGGAGGTTTGACGATCGATTAGTAGAGCCGGCAGCAATATATGAAACAGAAGGTCAATAAGGAAGTGAAGTCCGAGGAGGAAGTCAGGTGAAAAAAATAAATCATCGAATCTAGAAAGCCGTAAATGCGAAATATTTTTTCGAGGAAACGGAATATTATAGAAACGTGTGACTTGCGGTTGGATATTATATCCAGTATTTAAATTCGTACAATGTATTTTCTTCGTGGGTTACGTGATGGATTCAGAATCCTGCTGCGAGCGGTGGACTTCTGAGCGTCAGTTTATCACGTAACCCGTTTATACGTCAAGCCCTGCACCAAGTGCCACATCTCAAATTGACAGAATATGATTTTCAGTGTAATGCCATCTGAAAACTACCCACGGCATTGCCTCCAGTCGGTAGGACTTACAGAAGCGCGAATAACTTCCTTGTTGAAGTTTCGTTTTTACGTCCAAGTACAATTTACTCATGAACAATGTACATGAATTATAAACATTTGATGGGAAGAAAGCACTTTCCCTACACTGTGACATGAAGTTTTTACTACAAATAATTTAAAACGCCAAGTGGGTGCAATTCAGTATGTCAACTTATATAATTTCTATGATGCGGAGGAATCCTCATACCATCTCCATTTTGACAGCTATCGAGTATGACATAATCCGGGAGCTACATAATTAATAACATCGCATTAGAAGTTTTGATGTTGTGACTTAGTAATCTAAGAAAATATAGTACTTCGACGATCTTTCAAAACTCTTGCATTTAAGGTCATAGAGTATGTTTGCAGAAAACGTGATCAATGTATATAGAATAATTGTAGATATAAATTCTGATATAAACTATGTAGATATATTGAGCAAATGTATAGAGAGATTTTTTAAGATTTATAATTAATTCCTTTCTTTTATTATTATCAAGCTTACATTTACTCGGGACGTGATTAATGTATTCGTTAGAATAATTACATTTACGTTGAGCATCATTGACTACTTCTAGATTATCAATCGATCCATCTGAAAGATAACTGTTAGTGTTACAACTATTCTTAGTGACCTTGTAAGCACTTAGGAGCTTGCATCAGGTAAAATATTGACCATTTATGCAGTATGTTGTGTATTAGTAATGCTGCAGGCAATGTGGTATGTTTTATCCACACGACTCATGAAAGAAAAATTCTAGAAAAGCAGAACAAGCAGTTTAATATATAGAAGCATCGGTTTAATATTTAGGAGGTCAATTAATAAGGTTAATTTCAGATTTGTTCTAAACTATCGGTCTAAACTTCACCTCTATTTATTGCATAAATACGGATTAATGACTTGAAAATGAAACTGGGGTTGATACTTCTGAGAATCTGTACTGATAAAAAAACCATTGTTGTTGAAACAAAATAAGACTGAGAGATGGAGTTGGACTCGAAAAGAATGATTAGATATTTGAACACTGGTTGAAAGTCAAGTGACGATTTTCAATTTTTTTTAGGTAAGCTTTGGTAATATGCACGTCATCAAGTTAACGGACGAATTAATTTCAATTTGTGATGTTTTAACTTTTTGCGACATAACGTTTATCACCTGCAAAACAAACTCGTGAGTGCTAATTTCGGGTTTTCAGCCGGTCCATATTCCCAAGCACACTTAAAATTATAACAAAATTATATTTTGACCCCAGAAAACAACGAAAGAAATTAAATACATTGATTGTTCATTGCTACCACCAGATGTCAATGTTATCTTAATGCGTTGATCAAAACCAGCTGTGAAAATGTTTCCATTCTTGCAAGAGTAAAATTTTCGGAATCAACCTTCAAAAAATGAATAGCATGAATAACGAAAATATATACGTTAATTTAGAAATCTAAAGGTGAATATTTTGAAAAATCAAATATTTTGTTAATAAACTCGAAATTTTACTATATTCAAGAATTGAAGTGTATTTCTATTATTATGTTGTTTTTGTTAAGTGGTTAATTTAATACACTACGAAAAAATTGTTGCATAGAAGCTGTATTATTTTTTTATTTCTTACAAATCGAAAGGCGAATTTAAACTTTTGACCTGTAGTGAATATTATTCACTATCTAGCAATCATATCTATTCAGGGATGTGGTGTAATCGTGTCCTTTTTAAAGGATAGCTTTTAGATATATTCCTATTGAGCCATAAAAAAGCACCTCCGAGTCTAAAGCAATCGCTAAAGAAAAAGGCGTACCACCAACTTACCAGATCAGCCACATCTAAAATATTTCATTATCTACGTTCAATATTTTGAGACTGTTATAAAAATTAAATTTTAATTTGAAAGATGCCTTGAAGAATCTTATATGCAAACAAATTTTCTTTGATCGAGATGGAGAATACACACGTGGTTTTCACATTTAAGGGTTTTAATTCATAACTGCAGGTCAATTTTCTCCTCAGACTCAAATTCGAACACTGTACTGAATAGAAGAAGCACCAAATTAGTATTTTCGATATGGGCATTCTTAAGATTAACACATTTAGAAACGGATACAGTTTAGACACAATTTCAAATGTAAATAATATATTTATATTACTAACGAAAAAGAGAAACACTTGAGCACTGTACAGTCTATAGTCATCATAAAAACGGATGAATTTTCCATATCTATAGAGGTATCTAAAATTGTATAAAAACTCTTGAATTTCTAATTGCTGCCTTTTTTAATCAAGTACATTTACTGTTTTTCAATTTTAAAAAAATCCATTTGAATATAAAGTTTGAGGACCTTCAGAAAGTTTTGTTAAATTCAACGAAAAAAGAGAAAGTACATCTATGCAAAATGAGAGTTGTCATCAAATTTTGAGTCCCATTGCGAAATTCGACTTTCTGACAGCTGCATCATGAGAAATTCAAGTGCCTCTTTATATTCGTTTAAGTATCTTTTGTTTGTGTACGTCTTAAACAAGCAAATCACAATGTTTTTGTGTTCCATACTTTTAAGTTTTCTAACTAATTTTTTCCCTGATGACAAAAACTCATCTGCTGGATCAGAAATGATGCAAATTCTGTTAGAAAGAATACATCAATTTTTTTATGTTGGTAAAGATGGAAGGATGGACTATTTAAAGATTTTTCGAAAAAAAAATAAAGACCATTAAAGAACCTAGGAACATCAAATGAAAATAATCAAAATTAATTATAAAAATAAAAAGTATCCAACACTAAAAATCGAGAACTGCTGGTTTAAGTCGTAGGCCGCATATTTATTTATTACATAATAATATTACGAGCATATAAATTTGATTTAGGAATCTTTGAAATATGACAGCGTATTCGTGATCAGCGATCTCAAAAACCATGAAGTAACAATTTTTTGCTCATATTTCATGGGTTTGTCAACCTGCAAGCCGAAATTTCAAATCAAATATTTTTGTGCTTTTTATTTTTTGTGTTTGGTTTTTGCCATTTCGGTTCTCCTTCGAATGATACGTTTACGTTAATAATATTTTCATGTCATAACGAATTATGAGCAGTAAAGCTGATAGATGGCAACCTGCAAGCCTCATCCCTCAGAATATTAAATTTATAATGCATCAAATTGACTGTGCTTGAAAACAGCAGTATTGATTTCTCCATATATCAGCTGCAATTCATTTAAGAAAATAAGGGGAACATACAGAAAAAATTCAGAATTGATGCAATAAATTCTAAAATGTACCTAAAAATACAACAGTAAGAATGTGATCATTTTTAATTGCTGTAAATAAATTTTAAACTAACCTTTTTTTTAAAGATGCAATCTAAATTAAAAATCAAATAATACCAAAGCTACAATGTTTCGGACCAACAATCCTTTTAGTCGTGAAGAATCTCTCCGCCAGGAGTCCAATTTACATATTTAAACCTGGAATGTTGCTGTAATGAAATTGTAGGAATATCTCCCGGCGTTTACAATTGGTGAGAAATCATGCGAACCCAACTTACAAGGAAGAGTAGCCCTTGATGGCCTTTCCCTGATGTCTGCCGGAATAAGCGCACCCGCATTGCGGGGCGCATCTTTGACCCGATGCAAGCCACATAGCCAACATAACCCAGTCTTTAGCGATATATGTGAATTATTGACCTAAAGTGTTCGACCCCAGGCTAAAGTCGTGTCTACCGGTTACGTACTCGAAAAGTTTAGCTATTGTCGATTATGCTAATGCTTCGAAATAATACGGTAATAAACGGTAATAGATCCATGAATGGCGTCACGTAATATGTACATTCTGGGAGGTTTGAAAAATGCATCATTAGGTCACACTTAATCGAAAATTAGCTATATTAATGTACTTTCAAAATTACAATCATAAAACATTAGAAGTTAAACGAAAATAAATAAAATAAATTTTGGGTTCATTTATATCTAGTGCAGATGATATCGATATACTATTTGTTTGCTTTTTATTAATATTTATTTTTATTTGTACTTGTGTAGATCATTATGGAAAAGACGATAACTTTCCAGGCCAATTTGACCAAAACTCTTCAGTTTTTGCTTCATATTTTTTATACGATTTCTCCGTCAAAAAAGTACTCTCAATATTTTTGAGATGATTTCGTTTTTTTGTATTTTTTGTTTAACATTGAAATTATAAAATAAACACCGTTATTGAAAATTCTGCAAAAAATCACAAATTCTAAAAAAAAATGCGACATATTTCTTTAAATCGTTAGTATTTGTCAAAAATGGAAATGTGATCTCGGGGACATTAATCAGAAATCATGGAAAGATCAAGAGATAAGAGAGATCTATGACATATTTCTGGACCTCACAATGGTCCATGTACTCCCCGAGTCAAGAAATTATTCATTTAATTTTAATCAAAGTATATCCAATGAGATTGATTAGAAAGAGATCAAATTTGATTTTCTTTTACAGACTGTTTTGGATTTACTTTGATCAACGTCAAATAACTGTGATCAACTTTGATTAAATTTAATCTGAGGAAATTGTGAAGCGTGCTTGAAATCTAAGTCACAATTAGATTGAATTGTATATGAAATTTATCAATATAGTATTCAAAATAAATTTGTCAGATTTCTTTTATCAAATCGCGAATCAAAATTGTAGCATATATAATTAATTTATATTTTCACTTTTACTCTTCATCATGACGAAACTTTGACGATGATTTGACCGTAACTGTCAAAATAGTCCGTTCATTTAAAAAATCAATAAATTTAGCAATTACCATTGCAAGGATAGTATCGTAAGAAGAGGGATGTTCTTTTTTTTATAGTTTGAGTCAAACTCCAGTAATGATTATGCCACGTTCATTTCTCATACATCTTCCAAACATAATCGTGATATGCAACAATCATCTGTCATTAATATCTCTGGGATCTCTCCGGAATCTCTTATCAATTTCTTTGTTACCTCACAGACATACTCATTTTCCTAGACCATTAAAATATCTCAATGTATAGTAGCCCCCTCATCTTTCAGTTTTTTACTTCATTTTTCTCCTGTGTAAGTTTTTTTTAAGAGGCAAATACAGTAATCTAAGTAGTAACAGTCTGCACCAAGCGTTTTGTTCGCAGTATGTTATCTGTGAATTTAACGATAATTTTTGAAACTTTTTTATGTCATCAAGCAATGGAAGTTTCTATTAGGAATTAGCTCTGATTATACTGTAGTCGAATTTATCGGTTTCAGCGGTCATCTTGAGGGCTGAGACCATCTGTGCTCGTGATCTTCACACTCCGGAAGACCTATTTGTACTTCGGTCCAACAATTTGTAAATTTGACTATTATTTCATAGAAATCCATCATATGGTATTAAATAAATTTCAACAAACATGACATTTTTAAAAGCCTCTATGGTCAACTGATACTTAAAAAAAATGTTTCATTGTACGGTATTTTCAAGTTACCAGGTGTGCATCGTATATTACTTAATTATTATTACTTAACACCCATGAGTATTTTTATCTCTCAATGAAAGCTAACATATACGTTAAATTAATGTGCAATGTAATCAACTTAAAAATATGAGATTCGCATCCTACAAGATTTTTTTCCCAAAAGTAAAAATTTAAACTTATTATAATAAACGGTTCGAAAGAAAAATATGAGAATATGTTATGACCATTTTTTACAAAATAAGTAATGTTGACTAAAGGTTCGGATTAGTGAACAATACCCTGCATATTTATTATTTCATAACATAACGATCTTCATCTATAAGTCCCGTATGCTACCGAACTCATTACGCGACCTTACCATTTTGTGGTCACTCCATCTTTCACCTGGCCGTTTCTTGGCCGCTTGCCAGCTCGTTACTTTCTGGTAATAACGAGAAGCAGTCTTATTGGCGAAATGTTACGACAAAACTGGTTTACCGATCTGCCGATGTAAACACGAGCGGGCCACGTGCATTATGCAATACCCGAATTTCACTTTCAATCTGTTAAACTGGCAACTAAATACAAAGGAACCCTTTGCCGTCTCGTTTTTTAAGTAATCGAAATTTGTTCATTCATGATTTTTCAGAACTGCATGATTAAAGGTCACTATTTTGCATATGTATCCCAGTGAACACGAATTTTAAAAGAAATCAAGATGCAACTAATGCGATCATGGACAGTCAATATCTGCTAGCTGAGTAAAGAATGTAAAAATGATTATTGTTTATAAAAATTCACCCTTTTTCTTATTTTTTCTTATCAAAGTTACATTTTTGGTACTCTAAACGTTTGAATTAGTTAAAAATGGCTATCCAAAACGACAAGTAAGTTACTCATTCAATTAGTAATAAATTTAACTAATAAAAAGTGAATCATACTATTCCAGTAGCCACATATTCTTGTTTACTAATTAAATTACAAGGATCAACTTTGGATTGGTATGCGTTTACTGATATATTAATAATTTGTTGCTCTACATTGTTAAAAAATTGACTAATTCGTAATAATCGATTTCTCAATTGAAATTACCATTTTTCGACTAATTGAGATTAAAGAGTAAGTATAACAAACATTGCAACTAGTTGGTCTGTCTGTAGTCTAAAAAATTAATCGTATGTCCAAAAATAAAACCTAAAATGGAATTTTTTTACAAAAATCTAATAGTACTCCCTAAATCTGAATTAGTTAAAAACTACCAATAACAAAAAGAAAAGTGAGTCACCAAATGAATTAGTAATCATTTTTGCTAATAAAAAGTTGAAACATACTAATTTATTGCTAATTCTACAAAGTACAAATCTAAAAAAGTCAATATCTACTTGTACGCTGTAGATAAGTCGTTTTTTATTAATTCAAATTTAGAAAGTACAACAATTAGCTACATTGTCGTACAACAATGTCGAGGAACATCCATCATGGAAACATTAATTGCCATTATTTTCAAAATACTTGAATCCCTGACAATTGTTTAAAGCAGTAGTGTAATATAATTAAGTAGTGTAATTTGTCTATAAATTATAATTTTTACATCTCCATCTTAGAAAGATTCTAACAATTGTTTTGAACTCGTTTAAATAAAATTTAGTGAAATCTTCAAAGTATGAATTATGACTAATTTAAAAATCTATATATTTTTTAAATTCTAAAATAGTATTTTTCTTTATAAAAGAGTTTAGTCAAGAATTAGTTCTCCATAAACAATCTAAATGCTAATCTTATTTAAGATTCTTTTCTATCTTACATACCTTACAACATATCAGAAAACTTTACACATTGGTAATTGTATTTTTATATAAATCAAGTCATGTCTTAATTAAAATTTATATTGCAAAGACATTGTTCATGTAGATAAATCTTGAACATAAAATTCCAGCGACATTTTATAACGGCTCTTAATAGGCCCTTAAAAGGACACTTGACCAGAAGTGGAAGATATAATACTACAAGACAACAAGCATTTAATAATTTTTTAGTATATTATGACGTAAACCAAGTTTTACTTAAATACCTGTAACAAGAAGAGCAGCGGCAGCTATCGAAGACCCACTCTTAATCGAATTGGGCGAATCGGGTATGTTAATGGTTTCGGTGTCGGTAAGCGGCAAAGACAGATATATGAATACAGGACACGCATTTTAATACCCTTTAGGATAATGCTGTGTAAAATTATTCACAGCCAGATAAATGAATTATCTCTGTTATGTAAATAAAAATATACCAATTTCAAAGATTGCATGTTTATATTTTGATGTTGAATATGTACAATTTATTTAAATAATGACATCTCTTTTGGAAACACATTTTTTTATTGAACTAGTTAGATAAATCGCGCACAGTATTCTGTAGTATGCGCTCGTTACTAAACATATTTATATTTTAAGTAATGGCGAACATGTATTAAATTTACGATACGTCGAGACGAACAAATTAAACAGAACTTGTGTACTGCAAGAAAGAAATGTTTAAACGTAAATTTTATTTCTTTAACGATTTATTTATAATTATTATTGATAAAGGAGATATACCTCGAGGCGACGGCGTTACGTGGGAACTGTATCGACCAGTTACATAGCGGTCACGTAATCGATCTTTTAATGTGGATTCTGTGGCAGTTTAATTTCAGTCTCTGCTCAGAGATAATCATGCACCAGAACACACTCGTAACAATTATACATTCATTCGGACAGCTCGCGGATTCTGTAAAACGGTGATGGCATAATCGCTCACACACCAATCCAACGCGAGAATTTCATTTCGCATGAAATGCTCTTATTGGTTTTCAGTGACTTTAGAAGCAATGGCGAAAACGTCCGAGCTACTTCCGGAAAAGCTTCATTTACGATTGATGTGTAAGTGCTGGAAAGAGAAACCATCTTAATCACAGAAAATGAAACAGCGGTTTATCTTCGAATGGCACTTGCAAATGTAAACATAACGATAGATCATCGACTTTTTCTGAATTTTGATGTGTTTACATTAGAGTACCATGATTTTAAAAGAAATGTAAATATAGTAGCAAAATTGAGATTCCTCTTAGAAAATATAAAAATGATATTAAATATAAACATTTTATTATTATATTTATTTATTACATAATTTATATTAAGCATACCCAGAATATTTATTGAATTTGTTTTTTTAGTGATATGCTTGCTGTATCAGAAACCTTATTTTTGATAATATGCCCATGTCCTAAGAGGATACTTTTTCAATTCACGAAATTACAAACATTGAAGGCATTGAATATGCAGTGAATAGTCACTGATTATATAGGAATATACAGTTATATAGGAATATTCACTGGTGGCCAGTAGCTAATAATTGAATATCAGTTCATAAAATGCATCCAAGAGAGGAAGAAAGGGAGTGAAAGGTTTAATATTAATACTAAGAAAAAATCATTTGTAATAATGTCAAAAACGTAATTAGGTAGTTTGATGAATTTGACAGAAATAAGATCAATAAAAGTGACCTTATATGATACAAAATCACAGATAGCTTTGAAAATATAATTTTATTTTAAGAACTTTCTAGATAATATTAATAATTACTTAGCAAGAAGATACAATTACAAATATATGTACATTTATTCTTTAGCTAGTATTTCCTTTTTTCAGTTTATTTACCGCACTACAATGAAATGAAAAAAATTGTCAACATCACAAAATGTTACTAAATATTAGAATGCTCATCTGCACAATTTTAAATGATAATCGAAACAGAATCAAAATACTGGAAAAAATGTTGGATGAGCTTCTGTCAAAGTTTTTGCGACATATATTTTCTCTTAACCGAAAACAACTGGCACTTATCATTAATAATAATATAAGTAATATTCAAATTTTAACAGTAAAGTTTGCTGTTTGAATAGGAAATTTTACTAAAATAATAGTAAATATTAACATAATTGCAGGTCTGTCCTGGAGTCCTAGTTATTAGTAATAGCAAACATTATTATTCAATTTGTCTCAATGCAGGGAATATTGTCGATCGTTGATTGCAAGTCTGATCTCAGATTTTGAAAATTGAAAATGAAGAATTGAAGATGATCAAACTAATTAATTAAAGTCACTTTATCGAAATGACACTTGGTACCGATTACAAACATAACATCAGATTTTGAAGATACAAATTGAGGTGATCCATGGTTGGAAGCTTACTTGAGAAAATATTACGAAAATTGGGATTTCTGGTTTCATAAAGTAAATCAATAATATATGCTAACATGAAATACTTAAATATGATGCCTTTTTGTCACCACGGTCGTAATGTACTAACTCTTAAGGTAATCATTTAGGCAGTCTCCGTTAACCACTATATTTAAACATAGAAAACACTCCAGTTTCGGCTCGATCTTTTGCATAATGATTCTAATGTCCTCTGCAGAAATACCTCTGAAAATTGATAGTCTATACTTATTAAACAAATGTTTTGTGTTTATTACAATTACACTCCGTGCAGTGTTACTAATGCTCTATCTTTCCAGAGTTTAATAATTATTGTCTGCCATGGTCGATATGCCAATTTCTAAAACGTTTGTTTCCCCAACTAATTAATACTTGTTCGAAGAAATAACGTAATAATTTGCTATCTATACTGGTTGTATCCGTACTATCAAATGTAAATATTTTATTATAAACTAAACGATTGCTTACTAATGATGGAAGATATTTAGACTTATTGATTATGATTTATGAAAATCCTTTTTTCTCTGGCAAGTCTTTCGAAAGGTCTTAAGCTATTGTAACGTAAATAGCATAAAGACACACAAAAAATAAACTATGATATCTTATATAAATTATATAAAATCTAAATGACAATTTAATGTTAATTTTCTTGTTCTTCATCTAAATACATTAGCATACAAAATTGTTACATTTTGCAGAGGAGGGTAACTTGGTCGATATCTAAAATCTCTTTTCGTTATTCGGCGTTGTAAAGTTCGATTTGACGCCCCATTCGCAGAGGTACACCGCTTTTCACTCTTTCGATAATTATATACACGGCCAAGATAGAAGTGTCAGCTTTTTCTAGTTAATTTACCGGTATAAACTCGTACTTTAACCCCATTATTCGAAAAATCTCCCGATTCTGATCGCCTGCGGGCTCAATAGTATATTACGCATCTGGGGCGGGAACGACATCATTGCACCAGGGCGATAAGGGTGTTGAAGTGCTGGAAACTGCTGACATCACGGGGCTGCAAATATTTTCAAAAGGTCATTTTCCGTTCGCTTCAACGGGCGAAAAGGTTAACTTTTCATGCAGGTGTGACAAACAAGTTATTTTACACCCTTGTAACGAAAATAACTAATGTATGTTTTGGCCATTACATACTTCTTATGTGAACAATTAAAAACACAAATGACTTGAAACTGTGTATTTTCACGTCAAACATACATCGCAGTTCAGCGATTGGCGCCACAAAATTTCTTGTAGTATTACGAATATATATAATTATAAAAAAAAAGTGTTGGATAGTCCAAAATACAAGCAGTTGTACTTACGACTAGTTTGTTCTTTAATATCATGGCTCACGTTAATCATCAAACAAATAACTCTGAATTTCTTGGTTGTTGGCAAGAAAGGTTGTTCCTCTTGATTTCTACGCGTGGAAAATATTGTACATTCCAGACTTACGATGATTAGATAAAGAATTATAATATAACAACATGTTTCAATAATTTTACAGTTTTTATCATTTTCTCTACAGTTACTATGAATGTGTAAAATTTGGAAGAAGGGAAAGAAAGATGAAAATTAACCCTCGTCATTGTTTACAGTCTACGTAATTAAATTAATCATACGAAAAAATGATTCTAACTAGTCTTAAATAATTTTTTTACAATTTTTATGCACTATAGTTTTAGTTGAAAATATTCGGTAGTGATTCGAAAATATAACAATAACGAGCATATGGTTATCACGTAGAATACATATAACTAAATATTCAACTCTTCGTGTTAAATTATATTGAGTATAATCAAGTACTCTTTGCATTAAAAACAAAGTATTAATAGAGGATTATCAAATTTCGAAAAGAAATGCTGTAAAATGCCATGCAAAGTATAAATTGACCGTTTAAAATGTCATGAAATTTAATATAGATACATTCAATACACAGTTGGAAATGTAATTTTTCTAATGGTATATATCAATATATTATGTATATACATGTAGATGTAGATTATGAAGAATTAATGAACATGCGCTGCAAGTTTTTCGGCAGTAATTTTACAGTGTTGTTATTGGAAATCGTAAGTGAAAACAGTTGACTGTGATCAGACACGATGAATCGTTACTACTTGAGCCCGTTCCATTTTCTTTACAAACATTCAAATTCTTCAGAACATGTCACATATGCATCAAATATTTGCAAAATAGTCATTAACAATATTTTTTAGAGATGACAAAAATTGGTTCGTTATTATTGATTTAATTATATTAATATAATTTTATATTAAGTATGTTAAAATAAAATTTCGAATCAATAAAAATTAAAAAGTTTCATCTTATTTTTGTTACCAGAGAGCAATACCTGTTCAACGTCTTCGAGGTCATTGTTTCGACGCTGGAGTCGAAGCTGCAACGAATCGAGAACCTCGACAAAGCAGTGGAGCATTTAATGAGACGAGTCGAAGCACTCGATTCTCGAGTAAACGACAATATCGATAAAACGGATGCAGTTATAACGAAACTCCGAACGTTGGACTTGAAACTCTTCCATGCACATCTACCAATACCACCGGAGGATTTGGAAACCACAAGAACAGCTGAGAGCAGAAGCGGCGATGACAGCGAAGGTCCGTATCGAAGTAATTTTTTGAAATAATCGCTTCATAATTATGGCAACTGTCATTTCTACATAAAATTTTTCAATACATATAAACTTGTAATTAGCATTTAATGATAGTGGTACGTGCAATCAATCATAACGTCAGCGGTAGTATGTGTTATCAAAGCCTCGTTTACTTTTCGATCCCTCAAAACACATGCGCTTGAGAAATTGCATGAACGAATATTTAATTTTAACTCTACGTGCAATCCATTACTTCTGAAATTATTATACCGCTGAATCGAAATTGATCGACTGAAAATATTTGCAATCAATTACGGTTTTCACTTGAAATGCCTTTTATTTATAGAGCATGTCTTGTTAAGGAGCCAGAGGCTCTTCACTTTTTTTAAAACAATCTTTCACTTTTTAGTTCTACATATTCCTGTTTGTTATGCAATCAGGAATTTTGATGCCAAACAAAAAAATGTGTTCGTTACGGAAATGTATCGTATTTTGACACTTATACAACAAAAAATATGTAATTTTAACAATAATGGAAAGAACAAAAGCGTCAATTTACCCGTAATTTTGTTAATCAGTAAGAATAATTTTTTCGATTTTATTTCAAGTTATTTAGAGAGAAATTTAACATTACTACTGAGGTTTTGCAAAAACAAAAAATCATGAATCAATACAATAATTGAATTAATAACAGAAATGATAATTATATGTTCGAATTCAATTTCTTGGAGTAAAAATACATCTACTTGAAAATTTCTTGGATTAATTTCGATCTGCAGTTTTACGCTCATACAATTGCTTAGTTCCGGAACTCGCGACACCATTAAACTCCAAACAAACGATTAGTTGCGGAACGTACGACATTCACACTTACAGGATCGTTGTTCAATACTTTCTAATGGTTAGTTGGAACCCAACAAGAGATTGAAACGAAATAATGACAAATAAACTTTCAAATTCACTCGAAAAATGGAACAATGAAATAATGCCTTATGTCACACATACGGAATGATTATAATCACAATGAATAAATTACAATAAATGCGACAAGGTTAACGACACCGCACAAATTATCTGACAAATTCATATCATTTGATCTGTTCATTTTGCTATTTGTAATAATTGAAAATAGAGCAATGCAACTTTTCTAGGTCGAATTAGACCTCGATCTCACGCGTTATTTCTACTTGTTTGCAATATTATTTTATTACGGCACTGTATTATGTAAGTATCTGATATAACTATTTGAGCTACAACTTAGTTCCTGTAAGAATGTATTTATTAAAATAATAGTCATGCAAATTCAATTATGGATGGAATTATTTTTAGCCATTCTATTTCAAAAGGCAATCTTCATATTTTATTGTACTAGAAACAACTAATGGATTAAAATAGAATTTTAAAAAGTACCAACTATATAACGTGTGATCATTATATTAACGTGTGTTTGTTCAAAGTTCTATTAATATGAGATTGAAATGAGTTCTTTACATTTCATGATGAACTATAATCGCTGCAAAATATTTACAAAAAATTTAGTCATATTAGAATAAGAGACGAATTAAAATTCTGAAATATTCGTAAATAACATATTTAAAACTGAACATAATTAACTTCTTCTTTTTAATACTAAAATGGAATATTAAAAAAGTATTGTATAAAGTTTTTGTTTAAAGTATCAGAGGTTCACACTTTTCTATGGATTTTCGAGGTTACATTGCCTTCAAAGTGATATAATTTACAAGTATGCTCTTCGGCACTACCAAACATTTGGTTGTTTTAAATCTTACTAACCTCTAAAAGTATCTGTATAGTCACATACAACATATGTATACTGAAAAAAATAAATAAATCAATGATAAGTATATTTGCTGACAATCAATCTTTTGCACGATGTGATACACGTATGTTTTAAAGTCGTTGATCCCAATTACTTTATTCAGATTTTCCAACTTTTTTCTTTAATGTTCTTGACTTTTTACTTAGATTTATCGGAGCATTTAAATTTTGAAATAATTTACATGAAACTAGTGGAACAATCTTTGAGTAATGTACCTTGGATTTCCATTTATGTGTAAAAGTCGCAGACATCTGTGAGTAACACTTCTATTGCACCAACTTAAACACTTTTCCGCCCGCAAAATTACTAATAAGGCTAATCTTAATAAGACCGGGGGTACTCGGCCAGTTTTCGCCCACTTTGCGGTCGGAAAGGTTGGCTTTTCTTGCGGATGTGGCAAAAAGATATTCATGTAAAAAGCAGATAGTTTTTGTATAGGTACTAACAAAGTCATGTTGACCACATTTAATATTGGAATACGAATCTTCACTTTCATACAGAAAGAATGTGGAACAAGCTACGTCCTTATTCTGTGATTTTGTTATTTTCATCAGTTTAAGGTTAATTCGTATGTTTGAAGTATTAAACTTATTTTGTCTGGTTGAGAATGAGGCTCGAAAACAAACAAAATAGAGGGCATATCTGGGGCTAAATAAATTCTGGAGTTAAAGCAAATTATACTTGTATAAAAACACAACACGTTTATAAAATAGACAAAACATATTTTATAAAATCCCTGGCCATATTTCTACAAATGTTACAACAAGAATATATAAAAAAACGTCAATAAAAATATTAATCATCAAAACGAACAAAAGCTATTGAACTTTCTAAGAATCCGAATGTAATTTGGTTTAATAACTTGTTAACATATTGTCGTTAGCGGATTGATTAATTATATAGGAATAAAAATAAATGCAATATAGTATAATTTTGTTTCTCTGTCTCAGTTCCTATAATCAGGCTGATACACCATGACGACCCGTCACCGGAATCACTGGGCGATAAGTTGCTTTCGCTAGATCAGAAGGTGTCGGACATCGATAATAAATTGGTAGGCCTGAAGAACCAGTTGGACAACAACTTTTTGCCGAGCGATGACATCAATGCCGAAGCCAGTGAAAAGAAGCCAATTAGTATGAATGTCATCGAAATCACAAAAGCGATGAACAATGAAGTCATGAATCACGTTACAATCGAAATCGAAAATCTCCGACAAGCAACGACTAATATGGATCGAAAATTACAATTCCACATGAACCTGGTTTCCGAAAATCTCGGTGCTGTGTACAGCATGATGAAAGACGTCCATGAAGCGATCGTCGACAAATCGGTTGCCAATAATGCAACGACCACCCAGGCCTCACCCAAAAACAATAAACTCGATCGACTTGTTGAGAAGATGCACCCGATGCTATCAGTCTCGGAAAAAATGGATGAAGTCTGGAACGTTGTGGTAAGTTGCGAACAATGTTATCTTACCTTCAATGATTTAATTCTCCGTTATTCAATGGAGTGGTAACAATATGCGATTCATTTCAAACGAAGACTCGTGATTTGTAGTATTTCATTTGCGATCTGTATCGTTCGTAAAACATGCAATACTTAATTGTTCAAGGTCGGTACGAAGAGCTCCGTGGATAACTTGATACCTAAATCGAACGAGCTGTTGACGCAAACTCAAAGGCAGGAGAGAGCAATCAACGAGATCCATGACGATTTGAATACTAAAACAAATCAAATAATCCAGAATCTCGTAGGAGTCGAAAGTAGACTGAAGAAGCAAGAAGACGACGTTGAAAGATTGGCGCAACGTCCTATTCCTGCGGAATTATTGTTGGATCCCACCATCGACAGGCTTGTCGAATACGATCCGAACAGGTAAGTTAGTAGAAAACCACGTTGAGATGAAAAAACTATGCTTCTATTATTACACTATGAATTATAATTTTTGACTTATTAAGATACATTGGAGTTAATGAGGACCTGACCACGGAATCAACTCCAACGACGAACACCCTTACGACAGGTTCCACTGCACCGACCTCGACATCCTCTTCTTCGTCAATATCATCGACATCCTCGAATGGTTCGACTACACCACTGACGCCAACAGCTTCCAGTTCGCAAAGGTCAGCGACAAGGAACAAAGGCATCATTTTCCCTAGCGTAAAAAATAAACCTAGTCCTGCCAACTCAACATTCACTACAGACGTAGTCTTCAACATCAAGGAAATTAAGGTAAATGTCAAATTTTATCCGAACAGTCATAATCTCAGTTTTCTTATTGGTAATATCGCATATTTATCAAAGTTTATTCTTATTATAAGATTTACTTAGCGTCACATGGGGTTATAAATATTTTTTATCAATCATCTACGATGAAGTTAACCGTTTAGTCTAGAATAGAAATCATCCATAATAATATAACAAAATTTACACATTAAAAAACAAAATAGATACCGATAAAAACCAATAAAACGAACTTTTTAAAGAGAAAACAACAATTTTTATTATTTTGATTAGTTCTGTACGCAGTTAAGATTATAATATTAGTTTTTCAGTAGTAAAAGTCGTACTGGTGTAGTCAATGAACCAAACGACACTTTGAAATTGTACACAAGAAATTTAATGACATTCAAGGAACATATCACAAATGTAACTAAAATGTTTGAACTTCATTCAAATTAGGTAACAAATATAATGAAAAATGTTATGTCCAGTTTTTCATTTTTTGCCTAAACTAAGTGCAAAAAAGGAAGGCAATAATAGAAAAACGAAAAATCTTCTAAAGAAATTTATTAAGGCCCTAATAAATTACTTCTCTATTATTGTCATAAACAAGAAAAGTCCTAATCGGATCAAAACACAAGTATTCATAAAGAGTCAAACCGATCCCAAAAATTATTATAAAAATCATAGTATTCTATTTATTTAATATGAAAAATCTATCCAACTTTTTCCTACTTGTATAAAACAACAATTCTATTCAATAGCATAGAAAAAACGAGAACCTAAGTTGCATTTAAATGAATGGAATTTGAATTTAAAATAATTTATACCCAAATTGGAAAAGAAAAAATTCAATACACAAATACATTGGAAAGATACGCAATTTAGTAAGCTTTTAATTAACATTTGAATTGAGGGCTGTAATAAATATTTAACCACAAAAGTCGCGAATAACAATAAAATGAATCAATTACAGCGTTAAATTCCAGTTTCACCTTTGATTAAATCTTATTCGTGAAAGCGAATAATGACGGTTTCTCTGGCTGGTTAGTGTCCCGATCTTAATTTAATTTTCCTCTTAAATCGACGACTGAAATAGTAGTCCGGCGACAATTTGCGGTTAAGTTTTGTACCGAATGAGAAATAAAATCTTTTTGCGATCCCACGACAGTTAATAGAGATTCGTCGTTTTTCGACCATTTTTTAATATTCATTTACCTTGCACGTGATTAAGTTATAAAATTATTATTTGTAAAAAAAATGATATCAAAACTTTTGTTTGGATACCGAAAATAAATACTTAATTTATTATAAATTTATAACAATCGAACTTATATTGTTAGCAATGATTTCGGATTCTGAATTTATATATACATGCAATTTAATAGTACAAACGGTTTCAATTTGTTTTCTCTGATCTAGAAAGCTTAGAATTGAATTAAATTAAATAAGGTTCGAGAATATAACTAAAGTAGAATTTAAAACGTAAATCCCTACTTGTAGACAATTTAGATTTTATTCAAACAATGCTTGGAAAAGTGAAATAAAAAAACTGTTGTTATAGTAATAATTTATAACGAAATTAAGTTTTAAATAAATTTAATAAATGATGATATTAAGATTGTTACAACTAGATATAACGTTGTGTATTAACTAAATATTAACCCATGTTAAGTCACACAAGAAAAAAAGAAAAATAAACTTTTACGCCAAGTAATAATTAGAAAATGGTTACATCGTAGGTCACCGAAATTTTTTTCTTGATAAAATTGTTGACAACATTTTTTTATCGTTGTTCCACTTTTTTATAGTTTAAATTACCTAATGCGGTTGTTCAATTAAGATTAGTATAAAATCAGGATTAAACTTGTTAAAATGTTTTTTGAAAATACACTTGGAAAATAATTTATTTATTCATTTTAAATATTTGTATTTGTTTCTTTATTAGTAATAATTACTAAATATTTCCGTTGGAACATTTAGTCTTTCTCTTGATATTACGTTTCGAAACATGCAAATCAATGTCTGAAATCTGCATGAAAATGCAGAACAAGACACAGTATCAGAAAATCAAATGCTATTTCTCACCAAGCTGTATTTTTACAATTAGAATTTCAAAATATCTATAGCTGTATTACTGTTCGTTACCATCGAAAAAATATGATTTTTTCATATTTATTTTTGCGCAAAATAAAACTTCAAAATTGGTATTTATAGAAATGACTTTCAAAACTCAATTATAAAAAAGTTGAAAATATAGATAAACTACTTATTTTTTATCGTATCATATGAACAATATATTCTTATTTTCTTGCTAAACTTCGAGTTATTTTTTTAATTTATCTGTCTAGTTCATTCCTGATGTATTTTGGTTCTGTGCAACTAAATATTAGTAAAAGTTATAAGCATGCTGACAAGTCTATTCACGATAACCACTCAACTAACCACGCAATCGATTCTTGCTCATGTATTGTCTTCAATATATTGAAAAATCACTTAGAGATTATGCATTTAATAAATAAAATTGTTGATTGAAAACAAAATGATATGAGCATTTATTATTATCTAATTTATAGTTACTACCTACTAAATATGACACAATAAAATAGCACATATTCAAGAATTATAGACACCATAAAATAAGTTATTACCCAATACAAAATTCTCCCCACTCCATCGATTCGTAAATCAAATTACTAATTTCCAAATGTCTCGCGATATCCCGCAATATTTTTTCTAGTTTCCATTCCCGTATTTCTCGTAAATCAAAAAGCGAATTGCAAGCTCGTCATCCTAGTTGATTAGTTAAAATTTTATCGATATATAAATCACGCAGTGAGCATCCTTACGTGTACAAGACTTTCCATTTCTGGCCATATACACGTGCACATGAAGGGTGTCGCATTACCCCGTTTACGGGCGACAGTTCACATGGTAGCGACTAAAACGACGAGTCATTAAAATAAAAGATCTCCCATCAGACTTGCGTAAAAGTTATTATACCCCTCGTGCATTTTCACTTTCTTTTATAAGACTTCTTTGAGAACTCAATTAGGGTCAGATCGAAATTCGGCCGGTCATGCGTGCACGTAATCGCGAGACGTCCTCCTACTCAATTAGGCCCCGTCCAAGAGACAAGTGCAAATAACGACGGGCGATAAACTGGTACTTTACGCACGGCGAACGCCTATAATACACATGGAAGTTTGTACTAATTTTAATTAATCTCCCTTATTTTTATTCTAGGGTTACTCATGCATAGATCTCCTGAACGCTGGCATGAGAGACAGTGGGGTCTACTATCTGCAGATTCGAGGCACCACCTACTGGTTCCTTAAGGTCTATTGCGAACAGGAAATCGCCGATGGAGGCTGGACGGTAAGTTTCCGGTCGAGAGACCCACTGATTCTATCATTTCGTCGTTACGAGCCTTGTGGGAATGGAAAAAAAAACTCTTTCTTACGAGCCTTGAACCTTTTTTTTCTCGCCTCTTGACGACACGTTGCTCTCCTCGCGATTCGATCGTGACTTTTATGTGCGACGTTTGCGTTACGTGTTGGCAACGCGCTAAGAAATTGTCAGAGAGAGAAGGGATTTTGCAGTTCCTGCGTAAGAAACTGTTGTTTTAAGCACCGCACTAAATGCTACTATTGCAGTACTCCGTAGCCATGTTTACCGGATTTGTTATTGCTTCATGTTTACGCTTCTGGAAATCTAACCCAAGTTTATGGCACATGCAAATAACATGAGTTATACAATGAAATGCATGAGATGCAACAAAATATTGCATTTCCATGACAATACAATGTTTGAAATTTTATTTATTGTCTTGCGTCGTTGGTTTATTGCGGTCTATGTACGGAATCTTAATCCTTCTGACAACTCCCGGAAAAATAAAATAATTCTTCATGTTTGAATGTGACGAGTAATCTCTCTCAGTGTATCCTTTTTTAATTTATTTTTTTTTTATATTTATTATTGTTTCCCTAAGCTTTTAAAACGTGAAATAACAAAAGTGGACAGAAAACTGAATTCATTTTCGACTAGGGATGGAACAGTGTATTTCGGATCTAGGTTATGAAACCTTTCAGTCGCAGGTGCCACTGTAGTAACATCATCTAGCTCGCCCTCTTTTTCCATTTCAGGCTGTTTGTTTTTTCATTAAAATGATGCGTAAACTTTAGAAGCATAAAACTTGAAATTTATTATTTAATGACCAGAAATTAAAGAAACACCATTAATTTTACAGCATTCATAATGGCAGATCCAATACAGAGGATCAACAAATTCCAAACTAGGAGTCTTGAGGGTTGCTAAACACGAATGTGGAATCTGATTGTTAAAATTCAAAATAGCGAATTCAATATGATGGAATCAAAATTGAAAACGATTGAAAATTCACGCCAAGATAATTACTTTATGGTTTAGCGTGATGCTCAATGTAAATGTAGTATTGAGATTTGCAACTTTTGATTTTCAAATAATTTTTTATCCGTCATATTGCATCCGCCATTTTTAATTAAAAAAAATGTAATGCCAGATTCATATTCAGCAACTCCAAAAGCCCCGTGTAACTGTTGAATGTGTATGAGTATGTGTATGAGTATATCCGCCATTTCAAATTTTAAAAATCCGATTCCAGATTTGTATTCCATGATGAAAATGAAAACAGTATTTTCTTAATGAGTAAATCTCTTTTTGTACCAAAAAATAAAATTAGGCATGCATAAAATTAAAATCTTTATTAAATTACTTTTTACTTAACAAAATAGTATTTTTCATTTTACGGTTTAATGTAATACTATTTAATGTTTTTTTGCTAATCAGAGTTCCATGTTTGAAAAACAACTATTGATATTACAAAATCGACTTGAGGTATAAAAGAACCTAATTATTAATGAATAGAATCCTAAAAATTAGAGCACTTTATTTGACAGCACACTTATTTTGAGCTCAAGTTTCAGAAGTAATTGCACACAATGTTACAAATAACCGTGGGCAGAATTTGCAAGGACAAAAATTTACCTTAATTATTCAACGACAAAAATTAAAACCAACTTAAATTTTTCACTGATGTAAAAAATGACAAACTTTTTCTCTAAAAGGTGAAGAGACTGGTAATATCTTATTTTCAAGACAAAATTTGAAATCTGTTGGATAGTTTTATTATTTATATCAAATATCACCAATTCTTTTCCCTGAATTTTTGTCTAAATATTGTAGAAATTCAAAGCTATTTCTTTATTGAAAATTGTCTCATTTGCGAATGTTCAGTACAACCAATAAAAGTCTTCTGAAATCCTCGACTTCGATGACATTGCTGGAAATTGAATAGTGCATATTTTTATTTAGTACCATATATTTATATTTAATGCTGTGGTAAATAATAAACACGTTCAAAAAACAAAAATAAAAATGAATGAGTTTGTAACTACGTAAGATTGTAAAGTTTATTAGGGTGGACACATATTTTTGTTTTTCCTTTGTTTTACGATAACATTGTTTTATAATATTTCTTTAATATAATTAAAAATAAATGTAGAATATGTAATAAAACAAAAATCATACATTAATTCAACGTCATTATAATAATTAATTTCTGTTTTGTATTTGGTTTATAATACTTAATATTATTAAGGTATTTAATTTATAAGTAATTTTAAGGTTATTACATTTATTTTCTCTATATACGGTTCGTGATAAATAGTAAAATTTAAATTTGACTTCATTAATATTTTGTCTGGTGAATTTAGTTTGGTTACTAATTTCATACCTCATAAATTATCAGTTACTTCACATATTAAGTTTTATCACAATATGATATAAAAAAATATGAAAAATGTGTTGATCGTAATAGATAGTTAATAAAAACCGAAAAATTATTGATTTGAAGTAGTGAGCAATGAAATCTGAAAGGAAAGAAAATCATTTAGTGCTATGATAAATGTGTACGTTGGCAATATTAGAATGCTGAAAAAAAGATTTATTCATCATAATACATATTTCGTTAAATACAGCTTAGTCAATCACTTGATACTAATACTGAGTATTTGTTAATAATAAAAACGTCATCTTTGTCTTTAAAAACGATGCATTATTTATTGAACCCAATATTATAAGTATTAATAGTTCTTTATTGTTTATAAATGGTTTCTTTCACCATGTTATACGTGCTTTCTTTATGGCAAATAAATTAAGTGAAAGAACTTACAGTATGGCTTCTATTAGAAACATAAGTATTTTTAGTCATAAAACGTAAATGTTCTGCCGTGTCATCCTAAATTACAATTTATTTTAAGAATTTAAGGGAAAACTTAAATCTATAAAAAATAACATTTCGTATAAATAAAAAAATTAATTTTGCAAAACAAAATATTGAAATTCTACATAAAATCACGTGAGTTATATTTTTATATTCTTTCCTTCAAGAAAGTGAATAAACGTTCAATTTCATTCAACTTATTCCAAACTAGAAATCTTAACGAGAATGCGGAAATCCAGTTTGTACAACCAAAGTCTGAATAGTTATTAAATTTTACAATATAAACTTAATATTCTCCAGTAACATTTTTTAACTACCGAATTTTTTAACTTATTTCGAATAATTACATATAATAAAATATAATTACATTTTGTAACTGAATACCAAAATCAAAATCCAATCAAATTGGAATTAATTAAAAAATCTTGCGTTTTCGCAATAGGACATGTTCTTAACTAGTTTGAGAATGGGTTTATCAATTACACCATTCTACATTAATGCTTAGATCTCAATGTCAAAATAAATGTAGAATAAACACAGTGAATATTTCCAATTTATTTCCTTTAAATAATTGTACTGTCATCATGTTTTCATTTAATTAGTATATCAAGTATTCTCGATTATTATACGTGTGAGGTGAAATATTATTAAAAGTATAGAATTAAATAAAAGGAAATCTACGTCTAGTCTAATATGTATATAATTTTTAAAATGTGTTTTTTCAAACCTAATCGGAAAATAATTATTTTTATTCCTTATTTGCTGTCAAAAATAGTACAAACAACTGCAATCTTTATATAGTAGCATAAATTAGCAGTAATTCAAATGACTTTTATTTTACTTACTTTTATTTAAGTAGGTTACTGTTTAAATATTAACAGAATTGCGTGATTATAATTTTCATCGTTTATATTACTCTACAGATGTACCGTTCGCAAATGAAAGAAAGATTTAAAACAAATATTGATTAGCTCCAAATCAGAGAAATTATAATAAAGATTCACCAAAGTGAGGAGTATCTGATTTGGGACTGCTATTTTTACTTACTTTTATTCAATTATCCACTATCAGCATTGCACGTACAAAGATTTTATTTATAAACATGTATGATATTCTTTTCTATTGTTCTTATATTCCTGCATTTATGTATGTCATCCCATTCGCTAAGAAACTATTAAACTATCATGATTTCTATAATTTTGTATGGCGAACTTTCGAAAACTATCAATATTTAGACACAGAAAATTAGTAGCAGTATAGTAGTAATATCTACTAATAGCCACTTTTCACAACTTCAATCTTAAAGCTCCATTTGTTCTATTAACTGTTGATTAAAAACAAAATAAAAACGTTGACTTATATGATAATATAACATACAGTTTTAAAAATATTTTTATTTTAATAATTGTTGAACTCGATTTGAAAGAGAATTGTATACGTGAATAAAAAAAAATTGTTAAAAAAATGTCGATTTAAAATTGTCATTTAGAAAAACTATTTTCAAATCAAGTAAAATTATAATTAAATTCTTCAAGGATTATTAAAATATTTCTCTGATCAGATTTTAAGTGCACCTCAATAGTTTCAGGGATATAATTTATAACAATAATGAACCACAAAATAACTATTTCATTGGCTGAATTTACACATATGTACTTCTTTTTCATTACGCAAAATAATAACATTATTTTTATAAGTATTCAATTTAAAAAATTAATTAAGATTCAGTGATTCGATCTATTATATTTTATATATAAATGAAAGATATCAGACGTAAATAACATTGTTACCATAAAATTGCATTAGTATAATTTAATCTTCGATTATCGTTTTCATTTAATCGCCAATAAAAACTAAAACTCTTAGAGGCAAATGGTACTTAAGTTTAATTACAAATTATAAAACAGTTAAGAAAATGCATTATAGAAGAAGCAATTACCCTGAATTATCTCACTGAATGAAAACGATCATCTTACTGTGTCATTGCCATTTTTTGCCTCGTCTTCTTAATAGCGCAATACTCTCACTGTAAATAGCGAAAAAATCTTTGTACATTTTATACAAGTGTTTAACAAATTCAGAAAAAGTTAATGACCTTCACAATAATTTGTTTTGCTTCATCTATAATATGCATAGTTACGTATAAGTTAATACCACCTAGTTCTTTTCAATCCTTTATAATAAGCCGCGTCGATTAACATGTCAAAATTTCGTCAGGGCGTAATGAATGATCAGGTCATGTTGTAAGTATTATCGAGCGTGTGAAGCGAATACTGCAATGTTTTATTACATTTCCAAACTATTTTTCCATCAAGAACGCATTTTTTATACGTAGGCACATTTCTACACAAAACAATGTGTTTACCCAGCAGTTACGGTGAAAAGTAATAACAGCAAGAAAAACGGTTCCCGACAGTGAATTTGCGAGTAGACTCGGGTGCGCCTTACTTGTAAATCGTACGTAATATCTCACTTATTCTGTAACATTGTCCGCATTACTCGAATTACTGGTCATAAAATCATTACACCTACGCTATCCAGAAATGTTTGTTTATAGTTACTAAAATCACATAATCTTAGAAAATTATTCAAATACCAGTGTGTAACATGAAAATATTCATAGAGCTTAGGTAATATGTGATGTCATTTCGATTACGTTTTAATGATAAAGCAGCATAATATAGAAAATATTTTTCGAAGACTGTAATCTTTAAGGGTGCCTTAAGCGACTTGTTAAACACGATAAGCGCACTGTCGACACTTTCGATATTGCATTCGAAAGTGAGAATGCCTATGAAATTTATTAGTTTAAACACGTAATTAAATAAATCGAAATATATCGTGGTTACAAGATCTTTCAATTATCGCACATAGCTTCTGTAATCGATTGAATTCCATTCTTTCTAGTAACAACTGATTGCTCATGAAAATGCAATAATAAAAATACTATAATCTTATTCGTGACAGTTTTGCATGTCGAGAGATTTTCATTATCATATTTCTGGGAAAGTTTATCCCATACTTTTGCCGCGCGTTTATTGATAGCTGCGATTAGTCATTGCCGATACAAGTACACCACCTTTTATTTAAAGTCCGACCATTTTTTCGTTTATGCTTTTCACACTGTAATGCAAGTACAATAACGAAATTCCTGAAGCAACCACAAATTAACGGCGATATTGCACCGACATTTTCCGCGATCCGTCTAAATCATTAATCAGTCTTAATGATTTAATCGTTGAATTTTATAATCGTTATACGCGAAGAATAATTGGCCGCTGCGATCTGTTTATTTGCGGTGAGTGCACCTATTTATCGAGAATCGTGGTAAACTCTTGCAATACCTAGATTTCATACATAAAATCGCGAGAAAGGTGATCTAAGATTCCAGAAACGTATAAGCTAGCAGCCTCTTAAGATCTTTTTTTCAAATCCGAGTATGCGTTTCTCGCCTGTCTTAAGGAGTTCGAACGTGAAAAATGAGTTTATTATACCCTCGATATTATATGTACTCATCAGCTATGCAGCCTTGTAATAAATTCTGACCTACATACGTCTCTGTCTATACGCGTGGTTTAATCCATCGATAATTGTACTGGACCATTATGTGATGAGGGGTGTTAGTCCTCAGCTGCGAAGACTGGGACTCATTAGCTTAAGACATAAAAATTGCTTATTAACGAAGAGAATGTATTCGTTTGTCTCATATTACGATTCTTGTTCTGCATGGATATAAATTTACTACCTGAGATTGGAACGCACTGATTTAATCACCAGTAGGAAAAATTAATTCTCGAGGTGTAATGTGCGAGAAGGTACATTTGAAAAATCGCTTCATGATGTTTCATATGATTAAACAAGAATAATATTTAAATTCAATGCGGTGGCAATTGTCAATTTTTATTTTACTAGCGGCATAAATATTCAATTATTACTTTAATTGCTTTATCGAGATGTGCTCTTTGCCGATCTAAGTCCTACCAAAGTGAACCAACAATAATAGTTCAAACTGAGTTGGAGGCGAATTGAATTTTGACTTCCTTTTTGAAACTTTTTCGGATCTATTTAAATAAAAATAAATATCGAATTTTCCAAAACCTACGGTTTAATTCGTTAACTTATTATGTATTTTTACCCATCTACTAGTCAAAGAATTGGTCCAAACTCTCTCATTCTATTGCTTCAATGACTACATATATTTTAGTGTAGGAAAATTATTTGAAAAACTTTTTATACAACCTACGATTGGTGCATTAGTTGTTGCATTGTTTCCCCCACGTAGTTCAATTATGAAAATATGACAATAAATTGCATAAACCACATTTAATTTTGGTAACACATATCGTTCACAGCAGAATTAATCAAAACATGATCGAAATTCATAAAAATAGATCTGAAACATTCTGCAAAAAATCCAGTTTAATAATCTTTTCATCAACTCGATCTAACTTGATCTCATTAGGATCTACCAGATATTGACACCAGTTGATGAGATAATATTTTATTATTTTTTTGCAGATTATAAATATTCTATATACATTGATTAACTTTCGTGTGACCGAAAATATTCTGAAAAATAAGGTCAAATTATATCGGCCTCAAAATTAAAAAAAAAATAAATGAAACTTATATTATACTGTAATTCCTATACAGCAGATTTCAGTGATTAATCATCGCTTTTCTAATCTTATTGCACACTTGTACAGTAGTTTTTCATTTAATTTAAAGAGCACTTCTCACGTTATATATAAAAGTGCATTCCATGAATGCCACTTTGCGCATGTGAACTCAATGTTCAAGAAAGCAAACGGCATGCTATTCAATCGTTATTTTATAACATAAACCGATTACGATTATTCATACGTATCACGAATAAAAACTACAACAGCAAATCTAGCTATTAAAGCATAACTTTTCGCCCAGTTAATCGATTTCTATATTTAAAATGAAGCGTCTATCGAATCACATCTTTTGACAATATAATGCTGCCTGGTATCTAAGAAAAATATGCGGATAAAATACAAATTCAGGTGTACGAATTAAATGGTAACTTCTTTTTTATCATGATTGAAGGCATTAAAGTATATAATGTAACAAAATGTTTCTGGTTGGACCAACATTTAGTATGAAAAATCACGAAATAACGACATTTTTTTTTTAAATGGGAACCATGTTCAAAATTTTAAGCTAATTGTTTGAGGAGATTTTTTTTCAATTAACGTATCTATATATTTCATCATGAAATAATATTAATTTCAACGTCTCAATTATTGGAATATGAAAAAAGTTTTATAAATACCCTGTTGTTATCCAGATTGAGTTTTTAAATTGAAAAGAATTTCGGTAATCAAGTGGTATTTCAATGGTATGAACATATTTATAATGTTTTTTAAGAGCTTCACTTGACCTATCGGTGTATTTAATTTATCTAATAATGTACTAATTTCAAATTTACTCACAAGCATCTTAAAGTCAGTGTCTTCTATATTAATATTCTTTTTTGTGTGAAATTTTAAACTTCGTATTCCAAGTATTGAGAGAAGTTTGAAGTTAAGGCACTTGCACTTTTTATAACTGGGCTTATAGCTGCTACTGTAAGAGCAGTAAAGAAATATCACAATCTTTGGAGTGAATTTTTCACTTGTTCATTTGGAGTGATTGATCTCATTCTTTTAGAGCGGTATTTAACTCTTTTTAGAGTGACCACCCAGCTCACCGTAGGTTTTTGGAGTAAAACTTGCAAATTTAGAGAGTCAACTATCTATAATTTGTTTCGATTAATTATTGTTTCGACAGGAGATAAAAATAAAAAAGGTCAATCAAACATACCGATAAAGTAAGGAATGTAGATTGATTATAATTATGAATATTTCACCAACTACAAAAATCTCAATTTTACTGAGTAATATGTACCCTCGGAACATCCCCTTTTGGTAGATTCTGATAAGTAAAGGTGAAAAAAAGGACGCTGACCAATTATAATGGCAAATCAACGTTTTGTCCTAATTACGGCCATGCGTTTTAACCAATATATACCTATTAGAATCAATAATGCCGACGTCCCGAATGAATGCTTTCTCTGATTTATTACTACTCCAGAAAAGCAAAAAATATTCGTAGAAGAATGAATATGAACTTCCTTCTTCCTTGAACTAATTTAAATAACTCTAAATTAGTGGTGCTTATTCTTATTATTACCATTGATCGTAACACTTTAGGTCGCACTAATTATATCACAAAATCTTAAATAATACAAGTTATGGGATATTATAACCACAGAACTGTATTATCATTAAAATCATAAAGCCTGTATTTATTGAATTTAAAACCATGGCACTTTGTTCATATAAAACGGATCTATTTTTTAGTATAATTAAAATGACTGAAAATAGAATTTAAATATTGCTAAATGTGTCGCGTGGCCTCATCTCAATTCATTTCTTATTAATAAAAATTTGACAGTTACGTGCTCCAAGTAGAAATTAAATCTTTTAACGTCTTCCTCTGAGAAATAATTAGCTCGTTTGTTTAATTGTAGGTTATTTCTGTAGTTGCCCATCGGCTCGTTCAATTCAACAATTTTGTTTTTCAAGACCTGGTCGTAAATTAAATTCAAACCTCTTTTAAATACCATTCTCATCAAGAGTATTTGATTTCGCCATATATATCATAGACCCTTTAGTTACAAATTCATCTATAAATCTAGGTACATTAGAAAAATGTAAGCTGGTTTAAAAATGCACATTATCTATGTACTTTCTCCTCTAAACTTTAAGTGGGAAAGTAAAAGCGAAAAGGATGAGTGAGAATGTACGTTAGTAGACACAACTAAATTTCCGGGAGAAGGTCAGTTACAATTTCTTATCGGTTGAACTACATTCCAATGCCTACTGTATATAAAGAAATAATCATGAAAATCAATTCATTTTCAAAATCCTACAACTACCTCTTTGCTGAAGAAGAACACACTTTAGATATTCAAATTGTATCAAATTTTTAGTCACCTATCAAACACGTTTTAAAAATGTTGTTTATGATCTAATGAGATAAACTTGCATAGATTTTTGCATAAATAATGCGGCCTTTCAACTAAGACATGATAATTGCAATTATGAAAAAGTCCAGATAAGTTATATCACAGAACAAAGAATTTAAAACTTTTCTTGACCGTTACTTTTGGCATTACGAATATGTCTGCTGGACTACTAGAAAATCAAAGAGTGCCCTAGGCGCGGCAAATACAAATTTCTATCCGGGTTTTCTTTAAAAAATAGCGTTGCTTAATGGTGCTGAGCTTAAAAACCGGATTTATCGATCAACTTGTTTTATAGCGTGTACAAAAAATACACATATAAACTGCTGTGGGAGATACACGCGTTAATTTCGCGTGTAATATCGAACTTTGAAAATTCGATCAAAACATTCTATCGAATATGGCAGCGTGCAATTCTAATTGACATTTAACGAGAGTCATTAAAATCTCGTCCCCTTCGTTAAAAGCAGTAAGTCAGCAAATGAAAAGTGAATGAAAGTTGTCGAATGTGTGTTTTAACGGATTCGTTCGCTCGTTACACGCCGATTGCGAAAATCACCAATAATTCGCATTTTTACACATCGTCCATGTCCCCTGATTCGTTTTGGCATTGGCAGTTAAGCAGACTAATTTACTGCATCGAGGGATTGCTTACCAAAAGGCGGCCGATAAGTATCGTGGATTAGATTTTGAATTACAAATTGGCCGACCCAGTCATCGACAATTTTCAGTCAGTAGAATCGTTTTATTAGGATATTACCATGTGCAGGTGAAATGCAATCCATTTAATGCCGTCGGCATCCAAATCAGGGCGAGGCGTGCTCGGTGTAGTTCAGGTTGATCGTAAGGTATTTTTTTCCAGGCCAAGGTTTCACTTTCAGAGTCACACCGCCAACGCCCGGTGCAACTACTCTTCAATTACAGCTTCAAGCGATCATACTGATCAGTGATGATGAGTAGAAAGTATTTTCGTGAAAAGGCGCTTTTAGCTATCAGTTTCTGTGTATATTTATAGACTTATTCGGCAGCCAAGTCTCAAAGCCCAGCTTCTTGACCCTCGAGGGGCAGATCAATCTTGGCGCTCCGCTCCAGAGTCAAGGTAATCAGACAACAATGAAAATGTCTGCATCTTAGAAAAATACGACTTTTCAATACAGCTCGTGTCAGGAAGCTAGAAGTAGTTCGCTGGAAACCCATTCAGCCGCTATCGCGATTTCACAGAAGTGCAGTGAGTCGCTTCTGTTAACAGTAAAATGCTGTTAAGTATCATCAGATTGTCATAACCATTGAAGCTAAGTTCGCTTTATCTATAATTTGTTCTGACAAAGTGTGCACTTCTCATTCTTTTCATTGAAATAACTATGCATTTTTGCCTATCTCTGGAGAAAATGTCTTAGTTCTTAGATTTGTCGTGATAATCTATTTTTAGCAGTGAGCTTTTTTCGAAATAATTCAATTTATGTTAATTAATTAATACGAAAATTCATTAATAGTATTGTTTTCAAACTGCATTGTAAACTACATTCCACAATAGTCATGTCTAAATCTGGATATTATAAGGAGCGTAACCAAAGTCTAGGTCCTAAGCAGGGTGCATAGCTAGATCAAGATCTTGATCATTTTCTAATCAGGAACGTTACTTTCAATATTTTTCAATTATGACTAAATAATAGGCCAATTTACTGCTCAAACAAAATGTATGAATTTGGACTTGAAAAATTAAAATAGAAAGAATTAATTCGCGTTCCAATATATTCCCTTGCGGCTCCGTACTAAACATTAATTTGCAATTCTATGTGATTTCAAGAATTTATATATATAAAAAGTTAGTATTCAGTTTGTTAAAATTTAATTCAATTGTAAATCTAAAGAGACCCAAATTATTTAACATGTTTCTTATTTATTTGACGTACACAAAACACTCTATTAATGTTTGAAAATTTTAGGGAAAAAAAGATCTTAGATATTGGGAAAAAATGTATTGAATCAAAAATGTATTTATTATTTCGTTGCTCACTGTGAACTCTCAGCTTTTTATCAATTATAAAAAAGTATGCAATATGTGGGATAATAAATGATATTTTGTATAAAGTAAAAAGGATGTTCACTATGTGTGCATTTATACTATAACAAAATTTTGTTGTACACAGCAAGAATATTGTTTTATATGTGTATATCAAAGACTATTATATATGTATAGTATTTGCTGTGTAATCTCTACTGTATTTAAAAAATATGATGTAAAAACGACCAATCTACTTTAACAAATAAACTGAAATGTTCAATGGAAAATTATATAAAAAACCAAACAAATTTTACCAATTTTACTAGTCGATTGTTATAATGTTAAAAATGTTGTAAATAATTTTTACTTCAGAAAACTACTTTTTCAAATTCTCATTTACTTTATTAAAAATATTTGCTATTCTAAACTTATCGCTGATATTAGACAATCCTTAGTTATCAAAAATAAATATGTTATTGTGAAAATACCTTTACATTAATTAAAAGAAATGTGTACTATTCGTAAAATCTGATGTAACTTTAAATCATAACTATTTCATCTTTTACTGAACAATAAAGTTGGAAATTGAATTTAAACAATTAAGTTATGTCAAATGATTGTTAATAACCAAGATAATTAAGACTGATAATTATTATAACTTGTATTCATGAATCTAACACGTTTTAAGGACAGAATCAAAAACATGCAGTACACTTCATTTAATTAAATTACTATTTTATTACCATTATTTTAAACATTCGAATAAAAATACACATCACTTTAAGAATTGCAAGAAAAAATGTTGTAACTTCCACGGCTACAAAAGCTAAGCTTTCAACCAAACAAATAGCGTTCAGAATTGATACAAATCGAACGTACATACTTAATGTTATTGAGTCCATCCGGTATTTTAATTCTATTTTGTATTCATCTGTATGCGCCATTTCACTCCATTCACAGACATAGAAAACAATGAATGAATTCAATCTCTGGAGGACAATCCTGCAACATCCAATAATCATTTAAGATCAGTGACAAAGTTCTTTCAAAGTTCAAATTTCTTTTCCTTCATTCTCTAGATTCTCATGCAAATCACGTCGACGTCTCAGACACGACCGCCAACTACGCATACATGTGTCTGCATCCTTGCAACCGCGAAGTTTTCCCATCATTGAATTTATGTAGTGTCACGAATGTTTACTTCCGTGGCGCCTTGCATACCAGTAAAACAAATGACAAATGTTAAAAGTCAATAAGCAGTTAAAATGTAAATTTTGCTGGTAAAATATTTATATATTTTGGAAAAGTACAATACTGGATTTTTCAGACTTTTTAACTGAAACGATAATTAATATTGTAACAATTATAATTATTTATTATTATCACATTTTTTTAGTAATTTCTTTTTCATCGGTGGTTTTAAACTTTTTTCTGGCATTTAAAAATATTGCCATAAGGAAGGAAGGAACGATGCACTCATTTTCAAATAATTTAACTCGAAAGGAATAAAAAGGAGTAATCATTCAATCAATCAATCAATCAATGGCTCAATCCCACTCTCACTATTCCAAGCGATTCATTTCTAAGAGTACCGTAACCTTTTCTACGTCTGTAAGGACAGGAGAAACTTACTCAGGTTCAGAGCTTTTTATAAATAAACTCACCTAACGACAGTCTTAGAGGTATATTTTTGTTGATCTTCGAATCAATGCTTTCTACTGTAACTTCCGCTTTCCTGTAAAAAAACTTGACTATCTGTTAAGGGTTCACGTAATGCAATTTTCACACGCATCGGAAACAATAGGTTTATATCGGATTATTTTATCAGCAACCTTCGTGCTAACATTCCAAGACTGCAATCTTTTTAATAACCACTTCAGCATACAGATAGGAAAGGTAGAAAGGTCTGTCAAAATAAAAATATTTATTGTTTTTAATTGCTAATAATGGTTGTCTGTATATAATATTTAGGGGTTAACTTGATGATACCTGAAGAGAACTAGGAATTTGTTCATTAGGATTTTATCGTAATATACTTGTACAATAAACTAACAAAATTTTTTCATTTTTACAGCAAACTTCGAAAACGTGAAATATAACAATCTTTTGAGTTACTGCTTCCTTTACACTTGCATATTATACAGTAATGTATAGTAAACACCTTGTAAAAATTGTCTCTGGCAGAAATCTATCCAGTTTTTTTGTTACACTGTCCATTTTTCCTATACCTTCAACATGGTAAATAACAAAACTGGATAGAAACTAGACAAAAACTAGACTCATTTTCTACTAGGGGTCGTAAAGTTTAATATGAAATAAATTGATATTTGAGTATAGTTGAATGAAATTGTATACAAACGTTCATAAACTTCGAAGATATTCAGGAAATTTCATTTCTGTAACGAGCAATTGGTTTATACACATTTTCATGAATAGTAATGTGAATTTTAAATGAAATATATAGCAGTCGTATATAAGATTATATATAAGTAGAAATTAAAAGAACATTTTAAGGAAAATTCTGTTTTTGTGTAAAAACAAGGTAACTGTCCTTGGTTATGAACTGTGGACATCTAAAAAGTTTTCTAATGCAACTCTAAATGCGAATCCAAACGAATTAGTCCATGCAAAAGGGGTACTAAGTAACTTTAGATAGTCTTTGGAAGAATGTAAAAAACTGATATACTTTAGATACACAATGAATAATAGAAATGTACTTGATGAATACTACATACAAGGTTTAATGCTTAATGTTATAAGGTATTTTCAATACTTATAAAGTACGGGGACTTAGCACCCTTTTTGCCACGATCGGGATTAAATCGAAATAAAACAAAATATTTTATGATACACATCTAACTTTTTATTTGCAATTTAATAGAAACATTACATTACATTCTGGGATGTTTTGATTAAAATTATCTTCATCAATCTCGTTAATAATAATAGACCACTTGTAAACATTTATCTGGTATTAATTTTTATTTTTTTATCAGAACTGAGTCACTAGGGTAAGCTGCATCAGTGGGTAATTGCAAAATTGACCGTTTTTGCGAAGAGAACGTATATTTTACAGATTCTTCTATAACTATATGAAAAGAAATTTCAAAATTACTATTAAATTAATCGAACTGCTAAACATTTAATTCCAACTATAATTTTTTACAAAATAAAAAATGTTTCTTCTTGCAGTATTTTCTATAACATATGACAGAAATTGAAATTGACTGATGAATAACTTTTTTATTAAACAATTAACACAAATTCCTAATTTAACAATAATACAAAAACACTTCAAACATTTAAGTTACACTTAATTACAATTCAATACCGTCATAAGTATATGAGAAATGCATAAACATTAAAAGTATATAGCAATTACATTGCATGAGTCAGAAGATTGATTTGCATTACTGGACACACCTTAGAGCCATATGTCCTTCTTTAGAAAATTGAATTAAAAAATTAATTAATTTTTAATGACCATACCTATACTTCATGTTCAGTGAAGAACTTTTAAATACAATATAAATAATGCACTTAAATGTCTACATAGATTAATAACATTAAGTTTTTTCTAGTACGACAATAGCAATTCTGATTGAAGCTGTTCAGTTTGGCTGAAAAGAATGTTAATTTCTTATGTTGTAATCGCGCTATAAAATGTATAATAGTATAGAATCTACTCCTAACTAGAAGTGGCATCAATGATTTACTCAATAGGATTTAAACTCTAAACGACGAAAATATTTTAACTTCGCATTATTATTAATATTTTGCAAGTCATATTAGAATAATGTACCACGTTCAAATGATCATTTGTTACTAAATATTTAAGAAACGTAATCTTTATAGAATTTGTATCTTCACTATTAAATACTTACAAATGATGGAACCACATAAAAACAGTACATGATTTCCGACAGAAAATTGCATTCCTAATACAAAACATATACAGTCTTTCACTATTTGTTGAAAGTAATAAGAAGAAAAAATAATTTGAAAAATTCACGAATATGCGAAAGTATAAATTACATCTAAATAACTCTTTTAGTGTGATCTATATCTGTATAATTAGGTTAACATGTTATTAAAAATTTCAGTCGCCGTAATTAATTGATGGTCGCACATTGAACAGCGTTGACATCAATCAGATCATGAAACTGATATGAATTTCCTTCTAAACTTTTCGTGTAAATTGACTGCAGAAATAAATGCTAGGCTTTGGTACCGATACATTTCATTTTTATTTATAAACAGGATGTAACACTTTCACTTAATAGGCGTGATGTGAAATTGCATATCATGGGTGTCCTTGATACATAAAAATTTCAAAGTTAAATGAAAAGTGTGATACTGACAAGTACATCACAAATATGCACGCAAGCAACCGACTTTCGACATTTTTTTAACAACTTTTCTATGTTTTATAATCTCACATTCCAAAAGCTTTTTTATTTTTTACATTTATTTCATGTTTTTAAGTTATTATAAGCAGTGAATTCATGTAGAAATATGCTGCATTATATATTTTGGTTATAAATTTGCATTTATTCTGATATAAGTATTTCTGCTTCGATAACACATTATATAATAAGTGGCAATAAACACATTTTTTATTTGAATCTCCACATTTGCACGTATTTTAATGGAATGTCTGTTCCTTTTCTCCCAACGTGTTATTATTGGTGTATGTTACTACGAAATTACTTTGTACAAACTCTATATATATATATATATATATATATATTCTAGAACATGATTAATTGCAGGTAATATTTTGTGTCATCGATAGCATTAACAGATTACAAAAGTAGTTTCATGAATTCTACGACTGTTTCCATTTTTATCGTATCGAATTTTTGTTGTACATGGATGGTATACTTTCATAAATTCTTATATCAATTCACACTTTGATTAATGAATTCTCTGGATTGATATACAAGTTCTCTTTGTCATTCATTAGAGTATTTTGATTATCATAACCAATATGCATAGCATGTGTAATACCAGTCATTGTTTATGCAGAAATTATTATCGTCGTTATAAATTCAATAAAACGCATATAATAGACGTGGTCGTTGAGACACAGAAAGTGTTTTTACTAAAACGCCTTAAGCGTTTTATCCTCACAGCATTGAAATATTGATTTTTTTTCGACAATATCCTCACTTGAACTATCTTCGTTTTGTCGGACATTTATTCGGATTGATTTTGTAAAATAATAATTCAATTTTTATTAAATGTAGTTTATTGCGATACGTTTCGACCTCTTGTGGACCTTATTCAGGACTAATAACAATTTGGTAAGCATCTATTTATACGATTGAAAGGAAGGTGAAAACCCTCAAAAAACTGCAAAAATAAGAACGAGGGGGAAAACCTGACTTTTCACTCTGGATCATTTTTCCTCCTTCAGAAAGTTGAATGCAAATGTAATTAAAAAGAAAGACAACATTAACATTCAAAAAGACTCGACAACTCTAGGTTTAAGTTACGAATCATTTTTTTTTTTTTTTTCAAAATTGTGAACGACACTTTACAGAATCATGATCACAAGTTAATGTTTTTTTATTTTTGAATTCAATTTACATTCAACTTTCCGAAAGAGGGAAACCAATGCGAAACTCTGCAGAGTGGGTAAGAAAGGTTTTCCCCTCGTTATTCGTTTTGGAGTTTTTGAGGGTTTTTGTCCTTCCTTTGGATCGTAGAAATAGATGCTTATAAGCAAATTGTTATTAATAACGAAGAAGATCCACAAGAGATCGAAATGTAGTGAATTACACGATTTTTTTACCATCTTTCCGAATATTTTTCCGATAATACGAAGAAAGTGGAATTAAAAACATTGAAAAAGACAACGAAATTAACAAGAAAAAACAATTTTGAAAAAAATCACTGCCAATGTGACGATGTACTGCACTTAAATGCATATTTTTTTATTACTGTATCTGTAATTTTTTCAAATAGAATAAAAATTGAATACTATTTCAATACCCTGAAAACGATTGTCTTAGTATCAAGAAATAATTTATCAATAAACATTATTACATTGAACTTACTATCTTTTTACTGGAAATGTATGTAATTAAATGTATTAAAAGTGACGAACTTTAAGGTTACTCGCATATAACTGTTAATTTATTCTTATTTGCAGGTTATACAAAGACGAGACGATTACGGAGAGCAGAGAGAAAACTTTAACAGAGATTGGGCCGATTACAAGAATGGTTTCGGTGACCCTTCCAGAGAATTCTGGCTTGGTAATGAGAACATTTACATGTTAACGAATAATGAAGATTACATGCTCAGAGTCGAGCTGGAAGATTTTGAAGGCAACAAAAGGTGCGTAACCCTTTAATTTTTTATCTCATTTTTAATTTTGCCGTAATACAAATACTTTTTTTGTGCAACGTAATTCAGAAAAATTAACTGGTATTTTACCTTCCAATTGTACTTAAAAGATACGTTTTATATTAAATGTAAATTACTATCTACAATTTTTGGAAAACGTTACCAAGTAACTATATCATGTTGTGTACCTGAAAGTCTCATATTGTTATAGATTTGTATTTTATACGAATATAAATTTTGATAGATATAGGTATAAAGACTTTTAAGTAGAATTTTTGATTAATTTTAAATTGAGGTTCCATAACAGTGTGCCAAAAGTAATCCACACTGCAACAAATTGTGATGACGAAAATTATCTCACTTGGTATAATATGTATAATTTTGAGACTTTTGTTATACGACAACTTTTCGACTTGTTCTTGATATAGGGATTTTTCGGTGGCGTCTCCAGTATCTAGAATTTCGTGCTTGCATGGGCAACTTGCGGAACTCAAATGCGATTATGAAAACGCAAAAAATAACACAGAACATTTATTTACTACAATCGAAATAGTATATTATGCATCAAGTGCGTAAAGTTGGGCTTTACGCATGAGGCGCGATGGCGCGTACGAGTGGCCGGCGGAGCACGTGTTGCATATCCTATTTTTTGCACGTCGGTGCGTAAAGTTCGGAGCGGAAAATAAAAACATCGGAACGGAATTAAAAATAAAAATTTTCGTAATTTGTTTGCTTGAACTTAGTTGACTAAATGAACGTATTACTGTTGCGTTTCGTGTGGGCGCGGAAAGAGAGGGGGGTTCAGGGGGCGAAGCCCCCCGATTTAACAATATGTTATTCATAATGATAATATGTGGATTACCATTTTGTATATATTTAAACTAAACCTGCTCATACATTATGTTTTTAATTTTTTTCTCTATTGTCATTATTATATTTATTTACAAAGACATATTATTGCTTCTTTTGTTATTGTTTATGATAGTGTAAGTTTATTTACGAAGTAACATCTATTTATGTTCCAGAAATTGAACAAAATTATATGTAAACTTTAACTGGAACGACGGGGGTTTGAGGGGCGAAGCCTCTCGCTCACAAATGAAAATAATGCGAATAATTTGTTGTTTCATAGAATATATTTACGCTCGTGACACAGTGTAGGATTGGTGCGTTTGGGGCGGGAGGGTTCAGTGTTATCAGTTTAAGGGGATTTTGTACGATAGTGGGAGAAGCTTACACAAGCATTACAGTAGGTAGACGTTCTATTACCATCGCCCAAATCCCCCTAACTTGGCATCACTGCTTTTACTTTACGCCCTAGTTTCACTTTACGCACAGTCTTTACTTTACGCACACGTATGCGCTAATGGAGTACTTTACGCACGGAAAAAGGCACTTTACGCACGAACTTTACAGAGGGGCGTGCAAAAATTATATTATATAAAAGCGGTTAAGAAATTATGATTGTTGTTTTTCAACAAATTAAATTAAATTTATTTACGTTCCCCTTAGAAAAACTTCTTGGCCCAAAAATTCTGCTCAAATTTGAATAATAAAGTTCTTGCAGCCTTAAAATCAACTTTATTGAAACTGTTTATAGATGTTCAGTTTTATGTAGGACGAAAAGCAAATCACTGGTTATATTCAGTGATCGGTGGTAAAGGAATGTACAACTGAAGAACCAGTGAAATAGTGGGCATTAGGGTTGAGTTCTACAGGAGTTTCTGTAAATACAACATTTCGACTAGTTAAATAGTAAAATCAACTAATTAAACAGTGCACTTGACTAATTTAACACAGACAATTGTTTTCGCTAACGCATTTGGCGAAATTTTCACTGATTCATATTAAGAGAGAAAATACAGTAAAGGTTTCTGCATGTAAGTAATTATTTTATATCTGCCTCACTGGAAACGAAATTCTAAATATCCTCTATTGTTCCTTCATGGAAAGACAACGTAAAACATTGCAATCAAAACCGGATCAGTAACCGATCCAGATTGCCAGACCTCCGGGTTCCGGATCCCATACTGATCTGCGGTTGTATAACAATCAAGATCGGATGCAGATCCGGAATTCATCCGTGCTAAGAGTTTAGGATCCGTACCGAATCTAATCTTGGAAAATATTTATGCGGTGAAGATGATAATAATTATTAAATTAAAGAATAAGTTATGTCATGAATGTTTATTTCAATAGCAATATCAAACTGCTAGATTACCAAATTTAAAGTGAAAAATGGCAATTAGCGACAGAGAAATGTAAATTTGATAATCGATTGTTAATCAGCCCAGCAAGAAATGTCAATTGGTTAACACAACAATAATTTCTTCGGCATGAAGTTTTTCGAAAAATATAATTCCATATTTTACAGGATACCCAAATCGCCCAAGGAGAAATCTTAACGTTATAAACTATTACGTTTTCTTAACATTTCGTGATTCCTGAGGTAACTCACTCTTATCATAAAATTCCTCTCAGCATTTAAAACATTCTAAGTAAAAACGATTTCTGCAATGAAAAAATTAGTTCAATGAATATTGTCACCACATTGATTACTCTTAGTAGATATACTACTATCCTATGCGAACTAAGATGTAGTTGCATCAGAACCTCGTTAGAACTTGCAGGTAGTAGAATATTTGAATACGAAGATTATCAGCACTTTGCTCGCATTTGAACGATTAATGGAAATAAACGGATGATCCATACTAAAAATTCTATTCCATATAGCCAATCTGAATAGAACTTTGAAAAGTTGAGAAATCTTTCACTTCGTATTTAATAAAAGTGAAATTTGGTTTACAGTCAGTGTAGTACCCTATATTGTAAGATTAGCCTGTTGCATGTGACATTGCAGATATCGCGATTATACGAACCATTACCGCGGTATGTAGCTTACCTATTGCAAAATCGATATACGTAACTTCGCATTAGGAATTCACTGTCTGAACTACGAGATAATCGTCACAGACGTAAACGACGATTCGGATAAATGTACACTTCGCAACTTTGCTGTTAATAACTGCCACACATTAAATGATTGTTTACTAGATCGAGTGTCAGATGTTTCATCGTCTTTTCCTAATACATTCACGTCAAGAAGCTGCGAAGATTCACATTTGTTATGTCGTTTGAAGAATAACGATAAGACAGTGAAGCACCTACTTAGATATCGATTTTAAGTTTATGAGTATTTTTTCAATCTTATCTTTCCATAATGTAATAGAAAATTTAGAATTGTTAAAAATTAATTATTTTGCTTATATCAATAATTACTATGGTTGCAGTTGAAGATCTTACTATCATAATTTAATTAATTATCAAATAACCCATCAATGTAACTTCGTTTTTTGTCTTTGGCTCAGAGTATCTTTAATCATTTACGTTAGTTTCTTAATATACTATTATAAAACGAAATGTTTTTCTTTTAGCTACAACCTAAGAATTTCGAGTTTTTAAAATTCAGTGGCTGATCCGTATTCAGACACTTTAGTAATCCTTAGATCTGAAATTTAAGAAAAATCGAACAACTGTTAAATGAATGGTATTTTAAGTTTTTAAAAATCATTAGCGGACTAGCAGCCCTAAAAATCAATGCACATTAAAATAGTTCATTTTGTTTGAAATTTAATAATGAACTGACAACAAAGATTTGCAGAATAGTACTGAACCAATTCAAAGCGCAGTTAATTTTACTACTTACTTTTTATTATTAAGACTTTTATATTAATACAATTATTAAGTATCAGATCCATTTCTCTCCTTGTAGGAATTAAAGAACCTCAAATTTCATTACATCATTTCACTTTAAGCCAGAAATAAAATGTTACTAAATAAGTGAGTTGTAATTGACGTATCCCAAATGAATCATGTATAAGACTTATTTCGTTACGGAGTCGTATCAATTTCAAACATAATAATTCTACATAATTAAAAAGATCAATTTAAAAACATTATTGCTTTCATCGACGATCGATTCCTTTTAAAAGCAATATCGACGGGAGCATTCGGCATACAACAGTCGAGTCAGATGTTTCGTTTTCATTGAGCAATGGATGTCAAGGTCCAAGAAAGTAATCTTGCAAATTATTCAGCATATTTGTTTTTAATCATAAACTAAATGGATTGATCGACCCCCCCGATAAATATAGCCAAATTTTACGTCGGTATTGATTACGAGTAAGACGACTTTTTAAGTAAAAGCAGCAGGCAGTGTTATTTATTGTGTCCGACTTGAACGTTTATCTTCCTAATAAATACATTATATTTTTAAAACATGAAGAATGCAATAGCCGTGCACAGGTGTAAACAGTTGTGATTTAGGACATAAAATCATATGTAGAAAAAATATGCAGAATTAACAACATTGTCATATTTAAAGACTTGAAAAGTACCAAAAAAAAAAAACATTCTGCAAATAAATGCACAATGCCTATTGGCTGCTTTTGTGTGTTTTTTTCATCAGTAACTTGTACTTTATTTAATAAAATTAATTAACGGTTATTCTAAAAATAAAGTTAGAGGCTTTTAAAGATTTCTAATTATGAATCTTAAAATGAACACCGTAAAAGGGTACAACAACTGAAGTTTGCTTTAAATCAAAGTTTGGAAAAGTGACACCCGTGGATAATTTGTTTTAATCAATGGATGATGAGTACTCTAACATTATGCCTTAACAAAAACAATATTGCATGTTATTGATCCTAATTATCTTTACAAGCAAATCATAACGAGAAATTCGAGATTCTTTTAAGTGTTAATTTACAACTATTCTAATGTGCTTTATCGGGAAGATTTTCTCATAGACGTTAACTGTGGGACACTAGACAAGAAGAAATATTTGATTCTAATAAATGAGAACATTCCTTCTTTATCTTGATTTATGATGGTCAGGTTCACCAATGATGTATTTATTGCTCGTAAATATTACGGCAATTAAAATTTACGCATTACAGCGCGTCATTATGTAACTCGTGCAATAATTATGTGAAATCTATAACATTTGAATTCTTGGTCATTTTATGCTGTAAATTGTAGTTGTAATTACCTCACTTACGTACCTTTTTTGTAATTAAAATACCTATTTATAGGTTTAATATGCACGCATTTTCTTTGGCTTCTGTTGATCTATACAATAAGTTTTCAGTAAATGTAGAAGGGGTATTCCACGTCACTTTTTCATTCAAAAATAGATCTCCTAATTTTTTTCAAATTCTGCAGTGAAAATAAGCAGATACGTGTTTTCCTAATTGTCGTTTAACTTAAAAATAGCAAAGGCGATTTTTTTAATTTTAACACTCCCGATCATAACTTGCTTTTTAAACGCATTTTACTCACCTTTTTGTACATGACATTGAAAATTATGATAGAGCCATTATAGTTATAAGAACATGGAAATTAATGTTAAAAATAAGTTTTTTTTTACTTATAAGTCGTATCAATTCATTACAGTACGGTATACTTGAAATGCTAAAGAACAACATAATTTCAAGAACATTCCTTGAAAATGAAATATTACGTTTCGAAAAAATATAGTTTTTTCTTGTATAAACAAGAAATAATAAATTTTCCACGGTTTCTATTTCCAAATATTTCGTTTCAGTTTATTTTTAAATCATTATACAGTACATAGATTAAAGGGAATAAATTTAAAACTTTTTTAATGATATGTATTATTTTATTCTGTACATATCGTCCTCGGTAGATAATAATATATATACGGGTGCGGGTCGAAAAACCGAGAAATGAAAAAGCCGACTTGGTCAAAAGGCCGTGAGTCAAAAAACCGTGAGTCAAAAAACCGACAGTCGAAAAGCCGACACTTCTAATAATGACTTTCTGCTTGTCCATGTGTCTATTTTTTTATGTGTTGGCTTGTTGACTGTCAGTTTTTTGATCTGTCGGCGTTTTTATTTGTCGGGTTTTCGGCTCGCACCTATATGTATATACATGAATGTAACTATTTTTATTAGTTACGTTTTATAATAACTACAAAATTCAAATTATATTAAAATGTAAAACATATTTCATATATTAAAGTAAAAATTCAATGGTTGTCGAATAAATCAATACCGAACTTAGAATATTTATTGGCGTTTAAAGTACTTTAATGAATTCATGTTTAACAGATATTGTTTCCTTCAACATAAAAAAAAATATATATCCGCACATTTCTCATTCATTGCACATCGTTACATATAAATAATCATTTTTCATTTAAACAAAAATTATATGTTCGTAACATAAATCACGTATCACTCTAAATGAAATTGTTTGACTCATTGATCACACCGTCTTTGATATAATTATCCGCATTATTTTAACGTAACATTAATTTTCACTTTAATATTCTCTTCAGAAGAAAGTCAAATAAAGAATAGAGAATATTAATTTCAATGATCAAAATATTTGTCAATCGATTCACACTGACATGAAATAAATGGATCATAGGAATGAAGAATTAACCGGTACACATTACACGATTAAAACTTGATCGACTTATCTGGTACTTCGCCGATGTTGCAGTTGAATGTCCTTATTCTTCTGCTCGTATGTTTATTTCTCCGATATAACATGGTAAACATCAAATAGGTCGAATCTTGAATACCCAGCACTCGTACGGTCGAATTGATTAAATTAAATGCACGGATTGAATTTCCAGCGCCGATGACCATTGATCCAGGGCTCCATACATCCAAGAAATAATAAAACCGGGGGAGACTATTCTTTTGAAGAGTTATAGAAATTGGGAATATTTCGACTCACCCAGACTTCGACCGCATGGTCGAAGTTCCAAAATCACGTCGCGTTGTTTTATTCAGTTCGCCAAACTCGAAATTCTGTTGAGATCGAAGTTGGTTGCCACCGTAAATGATAATTTAATTATTACTATCTTTCTTTTCTTTCTTTAAATAGCATACACGATTTGCACGTGTCTGCGAATTCGATCGAAAAACTGGAGATCTTGGTCGTTGACAACCCATTCGTCAGCGTGAATCCTGTCGATTGTGTCGTTGCCGCTTGCGGCGTCACCTCCTATCCCACTCTATCAAAATTTCCCACTCTCTGGTCCGTTATGACGCATTTACAAAATTACAATAAACGAAACGAACTTTTCGGTATATTTCTAGACGCGTGTGATTGGTCGAGCATTTGCCTAGTGCTTTCTTCGCTTTTACATTTTATGGGATAAAATATCGTTACACATATCCCCCTTTGCTCAGCAGATCAACGCATGTGATGAGCAAACTAATTTAAATCAAACACATTCAATACATTTTAATTTCATACCAGCTCTCTTACAATTATCGGTACGACAAACATTCATACAATAACAACAAATCGATCTTATAAGCAAGCAACGCAATGAGATCATTTGAACATTAAATTATAATGGGCTGAACATACTTTCGTAAGGACAAACGGTTATATATACCCTTTATCTTTGCGGATTCGCCTTCTTCTTTTAATTCAAACGAATTTGGGCCAAAATTTCGCGAAATTATATAGGGACCCTCGTAAAGTTCAAAGAACTTATGCGTCATACCGTCTAACGCACTAGATATCCTCGGAACACGCAATAACACTCTATTACCTAACTCCAATCGGACCTTGCTGATGGACTTCTGACCTCGCTTGCGTTTGACAAAATTCTTATTCAAATTATCACGTGCTAAACAAAGTTTCATTTCTTTACTAATTTTCTCACTTTCCGGAAATTGTATAACATCAAGAATTTTGTCGTGAGGATCCTGTCCGTAATGCAATTCAAGAGGTGTAAATCCTGTACTTGCGTGTGTGGTCACATTAAACAGATTTTCAATTTTCACTACATATTTTGCCCAAGCCGTATGACGCTTAGACGTGAACGTACGAAAGAGACGTCCCAGCTCCCTCATCACCCTCTCAGTCGGATTGGACTGGGGGTGTCTAATAGACGAAAAACCAACTCGAAGACCTAACTTTTCTAATGCTAATATCCATTTAGGCGAATAAAACTGCGACCCATGGTCAGAAAGAATACGCGAAGGTTTTCCTACATTTGGAATGTAGTCGTTAATAATCTTATTTAGGGCAACTACAGTAGTGGCCTTCTTCATTGGATATAGTTTAACTAATTTCGTGAATGCATCTATCGCTACAAGAATAAATTGCACCCCTCCAGTCGACCTAGGTAGAGGACCATAAAAGTCTACAGTTACCAGATCATTAGGCGCAGACGCCTTTACCATCAAAAACTCACCCTCCATTGAGTATGTTAGATACTTTACTCTTTGACAGATGTCACATGACAAACATACCTTTTTAACATCTGTATTCATTTGCTTCCAATAGAAGTAGCGTTTAAGATGGGTCAACGTCTTATAAGCCCCGAAATGACCCAATTTTTCATGGACATGTAATACAAGTTTCAACTGCAGACATTTAGGGACCATCAATCTCCAAGTCGACACATCTTTACATCGCATAAACCATATATTCTTATACTGTGCAACTTCAACTTTATCTGATGGTTTCGTAACGAATTTTATTAATTGTTCATCATTCGATTGACTTTTCATAATATTTTTAAAATCGGATAATAATTCTTTACTTAATTCTAACATACATATTGATACCAGTGAACCATTTTCTACAGAATCATCTTTCAGATCGATATTATGTACAAGAGATGAAACACATAAACGATTTTGAGAATCCTGACAAAACTCTCTTTCGGGGTTGCGACTAAAGAAATCAGCCACTTTATTGTCACTACCTTTACAGTGTTCCATTGTATAATCATATTCTTGCAACAAAATAGACCAACGTGCTAACCTTGCCGATAGGAAGTTTGTACCTTGCAAAAATGTTAAGGATTTGTGGTCAGTTATAATTTCAAATTTACGTCCAATTAGAAAAAAGCGAAACTTAACAACAGCATAAACAATTGCCAACAACTCTTTTTCCGTCGTCGTATAATTGATTTCGGGTGCTTTAAGAACACGACTCGCTACCGCGATGATCTGATGATCTCCCTCATTATTAGTTTGAAACAATACCGCACTAACTCCTTTATCACACGCATCGGTTTGTACCTTAAACATTAAAGACAGGTCATAGTGATTTAAACAGACGCATTCAGCGAATCTCTTCTTAAGCACCTGAAAAGCATGTTCATGGTCAGATGTCCACTCCCACGCTGTTGCAGTACTAAGCAGATTCCTGAATGGGTCTATATATTTCGCATGACCTATATTGAATTGTCGGTAATACGTACAAATACCTAAAAACTTTTGTAAGTCTAATTTATTGTGCGGGGACCCAAAATCAATTATAGTTCTCAATCGCTCATTATCAGGTGTTATACCTTTAGTCGTTAAATTGTAACCTAAAAATTGAACTGACGGTTGACATAATTTCGCCTTATTCAACTGCAACGTAAAGCCACAAATTTTTAATCTCTGCAAAAGTCGTTCCAAATTATGTAGGTGTTCATCAAAAGTTCGCGATGTTAGAAGCAGGTCATCAATATAATACGTTACAAAGTCATCAAAATCAGTACCCAGTGCCAAACTTAATGCTCGTATGAATGCGCCACCAGCAGTCTTTAGGCCGAAAGGTACGCGACAAAAATGATATAAATTGGATCCATGTAAAAAAGCTGTAAAAGGTCGCGAACTTTCTTCCAAATCGATCTGCCAATACCCATGAGTCATATCGAGGACAGAAAACCACTGGGCCTGATGATGCTTCTGCATCAATTCGGCGATAATCGGAGGACATTCATTGTCTCCTTCAATGGCATTATTTAATGACCGCGCATCCAAACATAAACGAATACGCCCATCTTTCTTACGAACGATTCTAAGTGGGTTGCAATATTGACTAGACGATCTTTCAATAATCCCTGCTTTTAACATATTTGCAATTTCCTCGTCAACTGCCTTACGATGTGCCAACGGTACTGGATAAGAACGTTTTATAAATGGTCGATCATTAATAAGTTTTATTCTATGTTTATAAGTTATCGCTCGACCTGGCAAATTAGAAAAAACACTCTTATACTTCTCAACTAGTTTTAATATTTTATCAATTTCATACGAGTTCAAATGATCAAGTTGTTTCCTGCAAATTTCGAGTGAGAGGTTAAAATTATCATCTTTCTCAACTGATTCAATGCCAACCTGGCAACTATCAACTTGTTCATCCGAAACATCGCGCGACATTTCATTATCCATTTCGATAAAATCATTATTTATTTTTTTACAAGATTGAATATCCTCGTCATCTAAAAGACGTTTATCATCTGGATCAATATGCACATCAACAGTAACAAATACTTTGTTATTATTTAATGGAATTATATTATAATCTAATAAATCATGAATGAGACTTGACTGAGTACGATTTTTATCACAATTATCATTATCATTTTCAATAATTTCATCTACGGTATGTATCATTTCAACCGGATTACTAACATCATCAATAATTTCATCTACGGTATGTATCATTTCAACCGGACTACTAACAATATTTTCATTAATTTTATCCACGGTATGTATCATTTCAACCGGACTATGCAAAACATTTTCATAACTCAAGTCTTCTCTATAATCATTATTAATTATTGTCGTATCTGAACACATATTTTTCTCATTATTCACAGAAATTTTACCTAAATAATCTTTATCCCCCACTTTCGAGTAACTATCTATATTCGCATCACACCCAAAACGATATTCACCTTTGGAGATAAGATGATTTTTAATATAAATACATTGACTATCATAATTAATCAAGACATTATTTTGATAAAGCCAGTCACTGCCTAATATTATTTGCGATGATAAAGACGGTACGACCAAAAAAATAAAACTATATTTGGTATCAGAAATATAATATTCAATTGAAATTTGCCTTTTTATTGATAGAGACTTTTTTCCTATAGCTGTAATTAACTCAACATTAGATACAGGCAATTCATCTATGTTTTCTTTTGCTCTTATCTCATTATATAAAATTTCAGAAATACAGGTTACTTGACTACCTGAATCTATTAATGCATCAATATTTCTGCTACCAAATTTCATCTTAAGATAGGGACACATCCCATTCCGCCTTCGAGGGGAAGAGAGCCGGCACGTCACTCCCATTGCCTCCTCGTGTAGGTCCATAGCAAAATCAAAAAATTCACGGCACGAAACGGGACCTTGTACGATCGGACCGCGTTTCAGTTTAAATTATTATGATTTGTAGCAACATTATTTTGCGTAGGAACAAAGGGAATCGCGTATGAATTTAAATTACATGGGGGTTGTACAGATAAATTAGGTGGAGGTTTACTAAAATCAAAAGTTGTAGGCTGCTGCATATTTGGAACAGGTAATTGTATAGAAGAAACATTTGAATGTAAATTATTTGCACTCTGGTTATTTACGGTACGTGTTGCTTTATTATGATTCCTGGGTTGATACGGTACATCAACAGCATTATTTCGATTATTCCTAGAACGGTTTGTATGAATAAAACGAACTTGTTTCTGCTGATAATCATTTCTATTGTTATTACCATTTGACCAACCGTTCCTTTGTCTTTCCGTATCAACAAAAGAATCATTTGTTCCCTCTAATTGCGATAATGCCTGTGTGACTTTGTCAATATTTGTACAATCGACAACTGCCAACGAACTTCGAATTTTATACGGAAACTGTTGAATAATTTGAAAAATTATTTTATATTCAACAAAATCAGAATTTAATAAACGAGCCTCACGATATTGTTTATAAAAATAAGCTAAAAAGCTACCGTCAGTTTTCGTATAACGCTTTGATTCCCATTTTTGTTGAAATTTATATTCTATCGGAACTCTATAAAATTCCCTTTTAAATTCTGTCTTAAAAATTTCGAAGTTCGTTATCGTCTGTTTTTTAAAAGAAAACCAATCACGCAAACGGCCATCAACAAAAGTTTCTATTGCAAGCATTTGATTCGCACCTTTTATATTTTTTAATTTAAAATAAGTTTCTAATTCTGCCAAAAATTCTAAAGGATTTTTATCCTCTTCAAAACGCGGTAATTTTATATCAAAATTCATATTCGGCATTTGATTAATTAAACCATTCCACTCAACCATCATTTCATTATTTGTTAATCCCCCTACTCTGGTATTTGAGTCGTTATTTAAATTTTCATTTTGATTATTATGCGTTTGTTTTTCCCGCTCAAATTTTAAACGATCATTTTCTAAAACACGTTGTGCTTCACGTAACCTTTCCCATTGAACGTCAATAGTTTGATCTAATTGCTCTTGCTCACCCATATTATCAGATTGAGCACTTCCAGATGGTGGAGGCGTACGTTGTACCGACATTTTAACTTTACAGGAAACAATATCTCGACTATTTTCACCAATATCACAATTAACAAGGTCTTGTTCCAATTTCCTACGTATTTTATGAGGCAATACTCTATTTAAATATTTGTCCTGCTCAAGTTCAGACAAATTTTTTAATTTACCCCTAGTTATACGAGAACTAAACATTGAAGGTCATCTTATTTATTCACAAACTTTGCATGTATTTGCATGTTAATACAAAAAAAAATCTAATATAAATAATTTTAATTCATTGAATATTATTATTTTTTCTTTTCTTTCTCCTTTAAATCATTTGGAAATAATTAATTTTAATCATAGATTTTAATTGTAAATATATTGTAAATAACACATATTCAAGCACTCAAAACAAAAATATTAATACACATTAATTAAATGAATTTTAATAAATAATATTCCAATCATGTATATTAAAGATTTATTCCGAAAACTTGTTATTAATTTATCATATATGAAATCAAATCTATTGTATTATTCTTTCATGACTATTTGCTTTAATAATAATAAACATCAAGTTAGACATTCATTGTATGGAAATAACCTTGTTATTGTTTTGAATTATATGTTACTATTATCAATTTAAATATTTATTATTCACCAAATTCAAATTTCTATATTACCTATTCGATTTCCACTTTAAATTTTATAATATTTTATATATATCAATTTATTTACTTATTTTTTTAAATTAATCAAAAAATCAGGGTGTTTCATGCCCTACGTTGGGCGCCAATTTGTAACTATTTTTATTAGTTACGTTTTATAATAACTACAAAATTCAAATTATATTAAAATGTAAAACATATTTCATATATTAAAGTAAAAATTCAATGGTTGTCGAATAAATCAATACCGAACTTAGAATATTTATTGGCGTTTAAAGTACTTTAATGAATTCATGTTTAACAGATATTGTTTCCTTCAACATAAAAAAAAATATATATCCGCACATTTCTCATTCATTGCACATCGTTACATATAAATAATCATTTTTCATTTAAACAAAAATTATATGTTCGTAACATAAATCACGTATCACTCTAAATGAAATTGTTTGACTCATTGATCACACCGTCTTTGATATAATTATCCGCATTATTTTAACGTAACATTAATTTTCACTTTAATATTCTCTTCAGAAGAAAGTCAAATAAAGAATAGAGAATATTAATTTCAATGATCAAAATATTTGTCAATCGATTCACACTGACATGAAATAAATGGATCATAGGAATGAAGAATTAACCGGTACACATTACACGATTAAAACTTGATCGACTTATCTGGTACTTCGCCGATGTTGCAGTTGAATGTCCTTATTCTTCTGCTCGTATGTTTATTTCTCCGATATAACATGGTAAACATCAAATAGGTCGAATCTTGAATACCCAGCACTCGTACGGTCGAATTGATTAAATTAAATGCACGGATTGAATTTCCAGCGCCGATGACCATTGATCCAGGGCTCCATACATCCAAGAAATAATAAAACCGGGGGAGACTATTCTTTTGAAGAGTTATAGAAATTGGGAATATTTCGACTCACCCAGACTTCGACCGCATGGTCGAAGTTCCAAAATCACGTCGCGTTGTTTTATTCAGTTCGCCAAACTCGAAATTCTGTTGAGATCGAAGTTGGTTGCCACCGTAAATGATAATTTAATTATTACTATCTTTCTTTTCTTTCTTTAAATAGCATACACGATTTGCACGTGTCTGCGAATTCGATCGAAAAACTGGAGATCTTGGTCGTTGACAACCCATTCGTCAGCGTGAATCCTGTCGATTGTGTCGTTGCCGCTTGCGGCGTCACCTCCTATCCCACTCTATCAAAATTTCCCACTCTCTGGTCCGTTATGACGCATTTACAAAATTACAATAAACGAAACGAACTTTTCGGTATATTTCTAGACGCGTGTGATTGGTCGAGCATTTGCCTAGTGCTTTCTTCGCTTTTACATTTTATGGGATAAAATATCGTTACATGAAGAATAATGTGATAAAATACCTACATTAAATATGCATTACATTTATTTGAAAATATGAAATTGTAAATGTTACATATTTGGACGTTGTCTTTTCTTCGGATTCTTAGATACTGATTGGTCCTGTAAAAAACTTCTACTTACATTTTTCATCTGTTCATCTAATTAATTACAAGATTAGAGTGATTTTAGGACTAGTAGTTCGGACAATTAAACTCACAGAAGTTCGCTTTAGAAAAAATAATCTCGATATTATAAAAAATGTTCTTCTTAAAACGGTCATCCAAAAGATTTAGTGCTTATAGGTATGTGCATTAAATCATAAGTACATTTTCTCTACAATAATTTAAATAGCAACACCAATAACACGCAAATCATTAAAACTGTCTCAATGCCAGTCAACAGTCAGAAAAATTATCTAAATGCGTTAGAAAATAAAAAATTAACGTAATGCACTAACCAATAAACACTAACATCGGAGGAATCAAATCGTTAAAAGATAAGGTTTAACTATAAAAAATGTGAAATGCAGTTTACTAAATTCCTTGCAAAAATTGTGAGAAAGTGCATATCGGTCAAACCAGTAGACTTTTGAAAACCAGAGTTAAAGAATTAAAGAACATAAAAAAATCTATGAACCGGAAGCCAAATACACTGGGTTAACATTACATCGAATTACATTGCGTTATTATGTCGCACACCGGGCATTGTGAAACGGTGTTTCAATACCCTGGACGTATGTAAAGTTTTTTCTGCAAATTTACATTATTTTGTATAGTTTTTATAAATTTGTTACAAAAAAATATGTTTATTTACAATTTGCAACAAATGGCATTGGTCATTAAGTGCCGTAAAATTATCAAAAACCACGAATAAAAGCATTTTGTCAATCGATGTTAGTTTACATTATCATTTTGTATTTTGTAATGTATCTATTGAACATCATGATTGGTTACAATTTTTTTAAACAGATAATAAATTTCTCAAGATGATTATCATCATGCCCGAAACGTCAAAATAAAAATTTTTTCATTGTCTACTGACCGTACAACCAAGACTTCCTTTACATTAAATTATTCGTATTGCAGTCAAGAAATCAAGATGCATGTGCAGACTATTAATACTAATGTTATCATTATTTGATCATGCGAAATCGTTGAAATCCATTTCCATTTTTTACCGGTGCAATCCTTCATATCTCTCAAATTTTCATTTTATTGACATTCTTAAATGCTCTTAATTATTTCAAAATTAACATTTCTTCCTCAGTGTTATAATTTTATTGTTCTCGATATTACGTCCGACCTAAGACATTGAATAAATCAATCACACATAATTTTATTATTCAGAGTTATTTCTCCAACGGCTTCGAAAACTTGATATGAATAAAAAAGTGTGCTTGAATCTATTTATAGCACATGTTTCACTTTGAAGCATTGTAGTCGTATCACAATATGTAACAATATTTTACGAAATCACATTTCTAACACAATTTTTATGGGAAAAGCACCTCAACGAAGCCTAACGTGACACCGCTACATGATAAATGAGAATTGTTACGCTTCTTTCAGCGCACTCGTGCTCGATTGCGAATATTCACATTTATATACATATAATAGCACTCATATGTTTTCATACACGAAATACATATAATAATCATACTGATGCTTACAACGGTGTTAAACGCACTCATATAGAGTAATGGAGATATTAGTTCATTTTGGACTCGATGCCGTTATACAATTTGCAGATCTTATGTGCAGATGCGGACGAAAGTCAATCACTTTTGTACTTCCAGCCATTCTTATACTTTCTCTTTTAAAAATCCGACCGTTAGATCTCGAGATATATCTGGCACTCAGAGTCTCACGAATAATTTACGACGGTATATCGGACGAAATGGTGTCCCGATTACAATATTTTACAAATGGACATAATATTGGTTAGTAAGTTCATTGACATTATCTACGTACGCAAACCATATTAATAACGCTAATAAAAGTACCGCGGTACAAGGACAAACGAAGGTGTGCATATAGGTGATACACGCAACATGTTAATTTTATATAGCAAAACCACAATCTGTAGGTTCGTTATACAATAATGAGTGCCTGAAGCCTACAGTTACAATAGAGTGTAGCATTATATTTGACAGCGGTAAAAATAGAACTGCTACAAAGATCTGGGCGAACAATTACACTCCACTTTCCCGTGGGAACTTATTTCTTAAACATTTTTTTTATTCGGAAAAATGCGGGGGAAATGCACATTTATCGGCAACATATTGTGCCATTTATACTTAATGTTAAAACGACATCGGAGGCCAGAACTGCCTTGGAAAGCGGGGGAGGAATGAAATAAAATGTAGTTAATCGTTATGCCCGATATGATTTTAATATTATGTTTCGATTTCAACACGGTAACCCTTGAGATTAATCGACCCGGAAATGAAGGAGAGAAAGTCGTGTTTTTTAAGTACGGGCCATCAGATTACGATTTATATTTTTGATTCTATATTCCATATTTGGGTGCTTTACCTTGAATTGTTTATGCAATCGTACTTGTTTATATTTCTGTTCAGATATCATCGCGATTTTTGAAAGAAAATTGTATCGTTGCCAAGATTTAAGCGAGATTGATTAACGATTTTAATCCGAAATACTACTGAAAAAATAAATAATCATTTGTATTGACAATACCTGATGATTAAAATAAGCTTGTCTCCAAAATACTTAAAATTTAAAATTACCTATTGGCTAAATAAGAGATTATTATTGGCAATAAATAATCATGTTACCATATTTTATTTAATGTAACGGCTAAATGCCAAATGATTAAAGTTACTAATTAACTATTAAAATGTACTATTACATGGAAAAATGTTCTATTTTTGTTTACTACAAAAAGTTTCACACTTAATTCCACTGCCTGTTTTTAATGGACAATGTAGAAAAATTAATAAATGTATGAACTTTAAATGTGAATATTGTTTGTTAATGAAAGAATTATAAGGCAACCCTAGTAGAAATCGGATTAAAAATATCCAAGCCTAAGTATGGCCTCGGATATCTATGGAGATGCGAGTCAGGGCCTAGCTTGCGCCCGGATATTTAGAAACAGATTTCTATCCAAATGAAATGTATAATATTTATTAGTACCTTTTACGTTTTAGCCCCAATTTGGGTCCTCTTCAGAAAATGTTTTTAAAACCGATGAAAATTTAACACCCTAACGCAATGTCGGCTAAAATCGGAAAATGAGCTAAAAGCGTGGAGAAGGATCTACGAAACGGGGTCCCCGATGACTAATAGGCTGTTAGATTTTTGAAATACCAAATTGTGGCTTCAATATGGCGGACAAAAATCTTATTCCAGTACAAAATTATTTTGTTATAGAAAAATTTTCTGTTAGAAAATCCGGATTGTGGCCAACGTATTAATTTACAACATTACAGAAATTTTCCTGTTATTGATAATTGCGGATTTTGCCATTTTCAATCAGTAATATCGATTACATTAATTGAAATGTAATAGTATATTTCGATGCAAGTGAGTAAAAGTTTTTTCTACGAATGTGAGGATTGCAGGCCGAGCCGAAGGCGAGGTCCGCATTCATATTTGTTGAAAAAACATTTTCGCACATGTGCCGAACGATATTTTTCGACGTGAGCATACTGAAAATGTGTCCGAAAAGTATCAAAAGTGTAGAAAATAGCATTTTCCGCACGCGATGTCAAAAAATATTATTTATAATGGTAAACAATAGCAACACCTGAGATACTAAAAATTATTAGATGTTACTAAAAAAAATAAGAGAAATGGTTTACGTTATTGGTTAAATAACCACCAGATTGGATTCCCCATATTTAATTTCTAAAATTTGATTATGGATTCGTAATCCGCGATCCCAAAAAACCCTAGATTGAATTTCAACCCATTATAACCGAAATTCGCATTGTCATCCGCAATGTTGGATACGCCATTTTTAATTTATAAAAGAGGACAACGGATTGATAAAAAATATGTAAATATTAATTACATATTCATGTTCAGTGACCCAAAAAACCTGTATATCCTCCTTTATAGAAATTTTACGCTTCGTTGATTTTTTTATAACATTATTATATATTTCATGTTTTCCTTTATACAAGCCAAGCACGGACTAAGACACAATAACCCTGATAGAAAATGAATCTAGTTTCTGACCATTTTACTTATTTTACATATTAAAGGTGTAAGGAAACTGGGTAGTTCTGCAACAAACTGGACAAATTTCTACCAGGGAAAATATAAATAAGTAAATATAATTACAAGTATGTTTAATCCAGATAAAAAAATTCGACATTTATCCGACAATAAATATTCACTCAGAATTACTATAATATAACATTGTAGACACGTAGAAAGAAGATTAAAAATAAGATAGCAATGTTATTGTCTTCGGACATCAATCTTCACTCTTATCTTCCAGCTACAATCAAATCATACTTCTGGTTCTCACAAAAATGATATTCCATACGCCTTAAATTTGTCTGCGATCGCAACATAAGATTTGACGTTCTGATTTTCCGTCCAGATACACGAACTTAGAAAAAGTCCATGTTATTGACTGCATCTAACGTTTTTCCGTGGTATGCTTAATTTTATGGCTATTGAAGTTTCCTTTCTCGATGCGCGATTTAATAGTATATGCAGTACAGTTTATATTTTCCTCATACGCGTTAAACGCGTCTAATCTCTTTAAAAAACGCTTAAATCAATCTTATAAACGGAGTGATTTTGGTTTTATTTTTTCTGCGAAAATGAGGTGAAAATCTGATTTGCAACTGTGAATTACACGGTAATGGAGTGTAATTAGAGAGTAAGCATGAAATGTATTAAAATCGATAAACGTGCACTGTCATTTTTCAGGCTCGGCACGCTCAGCGATGAATGTCTCGATATCGAGTGACATAACTGGAAACACTGCTTCGTACCTGAACCTTTTTTCAAAAATGCAGGAAGAGTGATATCCCCTGCTATTTGTTCTTTTCATTTCGAATCTGCTAAGGCCCATTGATGTGGCCCATAAGATAACAGTTTTTACAAGTTTGCAACCTTCGAAATCAATTAGACAAACTTCCTTCGCCTATATTTACTGTCATAAGGGACTAAATGGGAAATATGAAGCTATTATGATTTGTTAAAACATGCGAAAAACTATGTATATAAAAATGTTTATTGCTTTGTAATGTATATATCATTTTTTCATTTTCTTCGTCCAGGACAAAGTCAGGATTAGCGAGAAATGTCATCGATTTTAGAAATAAAATGAATCGAATTACTGCTAATTCTAATTTCCCAAATTTATTCAATTTATTGCATTGTCGATATTTATGGATGAATCATTTATTTAATTTTCAGGCAATTCAATAACAACATTTAAATAAAACTAAAATACAAAATTAAAAAATAGAATTAAAAAACGTGTATTCTAAATTTGTTGGAATGAAGATGTCCTCTTGTAGTAAAAAATACTTAAAGTTCTCCTTTGGAATATACTGCACTTTTTACCAACTTTAGAGTGAATGCCATGATGAAATTGATTCAGTGATTCGTGAACGTAACCAATTGAAGCATTCAAAATCGAGCTTAATTCAAATCAAAAGATATTTTGTTAGTTATTTAGTAAAATGATGTAGACCCGAAACCCTTAAAAAAATGTATTGGAGAATCATTCATCATAGACCAACATGCCATAATGCCCTGGTAAACATGAATTCAGGCTACGTTTAATGCTTAAGCGTACTCTTAGCGTACGAAAAGCGTGAATTTAGGGATTTTGAGCGCACCATACGCTTCCGTTTTTATCAGGGTAATAAATGGTAGAGATTCAAACAACCTTTAAAATCAATGAACACCAGTAGAAATAATTTACAAAACCCAAAAGTTATTGCATATAAAGTGTTTTTTTTTTCAAAAAATTGAATGACACGTCACCAAAATTCTATGCCTCAGATCCAGTTTTGGGACTAGACAATATTACTGAAAATAACATGTAGAATCTGAATCTGAAATATGAAAAAAACCCACTTTTTTAACACCCTGCATATATTGGCCAATGTCAAAAAGAACATAAACTCACGTATATATATTTCTGGTGTACTTCTTTGATGAGCAAATCACAATATTTTTGTGATGCAAACTTTTAATTTTTCTAGCTAATTATCTATAAAAATTGAACGTATTTTTATGATGATTTTTTAAGATTTTTTGAAAAACTGAGGACCAATGTGGAAAGATTCGATGCGCCGGCGTATGAAAAAATGGTGAATTTTTCTAGCAACATTTACATCAGTTTTTGTTAGAGCAGACGAGTTTCTGTCATTAATGTCTGAACATGATCCGTAATGGTTGATACTAGATGGTTTTGTCATATCTGATAATGGATTTATTACTATTTTTAGTATTTATATCAAGTAAATCAGTACGCTTCTCAAGACTTGTACAGTATCGGTGAAAAGTTTGGATACAATTCACGATTTATTAATACACTGATAGACTTATGACATGTAAGTGTATATTTCTTAGGACATTGTTTGCCGTTAGTAGAATTAGAAAATTGTATGCAATCATTTTTGCTAAAGAAAAACTACCATCTTGGATTACATAGAATGCTGATGACCAGTTCTACCATTGATTGAGAGAAAGCCAAAACATTCAGATTTATTGTTTAGATAAATCGGCAAACACCAAATAAATGTGTAGGATCTTCTGGAATTCTTAACTTATATACAAAAATAGCTTTTCACCCCTATTTCTTAATGGTTTCGAATTTTAACATATGGTAATCAGACAAATCATTAAAATGTAAAAGGCTGAAGCTAACATACCCATAATTTATTACTAATTAGTTATAGAAAGCTGCTAAATTCAAACTAAAAATACCCGAAAAAAAGAAATAGTTGGTTTTACAATCTAAATAGTATCCTTGATTATTTAATTTGTCGAGGTCACTATTTAGATAGTAGAATTAACTAAAAATAATGGCTATGTCTTAGCCCTACTATCTATTTAGTACTTTCTACGATTGCAAATATTTTTATAAAGAACTTACAGAATATTTTCAATATTTAAATTTCACTGAAACTTGCGAAAGTGATGTCACGCCGACCATCGTCCTTACTAAGCAGAAAATCTTGCTTTAATCGTCGATGCTAAGCAAACCATCGACACAATTTTTTGAAAAAAGAATGTTGAAATTCTGGTTCCCCACACATGTACAAGCAAAATTGAGTCCACGCTGGGAACCATCAATTTCTAATACAAACAGTGACTCGCAGATTTAAATTTAGAGAGCAACATAGCGGCTGTTTCACATATCCCGTTTCACTACGGGACAGTAATTCCACGTTATCAGCGACAGTGCATTATAGCATCAAAGTTAGTCAATTACTTTCGCATCGTTTCGAATGAAGCATATTTGTTTATCCCAACCAACATGCAGACCGAACCATTTCATAATTCGTTCTCAGCCAAAACAATGGTCGAGTACGCGAAAAATCGTACCTTTTCACCGGACTAAAAAATGCTCGTCTTGAAATTATAGACAACCTAAGATAATCTAGACTCCGTATATTAATGTCAGCGCGCTTATTTAACAATAGAATTGCATAAATCGAATCGTAACGGCCGGTCAATCGTTATATATATATATATTTGCAGAATGAAAAAGTTGGTGCTGCACCGTGTTACGTAACGAGGTCAGACTGCGCGTTGGTAGCGATAGATACGCCTCAGCACCTTATAATCGCCAGTGTTTAACCGCGTGAATTCACGTAACATCGTGCAGGAAACCTTCAGCCCTACTTTCGCGTTTTATAAGTGCCCAGGAGAGTGCAACGCTTGCAATGCAAGTCGTATATACGTTCCCTTTCAGCGCTCGTATTTTTCTCGACCTGTATACGCTCTATTTTTTTGCGTATGTTCGTCAAACAGGTCAGAGTAGTTTCCGCCGATTTCCGCTAGCCCGGATCGCTGATAAGATCCAGATAGCTCGATCCCAGATATGTCACTAATGCGAATTCACAAGTCTTCACACGTGTCTCAAATGAACCTTCGAATTTAATCACCTGCTAAAAGCAGGCGTCTTGATTAACAATCGGCCGTATTTTGATTGGACATTTTGCCGTTCACACGTATTATACGTCGAACAATCCGGACCATCGCTGCGAAATGAACCGGTTATGCAATTCAACACGAAATTGATATTTTGTTTTAATTGACCTAGAAAGGGTATTTTCGTGTTTTAGCCACCATTTTCGAAGTTTCCAACTTTATTTTGAAAATGCTATATTGCACATTTCAAAATTAAAGGTTCGAGGACGCGATATTTTCACCGATCAATGATCTCCTTAACCGTTTACGATATGAGAATGCCGATTGCATAATATTTGTCAGTGAAAAGTCTGATTTTTTGTGAAAAACCAAGCATAACATTTTCGGAATGGGCTCGGTTGTTTTTTTAACGGCCGATTCGGAAAGATCGATCAATTTTACGTAAGATGTAATTGGTTCCCATTTTTTTAAAATTTCTTGAAGTCGACCACGAAAAATTGTCCATTTGGTCCTTAATGGGTTAAGTAAAGAACTATTCAATTTTCAACGAAAAATTTATATAATAAAGACTTTTTTTACAATAACTCCGGTAGTGTCAAAGTTATTTCGATGACGAAGTACTCCTCAGAACGGAAAGTGAAAAACTGCCAATTTTTTTCGGTTTTTCGGGTCTAACTCAATTTTCTCTTCAGTTAACTAAGAACCGCATTAAAATGTGTTATAGAGCTTAAAAATATGAACAAATTTACCTCTTTACAGTTGAGTTTCGAAAAAAATTGAGAGTGTAATGTCATCACATTAAATTATAGATTTTGTATAATGGTATGCGTTTATTGATAATTCCTCATTAGGAGATTAAATCTCTATCAAAATTTAAAATATATAAGAGGTTAATTTGTTCATCCTTTAAGCTCTACAACTTCTTTGAATATATTATTTCGGTAACTATTTAGCAACTTAACCCTTTTTTGCCCAAAATGAGAAAAGCAGGTACACTAACATCCGCTCAGTTCCTCGAGTAAAAAAGACTTTTTTTTATTTTTGAAGGATGCCTTTTCTACTATTTTCAAGTCTATTCTATCGATGCTCGATATGTAAATTACAAAACGCCTATTGTCCATAGACAAATTTTTGCCTACACATTTTTGCCTAGAGATTTTCTCCACTGAAACGGATTGTAATCAATGAAATGCATCCCTCCAATAACGAAACTGAATAAAGGATAAAGGAGCTTAGCGAAACCAACGGCATCGAATATTTTAATTTGTATTATAAAAACAAATCCAAACCTTGGTTTCAGAACAGCAACCTTAACAGAGCTAAAATTGTAACGATCAGCCGTATCAGAGCTAATTACTACAACCTAGCAGCTTCTCTTGCGCGAGTGAATCTGATAAATAATTTAACATGTCCTTGTAATGCAAGCGAACAAGACATCGATCATATACTTTGGTACTGCTCGCTATATTCTAAACAAAGAACAACACTTATCACGAATCTCAGAAAGTTGAACTTAAACCCACCGTATAATGTAAGAACACTACTAAGCAACACAAATACAGTCAAGTGCAGAATTTTATGTAATTTCTTCGATAACTGTAAGCTAGACATATAAGAAACAGGTTTTTGTCGTATATTCTCCGCTTCTTTCGATAATTATTTGCGTTAACGTTCGCATTTTGACGATTATTTATTTACTTACCGGGATTTACATGTTTATATGTGCCGTCTTGCCAAATACTTATGTATTTAATTAACACAAAATAACGGTTATGTTTTTAAAAAATCCAGTATCTTAGCTTAGTAAAAAAGCTACTCACTTGCAAGTCGAGTTGTGTTCCAAATCCTTCAACTTCCGCAAACAGTACCCATGTTCAAACATCTAAAAAAAACTTGACAATTCCACAAAATGTCTCCGTAATTCTTATTCCTTACATTGCATATGTTTCAAATATAATAATAATAATCTGTTGATTCGAAAAAGAGTGGTTTGCAAAACAACCTCGATTAGGTCAAAACGCAAGAAAAGCCGCCTATAACAGACTGACCTACTTACGAAAATTTTAAAACTAGATTACATGCAGAGAAGGAATTACCTATTAGGAACAGATTGGTTTAGCAAACTTTCTATATAGTTTAGACATAGAAGTTGCCGAAAAGATTAGTTATTCTTCTACCTACTAAAACATATAAATTATTTATAATAAGTCATATTCCCAAATTTTGCAACACTTGAAGTGGATATTAAATTATTAGTAGTTTCAAGAAAGTAGCGATTGATGTTATTTCTTTTATTAAATAATACATCTGCCGCCAGCAATTTAATTCCGTGCATTAGATAAGATGCAAACTTTTAAAATCCAACGAATTAAACATGTCGTTTTTTATGAAATATTTAGATATAAGGAAGGGACAGGGGCATTGAACTCGAAACCATTAATTTACGCTTGGAACTTGCAGTGGACCAAAAATTATCGTTTGTAAAATATAAAAATTAATATTCATTTTGTTTTATAATATTCAGTGTTATATCATAAAAACTGGTATGTTAAATTCTTGAATAAAATGAACTAAAAACATAAACAAGTAATCCTAGTTTCCGTTATGCAGTCGTTTCTAAAAAATGCAATGTTTTAAACAGATAAGACGAAAACTGGTATAAAACAAAAAAAAAAAAGCGTTCATGTTGAAATCATAAAAAGTGAAAGCGATTAACATAAACGTTATTAATCACTATCGAATTTATTATAATCGATATTAAGTAGTAGGTTGAGGATTTCCACATAACATTTTTTAAATTATGTATTCTTCGATGTATTGATGACCAAGTAGTTCAAGAACGTTTAAATGATTTATGATCCAAGGACACAGGACCAAAACCAAGACACGGGCTTCATTTTGTCACAATATCAATCAAAATTTTTAATAACAGTAACGAAGAAGCGTTCACTAATGTAATTAATAATGTTTTAATTAGTCGGAAAACACTTGTAAATAACTAATCAAATTTGACAAATTTATACTTCTTTGAGAAAGTATCAGTACTTATTGTTTTAGTTTCTGGATGTTTAATTACTAGTTGCCGTCTAAGGAAAGCTGAAAATATCGGCATCTTTTAAAAGTAAATTAATTATTTTGTGTGTAACATACTAACTTGACATAATTAATTCATTAAAATTATACCTTTTGTGAACTTTATCCGTCCCCTGAAGCTGTTAATCAGGTGTATTATTAACATGACATATTATTGAACATCTTAACAGTGATTTCTTATGTTCGCAAAAATACATAACTGACGTATTTACATAATAGTACATTACCTAACAAGGGTGTAATGTATACTTTTACGCACGGGACGGGAACCATACATACGAGGCGCCGAAGGTTTATACTTTACACATGTGCCGCCGAAGGTTTTATACTTTACACATGTGTTAGGTATCCTATTTTTTGTATTTGCGCGCGTAAAGTGAGTGCGTAAAGTTTTGATGTCTGTTTGAGTGCGTAAAGTATAACTTTACGCACGACCGGTCATTTTACGAATTTCGTCGTCGGGAGTGCATAAAAGTTTACTTTAGGCGCGAAAGATAGACATCAAAAGTACTTTACGCACGAACTTTACGCCCGCAATTACAAAAATATCTTTTTCATACAGATCTTACTATCTGAATTATAGAAAAATTAGCAAATCCAGATCATATATATGTAAGAAGCATAAAAGGATGATTTATGGGATGAAAATATTTATTAATTTAGATTTAACAAAAATATAATGAATTAATACATATAATTTTAAGAATATATTGGATATTATGAAGGAACAATAATATTTTTATTTTACAGATATGCGCAATATTCTCACTTCAAGATCTATTCAGAAGGTGAATATTACAAATTGGAAATCGACGGATACGAAGGAAATGCCGGGGATTCCCTGAACGACCCTTGGTATGGCTCCAATAATAGCCCATTCTCAACATATAATCGGTAAGAGTTTTATTATTTGCTTTGTTCTAGACATACAGTAAACTTATCTTAGTCACTAAGTAGTCACTAAGTAAACTTATGTTAGACCAAAAACTAATAACCTCTAAGATATTTTAACGTTCTTATATTTGGTAACTTAATCCACATTAATATCAAGTAATCAACTAAATGCATTTTACAACTATAAGCCTGTATACAATTGCACCCAACCATGAAGTTCCTACATTAATACTTTAAATGTGATAACATTAAAATCTCGTAGTATACCATTAAAGGAAGATAGCTAACACATTTTTTGACATTTATTATATCGAAAATGGCACAACGTGTAATTCCTGCGACTACTTCCGTAGTCTTTTAAAATATACATGTTATATTTTTCTTTTGCGTTAAAATCTGTAACGGAATTTAGTTGAATGACCAAAATTATCCTGTGAATAAAATTTGCCGATTTCCCTTTCCTAATCTAAATAAAATTGTATTACTTACGTAAGTTTTTAGAGTAACCACTTCGAAAACTAGTTTCGGTACTTGCACTTTATTCTGACTAACCTAGTATCGTTGTAAATAAAAACTAGCGAATACATACTGATATTGGAAATGAGTATACTGAGCAGACATTGTATTTCCAGTTGCTTCAGAACGATTACTTTATTTTTCTAAATATTATTATTACTTTTTATTATATTTAGCAGATAACGTCGTTTGCTCTAATCTATCAATGTTGACGATATTATATTGATTCAGCACATTACGAACTGGTTATGTGCAATATATTCTATAAATTGTGTAAAAATAAATGTTCAGTTTAATACGAAATTTTGACAATTTAAAAGTATTTTTTTTTTTATGATGATTGTTATAAGTTAATGATGAGCGGAGGTGGCAGATAAAGAATGCTCTGATGACGAATTATTATATCGGGTGATATCGAATAATTGTGGATCATCATTAACTTCTGTCATGAATCCTCATTCGTCATTATCATCTGCTATTTTCCGTTTTCAGATGTCAGTTAGTTTTACTATTGGAACTTTCAAGTGTCCATACAATGACTAATTATTTATAAGTAATAAATGGTAGATGTTAAGTAGATATAAACAGTTTGTCCATTTGCTTCTTCTGTTAGTAATAAATATTGAATGTAGATATTATGAAAAACAACATGTATCAATGTCATTGTAATTTTCTATTTTATTTTGGTAGATTTTACTTGGGCATAGTATTATTATGTTCAACCATTCAAATTCGCAATAGCTTTTACTAAAATATAATATTACTTTGCTGAAATAGAATTTTTATTTTGTTGCATCGGATCACTTCAAACTTGTTTTCATTTTTTATGTTTCACTACAAAAGTCGAACCAATAGTTCAGTTCATTAAGATACACTACAGGTTTTAAGAATCCTTTTATTAATATCAAAAAGAGCCCTCTTTGTCCATATTATATTGTCATTTCTATAACATAATTTTTTTTCATGAATTTCGTATGCCATTTTGATAATTTATATCCTTTTAATTTTGTGGTATTTTTGAACAAGTCTGCAACCAAATTTTGAAAGCCTAATCTCGACGGTATTACTTGTATATTTGAACGTATACAGAGATCTGAAGGGAACAAAATCTATGCAGGTACACTCCAATCGAGTTGAGAATTTCGCTTAATTGCTAATTGCTGCTAATTTCTCACCAGATATAAGTACAGGTAGAGTGATAAAAGAAGTTATTTGTCGCGAAAAAGGCTTCTTTATATGTAAAAAAATATACTTAAACAATATTTGTTAGCTGTCAAAATGTAACTCTTAGTAGTAAATAAATTATTTTATTTAGTAACAAATACGTTATAAATAAATGCTTTAGTCTGTCATATTTAAAGAATTTTTCATTATAGTGAATAATTTTTTTTATCAGTGTACAATTATTATACTGTTGAATGTATTTTTTTAGCATTAATAGGTAAATTTATTTCAGTATGCGCAAGAAATTTTTATTAACATTTGCCAAATTTATTTCCATTAAAAATATATTTATCAATAATGAATCAGTGACGTTTTTAGCGTTTTTTTTCAATAAAAAATACCTTTTATTTGAGCTAGTTTAGTTGGATGAAACGAACATAATTTTAATGCAATTAAATAGAGATTATTTAGTACAGACAACTAAGTAAAGATGCCTTCGTTGATTTTTAGATTGTCTCGTCCGTCATGTAATAAAGAGGAAAGGAGCGTTTTTATGACTTGGCTGGGTTATTTTTTGTACTTTTCCAATTGTTTTTAAATGCATTTTTCACCAGGATGTAACAGTACATTAAACTTTTATATGCTCTCTAAATTCCTTGGAGTGAAATTTCACTCTTAAAGAATGAGAATTCACTTCAAACAAACGTGAAAGGTGAGCCACTCTGATTGGAGTGAATTTTTATTCGTTCTTTAGAGTGATTTTTTTCACTCCAGAGATAGAGCAAAATATTAGCTCCAACTAAACTACTTATAGTAACAATGACGTATAAATGTGCAGAATTTGTGTAATGTTCGGTCAACGTGGAACCGTTTACTCAACATTTGTGATAATTGCTGCTATTTCTGCAGCAATTACTATAAGGGATTCAAATGCAGTGAAATTTCCGGAAAACCCATTAGAAATAAAATTAAATCTTTCTTCTTAAATTTAATTTCAAAGCATATAAAAATCTTTTTTTGAACGAATAGCACTGTAGTGAGGAGAAAATCTCACTCTTTTTTAAGTGAATTTTCACTCCAACATTTGGAGAACTCTTTGAGAGTGATTTAAAAACTGTAGTTTGAATCATTTTTATGGCAAGAAAGCACTCTTGCATTATTTTTGTGAAAACTTGAAACGCACTTGTTTTAAACGATCCGATGTAAACAAATTTATTTGTTATGAATTTTAGTTTGCTTTATGATTATCCTTATATTTTATTCCAGAAGATAGGCACCTGCTTGAAATTACATGTCTTGAAAGTACAATATTAAACGATACTACAGAAAAAATTTTGCAGCCTTTCATGAAAAAGCACATTTTCTTTTCTATCCGGAAGAAAAAAAATATAAGACCGTTTCCAACTCAAATCTGTCAATATAATGTAGTTTTATTTTTCTCATGCAAAACTTATTATTCTCCATTAATTAAAATTACTGTGTGAAATTTCCCTACATTCACTTCATATTAAAAAAAGTGTCTTATTTGGCAATAACGTTATATTCGCATTTTTTATACAATTTCCTAAATATTAAAATAGTATCGCGGAATCAGTCCTTTATGTTACAGTTGTTTTTTATATGTGTTTAAACAAAATTAATTTTTTTGTTGTTATCTTAGGGACAACGACAGGTCGTCTCTGAACTGTGCTTCAATGCTGAAGGGTGGATGGTGGTGGAAGTCTTGCGGTCGTGGGTTAAACGGACTCTACTTGAACGACCCGCAAGATCTCACAGCACGGCAAGGTTGGTACATACATGATTATAAATCGGTTAAAACGTTTATCTTTACTTTCGTTTCGTAAGTATACCCGATCCATTTGCAGTATACCTTTTCTCTATATGATACCCTTTCTCCGATTTTGTGGTCAATGATTGACCGTAAATCGTGGTAGACTCAAACTTACTTGCAACCGTTAGCCATACTAAATTATTTACTACCATCAAGTTGAAATATGGACAGTTTAATCTTCTATTTCCTACCTATCTGAGTGATTTCGATGCGTCGTTCTTTTTGACATATAAATATTGATTTATTGACAGTGTTTAAAGAAATTATGCTAGAGCTTCTAAAATCCTGTTATGAAAGAAAGTTAAAGAACTCTTTTTTAGTTTAATTTACTTTCTGTTTCATCTGTGATAAAAAATTTAGTAAAATTAAATACTTATAATAATGACTGAATGATTTCAAGTTAAATCGTTTTTTTTTAATTATATATGTACATATTTTAGAATGAAGTGTATTTAATGATATTTCGCATTTAAGTTCAAATAGTAAAAATCACAGTAAAATAGTTACTATTTATTAATTCTAATTCAAGAATAATGAACAGGTAATATTCCTTTCTCGACTTATGCTTTGTATCAACCCTCCTGAGCACGATTTGTTTTTTTTTCCCTGTAGAAACAATGTCCTAGTGTGCAGGAGGATTGAACAATTTTCAAACTACCGATTATTAAAAATAATATATTATAGTGCAGGTGAAAATAATACATTGTGCATCTAGGACGCAAAATAGGTGTTTGCCAATGAGGGCGAGTTTGGCGCCTGAGTGAAGCAAGGTTGGCAATTCGAACAAATTCGAACCTGTTCTCCCTTGTTGCACATATTATTTCCTCATACGAGAGCGTGCTGTTTTTCTGCAGCGTCATAGGTAGCAAAATAGTATTTGGCGCCCAGAGTGTCATAAATTTGTTTTGCTCCCGGATATATTTATTTTGCTCTCTAGGAAGAGAATGCGCTATTTTGCTCCCTCTATATAAGGAGCAAAATACCATTTTGCGCTCAGAGTGTGAGAAATCTACTTTTCGTACCTAACTTTTGTCCTATTTATTCTAAAAGAACAGAAAATACAAAGAAAGCTAAAACATACTAATACATCGTATAATAATTTTAATTCACTCTAATAGTGTATTATAATGTATATATAGTTACTAAAACATCAGCGAACATAATATTTATCGGTCTTTCAAATTCTACAACTATTAAAGGAATAATATTTGAAAATTTCATTATTTGGAGGCAGAATTATATCAATAACTTTCGCCTCGACTATATTACAATAGTTCTCTAAATAATGTTAAATAATTAAAGGATTACATTCAATTTTATAAAATTTTCAAATTACTTACTAATTACATAATATTTTCGTATAATTCTATACATAATTTAAAACAAAGTATAATATAAAATATTAAAATATCAATAAATATAACAAATTAGATCATAACCAAATATTGGTAGTTCTTGCCCCTGGTAAATGGCAACCAGATAACTTCGGTGACGGTATCAGGGACATTTGTGAAGGGGCAGAACAAAACTAGTAGAGTGGATCTACAGATACAAATGAAAAATAAAATAGAAACATAATGTATTTCTACAACAAATAGTCTGATATTTTGAGTAAAATGTATAGTTGAAGTAAACAATAAACTAATTATTTATTTATTTTTCATTGTGAATAAAATGCAATTCGCTTAGTTTTAATGTTTAATAGTAAATTAATACTTAAATACTAAGCACATCAGCATTTAAAAATAACATACAACCCATTTTAAGTCGTTTAAATTCCAAAATCAAACGATTGATAATGGCATCGTACTCGCCTACGAGAATACACACTCCATTTAAATATTAGGCACAACTCGCAAATCTAATAAGTCTAAAAATGAACTGGCTGAAAGTTATCGCATGATGATGCCGTAATAATGTTTGCGTTGCGAGAGTAATCCCTTATCTACTGTATCATGCTTAGTAAACCATAACATAACTATCTTAAAGGTAACATAATATTTTGTAGTCTTCAGAACGTGCTTTGTAACTACGTACAATATGAAGATTCATTCCTCGTTTAATTTAACAAAATATTAAGTAAAATAGCCTCTTGTTTTACTGTCCGAAATATAGCACAATATAAAATGTTTACATAAAAAATATAATATGACTAAGTTATGATTATAAGACTTTTTAAATATATAACTGCAAAAAATTACAACGTAACATCGTAGCCAATAAAGCTCATTTGAAAAAACTGTTAAATCCTAGAAAGAAAAATGAAATGAATGATCTTGATAAAATTGACAGATATTATGATACATGTGTACCCTCGAAATACATCTGCACTCGAGTTTACAAGAAGCCCTTATGCTCATTTGAAACTTGCAAGGCGTATACTAAGCCTGTATAGTTCGCGAGGGTTATCGCAAGAAAATAAAAATCGGTATTTGATAAAATAAAAGTTTATCTTTCTTGGAGGGATTTATTTAAAAGTTAACGTGATAATCAACGGGGAATATAATCCGTGATAAAAGAGATCACTTTCAAATCATACAAATAAGTCCTTCAAAGCATCAAACTTTATTTTGACTACTTAATTTTGTATTGAAAATTTGAAATATAATAATAATATTTATGATATGCTCAAAAAATGTCTACACTCAGGAAAATATTCACTTGGATAGTCATAAGTAAATAATATGATTAAAGAAAACTTTTTAGTACCTTTATTTCTTTTTAGTAAATTGTATTCAAACTAGAGGATGTTTTCTCAGTTTAATTAAATACAGATGTAAATATATGAATAAATATTTACGAGATTTTTTTCAGTGGGTCAATTTGTACTGAAAATTTCACTTCCCACGTGTTTCTCGTATCTGAAGAATTTAAAGTCTTGAAAAATCAATAATAGTTCTCCGTTGGCGTATGTCCAACTCAATATTTATTCATGATAACGATAATTTTGTATATTAATAATGTAGGTATGTTCTTGAAGTTGTAGTTAAAAAAGTATAATTTTACTACACAATATCTCTGAGTGTATTAATACTTAATAAACTTAGTAGACTAAAAAATAAATATATATTTTATCTCTAGTTAATATTGAACTTAAACATGACAAGTTGGCAACAATATAAGAGTAAATTAAAAATACCAGACAACCTTCATAAACACCAAAAATTTAATTTGTGCTGACAGTTTAAACAACAATTAAGATCTTTTACGGATTTGAAAACTCAATAGTATTAAACATGGTGTGAAAAAAAAACAATTTCGAAATTGACAGCTGTTACATTTCTACAAAACGAAAAAATGCTGATTTTACAAAATCAAAATGATCATGTATGTAATCGAAATTGTCACTATAAATCATTTGAATATTTTTTCATCCTTCGTAAATTCTTTGTCGATTAAAATCAATTATTTATGAACAAGTCTTTTGAGCAACTTTAGCGGGAAAAATATATAAAACTCGATAACAATAAAAAATAAATGAAAACGAAGTTCGTAAAAACAAAATTATTGTAATTATCAAATCCTCAAATTTGGGACTGTTTTGAAAAGTACTATTTTCGCAATTCTTGATTATTGTTAAAATAGTTGCAACGTTAAACGCTTATAATAGAATATTGTGTAACAAGGGCGTAATTACCGATCTTCCTAGTTACCCTCACTTTGCCCGTTTGTTGGAGCTCTTTATTTCCCCCGTGTTGCATATGTTATTTTTTAATTCGACAGGCGTCGGGCTCGATAATTTGCGCCCGAAAATTTCATGACGGGCGCAAAATCAAGTTCTACTCACGGAGTGTTAAAAATGCAATAACATAATCGATTTAAAAAATTGATCTCCAATATTGTATACTTCATATTTAACTTTTTCAATTTGATTTCGGCTTTCTAATCAATGAACAAAAAATATAGCTGTATTGTGGATTTAATAAGTTCAGAGCGAACCAGTAAAAGCAAACAAATGGCCAGGTTTTAAAAAATTAATGGAAACGATATTGATTATATACTGAATATGTCAACAGAAAATATGTACACTGAAATAATAGTATAGTTGTGATGACCATAGTTCAGTCATATCAGTTTGATAGTCAATATTATAATATTATATTAGTTTGCAACAATAATATTCTGTCAGTGTAAGATCATAAATCGTTGATATATTAGAAGGAATTTAAACAAATTTGTTTGATTTAAAGTAGTCAGACCTCGGGATATAGTATGTTTAGGAAAAATATTTAATAAAGTTTCGAAGAATTTAATTTTCACTAATAATGACATTTTTTAAGGTAGAAAAAAAGTTGTGCTTGAACAAAAAAAACGTTAACGTTAAAGTGAAAATTGCAAAAATCGTACGGTAAAATAAAGTATCTTTTTCTCGAAAAAATAAGTCAAGATTAATTAAAATCTAATCATTAAAAAATTCTTAACTGCAAAAAGAAGAAAATTGAGGCATTAATAAAAGTGTGCAGGTTTCAATCTTTTTTTTTTAAGAACTAATGCTTTCTCACGTCAACAATATCATTAGTGATGAAAATTAATTTCTTTTAAACAGTATTAAATATTTTACTACATAATAAATCCGTTTTATCTATTCAAGCAGAATTGGAAATTTATATAACTGTGGAATGCGCACCAATTCATATAAAAGTATATAGAATATCACAGGAAATGATTAAAAGCAGATTTTGTATGAAACAACACAAACACAAATAAATAAAAAAAACTCAATATGAATGATATTAAAATAAAATAATCATTAGATTCAGTACCTGATAAAATATAAAATTATTTTAATAACATTGCTGTACATTGCAAAAAACTGCTAAATCATGTAACCGATTTGATATATAAATCGACTACGATAGTTGGATAAATGGGCATATATAGTTACTATAGTTACAAATTACCGCTGGTCATGTTACGTCCGAATGTTGTTGAAGTATTCCGCATTAATCCAACTAGTTATTTTCCAATAGAATGGGTAATGGAATCTCAGAACAATTCAGGATCTTGCGTAACGTAAACGATTGTTCCCAGTTTTCTTCCTTTACACCTTTCAGCATCACCCCTAATTATAAGTCTCCTGATTGGAGGCATATCCCGCATCTGCGGGTACGATATGTTTCCAAGGATTGCGCTCGTATTCAGACAGGGTTCTCAGAAATCTGGGAACAATAGGAGGCGGAAGTCTACTGGCAGAAGAAATATATAAATAGATAGTCATCGATGGCATTTGGACCGTACGACCTACTGTGACTCTAATGGCACTTATGTCCAATTTGATGCTTGCACAAAAAACTGCGTCACGTGTGTCGCATTGTACAGGAAATTAACGCAGAAATTCGTTTTGAATCTAAAAATGGATAAAAAGGATTTTTTTATATAGATATTTACATTCCAAGCTGACTCTGCATGACATATTATGTAGAATTACAACTTTATGCAGATTCGCCCGCAATCAAAATTTAATATCCCTATGTTAATCGATATCATACACTGAACACAAAATTTAGTGATTTTAATAAAATTTTACTTGAGTCAAGTAAATGTTTTCTTTGAATAGTCGCCACAAAATAATTACTAGAATCAATAGTCACCGTTTACTTGAGAAAAATAAATAATTCCTTGACATAAATTAATATTTACTTAATTCCACAAAATATTTCATTTATTTCAAGTAAAACAATTCTTTGTTTAAGCTATACATCTTTCAGCTTCATTAAATATTTACTTGAAAAAAATAGGTATTTAATTCACCGTATTAAACAATTTCTTCCACCGATTTGGTATTAAGTAAATATGTATTTAACTCCAGAAAATGTTACATTAATTCAAGTAAATAATTACTTGAAAAAAGGTAAATATTTATTTGCGAAAATTTAGAACTAAAAAATGATTATTTTACTACTTGTTGGGTGGTTGCTTCTATATTCGTACGTATTTATTTAACACTCATACACATACAGTACATAAATACATATGGGGAATTGTGTAGACGTAAATTTATTAATACTAAACTTTACAGTCGCTCTCATTCGCATTCACTCACACTTCAACTCAAGTTTTTCTAATATTAACTTATAGCCTATTTCGCTTGTAATACACATACAGGCAAAAGTAAAATGCAGACTTTAATATCAAATGAGAATCGATTTCTCCGATTGCGAATATACAGAATAATCTATTCGCCACCTGTTGACAATAACGAGAAAGTAGCATGTGACACCGAAGCCAAGTAAACCGCCAAATTTGTAATGAGCTACTTGCATTAACAAGAATTAAATTTTTTGAATCAAGGAAATATTATCTGAAATGAAATAAATATTTATTTCAATACAAGTTGTCGAATGAAATAAAATTATATTACGAACTAAATGTTTATTGGTTTTAAATAAACACATACGCGAAGAAAACAAAATTGACGAAAAGGAAGAAACAAACAAACAAAAATTCAATTTCTTGAATCAAGGACACTTTTACTAGAACGTAGTAAATATTTACTCATATTTAAGAGAACATTGATTTCTATTAAGTAAGTATTTAATTGTTCAAAATAAATCCTGATCTTCTTTTAAATTAATATTTTGGTGCGACTATTTAAGTAAACTATTTATTAGAATCAAGTAAATTTCTTTTGATATGAGTAAATTGTTGTCTGGAACATATTTATTGATATCAAGTCTGACCATTTTCTAAATATGATTTCCTGGGCGGAGTAAAACATTTCTTTAAAATGATTTACTTCTTTCAAGAAATCTTATTTACTACCTTCAAACAAATTATTTCTTTGTTTCAAAAAAACGCTAGCTTGACTTAAGACAGTATTTCCTTAATGTAGGATGTAATATGCAAAGGAAAAGGATTTACTTAAAGGAAATAAACCATCTCTTAAACCAACGAAAATTTATTTGAATCACAAACATAATTATTCGATTCAAGTAAATATATTTCGTTAAAAGAAGTAAAATTTTCTTTCAGTGCGACTATTATTTACTGCGTATAGTGCGCCGGCCAAAAGTTTCTGAAAATTCCGAATTTTTGAACTTAGATAATGTGTAGTATTTTCGCCGAATCCTTTGAAGATATTTAAAAAACTCCTACAATATCATTATTAAAGTACACAATAAAGCTGCCAATCGATGCCCTTCATCTTCACTGCAGCAATTATTATTTCTTATTCTTTCTTATTGTTAGTTAGACAGTTTTCTTTTGTTACTACAATACAAGGCCCTTTCAAACAGTTGTTGGAAAAGGTGGGTACGTTTTCTTATTCCCAAATTACGACATTGTTGGTTGTATTCAAGTTAAAATTCCTTGGAAAGAGACATGAAGTTCTTGAACATGCAATTTATTTATATTTCGCAAATCCCAATCATGCAATTTTTTAAAGATGATGCAAAATATTAATATTTGTTCAAAGATACAATTTTTCATTGTCACCTTCAATTCAGAACTTCTTGCTCAGAATATAAATAATAATTAACCTGTAACATTTTGATTCGATTAATACTTGTCGAAAACATACATTATTAACATAACATCAAAATCAATGTAAAGTGCAAATAAAAAGAAGAAATTTGAAAAACAAAATTAATAGTTATTAGATCGTCCAGAAGAACACAAAATAATATCAATAATAAAAAAAAACATTGAAAATAAAGGTGGCCACTAAAGATGCACACGAGATGAGGATATTCTCGATCTCGATTTCGAGAAATCAGGATCTGGACAAATTTTTGACTTCTTATTGTATTCGTCTGCTATTTCATTTTGAAAGATCATCAAGCTTTTCCGTATAATGCACATATTATTTCGTTTATTCCTCAGAATTTATCTTATTTGACTATTATCAAAGAAAATGTTTACTTGTGTTCAAAGGGAACCTGATATTTAAAACATCCACTCTCTAAATTCCTTGGAGTGAAAATTGAACCACTCATTCGCGAAGAATGCAATTTTCACCCTACGGAATTTAGAGAACACAACCTGCAAATAAGTTTTGACTTACCAGTTGATATTTTTGATATCACTGTATGTTATATATAGCATTACATACATAATATATTACTACATCAGCCGGTAATCATAATATTGTATATGCATAGTGTTTAATTTTTGAATATCGTTTATCAAAACGATACGAACGTTTAGTGAAACGCCAGGATCTCATCAAGATCCGAGATTGAGATCGAGAATAGACCTTTAAGGCTCTCGAAATTTCGAGCTTGAGATAATTATTTCAAACGTTTTTGAGATCAATATCGAGATTGACGAATTGCCGTCTCGTCTCGTCTCGTCTCGTCTCGTGCACATTTGTAGACTAATCAATTTTACGAAACAAGGGTACAAAATGTAATTGTTAAGTTTTATTTATAATTATTAAGTATTTATAAACATATAAATTATGTTATTGGAATTTCATCGCCTGATTTGAACAACCCATTTTAGTCTTTGTAAACCGAAATAAATATTTTTTGCAAAACGTCAATGCTTAATATTTCACACATTTATTTACATAATTTCAGCTTTGATCATTACGATGTTTCAAATTGAAGTCAACAATAAAAAATTATGTATTGTTGATAAATTTTAGCATTTTGCATATTTGCGATTCTGAAAATATGAATGAGCAGCATGTTCACGAAATTTTTGTCTTTCTTTTAGAAATTAAAGGAGTAAAAAAATGGCCAACACGGTTCAAACCTATTGGTTGATAAAAGGACCAAACAGGTCTTTCATTTCACGCCCTTATTTCTTTTAGAAATTTTCAAAAGACGTTTTCTTGAATTGTAGAATCAATAAAAAATAGTCCATGATCAGAAGAATTTAGTAAACCTTTTGTCAGTGTTAAAAGTGGAAATATTGCAAAATTCATTATTTTGAACATTTAACCAATAGGATACAATAACATCTGACATAATACTGAGTGCACTAATTAAGTGCTTTATTCACGTAGCTTAAAACATGTCCTTTAATTTTTTCAATATCGCTGATGGATTTAGAAATATGTCACATTATTTGAGGAGTTCAAAAAATCAGATCTTTTATGAACGTTTGTCCGATAGTGCAGTTTAATAATAGCATAATTTATTTTTCTTACAAATTTCATTGTTACATGAAGTACGTTCACCATTTTATTAAAAAAAAGTCTACTTAAAAGTTGAGAATACGAGCTCGACCCGTTAGATGGCACCGCCTTTAGTACCTTCCGGTTTACGGTTCACCATAAAATAATTTGGTCTTCGGGAAAAAAGAAACTACACTGACCTGTATACTCGCCAACATTCTTCAATCTTTTGTCTTGCTATTCACATGCTTGATGCAACACAAAACAAAGATAAGGGAGATGATTGAAATCTCTGCACGAGACATTAGAAAAATGCAATTTAAAACATTCCGATACTCCAATACTTTCTAGATATATTTTATTATTAAACACGAGGGCCTATTTATTAGTAATATAATTACGATTTAAAATCATTTGACAATAGTTAATTCTGTTTTGAATATTATGACAAACCTTTTGAAATCTTTTTCCTTTTGCCCATTATACAGTTTATTGTAATTTTTGATGACATAATATAAAGAAGTCAAAATAGACGAGTCTCTTCTATTTAAACTATAATACGCTGGTTTGAATTGCCATTTAATCCTATGCCAAGAGTGATTAATTGACATAAAGACTAGCTGATAGGTACAATAATTTTGAATATCTAAAATAAACATACTATACAAAATAAATCAGATATCATTTTTGTTATTTAAATACCCGTTTTATTTCAGTATTTTTATTAGATTATTTGTAACACGATAGCGTAAAAATTGATGGAATTTATAATCTGCGGAATACAGCTTCTTACAAGTTAGATTAACGTCATAAATTCCTAGTGTTCACTTAAATTATACAAATTGATATATTAACAATTCAATAGTTATTAATAACAGTAACTGAATATTAATACCGAAATTTAAACTTCAATTATTATAAAAATATGAGATTTAAGAAATCAATATTACTTAATGTAGTTTTTAACATTTCTACTCGTTTAGCAAGTGATAATTAATTCACTTTGTTAATAGTTTCAACAACTCAATTTCATTTATATGTAATTGATATTGTTAAATATGTGGTAAAAGAAATGAAATAAAGGATCTATGTTTACATCAATGCACCATAATTATATCTAATATAGAATTTGATAAAAATCTGATTATTAGATCTGGGTTCCATTTGAATTCAATTAGATTTGAGAGCGAATGCATCAACACATTTTGAAACAGAAAGAAAAACGAGAAATAATCAAATTATCTTAAGATAGTGAGTTTTCCACATAATTGTCATACTTCATTTTTAACCAAAACTAAACCATCTGAGAAGTTCCTATCCCATTCCCTCACCGGTTATACATGATTATTTATTAAAATATAATATTAAAATAATCTACACAAACATATTCATCAAAATACACAACAAGATATCAGAAATATTTTAACAAATGCAAATAACCAAAAAATTCAGTATCAATAGCGCCATTTTGGGGACGCCATTTTGTAATTTAAATCCTATATTGACCAACTTTTAGTGAAACTCATTATGCTCCGGGATTCTGAGACCTTATACTAGCAATAAAAATTGCAGTTTACTGAAAAAGTTTTCGCTTTTTTCCACGTTTTTTTCAAAAAAGCGAAATAAGTAGCCATATTTGAAAAATGCAAAGTTATTAAAAAAAACGGACTTCAGATTCGAAAAGAACATACCCAAAAATAATAGCATTTGTGTGTGCATATAAAACGTTTTCCTAAAAAAAGTCTCTCAATGAATGATACAAATATAGATCATTAATATTTTCATAAACAAGGGAAGACGGAACGAAGCGGCGATTGGGGCGAAGTGACGAATCTCAAATATTTCTATTATGATTATGCTGATTGTAAAATATCATATGTGGTTTCTTTGTTTACACCATTTTTCACATTTTGAGGCATGATATTTCATTTTTGTTCTCTTACCTACCTTTGGGAGCGAGAGATCTAATTTTTAAACAAAATTTTCAAGTCATTTTCCTGTACTTTGTTCTCAGACTGGTCAATGTTTATATTTTGGCAGTTTAATAATCACTATTTATATATTTATATAAATTATCCAAAAGTATATTTTCTGGACTTGTTTATAAAACATGAATTATTACTTTTTACTTATATTAAATTAAAACGGTCGAAAAATTAAGGAATAATGAAATTATTCTATAATGCTTACAAACGTTCTATAACGAACTCATTGCAGTTTAAAACGATTTCCTTTTTCAATTTATTATCGCTTAAATGTTTCTTCCCAGCCTTATGTGTATAATAAATTAAAAAATGAATTTTTTTTCAAAATTAAAATTAATTATTGCGCTCAGGGCAAGGATGTCATTAGCCCTACTAAAGAACACAATATGACATCCTGATGCTAAACACATTTTCACACATATTTGTAGGCGCTAGAGGGATGTTGCCTATTAATATGACACCCAATAGATTATCCAATCCGAAATATTACATATATAAGATCATAAATTAACTCGTTCGACGTGTTCTGAGATTCGCCCTGTTATGTACCTCTGGTGGGTAAAATGGAACTAAATAAATGATGCAAAATTTCATAGTGTATTGTATGTGTACCAAATTATTTTAGTTCTATTTTCGACACCAGAGAACCGATAATTACCAAGAACTATCCTTACTTATATCAAAACGGTAGAAAAATGAAGAAAAAATGAAAATAATTCAACCGAATATTTAAAATGTCAGCACTAAACAAAATATTATCAATTATTTATGGGCGTTTTTAAAAAGATATCCCAGGAAAAAATTAATACGACACCTGTATCGTATATGAACATACATCATCATATATATGATTCATATATCATCATATACGATTCGTATATAATCCAGATATGTTTATGTATGCTCGTATACGGATTTTGACCTGATATAAATACAAATAATCAGATTTAGCTATATATGAATATATATGGGATATATATGCTCATGCATGCTCATATATGATTATATATTACTATATCACGTCAAAATCAATATACTAGCATACATAAACATATCTGGATTATATACGAATCGTATATGATGATATGTGAATCATATATGATGATGTATGATCATATATGATTCATATATGATCCAGATATAAATCATTTTTTCCAGGAATGTGGCTTATATAGATATATGAACCAAGTAAGAAATTTCAATTGTCTTGTTTATAAGTTTTAGTAAAATAAATATAAAAAATTAGAGAAGAATATTGGCTGTACTGTCATATTGAAAACATAACCTCATTCCGCCTTTTAATAAAATTAAGTAGATTTATTTTCTTGACATTTTCATGTGCAGAATAAAATGATTTTTTAAGACTTTACTAGTTAATAAAACTCATTCTAGAGATATTTTCTTAATGTAATTTAAAGAGAGACAAATTAGTAATGCTAACGTATTATGCAGAACAAAAATCACAACACTGAGAAAATTTTCCATGGAAAAATCCCCATACTGTCTGCTTTCTATATTTTCATGAATTAATTAGAATACCTGGACCCAAGTTTCCTCGCCAGTGTGGGAATTTTTTTAATGGAAATCATCGGCATTTTTTTCAGTGTAGTATAACCTTTATAAAATTTACGTATATTTGTAGTTTTGTACCCTTCAAACCTGTTACATATTTTAGGTTGCGTCTATGTTACAGAAATAGATTAATGTGTATAATATGCCAAATAGTAGAAATTACTACATTGTTCAGTGATTTTCACTACATTTTTGGTAGTATAACCTTTTACTCTCTTACTAGAGATGATTTTTTTTAGCAAATTTTATTATGTTTTCTTTCAGTTCAATGACAGTTTTAAAACCTTCCATATATTTTATATAAATATTCCATTATTGTTAATACATTTCATTTAATAATTTAAACACTGTTAATACAATATTATTAGAATCATGGGGATTCAAAAATAACTTTTCATTTCCTTAGTTTTCAACCAAACTTAATTAACACTTGACCATGATTTTAAAAGGCATCTTTTGTTGCAGGAATCGTTTGGTTCCGCTGGAGAGGTTGGGATTACACGCTCAAGAAGGCAATGATGATGATCAAACCGAAAGGTCTGGTGCAGCCTTTGTAAGCAGATGCCAGCTGTCCACTGTGGATTTCGTACATCTAATTTAATTTTTCCTAAATCTTCATTAAAATAACCCTGCAGATTCCTGCATCATTCATCCTCCCCAATCATCATACACTTATTTTTTTTAATCATCCGAAAGGAAGGAACTTCATAACGTTACGTATTATATGTGTTTGACTTAATTGATCGAAACTTCCAGCAAGAGACCTACAACCTGTGAAAGTATGGAGGAAAATCACGAACAATGCCATACTGTCGATTCCTGCTATTTCTTCCGAAATAATACCGAACGGTGTTCCTACACATACACCGGAACTTTGTAAAAAAAATGTTGCTGACTTCCACAAATGCGATTTTTACAAAATAAGTGCAACTATTTTTGTTCTCAAACAGTATAAAACGTTTTACATTTCATTACGATTTCAGTATTACGAAATAAATTGAAAGTAAATTTCAGATTTATACGCGGTTCTTTTTTGAAACAATTTGGTTGGTTGTTAGAAGTATTATATGGGTCCTTGAGTATCATTATTATCAATTGTTCAGAAAAGAAACTTTTATTTCTTTAGAACTAGAAGAAAAACCTGTTTGTTTTAGAAAACTTCCAAATACCACATTTTGGCCTGCCTCTCCACGGACTGATTTATTACATTTCACAAGAGCTTCCTAATTTCAAACTAATGCAGAAAAGCATTTTTCTCAAGATATGCTGAATATTATTCATACTTTTTCCTGGAATTTCACTGCTAATTTAAACGTGTATCTTTTATTACTATTTTTTTACATTTATCTATTGTTTATAAAAATATAACAGCATAATGACTTACATAACATTAAAACATCTAAGAATTTCACGCCTTGGCCCTTCAATGGAGAAGCCAATCAATTAAAATTACAATTCGGCTCGTTCACTTTAAACTGAGCATTAATTTAAGAAAAAATGAAAATCCCGCGAGCATTCTGTTAAAATAATGACGTGTTTTCTCAAAATTTACAAATATCTTTCGAAAGGCCATAAATTAATTTGGTAATATTGACAGTTTATGTCAGTATTGAACCTTCCAGTATTCCATTGACCACAAATTTATTATGTATACAAAAGTCATCCAGTAGGTCAGTTGAGCCTACTTTCATACTGTACCTTTACCTGAACTTTGAAAACGATACCTTTTTGGAAGTGATACTTTTTCTACAATGTCAACAGGTTAAAATTCTAATAAATAACTCAATGACCACAATTCTGACAAAGTACTTTATTTTGGCGATATTACATAGCTAAAAAATGTAAAAAAAAAATTGTATATGTGGAAGTCGCAACATTTTTTATCGTTATAATATCGCATATCCTCATTTGGTACAATCGTTAATAGATAATTAATACAACAACTCGGCAACTGCCTAGAAGTAATGTTTGCAGTTGGACTTTTTGTCGTCCGATTTACTGCATACGCCATCTAACAGTATTCTAATGCCGCGAGTCCCGAAATAGCCGTGCTGACATTACAAACATTAAACATCGTGGAAAGAATCGCAGGAAATCCGTCCGTTATGTCGAAAAGCAGTCTTAGAATAAGGCGCGAGTACTTTGTTATTCCTATGTTTTAACGGTCGTCTTAATTTTAAAAGTACAAGACAATGTGTTAAAACTTCCTTCGACTCATTTTCACGTTTTTTATTCGAATTTGAATTCGTATGTCTGACGAAATATCTTTTGTACGTGTTATTCGTTACGTCACAAAACCATTACCTGTGATACTTTTAAAATGCTGACCGTTTAGATATCTACAAAATCTAATTAAACGACATTAAAAAAAACTCGTTAAAAAGCCTTGAAAGAATGTAACGTCGTTATTCCGACGCATTTGTTAGCTACGTCTTATACAATCGTCGTTAACCAATACTTGTTAAAAATTCATTTCAAAAGAATCTTTATATGTTTTCGTTATTTAAGGGTAATTTGAAAAGCCCAAGTTAAAATTTTAGATGAAACTTATTCCGATAGTTCATCTTTTAATAATTATTTATGATCGAAATAATTTGTAAGACTGCACGTACCTACTTTTGAGCGACAGTTTAAAACGATCTGTTCTTGCGTTCAATGTTTTGGGCGGATATTTTGGACAAGTTTTTTCGCAAATTGTCGTTTTTGAAAATCATTGAAAAAGTTTGTACGATAATGAGAATTCGGGTTAATTCCGCTCGCTCATTCAATACTGTAAAAGGTACGGTACAGAGAAAACCTTTACGTATGTTTATATTATTATTTATTTGATTCTTTAGTATGTTTAATCGTATATGTACTTAAAAGTGCACGCCATTCGCTGTTGGGTTACAATATATCGATGTATTCGAATTTTTAATCACTTCTGTAAAAAAAATCACAGATTTGAAAATGTTTAGTTTTGTGATTTTTGTAGATAACAAAAATTTTTTAACGATTTTTAAAATCACAGATTACGGATAAAGTAATCTTAAGTCTCTGAACAATTTCAATGGCAAGATTGCTTAATTTTCAATGCAGAAGATAAGATTATCTTTTAGGTAATGGTTTTCTAAGCACGTTCAGTATCGAACTTTTTTATCTATATTGATTCAAAAAATTTACGCTAAAACTGTCGAAATGAACTCATCTTTTAAAGAAAAAAATGTAATTGTTACTTTCTACTCGTTTGATATTATTAAATAATTTGACCCGATACATACACTTAATTGGATTAAGGTGGTTACACCGACAGTCTTAGTGTGAAAATTTTCAGGTATCTATTTGAATAGGGCCAGATGGTGCCCTAAAAATAAGCTTGAAAATACAAGACTCGAATATTCGTAAAATTGTAGCTCAGCCGGTGGTAAAACGTATGGTATAAGCGAAGGTAAAACCGATAAGAATCTCGATGTACCGTACTTTTAAGCAATAATCGAGTATATGTAGAATGTAGGCGTTTTTAGTTGATAGAGAAACGAGGCTATCGGGACAAAAGCTGCAATGTCCAATTGTGTCGTAGCTTTGCAAGAAGAACGCCCGAATCGTTTCTTCGAAGCTCACACGAAGTATGTTTTACACTAATTTTAATGGCATGGAAATACTGCAAACGAAATAGTACTTGTCCAATCCACGGTCGTTTCTCGAAAGAAAATATTAACTTAATTAATCGAGGGAGAAAATAAAAGATCGAGGGAAAGATGCACCTGGAAAATCATTAAGTTTTGGAGTGATCAGAAAAATGTCCAAGACATTTTGTTTCGTACAATGAAACTAAGAAATTCTTGTTAAATCAAATGCCCTAACGAATTTTAACTATAAGATCCACTTAGTACAATCGTACTAAGAGGTCCAATTACTCGAAATGACGAAGTATTTAAGTACCGTTGATAATGTCATTATTTCACGTCATGTTCTGAGAATGGTTAAAATTCGTATGTGCATTTGAAGTATTTTTTTAAGATTAATATTATTTTCTCATCGAGATGCGACATTTATTCTACGATAAATACATGCTTAAAACAATGTTCTATATATATGCATTAAGAGATAAAGATGTATCAGTTGTAGCAAAGGTCGGGAATAGAAAAACTGTTAAACGAACGAAATTTCTCACGTGCTAATGGCATTTTATGTATATATGGAATCTTTGAATTTCAAGTAAAAAAAATGGCGTTTACGAATATTCAATATTCGTGCGTCAAATTCGAAACGAATTCGAAATTCCTAACGTCTCGAATGTATCTCGTGTAAATATTTAGCCGAACCTCGAAAAGAAGAAACGAAATCTATAAGAAAAACGTCCCGAGCGCTTGGATAATTTTATCTGGAACCTCAAACAACCGGAATTATATAGACTAAAGTTACATTAACCGATTGTAAATAAACCGCAAACGATTAAGTATCTCTTACGTTAAGTTGTAAAAAGCATCAAAATAAAAACGTATGTATTTTTTATGTATTTTATCTAATATAATACAATTTTTATTACAGTCGAATGATGCGTGCACCGTGTAACGCGTAGTTATTATATATTTAATTGGCGTCTAATAAAGTGACTTTTAGAAAGAAATGGCTGAAAAGATCCTTTTGATCCCTCTTCCAACCAAGACATGTAGGTTGTTGACTTCGGTTTGACTAACGACGCTATTTTTTTGAAGGAACCTCTATCGTTGGTCGGCGTTCTAAAAAGAGTATACTATCTTCTCAAGATGCCCTCAGCTATGAATGCAGATATGGGTCTGTACCTGAAAAAGGGAAAAATGGCTATATATACATGGTTTTACATGTGGACCCTCGTTCGATTCGTCCTGCCCATCCTCCGACCCTCGTAGTGCGTATACGAGTACACGTGAGTATACGAGGCTGTTTTTTTATCGCACGACTAGTCTACCTTCTTACGCACGTTTTACGCACGATACTCCAACCGGCACTGGCGTAGGAAATTCTTTTTTTTTTGTGCTTGCCGAGCCCACGGAAATTAATTCAAGTGGGTCTTTCGAGGTCGCCGAATACTACAACCCGTCCGTATCGTAGAATTCTCAGAAATGCGTTGAATGACTATGATACCTCCTACTTCGTAACTCGAAGCTTGGTTTGCTGATTTTTACACCAAAATCGCATTTCAATAGCTAAAAAAAGAAATTTTATGATTTTTCAATATTTTTTTACAAATTTATCAGACAAAAATTATCATAGTTTTATACTAAATTAAATTTGTTTTTATATTTTTTTACATTCCAAATTGACGATAACGTGATACGTCAAATTGAAATTTGGGTTTTGTACAACAGAAACTTCTTCTATAGTAATATCTAATTAAGCAAAAGAAAAAGTTCTTATTTTCTACATGAAAGGAATGAGAAAATAAATGAATCAAAATTTATCATAAACTGTAAACTACACTTTTAAGGTTCAAATATCGAATAGAAGCTGAGTTCAAATCATTAAATTTAAAACTAAATGATTTGCTCTTAGGTTAAATAAAATAATTACCCAAAACCCCATATAACAATAGACGATACATTTTAAAAAATTGAAAATCATGATTCTTTCCGATATTTCCTTGTATTGCTCATTCGTATATAAAAACGGCCTTAATTTTGCAATTTTTACAGTAAATTCACATTTTAGGGTCTAAAAACAAATTTTAAGTTTATTTCATTTTTTTTTTAGAAATTTATAAAGTATGCTATTTTTATTCCAAGTTTAAATTGTGACTTTTATATTTTATTGTGGTTATACTTTTAAAAAATGAGGATTACATCTATTGGAACGTTTATAAACTGTAAAAACTGAACTGACATACAAAGCAAAGAAAAGCGGAATTCAGTGTTAAATTTAAAAATATATGGTATCTTTTTAGATCAAAAAAATGAGCAAGACATTACATAAAAATAAGAAAAAATAAAAATATAGAAAAATGATGTTTCTTTATAAGTTTCTTTTTAATTGCTCATTCATATATGAAAATTTCTGTTATTAATCACAACATTTTCAAAATATTAGAAAGTCATAATACGTAAATATGTATTAATCGAAACAAACAATTATTTTTCTATAATGAAAACGAATCCAAAAAAAAATACTACTGGAATGGATTTATTACACAAAGTAGCCAAGATCCGCTGCCTGAAGCAAAAAAACGCTAATGATAAATTAAATAATCATTTATTAATCTAATTCGTAATAATTTGTTAAAAATATATACAAAGTAAACTAATTCATTTCGGAAATTTTGTTAAACTGATAACAATCATTCAGCTTATTAACAGTTTAATATACAAATTAATTAAATTAGTTCAGTTCGAAATTATAAAACTATAGATAACTAATTTCTAATAATATCGTTTTCGCAGTTTTTCCCGTCTCGATAACCTTTGTTATGATTATTATTATTATTATTATATAAAAGAGGGTTGAATATTTTTTCATTTATTTTGATTTTCATATTAGTACTACAGTATTCTCAAGTATAAAAAAATCCTCACAAACAATGTAACTTTTTATTTAAATATTAAAAATTTGCAAAACATCCGGACAATTACATGCGTCACTCGAAATCGGCTAATTTTTATATCTAATTATCAATATTATGAAAAAAGGAATTGAATTAATGACAGTAAATTATATATTCCATTTAGATTTCAAAAATAGCGAAACTAACATTTTTCCGTATTTCAGCAGAGTTCATTGCAATTTAGACATAACATAACAATTTAGACAAAACAATAACATTTTGTATAACTAATAAATAATTTAATGTAGTTTGTAGGTATCGATTTTGAAAAGATCCATAAACTGTTTAATTTCCATGAATAATAACGTAAAATAAAAACATATTCTTGTTTTCTTTCTGCCTTTTCAATTTACTACAAAATGCTACATAGATAAATTCTGTGGGAACGTTTTACCCTCTACTTAATAAACGGAAGTGAGCATAAAACAGATAAAAATTTGTTTACTTACAGGGCAGATTTTCGTTGCTGATTACAACACCGATTGGCTCGTAAAATGCAGAGATGCAAAAATTATTTTCGAAGTATATAAAATATAAATTTTTAACTTTCAAACGTACTGTATTCCCGATATTGTGCATACAAATATATGACGACTGTATACACGTGATTTGCATCAAAGTATGCATTTTTTTAAGTTAGTTAGTAAACTACCGAAATATTATATGACACACTAAATGAAAGTGCCGATTTGACCACTTTAATTAAGAAGAGTCCAATCGGTACTTTTATGCAGTGAAATTTGGGAGTTTTTTCTTTAAGAATTTTAAAGAGCAGCAGATACGAGACCAATCAAATGTACTTTAAAATAAAAAAAAAAGATATGATTATTAAATATACTAACATATTTATATTTTGAACTAATCTAAAAGAAAGAAGCAAATGTAATGCGCCCTTTAAACACGTGCTTTTCTTTAATGTCTGAAGTTATTCCTTAATCTTCTTTGCAGGGGTAGAAAATGAACCAAAAATAAATCGTAAAAAAAAATAAACGACTCCTCTTTGTACGACTTGAGCGACATGCAATATCTTAGCATTATTTTCAATTTAACAAAAAGTTAATAGAAAATAATATACTAAAAATGGGAACATTCCTAAAAATATTCATAGAGATGTTATTATTATAAATAACTTGAATAATTATTGGCTTATATCAACGGTTATCCTAAATTAATTAATACAATGTTTAATAATAAAAATCTGAGTAATAAAAATAACCGTCTAATGGACTATTTAATCATTCAAACTGTAATCAAAAATATTACGAAGTAAAAATCATGATAATATATTTTTAATATGTCTACTATTATTTAAGCTTTGTTTTATGCATGCTTAGAACAAATTCCTAATCTCTAAAGAATACATAAATAAAAAAACTGTTATCAATTATTCAAAAAATGAAAACAATCCCTTTATTATTTGTTTACATATAATAATTTTTACAAAACATCTTTACAAAACCTGATTTACTAACTTATTAACTATATTATTAATAATAAATATTATTAAACTTTAATAATAGTTTGGAAAATACGAAAAAAATCATTAAAATTGTATATATATTTTCTTAATTTGGTAATTTAATTTACATATTTATTAATTTATATTTTTTTCCATTGACGTACTCATTTTTAAAGTTCTTCAATTTTATACGATTTCTTGCGTCTTTCTTGAGAATCGGATTCATTCGAACTGGACACCGTATTCAATACATACAAAAATTATTTTTATTTTTTCCCACTTTCTTAAATTCAAGATAATACACTCCGTTAACTTCCAGTTTCAGTAATTTGATAATTTAACGGAATAATTGCTTGTAGGTTATGTATGTTTATACATCATCTATAAAAATGTACACCATCATATTAACATACAAAGAACTAAAAAGAAACAGACTTATTTCGTACTAAATTGTATACTACATATAGTTTGTGGTAATATTAAATTATACATGTAATAAAAAATTATTAAATGGAATTGTCAAAAAATTATTTGATTTAAGAAAATGAATAAACATTTAAGTTTTTGACGTAGAAAATTAAAAATATAATAGAAAAATGATATCCTCATTTCAACATCAAAAACGTAATCATTTCTTCATGAAAATGATATGGTTTGCAGGAAATCAGCTGATTTTTGAAAATCAGATAATAAGTTGGAGCAAAAGATCATGGGATTAATCACGTGATTTCATTATGTATTTTAATCACGTGATTTTTGTTACAGTGGGAAGAACGAATTTGTTATTTATTTTCGAATTTTTTTCCTGCAAAGTAGTATAGATGCGATTTTTATTTTGTTACTGATTTTAAACGAAATATACCTTATCAAAATTTCGATTTGATTGAATGATAATACAAATAAAAAATCCATCCGGTTTACGGTCGTTTTTTAGTAATTTTTTTAATATAGTATGCCTGGTATTTCCTAACGACAGCATTTAATTAACTATATATGAATTCTTAATGAAACATATTAAAAGGTGACATGTTTTTTCTAATTTATTGTAGAAATAAAAACAATTAAAAAACTATCAAAATAATGAAATACATGGAAACAATCAGGAATAATAAGAAACTACAACAAAAGGTAATAATCCGTTAAAAAAGCAACAAGATGCACAACAAATTTGATATATCTTTCGGGTATTTAACCTAATAATTGTTTTTTAATTATACGCGATATATGGCGTTTGATAGAAAAGTTATCATGCAGGCATTCTCAATTGTTTACTACATTATTCTATTAATACATTCGTTATCTTTGACAGTGAACGCGTTTTGAAACCCGTTTTTTATTTATTAATTTTGTACTTTTTTACTGCATCAAACCCATGTTTATGACGAGATGACATAGAAATAGAAATGAGATAAAATGTAATAATTCGATTTAAAAAATTGAGTACAAATTTTAATTCTTTCGGAGTTTTCTTACATTTCATTACATAAAAATCAAAGTAAAATAACGAATTGTTATTTTGTGACAATTCAATTAAAAATTAATTTAAAGAAACTTTTGGAAGAAAATTTAAATATTTGTTTTTTGGTAATTCGTGAACTGAAATCTAATAAAACTAATAAAAAAGCGTATTTCAACATTTGTTTTTTTATTTACTTTTCATTATCTTTTTTTCAATTAAAAAACAAAAAAATTAGCAAAAATGTATAAAAAATCTAATGTACTTTATCTGCAATTTGTCAATATCTGTTTAATTTTTTAAATTAATTAAAGCGAAATGTTTCAGGAAAATTTTATAACTTTTCAGAAATTGTATGGAATAGTGCCCAAAATCGTATACAAGAAATGATAAACTCTTAATGAATAGTTTTATTAGAGAACAGTTTATAAATGAACCAAAAACAAATATTTAAATTCTCTTCAAAAAGTTTGTTTAAACTGATTCTTAATTGAATTGTCAGAAAATACGAATTTTATATTTTACTTTGATTTTTATATAAAATGTAAGAAAACTCCGAAAAAATTACAATTTGTACTCAATTTTTTTTTATCAAATTACATTTTATCACATTTCTGTTTCTATTGCATTGCGTCATAACAAAAGGTTTTGATGCAGTAAAAAAGTACAAAATTAATAAATAAGAAACGGCATTATGAGATGTTTATGAACTCATGTTCAGAAAATCCACAGAAAGTAGTAAATCTGACTTCTTTTAGAGCACACTTCAAAATCTTTCTAAAATAGCAAAAAATATTTTTTTTTAATTTTAGTGGGATGCAAAGATAATTTTTTTTTATTAAAAGATTATCATTTCTTTTATACGATTTTGGGCTTTTGAAATGTTATAAAATTTTCCCCAAATATTTCGTTTTGATTAATATAAAAAAATGAAACGGATATTGACTAAAATATAGATAAAATAATTAGATTTTCTATCAATTTTTGCTAATTTTTGTGTGCTATTTAATTGAAAAAAATAATGAAAAGTAAATAAAAAATCAAACAAATGTTGAAATACATTTTTTAATCGTTTTATTAGATTGCAGTTTACGAATTAACAAAATAAAATATTAAAATTCTCTTCAAAAAGTTTTTTTAACCCATTAAGGGCCAAATGGGCCATTTTTCGTGGTCAATTTTTTAGTTTCGTGATCAATTTCGTTTGGTACTGACGATGTGGGTTTGTCACCAATTCTACGACATTAAGAGTGTTCCCGCGGACTCAATTTTCATTAAAAATGAACATATCAGGGGGCAAATTCTTCGTCTTTTCAAACTCTACAACTTTTTCTAGTTTGACATTTCGTTAGCTATTTTGCGAAATGAGTTAGATGCTAAAACCCGCAAAAATTGGCCATTTTTACCATTTTTTTGAGGCCATAACTTCAGAAATATTCACCGCAGGACAGAAACATGAATTGTAGGGCTTAAAAAAAGCTTGAAAATGAGCCCTGATCCATTAGAATAACTTGAAAAGAAGCCGAGTTATTGCAAAAAAAAGTAATTTTTTTTTTTCTAAATTTTAATCTCAGATCGAATTTTGGTACAGGAAAAAGTTACTTAGAATCAACTGAGGAATCCACTATTAGCCGGTTGGCATAGACAAAAGGATCACCCTGTATATAACAAATATATCACAAATAAATTTGATTTTATGTCAAAAAATTGTTAAAATTCATATAAAATGCATTATTCATAACATTTTTTTGTAAGCAAAAACTAATTGCACCATGCAATTAATGAACATATGACGAATCTCTGACATAACTGCGGCATTTATTAGGCATTATAACACAATAAAAAAGCTCACGTTGACCCTTCCTACTCTCGACCGAGATTAGTCCGAAACCTTGAAAATTTCAACTTTCTAAATTCGATTTATCCAGCAGGAATCCTGCACGGTCGACATTCGGATGAGGTATTCTTTTACAGCATCCCTTTTCAAAGGTAATAAATACTCTGTTTTCATATTTTATTGCCTTTCCTATCTACTACCGCATCTATTGTTCTCTTCTCTCGCCCCTATTTTCAATGATAAAAAGTATGCATGCGACCAATTTGGCGCAACAAGTACCTAACCAGTCAAATCCATAATCAATCACAAAATCAATTGTTTCTTCTTCCTCAATTACCAACAAAAACCTCCGAAGTATATTTCAAAAATACAAATTAAATTTACGACAAGTACAAATCTTGGTTTTGTGAAGGAAATTAGGTGAAAAGACGCCGCAGTCATCGGAAGTTCAAGTAGTACAATGCAGTCGCCATTTTTCTCGGTACGCGGTCAATTCGTTTTTCATGCGGCACCGCGACGTTCCATTTTCGTTGTTTAATCGATAAGAAATTTCGGGCGAGTTGATTTAATGACGGAAATTATTTTCCAATTATCAGAGACGATAAGGAAATGACGTTTGAGGAGAAGGAGTGTAATTTTCCAGTTCTCCGAAAGGTAAAACTGCTGATAAAATTCGTGGGGGTTGACGGGAACACTAGCGCCCTCTGCGCAGCACGCTCAGGAAACGCCAAGTGGACGTGTCTCGAAAAAAGCACGGCCGACATACACGAACGCGAATGGCGGCAGAGTGGATGTGGATCGTAAAGAAACGCGAGTGGGCAATTCTACTTCAACGTTCTTAGTGTTCAGTTTTAAAGATACGCGTTAAAGACATTGAAGGCAGGACTTTTTAAGTTCAAAAAAAGTGCGTCGCCCAATTTCATCGAACTCAATTTACCGAAATCGTGAGTACCGCTGTGATTTTCATCTTCGAAATTTCTCGCGTGTCCGCGCTAAGAGTTTTCTTTCGATTTCCTCATCGCTCGATGCAATAAACTTGAGGAGTGTTTGTGCCGGCCGGTCTATTTTCAACGTTTACAATTTCAAATCTATAACCTCAATGTCAACTCGAAAACTCGATCATCTCTCAAATCATGATCTTCTTGAGTATTTTAAACGTGGTTTTTTATAATAAATCATTTAAGAGCTTCCCAGTGTTGAAATCTCTATAAAATTTATTTTTTCTCAGACAGTTTTAGGTTAGTGACATTTGTATTCATAAACAATGATGGATTTTTCTACGCTTCAAATGTTTATCACAAATTTCATACGAGTTGCAAATACAGAAAAATTATAAATTAATATTCTTGTATTTTTTTAATGCTTATTTTTTGTTGCTACATTTCTACCGACATGTCACAATTCAAAGCAAAGTGTATTAAAACAAATGTTATTCATAATTTCAAAGTTTATTAGAATTCTGTATTATTTTTTTACAAAAACTGAGGTACTGATTGATTATATGAAATTGGAAATTTGATTGCGTAGTTGGTATCTCTCAATCGGGCGTGACCACAAACATTCCTAAATTTATTGGTCATCACAGTAAATAATTTATACACTGTAAAAAATGAAAATGAATCTTACAAACTCATTGTAATTTTTGCATATACCGTTTTGGTAATAATCGTATGTTTAATATACACTGTAAAAAATAGAAATAAAGTTTACAAATTTATTGTAATTTTCATTAATTTTTAGTCATTTTCATACTTATATTGGATTTTTACAATAATTGGTAAATTTACCATGTACTCGATTTTAACCCATGTACAGCCACTTTTAACGAAGGGTATTTACAAAACGTTGTGAAATTCCTAACCTCGCATAGAAAATTCTCAATTTCACTTACACTGTAAAAAATTCGTAATGAAATAACCCACATATAATGGTAATTTTACAAGCTTGTTGTAATTTCCCTTCGCTTAATGTAGTAAATTTACAACAAACTTGTAAAATTTACCGTCATACGTTATTTCATTACAGATTTTTTACAGTGTAGGAAATTTACAATGTTGAACTTTGGCAAATCACCATATTTTTACGAATGAAAATTACAACAGATTTGTAAAGTTGATTTCCATTTTTTACAGTGTAGAGTTTTAACCATTCAAGATTAGGACTTTTACAATATTTTTTTGTAAATTTACTATTTGAAATTAGAAGTTTTACAATGTTATTGTAAATTTCCCAGTCAAACCTGTGTATTAAGCACAGGAAAATTACAATATATATTTGTCCTACATTAAATGCTGGTAATTTTAGAGCCCACATTTTGAAAGTTGTAACTTTACAGCTCAAAAAAAGTTAAACATGGATAATTTTTGAGCCCATGCTGACTTGTAAAGTTACACGATTATTACTGTGTATTTATTTTCATGAATAAAATAGGCTTTGTTTCATTTTAAAAACTACACAGCATGATTTACTTTATTTAATATTTTAATCTGATCGACAAAGTATTCAAAAATTAGTTCTATTAAAATGCTTGTATTATATTGATGAAATTAAAATTGCAAGATATTTTTTTACTGCTACTTCGAACCGTGATTATTTTTATGACGCTGAAGCTAGCAGCAGATTCGCAGCAGCGGATTCAAGAAAACTGTGGAAATGGATAATTTCTTATTCAAAATTACTTGTATTTAAACATTTATAGACAAATTTTAAACAAATAATTTGTTTTTGGCAATTTTGGTGGCTGAAAACCATAGTTTTTTTTTAATCAGATACTGCAAATCTCCTGCTAGCTTCAGCATCATATTATTTTTTAAATAAATTAAGAAATTTTATTTAGACCTTTTTTCGGTTCTGTTAATTAATTTTTTATAGTCCTTGTTTCTCACTAGATTTGGTGGCCGTTATGGACTTTAAATAATAGAGATAGAAGTCTATATATTTATTTATTTATTTAAATAAAATATTTAAAACAATTAATTTATCATCAGACGAATGAAAGAGATTTTATCTATTGAAAAATAAGGTCCATAACGGGCACCAAATCCGATAACAAATGAGGACCATAAAGAATTAATTAATGGAACTGAAAAAATATCCAAATAAACATTTCTTTATTTACTTAAATTGTATTTATTTTTAATCTTATATTTAGGTTATTATTAAGCAGTAGTCAAACATTTTAAAATCCTGAGCAAAATCACTTACAAGAATTATCTGTACATTCCTGAAAAAGCTACTACATTTCATTTAGTATTTAATTTGCCATAAAAGACTTAATTAAAATATTTTAATCAAAGACTTTATATTTTAATCTGTAGGAATTTAAGTTTTTTATTAGAAACAGCCTTTTTATATACATGAAGTTTCAAATGTTCAATTAACGAGTTCTCAGAAATATCACATTCATAAATTGCATATTTTATTTAATTGCCATAATAAAAGGTTTGAAAATTAAGAAATTATACCTTTATTTGATTATTTTGTTTCTGTGGCATTATAAAATCACACTTCAGTTTTACGTACACTCAGAGGAAATTCTTACTTTGAAAGTGATAAATATATGTTTCCCTCGGTTGTTTCACTGTTGTAGGTGAAATTGTACAATTCACAATATTAATTTTATTATAAAATTGTAAAATTATCATGTTTAAACTGGGTCTTATTAATTACCTTCTCTGAACAATATAATTTTACCAAGTTTTGAACCATTATTTTGTGTAAAATTGTATTTTCAATTGTCAAAGTACATGACCCTTCTCTTCCCTTTCGCAGTTCACGTCTGTGTAAAATCACTTCATTTCAATGTAAATTTACACTTTTTTTGGTAATTTCACACTGTTACTATTGACGTTCAAAGTAGGTCCTACTGATTACCCTCGTTGAGCGTAGTAATTTCACACTACTCTATTTTACAGTGTTCTTGGAAAATTGTTCATTGAATATCCGGAATTTTCGGGTACATCCTACCTTTATTTTATAAAAGTATTACAAACAAATCATTTTAATAATTCATTAAATAATAAAGGTAAATAAGATAAAATACAGGCATTGTATACTGCATGATGATTACGACACTGATGTAGACACTTAATGTTGAACTTTGTTAATACATATGCACTATGAAAAGTAGAAGTAAAATTACATTCCCATGTTTTTACAGTTTTGTTGAAATTTTCTATTATTTTCGTAGTAAAATTACAATTTTCTTGTGAAAATCATTCAGCAATAGAAAGAAATTTACCATAAATATGTAAAATTTACAATGGAAATGTAAATTTACAACGTCAAAGGTGGAAATAAAAATACCAGTAATGATTTGTGGTAATTACGTGGTAATTTTACATCGATTGTGTAATTTAAAGAAATGTAATTTTACATCATCTTTGTAATTTTCCATAGTTTTTCACGTAAAATTACAAGTGTACTGCAAATTGTGCTAGGGATTTATGCAACCTTCTCCTCTGTCTGATTTACAGTGCATGTGTAAAATTATGTCAATGCTATAAATTTACCATGATTTTCACTGGTATTACAATTTACACCATTTCACTGTAAAATTACATAAAAAATTTTCACAGCATAGATTCCAGAATAACCTACACTGTAAAAAAATCGTACACTGTAAATCGATTCACGTGTAACACAGTAAATCGATTCACGTGTAACACAGTAAAAATACAAGCCATATGTAAAATTACGAGGTAATATATTGCAAATTTACAATCGATGTGTAATCGACGACAATTAAATTTTCAAAGTTCAGATCATGCACAAAAAGAAAACTGAAATAAACTTAAAACAGTAAAAATGGCAGAATTTTCATAATTGCTGTTTACATACAAATTGTATATTGCACTGTAACACCATGTTATTTTACGTACAGCTTGTACATTTACTATGTTACAATGAATCGATTTATTTCCAACGTGATAGGTAGTAAAATCATATAGAAATTTTTTACGGTGTACTATATTTCATTTAGTATTTAATTTACCATAAAAGAAAAGACTTAATTAAAAGTAATAATCAAAGATTTTATATTTTACTTCTGTAGAAAAGTTTTTTATTAGAAACAGCCTTAGGTACCTAAAGTTCCAACTGTTCAATTAACGAGTTCTCGGAATCATCAGTCATAAATTGCATATTTTATTTAATTACCATAATAAAAGGTTTGAAAGTTAAGAAATTATATCTGTATTTGATTACATTGTTATTGCAACGCACAATGGAAAATTGTTCATTGAATACCCGGAACTTCATGGTATTTCATAAATTTATTTTGTAAGAGTACATATTTCAAAATAATTTCATAAATTAATAGATTAATTAATATATTTTTAAAATATTTCTTAGTATTAAATTCAATATAAAAAGATGTCTTTACAAACAAATCATTTTCATAATTCGTTAAATAATAAAGGTATAAGATTAAATACAGGCATTGTACAGTAGTCCTTCCCTTATTCTATTTTGTACAGTCAGGCAAGATGGCGGCCTTCTTTCCTTATTCTAATTTTCCCCTCTCCCCCACTACTTAGATTTGTAGTCTCACTTTTGTCTCTTTTTCTTTTGTTGCGTATGCGCCATTATTTGTATTTACAAAATCCACACATCAACACCTGTCAGTGGGGAAGAATAGGAAATTCATATTAGAATAGGAGAAGAGAAAAAATTATAATAAGGGAAGGAGTACTGTATATTGCACGCTGATCATTTTTATGATATAAAATTAATATTTATATAAATCAAGAAATGAACATTTCTAGATTTATTTAAAATATTCACGGTCGAAGTAACGCCAAAAAACATCTTGCAATTCAAATTAATTAACATTCAACTTATTTGCTGAAAGTACTACAAATTCTAAATGGAAATGATTTTTCATCAAAGACACTTGTTGTTAAAGTTTGTTAATATCTATAGGATAAAATTGAAATTAAAAAATATGTTTTTCTTTTCAGGTTCTTAATTTAGATTGAAAGCCTTTTAAAAAGTTTCAAAGAGACAAATTTTGAAGTTTAATTGCTTTCGATTATGCCACTCTTTATTGGTAATTGAAGAAATATTTGAAAATATTGATGTATAAATAAGAAATCTTGCCTAAGACAAATAAAATAATTTGTAAAATATGTACATGAATCGAGATGAAAAGATGAAAAGTAACTCAGGTTCACGAGATTACGATATATGCACAACAGAAAATGGTCATAAATTTGTTGTCAAATGGAGTCCCCAAGAAGATCTGAAATTTTATGCGAAAAATCGATTTAGTTCATCACGAATGTTGAGTAAATCCGTGCCTAGAAGAAACAAGCACATGGCGAAAATACGGATAAGCAGATCTTTAAACTTTGATATGGGTGGTATGTCGCATAATACATTGTCTCCCAATTCAAGTTCGGAAGGATCAAGTTTTGAAGATAACCGGCATTTATCCAGAGCAGCTAAAATAATGAGAGCGCTTAATAATAGCAATAGTCCTCTACTTGTTCCAAGAAGGAAAATTAATAAATCGCTCAATTTTGATCTAAGTCCTAGTCCAAAGAAGTCCATAGGCTCCAATAAAAGTCCTTTGAGCGTAGCATCTATAAATTTCAGTTCACCATCGCCTATAATAAGTAGAAATTTAAATTACGATGCAAGTTCAAACGGATCTATCAGTAGTTTAGCTGGGACGTCTGGAGAATCAATGGATGAAAATCAAAATCAAACACCATCGCAGCAGCGCAGAATTGTTAAAAAATCATTAAACTATTCCAGTCCTCGTCCAGATTCAATTGCTGGTTCACCATGTAACATTCGTTCACTGATGTTAAGAGCTGGCTTGAAGGAAAAAATTGATAAAATTGTGAAATTAAGTACACCGAACTCCACACCATTCAAAACCGGCACAAAACTTCTAGTTCCCGGAAAGGATATTACAAGTACTCCTAGAAACTTATATCAAGATTTTCTTGAAGATGATAGTGATCGACCAAAAACTCCTGAAAATATGTTTAGAATTATTCCTGAAAGCATGAGTGCTATCAAAAAAAGTCATAAAAAGGTAAGGTTTTTAATAATTCTATCATTTTTCCATTGTTGACAAACGTAAATACTAATTTTTATTTATTTATAGGAAAGATTATCTCGACGATTAGATAATGGACCATTAGACTCGAGTTTTGAGAGTATAATCGTAAAAGAAGATGAGGTAAAAGATGTTACCAAAGAAAGACCGACAACGCCAATTAAAAATGATAGATGTGTGAGCCCAACCTTTAGTGTTAGTTCAATAAAACAATCTCACAAGAAAGATAAGAGTAAGAGAAAGTCATCAGTATACGATTCCGAAGACGACATGTCGGATACTGGATCGCTCTTCAATTACAATTGTGAAAGAGATGATGAAGATACTCAGCAACTAGGTACATCTTCAGCGAATTCCCCTCAACCTGACGAAGTTATGGATCATAGGCCAATAAATAATTTCATGGAAACTCGATCGAATTTCTCAACACCAAGAGAAAAACAATTGCATCGTCAAGTTGCACTGCTTGATGGAAATAATGAAATACAAAGAAGTGCTTCTCCATCAATTGTTATAACTTCAGCAAAAAGTCCAGCAGAGCGTCCAAGCACGCCTGAAAATCGGATCAACTTTTTGCAAGAAGTTATGAAGAGTTCAATCAAGAAATCTCATAAGAAGTTAAAAGATGACAAGAAGAAGAAATTATTAAGGCCAAGAGTTTTGGATGCAACTACTCCTGTTCACACGAGAGTAATGAGGCATTGCAACGAAGATGCCGAATTAAAGAATATTAGCAACATTGACAGTCGAGCAGCCACGCCAGAAAATATCAATTCCAGTCGGATGTTGTTAAATCATTTTAGTTCCGTTAAAAAGTCACATAAAAAGACAAAACATAAGAAAATGTTATCAAGCTTTGTGAGACGTCAAAAATATATAAGCGCAGAAAATGATAAGACTGACTGTGATCTTAACGACATCAAACCAACAGAAGAAAATACCGGTTTAAACGATGAAGGTGTACGAAACGCAAACATAAGTTGCCAATTGTCATTTAGCCCAGAAACATCGTCAACAAATGTACTTAAAGAAAATAAGGAAAATGTTAAAGTTCATTCACCAGCAGTTCCGGAATCATCTCCAAAAAAACGAAAAAATAGTTCAGATGATGTATTGAACAGTTGTTCGTTACTCAAAATTTCTCCTAATGCCTCTACTTCTTCAGAATATCAACATGCTAACGAAGATTTTAAAATATTCACACCTATCAAAAAAAGGAGGTCATACCATAGAATACCGGTTGAATTGAAAGTTAATTCATCTGATATAATATTTGATGACGGCATAGACAACATTTGCAGTTCGAGGTGCGAAACCCCCACTACCCTTCCACCTGAATGTCAAGACTCGCGAATGGAAAGAAATTTCGTTACATCTGTAGCAAACATTCGTTTGTCTACTTCACCAAATAAAATTCCGCTATTAACGGTTAATAATGGTCAAGATGCAATTGTAGATTCCAGCGGGAGGCGAACTCCGAAAAATACATTCATGGAATCCGTCATTCAAATAAGTTCAATTAAGAAATCTCATAAGAAGGACAAACGTGCCAGTAGACTAAGGAGAGACGCTGCAGCTAACCTAGACGTATCTCTCGGAAGGAAACCGATCGAGCCATTTACGGTGAAGGACTCGTCGAATGAAACAAACGAATCTGTTTTGTCGAGTCCTAAGCCATCTACAAGCAGCGAAGGAATTTGCATAAGAAATGCAACACAAGATCTGACACAGGAAAATTATAGTTCAGTAAAGACACCTCCGAATTGCTTGAAAGTCAAGGCTTATATGAAACTAGTTCAATCTGCGTCCATAAAGAGGTCTCACAAGAAAGTTCGAGAGGGCAAACGAATGAGCTGGCTAGTCCAAGATCATAATGTGTCGGACGATGGTTCAATTTTCTCAGAAGAAGACAAAACGGAAACGTGCCGCCGAGTCGTGCAAGCGACCGACTGTGCAATAGGAATATTAAACGATAACAAAATTTGTGATACCAAGAGTGTTAATGACTGTCAAGTGCCTACAAGTGCAGAAACGAATGAGCAGGTAATGTATCAATTTGAATATAATTAAATATAAAATTGTAATGTTTCTCAACTTTTGTTTCGTCTTAGTAAAGTTCAGTATCTTTTAATTTGGTTTTGATATTTATCGGTCAGTATTAATAATAACCTATAAGATTAACTTAAGATTAAAATCATCATTCTAATACGTAGTCGTTTCTTTATGCATGAAAATTTAAGAAAAATCAGAATTCAAAGTTATCGATATTTGGCATGAAACTATTTTTTTCTATAATTGATTTCTATTGTAAATTGAAGTATTTATTTTATTTATTTATTATAAAACTAACGGGCAAAATTGCCCTTAGAAGAAATTACATAGCATGTGGAGGATCACTTCACCATATAACATATAAATAAACAAATTACAACTAATTAACATATTTCAGAAATAATTCGCGACATTTAGTATAAAATAAAGAGAAGTTATTAGTGTCGATAGCATAATGAGAAATTCCGTTCCATTGTCTAGTCAGTTTAGGAATCAGCGAATTGAAATAAAAATTTTATGTCAAGGTTTTTTCTAAAAGAGGTCTATAAAATTGATGTGCATAAAATGCACCACGAAATACAAAGGAATTTTTGAATTCTGTAATCGAAGTATATTTCTAATAAGCAAAATATCATTGAGTTCGTGAGTTGATTTTATGGTGTATATATTAAATAGCACCGAGTGGGACAGATAACTATGTATATATATATATATATGCGAATAAAATGACATTGGATTATTAGTTTTAGATGACAAATATCTGATAAATTTCCGTTGTGTTCGTTCCAATAAGTTGATGTTACAGAGAGTAGGAGTCCAGATAGAGGGTGCAATAGTTGCGATAAGACAAGAGACTTATAGAGTGTAATAATTGCTTTAGTGTCTTTGAATGACTTAGTGGAACGAATTAGAAATCCCAGTGTGTAATGAAAACAATCGATATGCTACATGAAATCATTTTTAACAATAATTATCACTATTATAAAATAGTTAGTAAAATAGTTACGAGAAATTCGGCAACGCTCGACCCAAATTAAAGACCTACCGACAACATTTTTATTCATTTTGATTCATTGAATTTGATGTGTTAATAATATAATGCCCTAACCTAAGAAAGACATTTCTAATAAGCAAAATAGCCGCATCTACTGACTCGTAAAGTAACAAGGTTGTAACTCAAATCCTCTAAAGTATTTTCGAATCATCTGAATTAAAAAGTATGCAGTTACGGTTTTTTTGTTTCTTATTTTGTAGATACACCGTTTAAAATATTCCTTTTATTAATCGAAATAATGGTTATTTGTTATTATATATGCAATTAAAAAATTTTTTTTAATCTTTCCGTACATTTGTCCTACATATGACTTATCAATTATCAAAACCAAATTAAAAGATACAATTTATAAAATAAATAGTCGAGAAAAATACTAAAATGAATATTCAGTATATTGATAACAAATATATATTTCAGGTTTCATCGTTACAGCGCAAAGGTACAAATAATTATTATGAAAATCGTTCCGACGATGGCTCTATTTTCGGCGAAGAAGAAAGACTGGAAAGTCTGCAAGACGATTTAAAGGAATTAGAAGCTGCTGAATCAACGAATACAGAAGAATATTAATATCAAGCAATAGTAACGAAGCGACTTTTAATCCTTTTAGTGCGCTACTTGTATTATATAGAGTTTCCTCGATCCAATTAGCTGGAGATGAAGTTTAGAAGTCTACTAACAGGACGAGCATCATTCACGATTTGTCTGTTAAATTTTATGATGATCGACCTGAAGTACTTTATACAAATCTGTATTTTATCTATTTTGTTAAAGCTCTGCGCGGATCAGTGACTAATTGCTGCGAAGATTCCTCTTTCTCTCTATGGATGTGTTGTGTATTATTAGGTGTACGTGATCTATGGTAATTGGCTACCAGCCTAAATTCTTGGCACAGTAATTTCTAACGAAAAGTGTCTCTAAATTTTACTAATATCTCGACTGTGTATGAGTACAAATGTTTCTACGCAGAATAATTGATGACAATATTTAGCCAATTATTCAATTTTAATACACATGCTTTTTGTTTTACTTTTTTATTTACGTAGACCAGGTTGCGGTTTGCTTAAATTATTATTCACTAACAATATCGACTAAATTAGAATGTGTACTAGTAGTGGAATGAATTGATGATATTTGTTGGCCAATTCGTTCGAGTTAAGACCGTCCTTGTAACTTGAGCACGTGCCTGACTCTGCGAATTTTTATTCAATGAGAATTCGGAAAGGGATTAACATCTTTTTTTTTTTTCTTAAATAGTATTGCATAAGATTGCAAGGTTTACTGATTCTCTAAGGAGCATGAAATAGCATTACCGCAAAAAGGTAGTCAAAGTTTATTTTATAAATCTCTGCGGACAGTTAAAATATTGTAAAATAAACAAATTTGTAATTGGAATACTGGAAGTAAAAGTATATATCACGATATATTAATTAAAACTGATTAAATCAATTGTGATATTTGATTCTTGTTTAAGAATTGATTCAAATAAAATTGTTACGATGCATAAAATATAGTCTCATAAACATAGTATTAGATATATCAACTTATTTTACGTTAATTGACGTGATACTTTAACGATTGTTTTAGTTTCGATAAACAGTTAGTGAAAAAGCGTTTTGTCACCAATTTGTAATGAATTCTTAAAAATATTACTGAATTTATTAGATTTGAAGTCTTCTTGAAATCCTTTTTGTATCACAATCTCTCAATTTTTTGTCTAAGAATAACACTGTGATTCAAAGAATGTTTAATATTGTGATATTAATATAATTAATTCACACAAGGGTGAATATACATTTCTTTAAACTATCAATAATGCAGTAGTTAATTGAATTTTTCATTATAACTTATCGGCATGTATAAGGTAATCTTAGTTACTAATTTTGAATAATATTTGTGCGTATTGTATAAAGTTGCAGACATTTGAACATACGTACACACACACGTGCCTATCTGTTCTAGTTTGGTGGAAGTGGTACATGTAAACTTTTCAACGTAATTATTTATAATTTGTATGAGATGCTTTAATAATTGCATGTAAATTAAATTAACATTTTGAAAATATCTTTTATTGATTCTATGTAAATTTTATAATCGAAAACATTTTTTTTTATATCGATACTTGGATGGAAGTTAAAAACCGTAACATAAAGTATATTATCTGTTCTGGTGTAAGCATTCTAAAATTGTACACAAAATTTTAAACAAATTAAATATAAAATATTAAAAATAAGTTTTGCCACTTTTTGATTTCCGTCTCAAAAATGTATGACCCATATATTTTAATTTCCAACCGAGATACAACCGAAACCTATTTTATTTGTATGACTTTAAATTACCCCACAGAGTAATAGGATGCTAATACAAAATGAAGAAACCAAACAAGTTTTCAACATTTTTTAAATTAGTACAAACATTATTCAAATTTCATGAATTTAATGTTTGTCTGCAAGTATTCAAAATTTAATATTTTTAAAAGACGTTGAAAATCTACCATCTGTGTTCTATTCCATGATGTCCATCGATTCCATTATGGTTGTCTTCGTATTAATATTTGAGTCTCAAAAGGTAACATTAATATCAAATTTTATTACAACAAATACAACATTTTGGATATTTCTAATAAAGGGATATCACGTTTAAGAAAAATACCATACAACAAATTTTCAATATGCATATTAAAAAGTCAACACTGACCATAACATTTTTGTAGCCATTTTGTGTTGTTTTCGTTTCAAAACGTAGTAAAGAGTAATCCATTTAACAAAATACTTTATTGAAATATATTGTATAATGATACACAGTGCGCCTGAACGGGCCGCAAACCAAAAGTTCTTTCACTTCAAATTTTTTTTCTGGATTCGAATCAAAACTATTTTTAGAATATATGGTGAAAATTTCAAAATAATCTCTGGAGCCCGTTTTGAGAAAACCCATTTTGAATTTTTAATTATTGAAATTCCAATATTCTTCATAAAAATAAATAAGACATTTATTCTAATATCAGAATATGTAAAAAGTCATGTAGAATTAATATAATTCATTAAAAAGAAATGTATATCCATTACATTACAATACCATTGCAATAGCTATTAACTTTACATGCATACTATTATACATACAGACTGCGCGCAAAAGTTTCCTCGCATATTCAGGATCAGTTTTGGAAACTTTATTCTTTTCCCACACACTGCTTGTAAATCAAAATGGACCGATTCCATAGCTTGCTCAGAGAAGAATCCCACTCCATTTTGAACCAAGTCACAGTACTGTTCGACGTGGAAGAATACGGCATGAATTTTGGAAGTAACGCTGGTATCCAAATTCGTGTAACTTATCTTGAATGATTTAAGATGATCTTTGTATATAGATTATTTCCGAAACATGAAGTGACGACATTTTTGAAGTCATTAAAAGCTTTGACGTACTTAAGTAAACCTACGCTTGGCATTTTGTGTAGCATGTCAATACTTTCCAAAAGCTTCTTACACGAATTTCCTTTAAGCATTATATTTGACATTAACGGTCACTGAATTAATGAACAAACGACATAAAAACACGATAATAACAGATATATATGAAGGAAATAGAAGTAAGATCAAAATTATAAATTGAGTTATTTCATTTAAATAATATTATATAGTCGATTTTGTAATAATTTAATGAAATTATATTTTTTGTATTATAACAAATTCAAGTTTTATTTATTGTACATGAATGTTACATATTCTGATATTGAAATAATTATATTTATTTAATATATAGAATTAATTTTTTTATGAAGAATTTCAATAATTACAAAAAATTCAAAATGGGTTTTCTGAAAAAGGGCTCCACAGATTATTTTGAAATTTTCACTGTATATTTTAAAAATAGTCTTGATTCGAACCCAGAAAGAAAATTTGAAGTGACAGAACTTTTGGGTGGGGTCCCTTCAGGCACACCATGGATCAAGTTCACAGAGATTAGTGATCATGCCCGGTACAATAATTTAAAAAACAAATGCCAAAATGGAACTTTGTTACAGGTAATGTGAAACTAGTTTTGGACACAGAACGTACATACAGTTATTCTGTGGTGATCAGTTACACATTTTTCTTTTCACGCTACTTAGTTGGTTGAAGATCACGCAGGAATATTCAAAGGTCGCTAATTACTAATAATACGTTAGTTTTATAAAATTAAAAATGGCGTCTCAAATATGGTGGAAAAAATCTATTTTTTATTGGATATTCGAATTCTTTGGATAAAAATAGGTATCGTTTGTGCAAAACATTTTTCTCATTTTACTGTTTCTGAGAATGCACCCTTACGATTCTTTGTACGAATTTTATTATTGCACTGATTCAACGGTACGATTCTGTAGCGATTTAAAAAATTATTTTTTTCCGTGGTCAGTCATGTCACAATGAAATCGATGTAGTAGTCCTTCCCAGCAAACGAAAAATTCATTAAAATTCATGGAGAGAATGAAACAAAAAACAAAAAAAAATCGAAACTTGAAAATTAATTTCTAAGAAACCGCCTGAAAATGTCGATAACCTTCTGTAGTTTCTAGTTGATATTTATAAATGCAGTGTAATTTTTGTCGAGTGAGTGTTGTTTAAGGTAGTTAGACCCCAGGATATAATATGTTAGCGAAAATATTTTAATAACACTTCCAGGAATAACATTTTTATTATGCATGATATTGTGACAGAGTTCGAGCGTTATTTTTCTTGAAAAAAAATTGAAACTTGCAAAAATAATTTAATAAGCAACTTTTCTTAGCGACTCAAATTTTCTTCTTATTTTCATTCAAAACTTTTCTAAAAATGAATGGATTTCAATGAATGACGGCTTATTTTTTCCAGAAAAAGATTCTCTACAACTTCACCGAATGAATTTCTTGAATTTCTAAAACTAGGGTCAAATATCTCGAATTATTAAAAAAAAATATATATTATTTTTTAATTTTTCTCAATAATTTTAGTGATCAGGCAGAAAAATTTATTCGGTGAAGTTGTAGAGAATCTTTTTCTTGAAAAAATAAGCCGTCATTCATTGAAATCCATTCATTTTTAGAAAAGTTTTGAATGAAAATAAGAAGAAAATTTGAGTCGCTAAGAAAAGTTGGTTAACAAATTATTTTTGCAAGTTTCAATTTTTTTTCAAGAATAATAATGCTTGAACTCTGTAACAATATCATGTATAATAAAACTTCAATTCCTGGAAGTGTTATTAAATTATTTTCGCTAACATATGATATCTTGGGGTCTAGCTACCTTAATGCTGCTCAAGAAACCTGTCGATTTCAGTCTCCAAAGAAGTGGTTTAACATAGGAATGGAAATGACTTTGAAGAATTTCCTTCAAATTGAAAACCTGTGATCTCTATAAGAACAATGTGTTCAATATATGCGCAGTTCAAAAGGCAGAATTTATTGTAATTTATTCTCATTGAATGTTAAAATTTCCGAGTTAATATACAATAACATAGCAGGTAAGTGCTGGTATTTTAATCTCAAAGTTATTATAGTCTTTGACTTTACAGTTACGGTTATAACTTTACAGTTAATGTAAGAGCCTTTAAATTAGCTTACATTAACTATTACTAAATAATTTATCTCAGTGTAGTATGGGAAAATTAAAATCGCTTCCATTTGTCCGTGTTTCATATGGTGAATTTTCACAACAATGTACAACCTGCAATTTCAAAATAGGAGTTTTTATCTGTAAATTTAATCGTACTTTTTACACTGCTTGCAACCTTTATGTAAGATCCCTACGACATTTCCACTGGAGCTGACTCATAGTATAAACAATTGAAATTTCTATCCCTGTAGCTCTATACAGGGTGTCCCACAACTCTCAAAAAAAGTCCCTTACCAAAATTAGATCCGATGCCTTCAATTTGATTGGCGCGCGATTGAAGTTTAGAAAAAAAAATCACTCCTTTTTGCAATATCTTGTCTTTTTTGAAGTTATCTTAACAAAATTAGACTCATTTTTAAATCACTTTCAGGATCTCTAATTCATCTCTGGGCCTCTTTGACCTAAAATGAATATTTCTCTTGCTATAGCCAATTTTTGCGGTATTTCGAGTTTATCTCTTTAATTTCGTGATAAATAGCTCGTGAAATAACGCTATGAGAAAGCCCTTGCAAAATGAACAATTTGACCGCTAATACGAGCCAATTCGATAACAATTGATCCGAAAAAGAGCCTCCGAAATTACCGTTATATCAAGCCGTTATCCGCTAATTTTGTGAAATTAAAAGACTCCTTTTGAGGTAAATTTTTATCGAATCTTATTGGATTAGGGATTAAATTTTTCGTTTTCTCAAGGGCTACAGCATCCCTGTAGTTATATTTCATTAGCAATTTACCGAAATGAGATAAACGCGAAAACCCCAAAAAATTGGCATTTTTTAAGAGAGATATGAATTTATGTCAAAGAGTTTCGAATGTGAATTGTATAGCTTGAAAGTGACTTTAAAATAAGCCTAATTTTGTTAAGACTACTTCAAAAATAGATTATTATTAAACCAAGTTATTGCAGAACAAGTAATTTTTTTTTAAACTTGAGTGTTTCGCCAATCAAATTGTAGGCATCGGATCCAATTTTTATACAGGACTTTTTTGCTTGAAATTTCACGTAGAATACGTAGTACAATACGGTCCGCGAGCTGTGCAATAAGGAACGCAATAAAAACATTTATTAGACATGTATTCTTCTTAAAAGATAAAGAAATGTGAAACCTTCAAATTAGTTTATAAGGAACCTCCTGAAAATGTCAATAGCCTTCTGTAAATAGTTTCTAGTTGATATTTTTAAAAGGAATGTAATTTTTGTCGAGTGAGTATTGTTTAATGCTGCTCAAGAATACTGGCGATTTCAGTCTTCAAAGAAGTAGCTCAACATGGGAATGGAAATGACTTTGAATAATTTCATTCAAATTAAAGACCTGTGATCTCTTTAAGAACAATGTGTTCAATAATGCAGGATCTAATTGTTATTTGTGTTTTAAAGTACATGTAAGGAACTGGAACGAAATTACTACATTTATTTTACGGTTAACAACTTAACAGTCATTTTCTGCTCATTTGACATGAACATTTTTTTAAAACCATTCTTTACCTAAACTGACATTGAATTAATCGATTAACGTCCACGGACACTTTTTCACCACTTTTCCAGAGCTCTATAGATGGGATAAATTTGGACGTCCAAATTTTTGAACGCATGAAATTGATAGATTTTTTATCTTTCCAATAACGGCACCCAAAATTAGAAACAAAAATTATTACTAAAAAATGAGTTTAATTGTAAAACTTACCGAAATTTGTTGTTTAAATTGGCTTTCGTATCAACTGTCCGTTATGAAATCATCTTGAAACCAATTTAGATGGTGGAGGGAATGGCCGAACGTCAGAAAACTGTATTTGGAAACTTAGTTTTGTAACCTGAATAATCCTAAATGGTATCCGAAATGAGAATTTTTGCTCATTGTGTTTAGGACGTTTTAACTAACTGGACAGAAACCGGCCAAAAACTGGATTCATTTTCTATAAATAAACTGCATCTTAAATCGTAAAAATGATAACATAATTTCCGTTTTATTTTGTTTATTATTGATTGCTCATATCAAGATGATTCCATGACTCACTTTTAAGTAATAATTTGTTTTTTTTTCCGAATCTTAGATATTACCATTGGAAAGATCGATAAAAAATCAATTTCATGTGTTCAAAAAATTTCTAGGCAGAAATTTATCCCATCTAGAGAGCTCTGAAAAAGTGGTGAAAAAAGTATACCCTTGGACATCAATGGGCTAGATTTACGATTATCTTAACAAATTGCAAGTCAGTTAAATTCAAGTTTATCGTAAGCTCATGGTATCCAACTAATAAATAAGGTTTTAGGGCAAATGCCTACCGAAAATGCATTTGATAGATATTTAAGTCACCTACATCCTCCCAGCCTGTATTTTTTTTGGAGAAAGTTTTTTTGTTTGCTACAAGTAGTTCAAACATTACCATGAAAAAACTCTTTTATTTAATTTTAAGAAATAAAGTGAAAATATTGTTGATCTTAAAGTATGTTTAAGTTTAAGACCTCAGGAAATCTCTGGTAAAAATTTAAATGTGTGGTGGGCTAAAAATATTCAAATTCACGTTTATAGAATACTCAGAAATTGTTTAAATGGTAATTTTGTGCTACTCTCTCCTGCCTTTGGACGTGCAATTAAACGTTCTACATGTTGCAATGTAGACTAATTACGTGGAATATTTAATGATGATGAAATATGACATTAACATTATTGCTTCGCCTCCATTATTATGCCCATCGCTCGTCACATGCATTATGATCGTCGCAATCGCTATTGTCGCATTATAGTATCCACCATTCTCAACTCATAAATTATCCTAAAAATAATGAAATATAATGCATATAGATACATTGAAAACATCCAATGCTATAATGATTTTAAATATACTGGAACACCGAAATTTCATATTTAAATTCGTAATTCTGCTAATTTCACATGCTTTCGAATCCAAATATAATTTTCCAAATTATTAATGCATTTAATTAAATGTATAAAAGAGACCTGCAAAAATAATTTGTTAAATAACTTTTGTTGATGGCTTAAACTTTATTCTTATGACAGGTTAAGAATTTTTAAAAAATGAGTGGATTTGAATGAATGACGGATTATTTTTCCACAAAAAAAGATACTCTACAACTTAACTGAAAAAATTTTTCCACATTTTGTACCTGATCACTAAAATTATTCACAAATTGTGAAAAGTTATAATTTGTTGTTTCAACAAATAGAGATGTTTGATATTAGCTTCAAATTTTTTGTTAAATCTTATGGTAAAGTTGTATACAATCTTTTTATCGAAAAAATAATCTGTAACTCATCAAAATTTATTCATTTTAAACAATTTTTAAAACTAGCCAAAAGAAGAAAAGTAGAGATTAATAAAAGTGGTTCAACAAATTATTTTTGTAGGTTTCATTTTTTTTAAGAACAGTAATGCTTTCTCTCGTCAACAATATCATTAACAATGAAAATTAATTTCTTGGAATCGCGATTATATATTTTTCCCAAACGTACTATAGCTTGGAGTCTAACTACCTTGATGAAAAAATATTTTCAATGCATTCAAGTCAAAAAATCATGTTAAATCGTTAAATATTATATGCATATCAATATAGAATTTTTGCAACCAAGGCATTTTAGTTGTGCATTATGTTAGTACTAACGTATAGTTGCTATAAGGATAATATCATTATGAGACATTACTAACGCGAGGAAGTCAATAGCTTTTACTAAATTACATATTAGATATATTAACGACGAATTATGACTGCATCGCAAAAACAAAACAATATTATGTGTGTATAAGACATTCAACCAAATAACTGAACAAGTTGAGCAGTTTAAGTTCTTAATATTCTAGTTGAAAAGTTCTTTTAAATGTAGTTAAATTAACCCTTTAACTCCCAAATGTACAAAATTTCACCATGAAATTTGACACGATATTTTAGCATTTAAACTGCACGAGACAAATTTGATTCTATTCATTTCTTATTGGCCAAGGACCGCTCTTTCTTATTTCGGTTGAATATAAAATATTTTCGGTTGAAAAAAAAAGTTTTTCACTAAAAATTAACCATTTTTTTAAAACAATTATCAATTTTTTTAATTTCTCCATGCCGAAATTAACTTTTTTTTTGCATAAATAAATACCTTAGATACTTAAGATTATGAATCAAAAAAAAATTTCACTGCCCGACATTGCACATAAGCACAAGAATAATTTTTTTACTGCGCGGCACGCTGTTCTGACGATTTTCACGCGTTAGCATGCGAGTTTGTCATGTCGCTGTTCGAAACATATTCACTTAATATCAGTTTTTGTTTAATCTTATCCAGATTAAAATTTTAAGATTGTAAAACGTTGTAATATTTATTAAATATTAAAAATAACTACACAATCAAAAAATTGTGCACAAATATAATATATATTATACCATTAAGACCGAATATTGTATATATTTATGTATAAGTTACAAGTCTCTGCAGGCAAAGAGAAACCAAGCCCTTTAAATTTCGGAATCGTTAAAAAGAAAAATTCGCATGAACGGGTGTACTCATGTTATACATATATAAAAAACGAAAAACTTTTTTTTTTAATTTTTTTTTTAATTTAAAGGGATTGGCTTCTCTTTGTGTGCAGAGACTTGTTTAAACTTGAATATCTGCACTGCGTGTCGTGCAATTTAGTGATTAAAATGGTTAGTGCTAATAAGTGTTACAATCCTCTGAATAAAAAAAAATCATAAGTGTATCAAACAAAATTTGGTAATGCAGTAACTATCAAAAACACACGTCAGTTTCACCAGTTTAAAGCAATTAATAAAGAAAAAATTGAGTGCAAAATTTTTTCTGAAGACCAGAGAATTTTTATAAATAACATAGTTAAGAAAAACAAAGCAAAGTAGTCCCATCACACGAAAAGATAAAACATATTTCTACAGTTTCTTAATTATTTAAATGTCATTAATTATGTTAAAGTTTTAAATTATGTTAATGTAATTATTAATATATTTAATAAATATTACAATGTTTTACAATCTTATTATTTTTAATTATAGCCTTTTCTTGTTTCTTCGATAAGATTAAACAAAAACTGATATTAAGTGAATATGTTTCGAACAACGACATGACAAACTCGCATGCTAACGCGTGAAAACCGTCAGAACAGCGTGACGCGAAGTACAAAAATTATTCTTGTGCTTATGTGCAATGTCGGGCAGTGAAATTTTTTTTTATTCATAATCTCAAGTATCTAAGGTATTTATTTATGCAAAAAAAAAAGTTAATTTCGGCATGGAGAAAGTAAAAAAAAATGTTAATTGTTTCAAAAAAATGAATAATTTTTAGGGAAAAACTTTTTTTTCAACTGAAAATATTTTTTTTCGAAAAATACACCTAAAATGGAGAAAAAACATTCTATACATTTTTTGCCTATGAGCAATATTATTGGAGCTAGAAATTTTTGAAAAATGATGTTTCAAAAAATAACTTGAACTTTGACACCCTGTATCTAGGCAACCCGTTATTATAACATAACCATATTTGGTAGATTTCATGTACTCTATTGGTACAACAATTCTACCAAGTTCCAGCTTAATCGGAGACAAATGGTGCGGAGGCGTGCTCACTTGGCGTGATTTGACTCCTATATTACATTTTTATTCAGTTAGATAGAAATGGACATTTTTTTATTAAAAAATCTGAATTGAAACGCACTAATGGAACACTTTCGAAAATATTACTGTTGGATAAAGATTTATTGAAATACAAATTTCCATATTAAAAAATTTAGCTAAACATCCATTAAGGTCTTCCTTTTTTGAGAATATTATTCTTAGATTCACTTGGATTCCAAATTGCAGTTCCCAATTCGCAATCACGAATAAGAATGCATTCCCAGCCTATGCGAATCAGACATGAATTCGCATGGATTAAAAACTCAAGTTTCTTGGGCGTATGAATAAATTAATATAGATACATTGCGGATAAAAATGAACTCGTTTTCGTCAAGGTACAATTCAGGTAAATATTAATTAATGCATTTTAATGCTTTTTTTATTCATTTCCGGTTACTGCACTCATAAATATACAGATGAAAATTAGTTAACGCATCATCTTTACTGTAACCCTAATATGTGAACTATTAACAATGTAATTTTACTATTAAATATACTGTCCCATCAAACGAAAATTAATTCAAATGTATCAATAAGTGGTTTTTATTTATTTCCGAAAATTCTCGATCAGTTTTCAAGTAATTTCTTTGGTATTTTCTAGGAAACCGTATATAGTAATTTAAATTGCCCTTATAGAGCCCGAATTTTGAAAATTGTATTCAGTCATCTTTAATTTACGTTTTGTAGTGAAATTTCCTACCTTACCGGCGGATCATTTTATAACCGCTTTCAGACATAAAAAAAACTTACATGACAAGTAATTATTCGTTATTGGTGATTGCTGTTTAAGAGTGTGATATTTTTGAATTCAAAGGGGAATTGTTCTTTTTTTCAAAGTGCGTTTATTGGGTGCAGGTCGAAAAACCGACAAATCAAAAAGCCGTCAGGTCAAAAAACCAACAGTAAAAAAGCCGACACATTTTTCTTCCTGCAAACCGTATATTTCACTGAACGATGCAAAAATATATGGAAACATTACTTGCTATCATTTCCATTTAAATTTCTTATTCAAGGATTAAGAAGTATTAAACATTCACTATAGTTTTAAATAACTTTTCGTGTGTTCATGCGGTGTTCCAATTAAAAAAATTCTCCAGAATTAGCTGGGGCTTTCAAAATTAACATACATTTCCACTAATTTCGAAACCTTGATATTATTAGTGACAATTCTAATATACAAAGCTACTTCGATGTAAACACGTTTATAAAATTTAAGTATTGAGTATCAATTCAGACCCTTCTCGAATTTTTAATTGAAGTTCATTATTTTCAAGCATAGTGAATTGCTAGTGAATAGTTTTATTGCTCGTGAAATATTTAAATTCTCATAAATTAATTTTTGTACAAATTCACTTCCCTGAATACGAACTGAAATTTCATAGTTTAATCACTTTGTTACATATTTTGTAAAGATTCCGTACCGATTGAAGATATGTGTCTTTATATTTTACAATTGGGTGAGAATTTGTGAAACGAGCCAACAAAAAACGTGATATCTTCTTTTTTGTTCAAAATCATTTTTTCTTGCAGAATTTGACCTAAAAGAATATTGTACCAAAGGATTTTGCAACAAAAATGTTCTATTGTTTATATTAACAATTTAATTTTTGTAACCATTTTATTTCAAAATCGAATATCTCGAAAACTACTTGATCAATCTTAACAAATCAAAATGGGTTTTCTTTGTTATAAAATACAATATCAGATACAATTCTTCTCATATAAATATAATGTTATTTACATTGTTTAAAAAAAAACATAAACAATAGAAAATTTGTTGTTGTAAAATCCTTTGGTATAATATTCTTTTCAAACTCTGCAAGAAAAAATTATTTTGAACAAAACAGAAGATACCATGTTTTTTCTTGGCCCATTTCACAAATTCTTACCCAATTGTCAGTGAATATGTTAACTTAAGGAGTTTCGAGGTTCTAAAGTGCTCAGCTGATAAGGTAGGAGTATTCATTAAAAACCGTAAATAAAAAATGACAATCGATTTTTCAAAGTTCGGGCTCTGTAAGTGCATTACAAATTATTTTAGACGGTATCCTACAAAAATAACAAAGAAATTATTTGGGAACTGAATTAAATAAGTGATATTTATTTATTTCCGAAAATTCTCGGTCAGTTCTGAATTAATTTCCTTGGCATTTTCTATGATACCATCTCTAGTAATTAAAATTGCCCTTATAGAGCCCGAATTTCGAAAAATCGTTTCAGGCACTTTTTATTTATGGTTTTTAGTGAAAATTACTACGTTCTCGGCCGAGTACTTTGAATCCCCTTCTTGTCTGCTGTGACGAAAAGATCATGTTACTCCGTACTTTCTGATAACAAAATAACAAACTTTGCAATAATGGCTAAGAATTATAAATTAATAAAATGCGGAATCAATTTTTCAAAATTCAGACATTGTAAAGGTCATTTTTATTTTTATAATATTATAGGTCTTTCAAAAAGAATGCTAAAGACGCTAATAAGAATTAACGGATAATTTTAATAATTTTTGTCGTATTTTGTAGAAGAACATATATAGAATGTAGTGATTACAACGATTCTACCACTAAATATCATAAGACAAAATATTATTGGACAAAATATCATGCCAAAATATCATAATCCAAAATATTATTGGAACAAAATATCACAGGAAAAAATATTATTTACATAAAATATTATTTTACAAAATATTATTTGGACAAATTATTATAACCTAACCTAACCTAACCTAAATAGTAATCGTGTACACGTGTCATTAATATTTGCAACACGCGAGTAATATCACAAAATTTTCGATGAAAACTATACAATATTAAATTAATAATATACATATAATAATATATATTAAAATTATAGTATTTTAAAATAATATATAATACATATGTAATAATATATATAATATTTTGGCATAATATTTTGTCCCATGATATTTAGAAGTGCATCCGATTACAATACCTGAGTGCTCAAACATGAAAAATCATTGATTCCTTCTCAATTTGAATTTTGCAGTGTAGATAGCTACCTTATCGACTGAAAACGTTAAAAGAGACAATATACATATGTGTAAAAAGAGCAATAGAAACAATGACTGATGTACACAAAAGGTCAGACGTGAAAGGTATGTTAATAATTTGCTTTATCGACGGTCGGTAAGTCGGTAAATGATATTATGTACTACAAATATAAGAAAAGAGAGTATCAAAATACCAATTCGTTCTATTTTAATTAACAAGAAAAGTAAGCCTACGCCCTCCATCGTCTCTATTTATTTTTCACAAACTTTTGTCTCTCTCATAACAAAATAAATTTTTAATTTTTTCGATGATCTTGGATACATACATATTCGTATGCTCCATAATGACCCTAATATATCCATTGTTCACTAAAAATAATTAAGTTTCTCCGCATTACATCAAAATCCGCAGAAATGTTTACAGCTCATGAACATTAGCTGCTAATAGTCAGACATGAATTTACAAATATTTTTGATAAATATGGCCACAAATACAAATATCAAACACACACTCTAACCTCTCTTCTATATATATTCTTGGGTGCTTGCTTGAATGAGCTCCGCTCGAATTCGGTCGGTCGCACTTTTAGAGGCGGAGCACAAGTTTCAGCTTCAGTTGCGAACATGGCGTATCGCGGTGTCAAAGGTTCGGATCCGTTTGTATCAAAAACCTCTCGAAATGAGCGTTACGCACAAATGTCGAAACAGGAACAAATTATCCAACAAAAAAAATTGGAAATACAAGCAAAACTTCAAGAACAAAGAGCAAAGCAAGCTCTCGAAACTACTAAAAAGTCGAGCACCGCGGCAACTTCCTCAGTTTCTAACGCAAAATCCAATTCCACTTCGTCCGTAAAGTGAGTTTATACCTAAAAAATTTGATATTTATTTCACTTTTTAATAAAAATCATGAAATTCGAAACTACTCGAGTTTATTCATTCCACTAATCTTATGGAACGTTTTTCACCCGTAACGTCATCTTGAATTTGTCACTAAATTTTTGTACGGGCATTAAATAAGTAAATATTAATTGAAAAATGAGTGTCGATTGATGAGAATTATTTTGGAGAAAGTTTTGCCCATACATATAAAATATTTCAAATATTTGTATTAAAATAACAATTTATATTATTATTGAATTACTCCGTGATATACAAAACATTCTAATTTTAAATTACGTTTGTTTATTAAATTATTCCTTTATTTGTAATGATTTATCTTTTATACTGTTTTCAATAATTTTTGTTACATAACCTGCATTAGTCAAAATTACATATTTTATTAATACTCCATCCATCAATAAAAAATTTGATTCCAACAATTTAGAAATAATTCTAAACGCTGCGCTTGTTTAAATTGTCGATAATATATCGTAGAATAACTGAATAAAAGTTATCGTGATCAGCTTTGGGTTTAATGCATATGGAGGTCAAGTGGAATATGTGTATATTTATAGGAAAGAGGACGAGAAGCCTGCTGCATCTTCATCTGTTAATTTATTTGCCAATGATGGCAGTTTTCTCGATCAATTTAAAAAAATTGCAAATAACAAAGTTCCTGCAAAACAAGAACCTGTTCAAGTAAAAGTTGATGAGAGACAAGAAGAGAGAAAAGATGATAAAAATGAAGAAAGTGATGAAGATAGAAAAGATGAAAGACAAGAAGATATGAAAGAAGAAAAAAAAGAAGAACGAAGAGAAGAAAGAAAAGAAGAAAAGAAAGATGAAAAGCCGGTAGAAAGTTCGCGAGACAGGGATCGTAGATGGAACAATGATAAAAACCGAGACTGGGAAAGTAGAAGAGATCGACGAAGAAACGAATCGAGGTGGAATAGGAGTTCTGAACGGAGAAGAAGTTCTTCCTCAAGTCCTTCTCCGACAAGGCATCGTTCTTCTCCAACTTCAGATAATAGACTGAATTATCATTCTAATAATTCTGGTGGACGTTCCAATTATAATCACCCACAATTTCCAGTATCGCAAAATATAAGTCAAACTTCCTCTATTCCTCCTTTAATGTCCCAACCTATAATGCAAATGACTAATGTGCCACCGCCGAATTTACGGCCTTTGACTCCTAATATTCCTCCTCCCAACATGCAACAAATGCAGATACCTACAAGTATTAGCAACAATTATCCCAATGTTGAAAGTCATCCGGGTAATCCTAGAATGCCTCATCCACCGCCTCATTTACTGCGGCCTCCTCCGCCAAATCTGCAAGGCATGCCGCCAAATACAAATATACCCCCACCACGAATGCAATTAACGCAAAATGTTCCGTTGACAAATTTACAAGCTTTACCTCCAACATCTGGCGCGCAACAACATTTATGTCCACCTCCACAGTGCAATATTCCACCGCCAAACGTTCCACCTCCCAATCTTTTGAGGCCGATCAACCAGATGCCACCCAATATGATACCCATGTCCAACACTCAAACTATTGTCGTACAAACTGTGGCCAGCGTTCCCAATATTCCTCCACCGACTGTTATAACTCCGATGATTTTGGCTGCTCCACCACCCCCGGTTCCAACATCAACTTTAAGTACTGTGCCACCACCGAATTTGAATGTTCCACCTCCCATTGTAACACTTCCTAATATTTCGACTGCTATTAATCAAACAACGACGCATTTGTTATCAACGACTTACCCGTTACCTAATCAAGTGTCGATGGCTGTCGGTCCACCAAATGTACAAATACCGCCTCCTGTACAAGCGTTATCAACAGGCTTGCAAGCCGCAGATCAATTGGGTATGAATGCATAGTTATTGTACTATTTTTCAATTTTCTTCCACAAAATAGTGAACATTTTTGTTATAAATTAAACTTACAATTTTTACTTTTTATTTCATTTTTACTATGGAATTTACTTGTTTTAAATGTTGCTTTGAAAGGGGGATGTAATTTTTGATCATCTCCTATTGTGTACAAAAATATTACCATTTATGGGCAAATCCACAAAACTTTTAACTTTACACTTTAAGAAAAAAAATTTTTTTTTCGCTGACCCACATTTAAACGCAACCTGAGCCCATTCCTGAACATAAAAAGTAGAAAAAAAAACAACACGTTACGACTTTTAAAAAATGGTTCCTGCACAGGAAGGTACAACATGACATAAAATGATGTCTTCGAATCAAACATATTTCTTTAGGCGGAAAACAGTTAAAATTTATTACTTGTGGTATTTTAAGTTACTGATCACGAATCCGTCAACAGATATTCCAAATTCAATATGACAGACCAAATTTGTAAGAAGTTGTACTGAAAACGTAAAAAGATATTGGAAAAAGTTCAAATTGGGTACTTTTGGGTTTTCCCGATCTTTGATGGCAAATTCGGTACCAAATTTTGTAAATTCAAGATGAAAGACTTCGCAAACCAAATTAATAGATATAACCAATACTATAAATACGTAGTAAGCAGTACAGTGCGAGTTAATACATTGAGTTAAAATTATCTGAACATTATCAACTTGTCTTATTACAATTTAGACAATGTAAATTAGTAAACTAATTGTTAGTAACTTATCTTTGCAGGGTTAGCCAATTTTTGCTAGCTTTTAGGTTTACAATATAAACATTTTAGCAGTTATAATTTCTTTAAGTCAATTTAAGGCATTGCAATCCTGGCTATACTGAAAAATATAAATTTGATATAAGGTAAATTGTCAGTAATACCATATTTATTAATTTTTAACAAAAAGCGATGCAGCATCGGAGAAGAAAGACAAACGCAACTTGATTTATTTTTAATTTTGTAAATACATTAACTAATTTGTTATATTTATTATAATTACATTAAATTTTTATAAATACACATTTGTAACTTATATTTAAAATTTTAACACATAATTAATCTGCCACCTCCAACTAAATCTTTCTTTAGGTAAATGAAGGTAAATTAAGTTTTTTTCACCTAACTTCAAGTTACGCAAAGTCACATTTTCATTATATATGGAGCATAGCTATATCAAATCTGGATCGATCAGCGACCTTGAAAACCCCCGAATACGTAATTTCAGCTGATTCAAGTAACTTTTTAGGAATTTGGTTCGCCATATTGTATCCACCATCTTGAATTTTGAATATTTGTCAATGGATTGATGATCAGTTACCAATAAAACCCCGTCGTAACAAATTTCAACATTTTTCCGTGTAAAGAAGAGATTTTGGCTGAAAGAGATAATTTCATGTCATGTTTTACCCATGAACATCGTATTGTATTTCTGGAATAAGTTTAGAGTATTATTATGACTCATAAAACAACAAATTACGCCAATAATCGAAACATATAATTGTGTATAGGTCGTGTGCCAAACAAAAGTGTCATTTTTCAACAATAGTTACGCACAAAGGCTACAGGTTATAATAGGCACACCTTATTCCTTGGAATATTCCACTTATTATATCATAATTTAAATTAAAAAAGTACTGAGCTATAATATTTTTAGTTCCAAAAGTTATACCTAGTTAGAAATGAACAAAAATTCCATTTTTCATAAATTCACTGCACACGACTATGGACGCATGTAATTCTTATTAAGAGATAGGCACACCTTTTTTTTAAGTATCTTTGGCTTTTATAAAGTGCAATCAACCTCACAATTTTCAAATGAAAAGAATACACATTCCAAAAGTTACAGAATAAAATATTAAAGAAAAGACGATTTGAAAGCAGTAGTTTATTCAAATTTCATGAGCTTTCATGTTTGCTATGTTTTTTTTAATCAACTATCATGCAAAACAAATAACTGTACCTTGAAAAGCATATCCTTTTTAGTAAATCGCAATGTTTTATAAATATTTCTGTACAGCTTATTTAAGTGAATCTTAAAATATCATAAAAGTAAAAAGTTCTGTGGATTACCCTTTAAAAAGTTTTAAAAATATTCGATAGAATAAAACTAAATTTTATATTTGGTTTGATAATACGTTTGTATTGCTGTACAACAAAATATGTAATCAATATGAGAAGTTTGCCCTGTAGAAGCTGAACAGCTAGCACGGATTGTAGCAGATTGTGGCGATGAGGTAGAGCAAGAAGTGCAAGAGAAGAAAGCAGCCGATCCTAAATTATGGTAATAATTTGCGATGAATAGAATACATTTCTTTTTGCGACAGCAGTCACGCTTTTTTTCCACTGAACTTACTATTATTATTTCAGTCTAGTTGTTTTATTTCTTAAGTATTGAAACTGTTGAGGTAAGGTGGTGCAAATTATATATACAATATAGTATCTGCATCATTATTGCCAAAGTCTTATATGTCTTCATTATGAATTGACGAACTTGTGAACATTTCACTGATAAAAGAAAAAAAATAAACAAACATTTGGGATTCATTATGGGTCCTTACACGGAGAGAAAACTTCTGTTCATTCTGTGTTATTTTTTCATTATGAAGTATCATGACGTGGTTAATGTTCATGCAACGGCAACACAATTCAGTATCTGCATGAATCTCTCCCAATAGCAGTTTGTCCCGTTAGTAGTATCAACATTTTTGTTGAATGTAATTTGTGATTAATAGTTCAGTATCCGCTACATTAAACTTCATGTGTTTTATAGTTCAAAATCGATTGACCCTCGTGTGGAATATTTTTCTTAATTAAAATGTAATTGACATAGAAAATTACGAGTTAATAAGTTTTCAATGAAGTACATTACTGGCTATATCAGCTTTAAAAGGATTCTATTTATCAATTCTATTTTATTCAGATTTAAAAACTTTACTTACAGGCTCCGTTGATAAATAATAAATTGAAATTTTAGTGGACAACCAATTAATTTGTAATGAATATTGGTAATATGACGGCAGTAAAAAAATGTTTGATCATTTATTATTTTTTTTTTTTTTTTTTATTATTGAACTCGGTTTACGTCTAAATGAAAAGTTAAAATGAATCATTTTCAAATCGTTCTATATATAATTCTGTATAAAAACAAAGTTCCTCGCTTTAATCTCGATATCTTTCCTTTTTTTCGTCATTTTAGAAACTATAATTTCCCCACTTCTGAAAAGAAATTACTTTAACTCCCTCTCCGAAAGAGGTTAACAATCAGAGATTCAAACAAATTTTTAATAACACTGTTGAAGGAATTCGGAGTGTTTTTCACAGAACTAAATCCAACAATTTCCAATTTCACACTTTTCAAAACAAATTCCCAGTCAGGTGAACCCTACAAATCTGATGGAGTAAATCATGCAGAATATGATAACACATGTTGTTGTATTCGTGTACATCACGTACAACTTTAAGCTGTCATTCAGTTAATGCCTATCTTGTAGTTTGTGCATTGTCCCACATTACCGACTGAAGCACGCAAAAACTATGGTAATGTAATGCAGAAACTGTGTAATATTTCTCTCCGTGTAAGCTTGAAATGAGGTACAGAGATGATCAACATATTTGCAGCTGTTATTTTCTATTTTTCTGTTAAATAACCAAATAATAATAGGGTAAACAGTACAGTTGTCGGCCCCTTAAGGTTCTTATTTCAGTGCATTTGACTTTAAATTAAGGTCAACGATAGAACAAAACTTTAGCAATGAATGTCTTATAACAAAAAAATCATTTTTAGCTAATAGAAAATTATATTTTTAACCACTTCACAGGTAATGTATCATATACATTTTTAAATAACTTCCACAATTTTCAATGAACTTACACGAAATTTGGTATGCTATAGTTTCTTAGGTCGCTGAATACGAATCTGAGGTCACCGTTTCAAAATTCAATATGCTGGTTACAATATTGTTTACCCAAAAGATGATAGTTCAACCACATGTATCAAGAATTTCATAATATATTTCATATACATTTTCCATTAGTTGATAAGCACCAACGGAAACAAATTATAAGTAATAAAATAAATACATGCAAATATTTTTCAAGAATTAAAAAGGACAGCGTTTTTGCTTTTTAGATCTCTCTGTCACCTCATTTTAGGTGGTTTAAGAGACCTTAATAATACAAAAAGAAATAATAATCATAAAAAACACATTTTCTACACTCATACAATTAATTTGTAACACACCCTTTAAGGATTTTGTTACTTTTGTATGCATCGGTTCGTGATCATCACAATCACAATACGTTTTTTTAAAACTCCATTTAAAAGGATTGTTTCCTTTTGTACGAAAATATTTGATTTAGGAATATATCTTACCTGACAGCGTCTAAGTATTGTTTTAATCAAGGTTTCTGCACCAAAAGCAAAGTGCAGCGTACCTGCAGTACAGAGGTTTGGTGGCCAAATTCCGTGCTGAGAAATCAGGGAAGGAAAAGACGAGTAGCGGAGCAGAACTATATTGCCCAGAAGAAGCACTCTCTGACAACGATGAAGCAGACAAGATTCAAAAACCTACCTTCCAAATTGGTAATTAAAGTTAATGTTAAACAAGCTTTAATAATAGCAACAAGCATAATAATGAATTTGTGACGTATTACGTAGAATCAAAAGAAGAAAATCGAGAAGAAAGGAAAAGAAAACGGCGTAGTCGATGGGGTGATCCTAATAATAAAGTTCCTATTTCCACCATAAATGCTATTGCACAAAGTACGGCTGCTGGAACACCAATACTTTCACAAGCATCTATTGTATTACAACCTCAAAAAGAAAGTAAAGGAAAGAATCCAATGCTCACAAAGGTATCGAGGTCTGATCCGGCATTGTTACAATATGCTCGACAGACATTTGGTACGTTAGACTTGAATGAAGAGCAGTGGAAGAAAGCAGAAGATCATTACAAGGTATGTATTAAATTATTACTTTATGTAATTAAAATACATAAAGCATAGATAACTATATGTGATTTAAATTTACAATTTAATTATAAATTAAATTTTAGATCAATCTCTTGTACCAAAATTTACTTAAGAAACGAGCTGAAGTGAAACGTTTAGAATCTCAAGGAAAACATAAGTACGAGTATGACAGCGATGAAGAAACTGAAGGTGGTACTTGGGAACATAAAATTCGATCGGCAGAAATGGAAGCAACGCAAATATGGGCAGATGAATTAACGGCACAGGCCGAGGGAAAACATCATATTGGCGACTTCCTGCCACCTGAAGAATTGACTAAGTTCATGGAGCAATATAGTGCTTTGAAACAAGGAAAAGAACCAGACCTCAGTGATTATAAGGAATTTAAATTGAAGGAAGATAATATAGGTTTTCAAATGCTTCAAAAATTGGGATGGAGCGAAGGTCAAGGATTAGGAAGTGAAGGAAGCGGTCGAGTAGATCCTGTAAATAAGTATGTTGCGTTACTCTTTTAAATGTTCTAATTCATATTATTGTGCCTTTATCATCTTATTCATAAGTTGAAAATTAAACATGAACAAATATGTTTTAATTAATGCTATTTCCAGAGCAACAAACAGGTTAGATTCAGCAGGCCTGGGTTCTGAAAGACCGGATGGGATATCGAGAGACGATGATGAATTTGATGCGTACAGAAAACGAATGATGCTTGCTTACAGATTCAGACCTAACCCACTGGTATGTATAATTCAGAATCTATTGAAGTTTAGTACATAGTGTTCATAGTGTATGCGTAAACTAGAGGATTCTCCCGACGGGCGCTAGGTGGCTACGTAATCCTTGAACGAAGTCGCACATGATTTCGTATAATAGAGACGGATCACGCGTCGCTTATCTAAACTTATTTATTCACTCATATAGCAATAAGCATTACACGGAAAAAAATAGAACGTCGCTCCAGCGAGATTGCCCAGCTAAAATAGCTTCCCACTGGCCAGCAGATCGCGAGTAAAGACGTAAAATGACAATTAAAATTCGGAATCCTCAAATTTTTTTTTTCTATAAATAGGTATACTTTTCTTATGTATTTAAGAATATTTCTAATAATTTCTAGACGATGTGGTTATTTATATTATTTTTATATGATTTTTTAAATCAAGGTAGTTAGACCCCAGAATATCATATGTTGACGAAAAATAGTTAATAACGTGGACAAGAATTTAATTTTCATTATTAATGATATTGTTGAAAAGTGAAAGCATTATTCTTCTTGAAAAAAAAACATTGAAATGTGCAAAAATAATTTGTTAAGGCACTTTTGTTATTTTTTCAAATTTTTTCTTCTCCGCTGTTAAAAATTTTTAAAAAATGAACGGGTTTTAACGAATGACGGCTTATTTTTTCGAGAAAAAGATTCTCTACAACTTTACCGTAGGTATTTTGAAATTTCCGAAGCCAACGATAAATTATCTCTATTTATTTTAAAAAAGAAGTACTACTTTCAACGAATTTTGAGTAATTTTCGTGCTTAAACAAAGAATCTTAAAAAGATTATGCGGTAAAGTTAAAGAGAATCTTTTTCTCGAAAAAATAAGCCGTCATTCGTTAAAATCCATTCATTTTTAAAAAATTCTTAACAGCGGAGAAGAAAAAATTTGAATTAATAACAAAATTGGTTTAACAAATTATTTTTGTACATTTAAATTTTTTTTTCAAGAAGAATAATGCTTTCACTTTTCAACAATATTATTAATAATGAAAATTAAATTCTTGGAAACGTTATTAAATATTTTTCCCCAACATATGATATTCTGAGGTCTAACCACCTTAAAGGAAAATAATTGTAAGGTTTCTGACAATAAAAAAGAAGCTACATGAATATTCTACGCCGTTAGCTCTGAGTAACGCTAAAGGAAAGAGAAAATCGAAACCCCGATATAACTTAACTCATTAAGTACTGCTTGAACTTTTTTTTTAATATAGTTTTCAATGGTTGTATTTTATTTAAAAAAAAGGTTCTAAAAAATATCCAAGTCGGCATATCTGACATAAAATTAACTGAACTTTCTATTGTTAGATTTTTCAAAACATTCAAAGTGAGAAACTATATACAAGTATTTCCAAAAACACAAGATTTTTACAAATTGTTTTTTCTTTATATCATTTTTTTTTAATTGAAATAATTTCAGAATTTTTGTTTGAAGTAAAAAATCATGTCCCGGAGACTGAAACCTTCAAACATGCATATTGACATTTTGAAAATAAAGGCGAAAGTATCCAAAATGGCGGCTAAAACCCGAAAAAATTAGCGAAAGGTTCAGTAATTTTTTATTTTAAAATGATACATTTTTGGAAAAAATGTTCCTAAACAAAAAAGTTTTTAGAATTTATCGGTAAATAAATGGATATTGCGACTAATACACTCTAAACCAGCGTTAGTCTAGAACACACGTAAATTAAAAGATTAGATACCAATAGATTACTGAAAATTAATTTAATGTAACGAATTATTAACGTCTTTACATATAATCATAATTTTTTATAAGAACTTGCTCGTGTACGCTTAAACAAGTTTATTTTAGAAATTTATGAAATGTAATATCGGCTGTCCAGGCTGCAGCGCGCTGGAATACGAAGTCGTAAGCCGTAAATTTGGACCCCGTCCGGAAAATAATTTTTCGTTTTTTTTTTTTTAAGCAGCAGCTCGATATTAGTAAGACGAGCCGCTTTGATTATTTACTTTTAGAAAATATTGTTTGAATCGCGGAAATCGACTCATGACCACTACTGTACTTTAATGTTGGTTTCTGCAGTTTCCTACATTCTCGATAAATGTGACATACATTGCAAAGTGACTTACAGCTTTTGCAAAAGATTTCAATGATTAATCATCTGAAAATATATGTTAAAATTCCGATTCCGTTCGTTGAATAATAAAAAAAAAAGACAGATTAATCAACAACAAATTAAAAATTGTTGCCCCCTGTACGTAACCTCAAACATAGCAAAATAACGCGCTTTCGAGTACATTACCTCAAATATCTCAAAATCCTGACGTGATGAATCAATTCAGACTTCTGGTTCGAATTCTACGCACATAATTACGTCGGAAATAACCCACAGCTTCCCAACATCCAAGTTTCCCTTTTTTGTAGTCTTGTGTAATATACACTAGTTTATGACATAATTTACAGAAAATTGGAGAAACATAAGTATTAATTCCATTGCAACACTATAATACGACGTTGGCAATATGTTTCGGTGTCCCTTTTAATGCAGAATTACGCATATACTAGTTAGAATTATCTTTGCAAAGATCGAGTTTTGAAAATTGATCCAGTTATTTTTCACTTAAGGCATTTTGTTAATAACTTATCTTCAAATTGACGTTGAAAAACCAATAAAACAACAAATTATACCTTAATGTTGTGTCAATAACGCCAGCAATATTAACAAGTCTGAATTTTAAATATTTTTTAATAAATAACGCATTCTCGAGATTGGATTAGCCATTTTTTTATTTACTTCGCATAGCGCAGAGTAGTCGAAGTATTCAATTTGTCGGCGCAAAGTTTTTATTAGGAATTTATTGTGAGAAATCTACTTCACTAATTTTCAATTTTTATCTGAAAATTTTATGAAACTTTGATCTTTTGATCATTTTTGTCTCTATCGATCACTAAATTTCTATCGGTGTTTCTAGAATTTTGCCGTCCGTCGATCTTTTTTGATTTTCTCTCATTTCGAATCATTTTACCTTAAAAATGCAGGTTTTGTTAACTGTACAATCGGGTTTAAGCACTACGAAATGAAGAATGACTATTGTAAACTATTAAAACATGTATTCTAAGACTATGTTTAATACGAATTTTTATACTCGTAATAAAGAGGCGGAGTTGAAAGCCTAATTATCTTGAGAAAAGGTTTTGGGAATTTCTGTGTACTTTCACGTAAAAAATGTTCAAAACAACCATTTTGTTTAAGTTGCAAGACTTGATGTCTAAAAATTGCGTTGACTTACTACACTTTGATTGAAGATTTACCTTAGTTTATTTTGGGGATAAACCCGATATCTCATTCAAATTCATTCTTTTTATTGTACAAAGTAGAAATATCTATTGTCTAAGATTCATTTAGTTTATTTTTATTTTATGCCTTTTATATTTCAGTTGCGCACAGATGATTGTTCTATTGGAATAAAAATTAAATTCAAATGATAAATTTTATTTTTAAAAAATCCTTATGATAAAAATTTTCGTAACCCTTTGTGCCAATAAAGTAAAATTATTATTATAATAACGAAGAATAGTAAGAATAACTTTTTTAGTTTTATCTACGAAACATTACACTGTCCGATACTGATTTTGCCTTTGACTTTATTTCCGAATGGATTTTTCGTTCTGAAAATGATGGCGCTAGTAGAATTTTCCTATCACGTCCCACTTTTCGAGAAAAATAAGATAAATTATTTTGCTATAAAATAAATCGAAATTCTGCAATTGTCAAAGGCAAACAAAAATATAAATTTTTTAAAAAACAAACTCGGAACCGTTATAAATCGTAAATTTATTCGATCAAAAAAAACTCTTTATTTCAAGTAGGGTATGCGATCAATGTAGTTAGTGTGCTAACTGCGAAGAATGAACAGTCCTCCATTTCCTCGTGCGCAAATATCCTCGGTGGTAATTTTTGTCAAATTTCTAGACATTTGACAGAATCAAAACCACCAAATTTTGTATGTGTATATTGCCCTGAACAGGCGACAATTTGAATGATGTACTCCAAATTAGTTTTCTAGCAAAACTAATAAAAATATAAAATTCCGGACTGGAATATATCAGCTAATATATTTAAGTAAATTATTGAAATTCTACATAATTCAGTAATAATAAGAAATTACGTTTTTACAGAATAATCCCAGAAGACCATATTACTAGGACCTGACATGGCTGTGAGCATATTATCATTTGGAAGTAAATTTTGTAAGATAACAATATCGATATTTTGTATAACTAAGCAATAGTAAATTAGCGTATTATTGCGTGAAGTTATTGAGTTAATGAGAAACGCGGCATTAATTAAAACGAAGTTGTTATACGGTTTATCGATAATTTTATGTATAGTTCAAAGTATTGTTCGACGCGTATGCAGTTGTATGAAAAAAAATAATGTATGATATTTGTAAGTACGTTTATTAAACTTAACGTGGACTACAGCGATATATATGCATATAGAAATGTATGCTATTTCTCGACAAAGTAACCATTCCATCTAAAAGAGGAAATATTTTATCATGCAGAACGCGACAAGTAAACATCGGAAGAAATTATTGTCCATTCAGTTTGTTCCCAACATAATTCATTTCAAAAATAATCAAATGTTTAATACAAAATATAACCTTTTGGATTGGCGCATATTATACACTTTGAGTCAAACTCAAATGTTGTTCTGTTAAACTGTAGGTATATTGAATTGTTTATTAAATTTTGAGATTATGATCCTTAATTTAATCACCATGACACTTTTTATCGATTAATTACGCAATCAGTGAACGAAATAAATTATTTGAGATTTATTCGTGACATTTTTATTTATCAGTTATTGCAAATAATATATTAAGTTGCTTGATGCAAGTTCGATGCTTTCAAAATAATAGCGATATTTAGACGCAGATACTCTATTAGTAACATAAGTTAATTTCAAATATACGAAATATTTTCTTTGATAATTCACATAAGTCTAGTCGATATGAAAATGGGTCTTGTAAAATTCCCAATAACCAAAATCTTTTATATTATTAATCTTTATTATCCGATTGCTATTGCACCTAAAGACAGTGAGGAAAAATAATATTTTTCACAAAGGAAAGAAATAACGACTCATAAAGTATACTTACTTGTAGTTTACTTACATTTACTTGTGGTTTCGTGTATTTACAGCAATACCGAATCAATACTCTCAATAATCTACGCTGATTTAAATTAAGAACTGAATGATTACATTATGACTACAATGTTCCGTACTTTAAAACAAAAAGGAAAGTGGTTTATTCCGCTTAAAAGTGCAAATCCAGATATTTTACAAGTATGTAAAAATAAAATTGAAAAATTAAAAAAAAAATGACGAAGATTACGGGTTAATTACCAATATGCAACTCAATTTAAACGTTAAGTAACTTTATCATAAGTGTATCAACTTATGGTAATGAAATTGTGGTTTTTATGGCCACGAAATTATATTTATTTCATAGCTTTTCCCAATAGTATTATTGATTATTTTAATACTGTAAGACATTGTAACTAAATGTAGATTAAATCTTTCGTTTTGTTAGTCAGCTTATCGTTTTTCGATTAGTATTATACAAGTATGTATCCTAAAAGTATCTGAACTTCCTTCACTACACTCTAACTTCCATCGTCGGGAAGTTGACTTTAGGTTAGTCTGTTAAAGCAGCTAGATGAGAGCACTTTGTAACCCTCCATCTTTGCCAATACTGACGACTTATTATTACTATTATATTGTTTAAAGTAGTCCTGATTTGTATTACTTTGGCAAATTATACAATTCAAAGCCAGGATTAATAACCAGTTATAACGTTTTTCTTACAGCATTACGATGATCTCTATTCAATTCTTCTCATCTTTTAAACAATATTGTTATTTTCTGTAATAGCAAAGAAACTTTTTTTGTAAACACGTGAATTAAGCCCCAACAAAGATTACGTAAGCATATGAAGATTGAAAAGGGTAAGAACGTCAGATACTTTTACGATAAACCTTGTATATATACATACATCTTTTGTATGAAGTTGCATATTACTAATGTACATAAAGAACAATGAATTAGGTTAAAGACTATTGTATAATGTGCTCGTCCATAGCTGCAGTTCGTAATGTACCAAGATTTCCAGGAAAGGAGATAACAATTCTTATTTTACCAGTACAAACATCTGTATACAATCAATATAACACCCCTATGAAAGCTTTATTTATTTAGAAAATATTCGTGCCAAATCAAAGTTACTTTGAAAATTAATATACATGGTGAATTTTTAGCCACGGAACACAGGGAAACTTGTGTTAGATATCGCAGTACATAGATTCCGAATTATATAGTTTGAACTTGCCAAATTTTAATAAGATTGTAGTCTAGAACACTTTCGGCAATTGTAATAAAATTTTTCGCTAACGGAATATTTTGCATAGAAAAATTGGATGCCCTGTGTCTCGCCGTTAGAAATTCACCGGGTTTATTAAACTCCTTATGTATTTTACTTGCACAGCATTTAAATATTGACTGTTTAATTCATTGTGTGTTATTGTTATTCATTACTTCTGTTCCTTCATCCTGTGTCATATATTTCTTCAGTCCCACTTGGCCGGTAAGTGATATATTATGAGTTGTCTTCCCGCGTTAATAACTTTATCGAATAAGTTAGAACAGAATTTTATTAGTGTTTTGCAATAGTATTTTGTTCGTGTAATTTAGATTGGGCATTTCGACGAATCTCAATGTTCTACGACTTCATTCTTGTAATGACAATGTGATTACCGTTTAATAAATGCAATCTTATTTTAAATGTTTGTAGTGTTTTGATTTAGTGTACCTCTGGCTACTTACATTTTACAAAATTGATCAATTGTTGCAAATCGATATTAGTTTACAGTATACGCATGAACGTACATCTTACCTGTGATACTGAAAATAGACTGATGGATCTTATTGAGTAAGTGTATGGCATTTCGCAAAACAAAACACAAAGTACTGATAAAATCCTACGTATGCCTTTTGTTGTAGTTATAGAGAAGCTAATAAAATCTTCACTCTTTTTTTTTATATTATTTTACGTCGTCTTTTGTGAAACCATATGGGACTAAATCGCAACTGGACCTACAGTTTATGAAGGTGGAATCCGAACCACCTGAGCTTTGGCGTTGTTAAAATGTTCACTCTTGTTCCAGATAAAGAAAATTAAAGAGGTTAATTTTACTAAAACCTGTAACAGACAGACAAATTATGCTAAAGTATGAGAAAATTAAGAAACTTGTAACAGAAATATGAATATGAATCAGCGAGTGGAGGTGAAGTTGGTTTGGTTTGTCGTCACCAGGGGCAGATGCGACGTTAGCATCCCTACAAGAGACGCTCGTGATTCCTGTAGTAGAAGTTGGATTTTGATTCGATCATATTATCTTAATTTTACCAAATGTTGTTACTGAAGACAAAATTCAGTAACATTGTCAGTAATTCTACTAAACTTCATTTAAAATTGCGAAACAGAATTCTATAATTTCGTACGGTTTCCTAACATTATTAAATTGTAACAAAAATTTAAGAATCAGTTACGGAACCTGGTGCCCATTGATCTTGTCGCCGAAAAGCATCGAAGTCCTCAATCAGACCAGTCTGGAAAGTTCCATGGTAGAATTGATAGTTTTGCCATTATTAAAATTGACAGATACAGCAGATGAACTCGCTGTTCAGAGCATGCAAACATTTTACGGCCACGAATAGAACATCTAATTTTTTCATCCGTGTCTGTAAAGTACGCACTTTGGGGACCATTTCTGGTGTTTAAAGTAGGATTTTATGGACTAACAGCGTCTGGCCGTCCTCGGACCGATTTCATAGTTCAAATGATTAACAATTGCTAGGAGGCCGTAAAGTCCTACTTTGTGACTGGAGCTGGCACATAGGGTGCTTATTTTGGGGACGAGGGTGGACAAAAAATGTTTGCGCTCCTTTGAATTTTCAGTTATCGAAACTGAAAACTACTAAATTGTAATGGAATTTTCAGATGCGCGTACTTAAGCTGTACACCGATATCGTTTCTAAAATTTACTGAAGAGAAACGGAAATTTTAAGAAATTGTAACTACGCCCAAATACAATTGAGTTGCGAAAATGGCACACCCTATGGAAAAAAGAAATTTCAGAAAATCAGCATACATTTGAAATAAATGTTTGCGCTAAGGGATAAAGGCGATAACGGATTAATAAATGGTGTTGCAATGATGTGGAATTATAAATAATAAATTGCCTTCATTGAGATTTACTATTTGTAATAAGGTAATCCGCTCGTGGTGTCCAAAGTTATTATTTTTAGTTCCTTCTGTTAGTTTATATGATAAAGAAACCAGCTGCAACCGATATGTCTCTCATCGGTTATATTTCTAATCATGTCTTTTAAAATGATGAGCTACATAAACAAATATTTTCCGTACAAATTTTAAAAACGTTTTGAATTTGCGAATACCCAGCATTTTTAGGACTATACTATACATTTACAAAAAACGATAATTAAAATCGAAAATTTCTTCAAATGTTCCCTAATATTTCGTAAATTTTGAAATCCAATTTTACAATTCCGCCTGGTTAAGTATTAAAAAACTCGCTATATTAAATTGATCGTAATACCACAATGACGAAGGGTTAACAAATAAAGACAAGAAGTTGATAATCTTAATCACGTGCATCCTCTGAAATCTGAAAAAGTAGTTTTCAAACAAAACATATTGACGAGAAAATGTGCAATAATGAAGATGATTATGCAAAAAAGGCACTTGGGAAAATACAAAAAATAAAGCGACACTGCAATACTGGTGCAAAAGTAACAATAAATTAATATCAAATATAAGGCCTGATGATAAATATTATTGGAAATAATATTTCTGCCCTCCGGCCAGAAAAAAAGTATACGGAGGATACTAGTTACTATCGGTGAAAACAAGAAATAGGAGTACAAGGAAAGATGACATTTCATTTGGAATTCATTACAATGACCATTACATTTACACTTCTGCTAATGTTCTAACGGCATACAATTTTATGAATCAATCCGTAAAACACGTTTGATATTGGAAAAATTTCAATTTTGCAATTGCCCACTGATGCAGCTTACCCTAGTCGCCATGTCCCTATAAAAAGAGCAAAGATTGAAGTACTGTTACTAATGAAAAAGGTAATGACATTAGTTCTTAATGCACCGTAAAATGTAATTATACATTGCATTATATTTTTGCATAAATAAATTAGTTAAATGTATTATAAAATTAATACTTTTATTTCAACTTACATGTGTTTCTTGCAAAAAGGGACCTCAGTCCACTAATATTTTTTATAATTATTAAAAATCCTCTTTAATTTTAAGCATAGAACGATATTTGTAATATTGTAAGTGCATAAAAGCAACATTTCTATTCAATAATATTTTTATTTTTCACTCTGTAAGAAAAGTAAATCAGTTTTTGAGTTTTCCCAACAATTACCTCTATGAACTTGGTGCCCTTTTTGCATGGAACGATTCATGTTTTATGTACTGAAAAGAACTATTTTAAATTAAAACTAATACAATGATGCTTTTATGCTAAAAATTCTCGGTGTGGCTATAAACAACAAATACTGTAGAGTCTAGAAATTAGTTGACAAAAATACCGATTTAACTATTTCCACCCATTTAATTATTACTTTTATATTCATTGCGATTTGGCAAAATGTACAGTTTTTTCACCACAGTGGATCCTTTTTAAATTTCTTTACGATACATATGCAAAGAACACTACGCATGTAAAGTTAAAATACTAGTGTGAATAATAATAAAAATTAATATAACAATGCAAAATAAAATATATGGGATTTCCAAGGCAATTATTGAAATTGTATAGGCCCCATTTTGAAGAATAACAAATTTTTTATTCAAAATGTGAAATTTGAAGACTGTTGGAATAATTGCCAATCTGTCTGGTGGCAAAAGAAAAGGGCGTGTGATCAATTAGGTTGGCTTTAATTACCTTTTGACAATTTTATTGTTTGGATTCCTTTCATCGTGTTATTCTTGTAACTTTCTATTTTTTACTTAAATTTGCAAACTGTGACATCGTCTATAACAAGTGCTGATGTTTTCTACTGAAATAAATTAACATGATTTTGCAGCATATTTTTTAGACACTTCGACAATTACTATGAATGTTTCGACGAGAATGTCAAGTTTATGTCAATAATTACAAATGACAAAAATTGGCTATAACGTTTTTTTATTAAATAGTACAAATATGTTTTTAAATAAAGTAATAAGCATGAAATAACATCCTTATACAGGTAATTTGCAACTTTTTTATTAATTAGTATTTTTATGAATTACTCCTAAAAACCTATCATTAACCTACGCTTACCTCTTCTCAATTGTTTTCAGAGTTATAAATTCGTGGATTGCATCATTTTTAGAACGGACTAATTATCATTGACAATCAAACCCGATTAATGGCCGTATCTCGTTAGCGCGTTTCAATTTTTTTCAGAGAATGGTATTTTTAATTGGAGAAAATATTCGTATTTGTTTGTTATTAAGTGTTACTAGATGTTATTTTCTACGGATTAATTTTAAATTGGATTTATTGCAATTTAAATAAATAATGCGAATAATAACAGTTATTCTTATAAAATAAGTTTGTAATTATTTATTGGAATAAATTTGATAATACTTGTTGAAAGTCGCCAATTCCATAGTAAATAAATTCACTCATTTTCAAATCGTGGACTTCTCGAATTGAACGGATACTAAACTGCAAATATTAATCTAGTATAAGTTTTTAAATCAAATAACATCAAATACGTATTTTCTTAAAATAACATGCTATTTATTTACCAAAATTTTATATAAAAACAAAGTTACACTGTAAACGTATAACTAAGTTCAAGATAAACTCGTACTTATACGATAAGTGAGATTAGTAATTTTGTATATACTGCAAAAGAACAAGGAGACATGCTAAAGATTATTAATTATTAATATTAATTATTATTACTAAAGATAATTAAGATGATGCGTTTCTTATTTTTTGTTTGTTGAAGTTGTGATAATCTGCTAAATCGCTATATACTACTTTACAATGTTTCATAGAAATGAATTGTGTTCTAATTAAAATCTGGCACCATATAAAATACAGAAAGTCAAGAGAAATTAAAACTTACGAAGTTTTAAACTCAAACTTTATTTTAGCAAAGTCTTAAATACACAAACTTATACTGAAATTAACGCAATGTAGTGTTCCTAAAAAAACGTTATTTTGTCTACTTTTAGACGCTTATTAACATCTAGAGTCATAGGTCCTAATAGCTTATTTTAATACTTGACCTTTACCCATTTCTAAATTGGAACGCTACATGTCCCTTTATTCGAAGTTAGACAATTCTGATTATGAGAGTAAAAATAGAAAAAACTATTTCCAAAAAACTGAAATCTTAAAAGAAAGAAAAACAGAAATAGTTCTTAACTGAAGTGGTGTCGAATTTAAGTAAAGTATAAGATAAAAATGTTAAAAATATAAGTATTTTCAATTACTCTTTAATTTTATAAAGCTGCAGCCATATATTGATGGCTTGCTTTTGATTACTACCACAAATTAATATAAAAATTAATATAAAAAATAATTACTAAATGGTATAGAATTTCTACAGTAGTTTACATATTATATACACCAATATATTTTTTTACAAGGGCATAGCCTACTATTGTTTAATATTTTAATAGTTTAATAATTATTAATACTAGTTTAATATTTTACCAGCTTTTATTTTACTGTCTGTTTATACTTCATTAACAGTTGTTATCTTTTTTAAGCACATAGATATTTTATCGTCCGATTAGGATGTGGATAAATGGAAATTGTTAGTTTTGCTCACCTATCTAGTAAGAATTCCTACAAACATATATCTAAATGAACGATTAAGTATTACATAAGTTACACGATATTTTCTGTAAAATATTTTAACAAAGCTGAAAGAAACTTTAAAACTATTATTGCAAATTATCTAATATTATGTTAACGAAACATTTTTAAAAATATTTATCTGAATTTCGAAATGTTCATGTAATTTGTCCAAACAATAACAAGGAAATGAATTTGTTTTTCGATTACAATTAATAAATCGATTATAACCTCTCTTCTGCTGCATCTGTATATTGTTCATTTTGTAAAATTAAAATCCATTTATAATAATCCGAAATTCTGGAACTGTCATTTCATTGATGAATAGTAACTTTCACTATGCGTTTAGTCCTAATGGTTACTACGTTCCTATAACGCCAGTAACTATCTCATAGTACATTTTTCTAAATACATTATGTGAATGACAACTTGACTATTAACTATCTCGACATTGTAAATATTATTAGTGTTTTCTCTTAAAGCAGTCAAAATTACATTTGATGTCGACATCGTCTCTATGGATAGAAAAAATTGCATTCATTAACAACCCACCAATCGAATTTGGATAGAGTTGTACAGAATTGGATTCAATTAGTAAATTCTGAATCCATACTTTGGTCAACGGTGAATCTATTTTAATACGTAAATACAATTCTATTCGTTCATACGACTAAAAACGTTACTTTCTGAATTCATATTAATCCAAAAAAAGTTTTCTTTTTAAAAATTAAATCTTAAATACATCCGTATTCAACATTACGGATTCAAAACTATCCAAGTATATTCATTTCAATCCAAAAAAGTTGTATTTCAAAAACAAAACTTTAAATACATCCCTATTCAACATTACGGATTCAAAACTATCCAAGTGTATCCATTTCAATTCAAAAAAATTTTCCTATTTAAAAACGAAACATTGAATGCATCCGTATTCAACATTACGGATTCAAAACTATCTAAGCATATTCATTTCAATGCCAAAAAAGTTTTCTTTCAAAAAATAAACTTTGAATAAATTTGTATTTATTTATATTCTTATACTGCTTCCGATTGTATTCGTGATTGTGTTCGTAAAATTGAATACAGATGGATTACTTTTTCTGAAATTTAATCCGACAAATTACGCTTACGATTGCATTCGTAAAATTGAATACAGATGGATTCCTTTCCTCGGAATTCAATCCATTTAAATACATATTTACGGAATCAAAGTATTAATTCAAAATGAATTGAAATTTTCAATCCAATCCTATCCAATCTCGATGGCTGGGAAGGTAGAATATAATCAGCAACCTCGAAAACCCCTTTGTACCAAATATCAGTTAATGTATGTGTAAAATGAGTTGAATATTCGTCTATGTTTATATAAACATACGTTAGTAAAATGAGTTCACAGCCGAATTTAGTTTAAACAGTTTTTATTATCAATTGTTTGTATCTAATTATATGTACTGCTAATTGCATTTTTAATGGAGAATTTTGTTCGGTAAGCATCCACCATTCCTGATGCCTAAAATTGTCAAACCATAAAGAAAAAACTAGAAAGCAAAACTTTGAAATTATTAAGAAAGTTATTAAAATATCACCTGCCAATATACAGGGAAGAAATTAATGTCATGATTAGAATTATAAATTTGATAAAGTTTTAAAATGCCTCGCATGTCACCATTCCAATATCGTAATTATTATTTTGTACTAGAGTTATTAAGTATTAAATTATTGTTATTACGCCAATGTATTTTTAATATACTTATATCACAAATGCGTTTAATACATTTTTTATAGTATACGTAAAATTCAACTTTAAGCACCTAAAAATGGCGCACGAATTTTACAAATACTAAAAAACAGTGTGCGATACTCGGATGTAAACATTCCACTTTACGCACGTGTAATCACGTGTTAAAATTCACTACATAAAGCCTTTTCACCCTTGTTTCGAAAAGTACTATTTTATTGGACTCCATGAAATTAAATAAGTTTGTTTAAATACGCGTATTTCCTACAAATATTATTCATCTATCAAAATAATATCGCTTGCATAAAAATCATACATTTTACCATCTACTACAACTTTGATATTAATTAACGAGCAATATTCTAAGGAAAATATATTTAAACCTAACTAAACTGAAATAAAATTTGAAAACAGCTTTATTTCATTCTATTTATATTCAATGAACGAAGAGTAAGTGCCTTTACGCATTTACTGTGACCGTAACCTGGTTAAAATTTTTGCCATGAATTATTCATGTTTCAATTGCTCTTGTCGTATTACGAAAGTACGACTCAAAACTCGTCAGGGTTAACTCGCGAGTTCGTAATACCGCAGGTGTTCAGCAACGAATAATTTAGAAGCAATAATCGTATTTAATAATTTGTTTGTATTTTTGTTAATTTTAATAAAATAACAAATTTTTTGAGAATTTTTATTTTTATTTTAATTATGCTTTTTAATGAGATGTCGAGTAATTGCAGTTTCTGTTAGTCTCGATTTTTGAGAAGAGACGATTTAAGAAAGTCATTATTACCAACAATTCTATTAATTTTCAATTAACGTTGCAATATAACGAGGCGATTTTTTATAGTACCACTATACTCCTTAAGTTATTTGCTATAAAACATAATATAACATTGAATTTATTACACATTAATAATGTTTATCAGTGACATTTCAAGCTTACAGATCATTAGAATTTAATTGTTTATTTTTTTTTATCTTTAAAGAATTAGAGAATTTTGTTATTGAAAGCAACAGAAACCCGTACATATTATATTAAAAAAATCAAATCTATCGAAAATATATACTAATTAATGCATGTCAGCATTTATCTAATTTACATCAATATATAGCCTTCTCATCCCGATACAATAATTGGTGGACATCAATGAATGAAATAAAGTTTTTCTCACTTCGCAGGCAGCAAAATGAAAAAGAATTTAGAATGATTTCGAAATTTGCTCTAAAAGAAGTCAGATGCCCCACTTTCTGCAGGTTTTCTAAACATGAGTTCATAAAGATCTCATAATGAGATCATGTACAAAAAACCCTCAGAAAGTGAGACATCTGACTTCTTTTAGAGCTAATTTCGAAATCAATCTTAATTTTTTTTATATTTTGCTGTCTGGGTTCTTTCATCACAAAAAAAATATTAGCATCTTTATTAATATTCTGTAAAGGTCCGTGTATTTGTTTTACATGCTTACTTGTTTACCAATGTATATTTATTTGTGGTGCTAAAATGACCGGTAAAACAATAAAACTTTATAAATTTAATAAAATGAAGAAAAGAAAAGTATAATCTTATATTAGCTAGTTCATATTAAAATGCGTTGAAAAAGATGTAGAGTGCGATTTTAGGTAACAATTCATTTTTATGTTGTGAATTACAATATGTAACTAGGGCGAGGCGAATCGTAACTATTAAACAATGTTTCATAGAAGGGTTTAAAATAAATATTTAACACTTCGATCGTTGTTAAGATGAAAATATCATTATAGACAAATATATATAAATTCTTGACATTGGGAAGGAATTATTATTTACAAAAGTATCGATTAAAGTTTAAAAATAAAGATTAGAATGTTGTGCCAAAAATCTGTTTCTGGTGAGTATAGCAAGTTGCTGCAGAAAATCGTCGTGAGAAGGATGCGTCATGCGACTTGCATGCTTCATTGCAATGCAACTAAACGTTCGCTGCCATTGACATCACCAAGGAAATTCCGAACTGTTATAAGAACACTCGAAATTTTACTAAGCATAATTAAATGAATTCCTTTTTTCACTTGTATTTAATTATTGCTCTCGTGAATATTTGTTATTCTTTAATAATTTTGAAAGTTTACAAAATTAATTTATTATATATGTATTTTTGCTATTTTAAAATTTGGTATTCTTCTGTACTAAATAATACGTGTTCCAAACTGCTCGGTTACAATAAAATGAAATTTTTTGTTTGTAATTTGAACATTTTTCAACTCCACATAGGTAGTGACAATATGGGATATTTTAACATTAATTCATCTGTTTTAAAATAGGATGCCAACTAGAAACTAATAAATTTCTGCATACGTATTTTTTGATAGTAAACATTTACAAAACATTTTATACATGTATTTTTACAAGTACAGACAAAACAGAAAAAATATTTCTTAACACACAAAATTAATACAGATCAGATAAGCATGTAGAGATATAAGCAATAGAAGAATTCAGTGAAAACGGTCCGAACGAATCAGCCCAAATTTTCATTTTGTTTTTATTATTTTAATATTTGAATATCGTTATTGTCGAATTTAATTAAATATCCCGATAATCTTTCTTTTCAATACCGATGGTTGTTGATTTTTGCGCCTCAACTTTGCAGCTAGTGCAATTTAAATGATTCCATGCAGTGAAAAAATAGATTAGAGCATGTATTGCACACACAATAAAAATTAATATATATGTGTTAATTAATCCTGAAATTGTAGAATATTGTACAAATTAGGTAGTAGGTTTATGTAAAATTACGTACCTAGTAGGGCTTCACAGCACTTTTTTTCTTGCTCTTGTATTCAAAGCCGATGACAGATCAAGGAAAGATCATTTAGATGTAAATATTGTGGATACATTACTAGGTAAGTATTACAATAATACAAAATATTATCGTATTATGTAATTAAACAATTTCTTTGAATGGTAAAGTTCATTATCAACGATGCAAGGTCCTTATAAAGTGGTATGTGAAACTAGTTAACAATTAAGGTGTGCACCACCATATTAGACACAAAAGGCACACGAACATTATGCCTCGTGTTATAAGAAACATATTGTTCGATACTCGTGCATAAAAATTTGATTTTACGCACCGATCCGATCTAACCGCATGTTGAAAAGCGTGTATCGAAAAATGATATTAATCGTTTCTTTCTGAAAATGTGATAAACATAGTGTATTTGTCGATGTGTAATATTTTCCACATTACTGTCTTACTTTTGATATTACTGGTGTATATAAGAATTTTAATAAATGGTAAAAGACAAAGTATTTAAAAGCAATTTTTCTGATTTTGTTAATTCAAATTACATCGTAAATTTGGTAAGTTTAATGTAGGATTCGAAATGAGCAGCCACTTTAAGCTAATCTATAAAATAAATGTTATTTGGTTTACATAAAAATGAATTTACATACACATGAAAAAGCGGTGTTTTTCAACATCGACTTTTGTAAGTGTGTCTATAATTTAAGAGAAAAATATGATAAAATATAAATAAATCTAATTAACGCAACTTATGTGTCACTACAATGCAAAGGCACAGCAGTCTTCAAGATGAAATAAGTTTGCGAAAATGGATTCACAATCGGACTTCCGGGTCATTTCACAAAATGTCACATTTAAGGAAAATCAATATTGGTAGAAAAATTAATATTAAAGACATTAACATATTATAAATCAATGGATTTTTTAAAATGTCTGCAGCATTTTTGTTTTCGGTTGAAAAAGAGCTTTCCAGTGACCCCAAATTCGTAAAAATCAGAGACATCCAGAAAATAACAAAATGATTTTTTTAAATAATATTTGGCACGTTTTATCATATTCACGCTAGCCAAGACGTTCAATACGTGACACTGGATGACAACAATTTTTTTCCAAATATATATTTCGGGAAGAGGTTGAGGAAAGAGGTAAGGAATGTGGTACTCTATACGGTATTGTCGTTAAATCAATGTAAAATGTTTTTTTTTATTGTACTTTTTTGGGAGCTTCAGAACACGTTTAAGAAAAGGTATGTAATATTTGAGATTTTGTCAGATCTTCTGGAAAAACCAGTGGCAATAAGATTGACAGAATTTTATTTCATAATTTGAATTCAATGTTAAACCGCCCGGGGACATTTTAAAATTGAGATGCAGTGCTCTATTAGGGCATAAAACTCTTGTTATTTTTTTTTAAACTAAATTATGGGGTAAGGAACAAAAAAATGTCGAAATGACTCGCCTTTTAGTACTCAACTATCTTTGATTGTTTCTTTTGTTTGTACTCAAATACAATACTATGTATTTGAGGAATGCCAATAAAGAAGATTTATTAGTATTATTATATATACATTGTTAAAGAAAAAAATAATAAAATGAAGAATTATACGTTACGTGAATGCAGCAAAGAATTGAATGTCATTGTTATGATATTTACATTTTCATTACTTGCAATACACATTGCATATTTCGTGTATTAATAAATAATCGCATCAATAATTCAATAAATCCACTATTGTTAAATACAAAAAATATCATTATATATTTGATGATGTCCGTACTCTTGACAATACTGATCTGTTCATTTATTATGGTACTATTAATTATAAAAGGTATACCTAAACTTCTATGAAACCCTATTAGTCCGGCGTAAATTGGCGTCAATTAAAAAGATATGTAGGCTTGAATCTTGGCACGTGACTAATTCTCTCCCTGGATGTCCGTTTTCCTAAGTTGTATTTCTTCTTGTTAACAACCGGGTTTCATTAATAACCGGGTTTCGAAACTTCCTAAGTTAACGATGAGAGGTATGAACTCCAATCTAAACAAAATTTACGCAATTCTATTTTTATCTGACATTTGCTCCAGCTTCGTTAAGGCCCTCGACCGCTACGAAATAGTAAGATGAAAATGAAGCAAATTGGAGAAAAATATTCAAAAATAAAAATCTCTTTCCTAATAATTATTGAAAGCTATTATATTTCTTATCCAAACGGTATTATATAAAGTCTACATGAAATGGAAATGAATATTTCTGAAAATGTCACTGGTAATTTCGCATGTTGCCCATATACATATTTATGAAAGAAATGCTTGGAATTCCCGTTAGCCTTTAGAGTTTAACTAAAGGTTGACACGTGTACCATTGGATCTTCAAAATTAGTCGGGTAATTCCCTTAAGGTTCCCTGCGCATGAAATCATCAAGCTTTCTAAAAAAAATCACTCATCATCTGGGATAGCGATTTTAAATCCGGTAAAACTTTCATTGAACCTCGTGTATTGTTATACGTATGTATGCGAATATATTTTAAAATTGGCTTCCAATAGGTTCGATTTTGATGAATTATTTTGCCAGTAAATTAATTATACCTACCATCGGGTGTTAACCATTTCCAAAGTGTACCACAAAGAGGCAACTTACATTACACCTGTTTTATTTTTTGTTTGTTTTTCAAAATTTTAATTTTTTTTCTTTTTTTACAATTTTATATGCATTTTTTTTAGTTTTTGAAATTTTGTATAGTTTTATAACTCTGATTAATCAATAATTTTGAAAACGTTTTGCGATTATATTAAATATGCTGGAATGAAAAGGTAACTTTAGCCTTCTTTGAAGGTTTTGATTATGTTTTTTGATCTTTGATCATGTTTATTTTTAACGTTTCCAAAACTGAATAAATTGCAACTTCGCTTGTGATTAATGATTCCTTTCTGTACTGTGGGAGAAATAGTTATTAAATGCCAGAAAAAAATACATGAAAAAATTTAAACATTTGTGGAATGTTTATTCTTCATATGAGTTACAACGATATTTTAAGTGAACAAAATGTTTAATTTGTGATAGATACTAATTAACAAATCGGGTGTTGAATGCTTATAAATGCGGACGTAATACGGAGAAAAAACAATGGTTAACAAATCCGGAATCAACAAAGCCAGATATCAATGACAAATTAAAAATGTTATTGATTTAACTTCCTGTATCGTTGTAACTAATATACTGCAATATCGTAGTCCCGGTTACAGTTTAGTTTGTGAAATTTACATTTCTGTTTGCTACTAATACAAATATGTTTTGTTGTATTGACAATAATGCAAAACAATGAAAACTGTGGATCAAAAACTTGTAAGCTTAATCACATAAAATCAGTGAAACTGTAAACGACACCAAAATATGAATCAAATAAAAGAAATATATAAATACTTTCATTATTGATTTTATAGTTATACTTAAATAAACAGCTGTTTACATCTACACTCTTAACGACTCCTGAAATCACCCAAAACCCTTTTCACGAATTGATAAAAATTATAGATAAAAACCTGTCAGACTTTGTATTATGTACGTAACTAGCATAAATTTCACCAATTAAAGAATTAATAAAAATCTTTGCAAAACTACAACTCAATAACCCTTAAAATGATAAAGGTTATATTTTTAGGTATACATTACACCTATAGTTTAGAATTAATGTCTATAATCGTTTACATTTGTAAACTTCTCAACGAAATATTTGAGCAAAGCTGTAAATGATTATAAATATGCTAAATGGTAAATTTAATTCAGTTTTGTATGTTCCATTATCAGTATTTCAGTCCAGTTCCATACCAAGTATTGTTTCCATCTTGCATTTAATTGCAGCAATTGTCATAAACGACCACACTAAAAAGACAAATTACGTATTCAGGATTAATTAAAGTTGATTAACTTCAGTGATAAATTTTGAATATATTATATATTGAAATATTTGTTCTATAAATGTCAAGTCGGTCGTCAGAAATGGGTTGCTGTATGTATACTCCCTTAAATGGCTCCTTCAATTTTCTTACACGAAGCCCACGATTTAAACCTTTTACGTCTACAGTAAGTGTCGAGAACGAAAACAAAAGTTCTACTTTCAAGGCTTCTTAAATCGGTCATTGCTAACCCTGAAAAGATGTGCATTTTTTCTTAGTCGGATTCAATTTGTTTGAATAAATTACAAAAATAAATATATTTTAAAAAAATATATTTTAAAAAATACCGTTAAAAAAGTACCGAAGCATTTTTATTGGATGTTTAGATGTTGATTGTAAGGCACTTTTTCGTGTAGGCTGCACATAATGTAATACTATTTCAACGATGCCTTTCAAATTTATTACAAGATATTTCATTTCAGAACAACATTAATTGCTGAATTGCGTACTGATTGAAGTAAATTGTCCAAAATATAGTCGTTAAATTAACTGTTCGAATCTATATCTTTCCCCCTCGATTAATCAATCTTGATGGTAGATTAAAAGTCATATGATCTGATAATCAGAATGTACAGAATGTACAGAATGTACAGATGTCAACATAAAATCTGAGATCAAAAAAGTTTATATTTATATTGATTGAATAGAACTACTACTATATGGCTGATAACAGAATTGATGCACATGTAGTTGTTAAATTATATTTACACTTATTTCTAACATTTATTCTACGTCTCAAATAAAAACATTTAGTAATCAGGTGTCAATGATATACTAACGATAATTTATTATGATCTAACAGATGAAACTTTTTTAAACACGTACTAAATATAAGTGCAAGAAATGTTACTTAGTGACCTTCTCTAAACTGCTATAATACCAATTTTGCTGAATGTTAGCAATAACTGATTATTGAATATTACTTCTCGTTCACTGATGACTGCTAACCTTGAGTAATTAAACCATCTATGAAACATATAACATTAACGACAAATAGATAGTATACAGAAGTTCAATCATGTTATAGTTTTTATAAATCCATAAAACCGCATTTTTTTTAAATTGTACTGCGAAAAGGTAGTATATGGGCATTCCATGTGAAATCACTCTTATTACGGAGTCTATTAGACAACATAGTCGCAGATTGACTATGATAAGATAAGACGAACGAATATGAACTTAAAATAGTAATTTTAAATATTTTTTAAATAGTAGTTGAAAAAAGAATTTTATTGTGTTTAGTAATAGTTGTTTAATTTCATGGTTTAGTACAAGCAATTATAAATTTGTTGCAGTATTTGTATTATATAATGATGACTCCTAGTAGGCTAACGCAATGTTTATTAAGGTTGTCATCATAAATTAGTAACATTAACCCGTTGATTAGTTTTGAAGTCATGCTTTCGAATGGCGTTGCTGACATTTTTTAAAAAATGACGTTTAATATATTTCTTTTTATTTTTTAGTTATTTAGAATGTATTTTAATTGCAATTTCCGGAACGAAGATTAGGTGCTAATATTGATTTTCTAGATGGTGATTGATATTCACTAGAAGTAAAAATTTTATTGGAGAATCGAGAGGAATTGTAATTTGTCAATTATCATTTTATATATGACTGTTTTATAAAAACTTTTTGCGTTATTTTTTATAAATATAATATACAATCTTATCAGTTAGTTTTATGAATGTTATTTTTGTTAGATACAAATAATAATCATTTAAGGACAACAATCCCATAAACGTATTTTTACGAACGTAAACAAGATCATGTTACATAATCCATATTAAAGAGAAGCTACGTTGTAAACATATATCTATGTACAGATACGCACATACGATATGACACCTATATCATTTATTTCTTACTGAATGGTGGATACTTGCTATTTCAATAAAAATTATGTTTACATTTGATTGAGGATGAAGAGCAGGAGTAGTACAAGTTTTATGTATTCCTAACAAAATAAACATTTCTTTAAAAATAACGGTCTGAAATTCACGACCTTGATCAGAATAAATTTCTAACGGAATTCCAAAATGTAAGATAATTTGAGAAATTAAAATTTCAACAACTACGTGCCCTGATGCAATAACAACCTAGGCGCTTAAATTAGCGGATGGGGCAGTAGTAAAAGGCATACAAAATTAAATTTACAAAGATGGATGTTCTAACTACCACGCAGAGATTGTAAAACACATTTTCTGTACTTTTAAACGGTATAAATCTGACTTATAGTTTTTGCGACAAAAATTTTAAAATTGTAAACTTTTCGTACTCGAGAAAACAATGGTTTTTTGAACAGAAAATTCGATTACTCGTAAACGAATAAAGTAAACCCATTCGAATTTGTGTAGCATATTCAGTACGGTTTTCCAAGGACAACGAACAGTTTGAAATTACTTAATGTTCTTTTTTTGAAAAGTTACGGATTTTCAAATTTCGACCTATGATATTTGCGATCTTATGTCTTAAGTTTGCAGGTCGAGTAAAATTAACGAAATCGAAAAACTCAAAATCTGAGAATGTAAACGAAGAATTGCAGAAGTTTCTTGTGAAAAAAGAATATCGAAAACTGTGAAATAAAAAATTCCTGTGCGAGTTTTCCGATCCAACGCTATAGAATGTTTTGTTTCGCTGCACCCTGTATGAGCATATCCTTGCCTTGTAAAGAAAGCCAGTCAGGATTCGTCAGATATACATATAACGAATTCGAGTAGTATTTTTTATTTCACAATTATCAATATTCTGTTTTCAGAAAAAACTTCCAATGCATCTTGTATATGTCCACATTTTAAGTTTTTCCATTACTTTCTTTAGCTCGAATTCCCAAGCGATTGAAGACATAAAAATACGAATATATATAATTGCGGGAGATTTAAAAACCTGTAATTTTTCGAAAAAAGAACATTAACCCATTAACGACCAAGAGTCCATATGTTCTTATTTTATCTGAGGGATTACTTTATGAAAGCTTTGAGTCTTTTCAATGTAACTCAGTATATTGATGATTTCTAGGCTACTTTTCACATTTATGAGATAAAAATTGCGTTTCAGCCGACAGGAATTCCAATATAGAGCCAATAAAAAAATGTTGAAATTTGTATTCTTATCAATTTTTATCCAATTATTCGGATATTGGGATTCGATTGAAACATGAAATATTGTTCTCTTTCAACGCCCTCAAAGTGTCGTCCAAAATGAACATATTTATTTGAAAACTTTCCGCGCGCGGTAACTCAAAAACTATGAACTTAAAAAAAATAGTAAACAGTTTGACGATTTGGAATAGCAAAGACTTCTAGCGGAATTCATTTGAAATCATGCAGACCAACTAACTTCAAGTTGTAGAATCAGCTGTCCCTAAAATATGTTATTCTCCATGAAAAATAAAGGGACACGTATTTTTTTATTTTTCATAAAAACTTTGTTTAACGAAGTTATCTGGACTTGAACTTTGAAAGATGAAACTTTAAAAAAAAACTAAAACAACATTGTTTCGCCCGCAATTGTTTTTTCTAATTAATGTAATCAATTTTTGTACTTGGGTATTTTGGGAGGCCTTGTCTTCTTCAAAATTTTTAAAAAACTGCAAAATTAACAAAATGAGGGATGATTTACTAAAAATAAACAAATTACATTTTCTCGAAAACCCCCATTTTTTTCTCTCAAATTTTGACCATAAATTCTTACCAATAGAACGAATAGTTGCTATAAATTTGACGCCGGCTAAATCACATAAACAGGGCAGGAGAATTTTTTTCTACAATTTTGTTAACTAAGCTTGGGCAATCTACCCAAGGAGATAATAATATTTTTAAGTATTTTCGGGGTCATTGATTACGAATAAGTCGTCAGATTTCCGAAATTCAAAATGGCGACTTCAATATGGCGTCCGTCTAATGAAAATATTGATTTTGTTGAAAAATAAAAAATGCCATCATATTCTACGCAGAATTCTGTATAAAAAAATGTCCCTTGTGATTTTTTTTTTGTATATTGCATAGATTCCGAAGTAATCTATGCAATATATTATTATTATTGAATTAAAAATGTGTATATTTAATTTCTTCCAAATTATATTTAACAGTTCGAGCCATGTAACAAAAACTGTCTCCATTCATTATGTTCGATCTGCTAAATGTGACATTTTTTAATTCCTGGTATTCATGTAAAAGTCTTCCATTTTCGGGTTTTCGTTTTCCGCAAGTTTTCTAAATCCGTGGATGAGATCAAAAGTAAATTAATGGAAGAAGTGTGCTTCCGCAATTCTCTTACAAAAGACCCGGCGTTGTCGATCGTTTCAAGATGGGATTTTTGCAAATTGTGAGTATATACTAGCGAAATGTTTCACAATGCATCCAATACCATCGCAGACGCATTTACCATGCCCTGTACAGAGATTATCCACTGTTTACTAATACTCTATTTTGACAACTCAGAAAATTTATAACATTTTTTTATACAGAATTCTACGCAGAATATGATTGTATTTTCTATTTTCCCAAAAATCCATATTTTTATTAGACGGACGCCATATTGAAGCCGACATTTTGAATTTCGGAAATCTGACTAATTATTTGTAATCAGTGACCCCGAAAATACTTAAAAATATTATCATCTTCTTGGGTGGATTGCCCAGAGCTTCCGGTCTGCAGAAAAGTATAAAAATTTTTCCTGCATGTTAATGTGGTCTAGTCGGCGTCAAATTTATTGCAATTATTCGTCATGTTGGTAAAAATTAGAGAGAAAAAATGGGAGTTTTCGAGAAAATGTAATTTGTTTATTTTTAGTAAATCACCCCTCATTTTGTTAAATTTGCAGCTTTTTAAAAATTTTAAACGGCACTTTGAAGAAGACAAGGCCTCCCAAAATACCCAAGTAAAAAATGGATTACATTAATTAGAAAAACAATTACGGGCGAAACATGTTGTTTTAGTGCTTTTTTAAAGTTTCACCTTTCGAAGTTCAGATCCTGATAATTTCGTCAAACAAAGTTTTTATGAAAAATAAAAAAAAAAGTGTACCTTTATTTTTCATGAGGAATAACATATTTTAGGGACAGCTAATTGTACAACTTGAAGTTAGTTGTCCTGCATGATTTGAAAAGGATTCCGCCTTCTGTAAAATACATAATCAACAATGACTAACAGAAATTAAATTCCAGAAAAAAAAAATAAATTCCTAAACGTTCAAAAGGAGCACCAACATTATAAATATTATATGCGGTGTGCACTGTAAAAAAAGTCAATGTAATTTTACAGTGAAAAAGTGGAAGTAAAAATACCAGTGAAAATCGTTGTAAATTAACAGTGATATTGAAAAATTCCTTCATTATCGATGCAAGTTTACATGTGCACTGTAAAACGGAAAAAATCAGTTCTACATTTACATGGCACTGTAATATTACAATTGGACTGCTAAATTCCTCGAGTTTTGTCGGAATTTTACATTTCCACTGTAAATTTAAATTGGCTCAGTGAAATGTCCCAAGTTTTGGTTTATTTTTGAAATTTACGTTTCCATTGTAAATTTTACACGTTTACGGTAAATTTCCTTTTGTTTTCGTTGGATATTTACCGAAAACATACAATTTTACAATGAGAGTACAGTAGGACCTCTCTAATTGGTAAAGTTTTTCAAGATGGCGCCGATCTCTCTTATTCTAATGTTCCTCTTACCCCCACTTACTTTGTTTGCGAGCTTGTGATTCGTGGACAATATTTTTCGTTGACTTTTCGTGTGATAGTGGGAGAAGACTTGTGGGGGAACGATTAGAATAAGAGAGGTCCTACTGTAATAGGAAATTTCAACAAAATTGTAAAATCTCAGAAATGTAATTTTACATTTCTTTTTTTACAGTGTGGGCAGTAGTATATTTGGTCGGTAATGCAGTCTTGAATTACGCCGCCAAAAGTGCAGTCAGTACGCATGCACAAATGCAAGATGCGACAACGACGACGACGACGCGTACGCAAACATGTAAAAGTTGAGTGCATGTACATGATCTATGTAATCTAAGTCTGTCTATGCTTAGAATCAGACGACGTAGATCGAGCGTGTATATCCGTATCGAATCTATATAATCTGCATCGTTCTATATTCGTACATTTGACGCGACAGCTTGACAGTAGATCAGGACAGCCCATGTAATCGTTCGCACCATTTCGGTTTCTGCGACATTCTATTCCTACGGCGTTATCGTCGTTTCGTGAGTTTTCGGACATTATTGTTTTTTTTTACTTTCGACGAACTCCCCCACGTTTGATCGGCGAATTGCGCGCGCATTTTTCATTCCATTTTTCCATGCGACGCGCGATCACCTCTGCCTCCGCTCGATTATTACCTTCGCTAGCTCCGGCCGTAAGCCGACGAGGACCTGGTGCACCGCTCGCGACACCTCCGACGAGAACGATGGCGACGGAGATCGACAAGGAGGAACTCAGGAAACGGCTTACGCCGATGCAGTGGCACGTGACTCAGGAAAAGGGCACCGAAAGGTAAACGCGCATTTCCCAATCTTCGATCATCGACTACGTAATTTCCTCCCACGCCGACTCTTAAAAAATAGAATCATTTCCGCACTCGAATTAATCCCGTTCAAATTTTTGCTACCTAGGACGAATTCCACAATCGTTTTAATATTTTGTTTTGTTTTTTGACTTTTTGTTTATTTCAATTTTTTGCAAAATTTATTTTTTGGTACTAAAGCCGTAAAATCCGATTTTACGGCCTACTTTTAGTCCGTAAAATAAAATTTTACGGATTATGTGTAACGCGAATCTGCGCTGTCAAAAACATAACCCATACGGACTAAATGCACTCCGCGAAAACGAATTTTTACAGCTTTCAGTGCCGAAAAATACTATTTTGTTTTATTGAACAAATATTTTTAAATTTGAAAGTATCGTATGAAAGTAAAAACATTTTTTAAAACAATTATTAATTTTATATTTTTTGTTGCGATTCTTTTTATTTATTACAATTTTTTATTCATTTTGTTATTTTTATTTATCAACTGTTGAGTTGTGTTTTTATTGACCAGGTGTATAATGTACATATTGCCATTCTTGTTGTTTAACATAAGATTAACGTCTTGAAAATATTAAGAGAAACCACTTGATCTTCATTTCACACGTTGTCCTTGGTAATCACTCCATTCGTTGGTCAGCCCTTGAGCTATTTTCACTGCTCTTTCCGAGGCTGTCGCCATGGCATGGGTTTGGGGAGAAGGACGTGATTTTAAATACATAGTATATATGTATACATTCTTACATTTGTATTTGTACTTTCTACCGAGGACTGGTACTAAAATTATAAGACACTTATATGTACATAGATGGCGCAGAAAAAAAACTTTGCTTACCCGGAAGTAAATTATTTTTAGCATGCTGCTTTTAGTTATGAGTTTGATATTACCTTTGAATAAATTATTTTATCATTTTCACTGTTTATTATTTTTGTTTATCAAGAATAATGGAAATATAAGTTTTTCTTGAATGTATCATCCAGTAGATCGATAAATTCGTTCACAATTTCAATTAAATATTGGGAATATATATTTGGTTTTTGTTTTTATTAAAAAGATTATTTAGATTTTATGGTAATTAGTCAAAAGTTAAGATAACAAAACAAAATTGTATAATATACAAAACAGAATAATTGTTATTGGACTTTTCATGGCAATATCATATTTTGTTAATTCAGATGAAATTATAAATCAAATACAATCTTTGCTTTTTATATTAAATTCTAAATAATTAATGTTACATTCTGTAAATATTGACTTAGATAACATTAAAACTTGAATATTTAGTTCAGTATATTAGTAAATATTTAATGTGTTATTCACTAAAAATATTAAGAAATTTATTTAAAAAACTATGTAATGTTCACACTATTTACAAATATAATATAACTATTTATAAATTTGCACCCAGGGAAGGCGATCAAGACCCTGCTGATAAGCAGACTTGATTGTCCATGCAAAACACATTTTTTAACAGTTTTAATGACACATAAGAATGGGATATTTTTCAACATTCTCAATAATAAACTGATATCTCAGTTATGCAATTATTTATAATGTTATTGTTTACAATATTATTAACAATTATTACAATTATTACAATATTACAATATTAATACAAATTATTATATTTATTAATTTAAGTTTCCCCTATCTACACTGTAAAAAATTCGAATGAATTTTGCAAGCTCATTGTAATTTTCATTTATATAAATTTGGTAATATTCCCACGTGTGAAATAGTGTTTTTATTATTTGAGCTTAGGATTTTTACAATATTTTTGTAAATTTACCAGACAGCACTGTGGATTTACTACATCAAGCATAGGGAAAGTACAACACATTGTAATTTGACAATGCTATGCATTGGTAATATTTGAGCACTCATCAAAAGTGATAATTTTACCGCTCAATGGGAAAAAGCGACAAAATTTTGTAAAAATACAATGCCCAACAAGAAAATTTACAACGTTAAAAGTATAAAATTTACCATGTTGAACGTGGGTAATATTTGAGCCCACGTTCAATGTGGTAAAATTCATTTCTATTTTTTACAGTGCAGTGACTTCCGGAACACTATAGCATACTTATTTATAATCATCTATGTTACTATAAAACAGAAGAATTCTTGAATTATTTTATTCACTAAACTTTACATTTGTTTTGTAACTTCTTAGCAGGTTTACATCATTACGATATGATCACTGAGAATCTATAATGTACAGATAATTTTAAAGAAATAGTTAACACTAATATAACAATATCAGGTAATAACAATTTACTCTTCACTATAAGTTTCGAAGAAACTATGACATTACATACCCAGCAATCGGAGTTGTATTGAAATGCATTGACTTGGATTCATTTTTTTCGTTTTTGAATATGCTATTTGAACTTTCCAAATACATTCGAATCCAAAAATACTTGACTAATATTTTAATAAAAAAGTATGAATCCAAATGAATACATAAATAATAGTATTGTCGAAAGTACCAAAAATACAAATACAATTTAATGCATGATCGTGAAATATATTGTATTAATGTAACATATGAATCCATTTATAATTGACTCGGAAAGTCATGAATCCATCTAAATACAAATAAAAATTGAAATGATAATTTTTTAATACAATCAAATCTATGAATAATAACAGTTAATTACCAGAATTAATTAATCCATTTCAACACATAACTTAGAAAAATAATGCTGCTTTTAATCCAAATGAATCTAAAATAAATCAGATCAAACATTTCCTATAGATGTCCGGGTAAACCTTTTTTTAAGTGTAATAACAATGTTCATTTATTTGTAACCAATTGACAATTTTTTCACTTTTCAGTAAGTTTACAATGCGATATTTTTGTTGATAACATAAATATATTATTTCCAAAATTACGCAATATCTCTTAAATGGTATGAGATACGTGAAATCTGGCGAAATTTTGACATTATGTGCCATAATTCAAAGCTGTCATGCGCAATTTAAAAGTTTAATAATTATAGAAATCGGAAATTTCAAAAATGTTCGAATCATCGCACCAAGGTGCTTTGAGAATTATGTCAAATATTTGTCAAATTTCACATATCTCGTAATTGTTTAGGGATTTTGCGTAGTTTAGAAAAAAACTTACAATATTTTATCAATAAAAATGTGTACTTTCTATATCCATTCGATCTTTTCAAACGTCGATAAGTAAATTATTACATAAATATAGAAAATAGTAATAATTCTAAGACGTTATTTACACAATGCATAAATACTCCATGTTTCAACTATTTGTTTCGCATCATATTTTACAACAGCAAGAGTAATCAAATGGTTACAGCCTGATGTTATTGTGCGAGAATCCAGGATAAGATTCTTGGCTGATGGAATATTTTCTGTTATTAAATGCGTGAACTAGTAGTTCAAATAGTGCATTCAAATCTATTGTAATGTATTACAAATTTTTAGTACATTTCAATAGATTTCCAACTGTTCGGTAGTGTAAGCTACCTACATACATACTGAATTTAATTAATTATATGCAAAGTAAAGGCATATTATCTTTATTATTCTCATTTGCTTTCCATTAACAACAAAACGAAATGACAATTTATTGTTTTCCTTCATTGACAGCAAGTTGAGATCGGACGTTAAGATGGGCAAGTTAAGATGGGAATGGGACACATAGAATGTATTGTCAGAAGATTAAATTATCTAGTTTTTACGTTTTATAAACTTAAAGAAGTATTTAAAGTATGAACATACGTTAATGATTTACTATGCTCTGTTTAATTCAATCTTGACTTATGGAATTTTGGCTTGGGATGGGGCATATGATAATGTCTTATATAAAGTGCAATCTTTGCAAAATAAAGTAGTTAGATTATGCAAGTTTACTAATATTTTAAATGTTTAGAGAAATATTTATAATTGAATCCGTTTCCTATTATTATTTGTTATTGAGAGATGACTATCAAAAAAATATTAAAAAAATGAATATATCCAAGAGAAATAATAGTATTCTTCTTCGAATTATTAAAACAATTCTCAAAAAAAGTAGTAAATACACAGCAATAACAAATTTTAACAAATTGCCTAATAAACTAACAAAATTTAGAAATTACAACACTTTCAGCTAAAAAATCGTTTAAAAAACTGTTAAAGATAAATGTTAATATATTTACTTAAATTGTTTATTTTAATAAGTTTAATCATATTTTTAATCGTTGTTATCCAGAAATTATTTTCATAGTTTTTGTTATCAGATAATCAATAATAGGATTAAATAAATAAATGGTTTGGTTAGAATTTTGGCATTTTAGTTCTAGTTATATATTGAAAGTTTAGTTACATATTGTAGTTTTTAATTTTAGTTTTAGTATTTAGATTAAGTCTTTTGGGCCTGCGCGCTGATATTTATTTATCTCTGCAAGATATATTTGTATATTTTTTATATACAGATATATTGCACAAATTTTGTATACTCCTGAGTAAATTGAATTGAATTAAATTGAATTTTGATTTCTGATGTAAAAAACTTGAAGGTTTTTATATTTTAAAAAAAGCTGTGTACAAGGAGTGAAAAAGTAGATTATAATTTTGGTTTTAAAACTGCAAACTTTCAACTGATGTGAAAGAAATTGATATTGATAACTTTTATTTTTTTTTAATTTGAATTTTTAATAAATTTATAATAATAATAAAAATATTTGTCATTATTACACAAAGGGCTAGACGCAGTTTAAAGCTGTTTTACTGTCTGACCTATAATAAGTATAATTTCATGAGATATCTAGTTAAGAATAAGATTCAAAGTAAAATTAATGAAAATCTTTGTATATTTGTCTGTATTAGTGTTATAATAATAATTTTGCCACATTGCAAAGTTTTAAAATCATATACACTGTAAAAAATCAAGATGAATTTTACATCGTTAAGCATGAGCAAAAAAATTACTCACTTTAAACACAGTAAATTTACAATGAGGAACATTGTAACTTTCGAAATGTTACTTTTCATATAATCTTGTATATTTTTTCTCAATTTTTAAAGTTACAGCCCAATGTGGGAAAAAAAGTTACCCACGAACAACGTTGTAAGAGTACACAAGTATATATTTCCAATACTCAACATTGTAAATTTACAACGCAGCCTTGAACTTTAACCTCGATTCGGAAAAAACCCTACACTCAACGTAGTAATATTAAACAAATTTTATGTCCAAATTTTACCAGTGTGGTATAAATTTCATTTTGATTTTTTACAGTGTAGATACGAACTGGATATTTTAGGGTTAAGTACTAAAAATCAGTTATTGTGATGATTTGAAGAATTAAAAGACAGTCGAGTTAAGGTGACACACTCCAAAAATAGTTGATTCAAGTCCATACATCACGGCCAAGTTGTATAAAAATAAATCCTTTCCTTCTTCGTGCCCACTTTTCATCTCGAGCATTGTAATCCACTTATGGAATATTTTTACTTTCAGGCCTTATACAGGATGTTACAACAAATTTTACGACCAGGGAACATACACATGCATTGTTTGCGATCAAGAATTGTTCTCGTCCGATACAAAGTATGACAGTGGGTGCGGCTGGCCAGCATTCAACGAGGTTTTAGATCAGGGCCGAATTAAGCTTACTAAAGACACTTCTATGGGTAAGTTCATATTGTATGTCACTTATTAATTGTAGATTGAGCCTTTTACATAATGCTTGTCTTTATGCTACAATTTATTTGCAATTAGTTTGATTATTTTGTGTTGAATATTTTCGTAGTCAATTTGGTTTATATTTTCATAATAATAAATCGGTACTATCTGTTCATATCCTAGAGATGATATTTTTATTAAAAATCAAGTGTGGGCTTTAATTATTTTGAAATTATTATATATTTCGTTTTATATGTTATCTGATAGATATTTAAAATTATTTTTAAAATTATACATGTTAGTAGCATTATCTAATAAAAAAAAGTATTTTTAATTTCCTTAACTTAAAAAAGTAGTGCAATTCTTAAGTTTTAACATAACACAAGCAACATGACATGCACTCAAAATAATAAGTTGAACAAAGAATTAGTTTAATTTTTAATATAATATAAAAATAGAATGTACATACCACATAAAATCCAGTTATCCTGTACCGACCATCTTGCATGGCTGCGCTTAGAGTGTGATTGTAATAGACTTACATCATTTATGCTAAGTCAAATTTTATTTTTATTTTTCATCAAATCGAATACACATATAACCGAAATTAACAATTCGCCACATTATCGATTGAAATCAGTTAATCTCTTAGCTGTCAATGTGTTAAATGAAAGCTGAATGAATTAGTAAACAATTTTGTTTGACCAAAAGAATCGCTTAGATCTAACGCTCATTGCAAAATTTTGAAAATTTATTGTGGATATTAAAAAACAGTTCTCGTTGCGAGTATATCTATATACATATATGTATGTACAAGTTTCACGTTGTCTCTATACAATTTAAAATGCATTGTTGAATGGACTATTAATAATAGTGAATTTTAAATATTTAACAAAGTGCCAAAAGTGGTAAAAGTTGAAATAGTTCTTATAAAGTTGACAACATCAACAATAATAAATAACCACCTACAAATTAGGAAATTTAATTTGTTTCTACTGTAAATATATTGCAAACTTTTCGTACAATAAATTTTGTTGAAATAGCAACACTTATTTTACTGTTGTGTCTATATTTATTTTTATAAATTGCATAATTGGTATACAATTTGCATGAAATTTGGTATTTTAAAATGTTAGTGTTAGATTCGTGTTTAAATTTAAAAAATGTGTAATGCATACTTTTTTAAAATATCAGCTTCTTAAGGCTCCTCGAAACCTGTAAAGTACTAAATATACATCAGTATTATGTCAAATTTAATGCAGTTTTAGCATGACTCTTTTGTTTCTATTTTATCTTATTTGTATTTTATTATCGTGATGTGAGAGGACAAACCAGAAACCGGTCTATACTTTTACAAACGGTTGTCAATGAGCTGAATCCAATTCTGGCCGCAGAATTGTTCTATCATGTCAGGATTTTGAGACTTACGTGTATGAAAATCATAATTGTTCCCTGACAAAAACATTGATAATTCTATATAAAAAAAATCGTATTGGAATTACTAAAAAAACATTTTAAAACTGACAAGTAGCACCTGAATATTGTTCATACCAAATTACAAATAATAATTTTGTTCCGCCACAAAAACTTACACAAAAACAATGTTTTTTGCACTCTTAGGTTAGGATATCTCAAACTCTTGACATGATAGAACAATTCTGCGGCCAAATTTGGATTCAGTGCAACGAAAGCCTTCGGAAAAGAATAGCTTGGTTTCTGTGCATAAATTTTGTTGGCCTGTGTAATTTATTAAAAATTAATATGGCTTCTAGTACTTTATCCTTAAATAGAATGACTCAGAAGTAACATTTATGCATTTACAGTGGCCCCCCCCTTATTTTAACTTTTCGAGTCAAGGAAGATGGCGGCTTCTTTCCTTATTTTACCGCTTCACTTCATCCCCACCCCTGGCGGTATGAGAGAATAAAAATAGAGAAAGGAAATATAGTGCCCAGTAAACGAAAACGAATAGAAAGTTAAAAATACAAATTGAAATGAATTCAAGTGAATTAAAATGAATTAAAACGCATGAAAATGATTAATTGAATCCACTTTTTAATTCATTTTAATTCACTTGAATTCATTTCAATTCGCATTTTTAACATTCCATTCGTTTTCGTTTACTGGGTGGTCCTTCTTCACCTGTATGCGCAAGCGCAAACAGCAGTCCGCGCTGTTTTGAACACTTTCAAATGGCGAATGGTGGGGGAACTCATGAGGGGAAAAAGTTAACATATAGGACGAAAAAAAGTTAAAATAAAGAACGCAGTTAAAATAAGGAGTTAAAATAAAGGGAGGACCACTGTACATCATGTATTTATTTACTCGCATACTTTTCTGCGATGAGAATTATAACTTTATTAGTTGTAAGGGAATCATAATACGATAAAAAGAATTACGGAACTCATATCTATTGAATTTAGAAATCATTCAACAGGTTTCGAGGTATCCTTAGTGGCTAATGAATTTTCTAAAGTGAAATTTCTATGTACATAATTTTTTGGAAATAATTTCGTTTCGCAGTAAAAATTGACGCTCCTAGAGATTGACGTTTTTGCTGTTTGTATATTCTCTCTTCTCTTTTATATATATTGTGATCAAACTTGTAGAAAGAAATACGGTGTCAGTCTGCGAATAATCACACTCTATTCTTCTGTCTTTCCTTTTATCCTTCTCCCACTCTACTCCACAATCACTATGTCCCGAACATGATTGCTGCGTCGTGGTTTTACACGATAACGCACAGTCGGTGGAAATCTACTACTGCTGATCGCAAACCCAGATATGGTGCGGACGGAGGTAACCTGTTCGAAATGCGGAAGTCACTTGGGCCATGTTTTCAACGACGGACCGAAGCCGAAACGAAAGCGCTTCTGCATCAACTCGGCGTCGATAAGTTTTCATCCCGCTGGCGAGGAGAAAAGTTAACGCGATACGAAAAGGAGCAACGGAATCACTTTACAAACAAGCGCTGATCGAAATGGTACGCCGATGTAACTTGGAACATCTGGGAAGAAGCATGTGCATTGTAAACACGAAAGTTCCAGATCTAAATAACGAACTATTGAGAAATATGTTCTAATATAACTAGAACATTTCAGATGTTGAATTGGCTCGATGCAAATATTTAACTGAAACTTGTATTGTATTTTAAAACTATTTCCTTACTCGTCGATATGCATACTATTAGCAATGTGTCATATTTTTTTACATAATTTACGACAACAAAGAGAAGAAATTTTATAAATGACAATAGAATTTACTTATTTTTTGTAATGTATCTTAATACGTGTTGTACATAAGTGTATAATTTTAAGACAACAGAGGAAATAAAAAAATATGGAAAGAAATATAAGTAAATAGAAATTTAAGAATTTATCGATTTTTATATATATATACCATACCCCTTAAGAATGATACAGGATTGATAGAAGGGTCAACTGTACAGATTTCCAAGATTTTTCACAAAATTTGTTTAGATTTACATTAATTACAAATCGTCTGCTCAAATTCTCTGCAAATTTTAAAAATCTGCTTAGTTATACGTTGTAAAGAAGAAATACGTCAAAATGTTGTAAAATTGTTCCTTATATTATAATGTTTTAAAACAAATGAAAAGTAGTTATTACATTATTTTATATAAGTACATATATATTTATATACAATATACGAAGATATAATGTATCTAAATATATATGTATATATAAACCGCACAAACTAGTATTTTTTTACAATAATTCATTCGTCAGTTTGTATATTTCATCATCCTCCTTCCATTCATTTAAAATCGATTACAAAGTAACATAAAAAACGAAAGAATCGATATATAAACGCTTACAAACAGATATATTTGAATTCAATCGAATCGTTTGTTCTAGGCCTATGTCTTCCGAGTCATTGACAGAGCATTTTCAGAAATATCCTGAAGCTGCAACGTACGGACTGGTTCGCGCTTGTAAAAAGCTGAGCACATTACGAACCTACTGGTATCTCTAAAATGATAAAAACACGCATCTAACGTAGATACATAAATGCATTTGGAACGATAAGTAATCGAGATTAAGCGCTTTTTCTATTTTATATTAAGAAATAGCATACGGCAGACGTAGATATCAAATTTTGTACTGTTCCATTTAGTTTAACTGCGAAGCGGTAAATTGTAAAATATTACGTACGCCACGCAGTATTTAGCCGTCTGCTTAGTATAAATAAACTGCTTTAAAAGAAGCTGCGAACGAATTAGTAGTTGCCGTTACGACTCACCGATGTGATTAGAAGCGTATTGGGTTAGTAAAAATTGATATTTTTGAAAATGCAAGACCTTCTGCTCTCGATTCCTCGTACCGCTCGGGTATCTCTTTTAACGCAACGTTATACACACTAATACTATACGTATGTAATAAATTCTTCGCTACATTTCCCGGTGCTGATTTACATCCTCAGCTCGATCTTGTCGCTCCGACGTGTAGAAAAACTTAAATCTCACCGATACAACGTCAGATTGAGTTAAAAATAAAACCAAATACACTGATCCAGCTGTATATCAAGTACAATCAGACGTTATTGGTGTTGATAAAATCTAATCAGGCTTCGCAATTATAAAGCTAACGAATCGTTTATATGTCCTTTCCGGCGGTAATGTCGTAATCGATACTTACATCATATTCTCACATTGTATGCTCTTACACTTCACGCACGATCAATTTCTATGCAACGCAAAAATACAAAACGACATTGTGTGGTCTAAATTCCTTACATTAAATGCCAAGGTTTCCTACAGGGAGAACGTCTCTGTTACCTTTTCAAAATATGATAGATTTAGAAAAAGACGTTCTTCTTGAACTACATCAAAAACTACTACTGCGCGTTTTTTTAGGAAACCTTAAACATTGACACCTTTGAGATGATTTTTTTTATATGTTGCATTTTCCCGTGGTCCTAAATCAAGGATCTGCTTTAAAATCGAGATACACGGTGGTGCAAACTCAAAAATTAAACTTCAACAACTAAATTGCATGATTATAAATATTTTTCTTGTTTCGAATTCTTCTCTGGTTAAAATTATATTATATGCAAAACAATTCGTATGATAAATTAAAAAATATGGAATCAATAAACAGTGAATGTTACAGTATTGCACCATGTTCTGCAGTAACCTCTGAAATACTTTAATTTTCATTCTGTTAAGGGTACCTTTTCCGGGACTTTGACAATATATTACGAAGAAAAATTGATATGCAACGTTTGATAAAACGTTCTTAATTTTAAATAATATTAATTAATAGTCTTGGTATTAACGGTTCTTAAACAAGTTTACACAATAATTTTGCGTTTCGAAAAAGTCTGGTTTTTTAAGTATTATTAACAAGACAGTATTGTCTAAGTCATCGACACGTCGACTACTATTGAAAAATTGAAAAATGAAAAATCAACTAAAGTTTTCTTTTATTTTAATTTTTTAATTAGTGACTAGTGTTAAGAGATGGATATACTTGACACTATCTCAGTAAATGTCATATTGTTAAATTCAAATGAAATTAAGATATATGGCTTATGGAATTGGCATAGTGCATAATTCTAACAAGAATATTTATAATAAGTTTTTTCATCTCAAACACTTAAAAAACCAGACTTTTTTCAATTTTTCAAAATGTCTCATTACATAACATTTCGAAATAATAAATTTTCTGAAGAAGGCCCTCATTATTGGCCGAAACGTAAAATTATTGTGTAAACCTGTTTAAGAACCGTTAATACCGAGACTATTAATTAATATTACGAAGAAAAATATTTTAGTCCAAAATATTACGGTAAAAATATGATAAATTATGGTTAAAAAATATTATTTGCAGACAAAATGTTACGCTAAAAAATAATATTATTAAAAGTTTATCGGCTTCGTGGCTCAGGCGGTTAACGCACTGGACTACGAAGTCGTAGGTCGATTCCCGTCTGGTGAACAATTTTTCGGTTTCGTTTCCAAGCAGCAGCTCGCTGTTGGTAAGACGAGCCACGTTGTTTGTGTTTACGTTTCGAAAGTATTGTTTATCTGGCGGAAATCGACTCATGACCGCTGCTGTACTTGGTGTAGGTTTCTGCAGTCCTACATTTCATACACAAATGTGAAGTGAAAATCATATAGTAAAATAATAAGGTAACAATCGAGTAAAAAGGGCGATTCCGCCCGTTAATTAATTAATAAAAAAAAAAAAAATAAAAATAAAACGTATTATCAATTGACGATGTAATTGCAATACAAGTGCATTTTTTAACATACTGTTGTATTCGATACACCTCCATTTGTAGTGCTTGTCGGGCCCACACACGCATAATTTGTTAAACAAAAAACTATTGTAGTTTAAAAGTTAACCTTTTTGGCTTAGTACGAAATGCAAAAGCATTTCTGACATAATCTATTGCAGAGTGCTCAAATGATATTGAAATTTCTTTTCAAATTAAGAGAAAGTTGGGATGTATTATGTGTAATTATTGTGTATTATTTTCGATGATTGAATAATGTGATTATTTTTGTTCGAAAATGTATGTGATTTATTATTTTTGTAATGATTGTTATTCATCCGACTATTTTTATTTCTTTTGCAATTAGTTTTTATCTTGATATTTTTATGGATCATTTTTTGAAAATAATTCATTGTTATCAACACACAGTTGTATACAATATGTTATCATTTTTTAGCAGGGATTTTTTAAACTATATAAATTGTTATTTATTAATTTTTTCATGTGTTAATATTAATGAATCTTTTTAACCGTAATATTTTGTCCAGTGATATTTTTTAAAATAATATTGCGATTAAGTAATAACATGTCACACATCTGTCTTTTCCAACTGACTACTTTCCTTGCCTAACAATTTTATCATACACAAACAGCCATTTTTACTTGTCTTTAGTTGAGGTTTTTTGCTATTGTAGGCCATTGTTAAAAATGATATTATTAAAGTTTATTCATTTATGAATAATAAAAATAAAATAACACAAATGAATTCGGCAACTGTCAAACTAAGTATATTTAAATAAAGGTAGACAAATTTTATAAATTTTGACGCATGCACAATGTAACAAATTAAATACATTATCTAAAATGTTGTATAATATATCTTGGATTCTTTAAAAAAATAAAATTGTTTAAATATTTAATATTGACAGTTTTCATGCGATAAAACTTGCAGACATGAAAAGAACTATTGATTTGGTCAGTTAGAAACGGCCCGTAGTAGTATTTGAGGAACCAGATTTAATCATGACAATGCTTAAAACAATTACCAATTAAACTTTTTCTTTTAAATAAAACTTAAACGTGATTGCTTGTTTTTAAAAATATGTATAGAAGAAAAAGTATAATTGAATTAAGACAAGCTTTTATTAGTCGTTAGTCCAAAAAATTGAAATAAAAATATTTTTGATCTAAAAATAAATAAGCTTTTTGATGAATTTTTCTGTGTATCAATAACCAATATTTAAAATTTATATATTTAAGTCTTAATTTTGCCAGCTCATTTCTGCAGTCGTATTTGAGAGAGCATTGGAGTAGAGTTCATCTCTTTGTTTCGATTCATGACAGATAATTGTATTTATATTGCTGTAAACAATGCTTCCCTTTTCTGTACGAATATCAAGTAAGTATTTAAGTGAACATGGAATAGTTGGTGCGAAATCATTCACAATAAAAGGTAAGTCAATACGATACAATACAAGAAAGTTTTCTTTTATTTTTGTCATGTTACTGTCGTCTTTGTTCTTGATCGTAACACCCAGATTCGAACCAAAGAATGTTCAGAATACAGTAGAACCTCCGTTATCGAAGACGGTCGGGACAACGCGGGGCATTTAAATTTCCGTTAACGAATATTTGAGGAGAAAAATTATTCGTTAAAGGAGGCGTCTGAATATTCGATAACGGAGGTTCTACTGTACTTTTTTTTCTGGTTATAATTAATTAAATATTTACAGCAAAGCACTTTTAAAGAATACTTCGAAAATTCTATTTTGGTAACACGATTTGAATTTTGTACATATCTAACTTGGCACATTTGAATTAAAAAATTTAAATATTTTTTAAAAAATTCTACAAAATCACCTTCAATTTCGAACTCCATTAATTACGACTTAGTTCTATTTCTGTTTTGGACCAACGAACTATAATAATAAAATTAATAAAACACCTCATTTATTTCAAAAATATGTTAAAATATTTTCCTTTAAAAAAAGAGTAAAAAGTTACCTCATTCACCACCGTGAAGTTCAAGTTCATAAGGAATCTAGCGCGGATTTTCTGTGTCTCTAAACGTGACAAGACAGGCACTTTATAGTGTCACAAATAATGGTTCGCTTTACCATTCGAACCTTGCCTTGCGATCGCCACTCTTTGGCGTCCTTCGCCGCAGTCACGTTAAAAGTTACGGTAGTTTCTAAATTGTTACTACTAGGGAACACGCGTGATGAAATCACATTGCTCTGTAGAAAAATCTTCCTACTAACTAAATATTCGCGCTTCGTACAAAACAAAGTTTCAACGATTAACGTGCCGTAAGACCTTTGCGTAACCTTTGAGCACTACGATGCTTTCTTGTTAGAAATTATCAAATTTCAAAAACAATGTGCATTTTCGTGCGTTCTTCCCCCCGTTTTGTCTGGTATATACACGTGATAGTATACAAATAATATTCGCTGGATAACGCTTTTAGTAACGCAGGACACCAAAGAATCGTGCAACTAGAATCCAGTCCCTGTAATTCGGTGGCAGGAACGTTTCGATTGTAAAATCTTATGCGCGAACAAAATTATATTAGGCTATCTGTTGTTACGTACAGTTCCGCTAGGTCGTTGGAAACGAGAAAATTAACAAGACATTTGTTAGTTCGCTAATCATTCTGGAATTCGTTCCAAGATGTTCTTCGAGTCGCTGACAAGGATACCGATTTAGAATATATTTCTTTTTCAGATACGTCTTCGCATTTTCTTTTTTACGGCACCAACTTCCGAATTAAATCGAAACCTTATCAATTTGGCGATTTTTCACGTCTATTATTCTTTACAAAATAACTGACAGTTTCTTCTTTTTTCAAAAACGTATTTCCAGCCTCGTGAGGTTAAAATCCGATTTGATAATAAATATCATTTTATAATGTTCTTTCTTTCAAATTAAAATCATATTTCGATACCTGGGCGTATCGCACGAGATCTACGTATCTTTCTTATTTATAATATATATATATTTTTGTTCATTTATATATATATATATATATATATATATATATATATATATATATATATATATATATATTTATATGTATTTATATGATATTTACTCGTTATATATTATTAAATTATTGTGCCGTTACCGTTATCAGAAGGGGATTTACGTCTCTGAAGAAACCGTATTCCATATTTTCCTTGTATCGTCTCATTCTTTGTCGATCAACTTATCTTCGCACATTTCAATGTCCACCTTTGGCAGCTTCTTTTGCCGCCATTATTAGAGGTGTTAATGAAGCCAGCGGCCTTGCAAGCTTCAAAAACGGATGCTGTAAGAATATTTGCTCAAATTATTAACATTCATTCACTCTAATAGTTGTGCAATATTTATAGAAGTTCTCTATTGTAAACTGACTACATCAAAAGTTGATCAAAAGAAAATTCTTATTCGATAGTATCTTTAAATCAAAATTCCAGATAAGGGGCATTCCACGTCAAATCGGCAACTTTTTTTCACGCAATTTTTTATTTTATAATTTGTTTATTGTTAGTACATGCAAAAGAAGTATTCTTGACCATATAAAACATTTTAAAATCAACTGTATTAAGAGTTGTGAGGATATTTAGGAAAATATAATTTTCTCTTCTGACAATGTTTAATTTATTTAAGCCCAAAAATACCAGGACTTAATGTAACACATGTTTTTCGTAGTTTTTTTTATGCCCTTTCTCGTGAAAATACCCGCTTTCATGTATTATTACAGGATGAGGTTAAAAAATAGTTTTAGAGTAAGTAAGTAAGTAAGTAATATTTATTTTGCCATGGGATTGCAATCCCTTGTGGCAATAAGATAAATACAATTTAGAGTTTTACAATTTAAAATTAATATAAAATAAATTAATACAGAATAAATATATATATTACGGTTGACTCTATATAATTCAAGTTACATTAAAATAATAATCATAGTGATATAAGTCAAAAAAAAAAAAAAAAAAAAAACATAATACAACTTAACTCCACCAGTGTGGTTTACACCTAATATAAATACTAATGAACCTAGATTTGTTATAAGACAAATGCCCATATAACAAGCATGAAATACCAGAGCTAAAACTTATATACTTCGTAATTATAAATCGATTTGATTTTTAGCTTGTGGTAGGATTATCACAGGAAAAAAGATGACAAAATAAATGGGATTTGAAGGTATTAATTGATGTAATGTTATGAATTTCAGGTGGCAGGGACTCCCAAAGTCTAATGCCATACACTCTAAAGAGTATTTAATTTACATTTTTCGAAGGAAGGGACCCTTTTTAACATTCATAGAAAAGGTTGAATATGTACACTTTATGGCAGTATAGTTGAAATTTTGGCTCTGGATCGGTTTACAATAAAAACATCGACCTGACAAATTGTAAATAAATAGAAGTCCCCCGATTAACGTATAACCTGCATAATACAGGGAATTTATTTTATTCAAATTCAATCTCGATTATCTCGCTCAATTTTGGTCAAAATAAAACATTTTTTTTTTTCATTTTAAAAGTAATTCAATGCTCTACAAGATTTTTCAAAATCGTAACATTTCAATGTCTAACTACAGATAAACACAAAATATTATATTCCAAAATATTATTTGGGCAAAATATTATTAGGACAATATATTATTTCTCTGAAATGTACATACATTTTTTACGCAAAATGTCGCACATGTTGGGAGCTACAGTAAACGCATTTTCCAAAAAATCACAATTAGAATCCCATGACTTCACTACTACATTTATACGACTCCTCTATATTTGTTTATAAGTGTCTAATAACGCCAAAGCTGAGGTGGTTCGGATTCCACCTCCATAAAGTGTAGGTCCCGTCGCGATTTAGTCCCATTTGGGTTCACAAAAGTCGACATAAAAAAAAAAAAAAAAAAAAAAAAAAAAAAAAATTTATACGACTGTCATAATCAACATATATCTTTCGTTTCCGACAAAACACAACACGACCAACGGTCAGTTGCTTCAAAATGATCTATGTTAAAGACTGTTCCACTTTAAGAACATTAAATCGTCCTAATTGTTCATAATATCTTCCTACACGTTGATGGAAAGCATTATGCCAACCTTCCATGAGATTATTTTGTTCTAGGAGTACCATTAACCACAGAATCATAACAATTCTATATTTCAATTGAAAATTTGCCTGATATCCGCTTATTTCTACGTTCATTTACGATCCAAGTTTTTTTGAGTGTATTTTTAATTGTAATATTTTGTGAAAACAATATTTTATACAAATAATATTTCAATTCAATTTATTCAGGATGGAGTACATAATATTACACATAATAATAATATAGTACAGAGTAACAGCTGTCTAATAACAACCGTCCACTAAAGTGCAGGTTAAAACACTTGCGCGTGGTCCAGAATGCACAGTTATTAATTTTGTAATTTATTGCATATTAGTTTCACACTGCACCTCTATACATAAATCAAGTGCATAGTTTTAAAAGGAAAAATAGAATTATTTCTTAATAAATAAAAACAATTAATAGATTAGAAATTAATTTTGTATTATTACAGTTCCAATATTAATTTTTGGAACTCCTGTCTGTGAGTGCTTAGTAGCCAGTTTTTTATATTCTATTTAATTAAATTTTTGCTATTAGTAGATTGAGTTAAGCTATTTTTTATTTTTAATGGTAACATATTAAATAGTTTTGTTCTTACATAATCTTGCGTTCTCTTTAAAATGGACTTATTTTTTTTTATAATTTGGATAGTTTCAGTTCTAGAGCTAATTTTGCATTTATCTTTAAATCGTTTAACATTCGCTAACAGAACCGTTTTACAGTATATACATATATTGGAATATAATATTTTGTCCTATGGTGAATTGTCCAAATAATATTTTGGCGTAATATTTTGTCTAATAATATTTTATCCTGTGATATTTAGGGACGAAACCCCGAAAACAGTATACAACGTTTCTACGTAGAAAAACATTGCATTATCTTTTGAAGTTACGTTACTCTTTGTACTGTGTCGCTGCTACATCTTATCGATTTCTCATTAGTAAAATGAGTTACTCCGAGACCATAAACTGGCCAACTTGTCAGCGTTCTGATTTCTTCAGTAAATCTGATAGTATTACGGAAAACGTATTTGAGACTTTAGAATAAGATTTTAAGAAGAGTTTGAAAACTCTTTTGTTTTATTATTTTTAATTTGATCATTATAATTTGTCCCACTTTTGTTGTACTTACTAAATTCTTACGTTGAAATTGTTTTATGAAAAATGTGTAATTATTTATGTAAACATATAATTGATCTTTGATTTCATTAACCTGCATCTCACTTCTGATTCTAAATAACAGTTAGTTTTATGTCTGGGCCATTTAAAGATAAGTGTTGTAATCCTTTTCAAAAAACATAAGGAAAGGGCTTCTCTTTGTCATGTGGCATCGACACAAATTAAAGTGCTACAAATATAAATTTTAACGTAGGTACATTTAAAATTAAATATAGTTAATTAGCTCATAATGTGTATGTATAATTTTGTTAATGTGTTAAACTGAGAATGTACTGTAAATAAAAATTAATTTTGCCAAAAAAATTGTACATTTCGAAAAAATAATATATTGTCCTAATAATATTTTGTAAAATATTTTGTTCAAATAATATTTTTCCCAAATAATATTTTGGAATATAATATTTTGTTTTTATCTGTAGTTAGACATTGAAATGTTACGATTTTGAAAAATCTTGTAGAGCATTGAATTATCTTTAAAATGAAAAAAAAAAGTTTTATTTCGACCAAAATTGAGCGAGATAATCGAGGTTGAATTTGAATAAAATAAGTCCCCTGTATTATGCAGTTTATACATTAATCAGGGGACTTCTATTTATTTACAATTTCTCAGGTCGACGTTTTTATTGTAAACCTATCCAGAGCCAAAATTTCAACTATTCTGCCATAAAAGGTACATATTAAACCTTTTTTATGAATTTTTTATGAATTTTAAAAAGGGTCCATCCTTTGAAAAATGTAAATTAAACTCTTTTTTAACCTCATCCTGTAACAATACATGAAAGGGAATATTTTCACGAGAAAGATCATAAAAAAACTAGGAAAATCATGTTTTACATTAATTTTCAGTCCTAATACTTTTACGCATAAATGAATTAAACATTGCCAGAAGAGAAAATTACATTTTCCTAAATATCCTCACAACTTTTAGTACAGTCAATTTTAAAGTGTTTTATATGGTCAAGAATACTTCTTTTGCATGTACTAATAATACACAAATAATAAAACTGAAATTAAAAATTGTGTGAAAAAAAATTGCCGATTTGACGTGGAATGCCCCATAAGAACTACGAATAGAACCTAGGGCTGCTGAAATCTGTACTAAACTCAATAATGACGATATATCATTTGCAATTAATTTATATGCTAAGTAATTAATGTTCTTTGTTCAGTACAAGAACTAACCTTTAACAGTTCTGAAGCCGCCGACCTTCTTTCTACTTCTACCTCTAAACATTGGTCTAAGAAATCCTGAAAAACGCTAGAAAGTTTTTCTTTTTCCTTAATGTCTGGCTTGCCGTTTGTTGCGATCAAGTACAGCGCTCTCAAAGGATTTTCATTCAAGTAAGGCGGTTCACCCTCTATCATCTCAATTGCCATTATTCCCAAAGACCATATATCAACCTGGAGAACATAATAAATACATTATCTTACACTAGTAATATTAATACTTTATATTAACAATTTTGAAGGAATTATTAAACTTATATGCTAAATGTACACGTGTAAATCATTTTCAATAGTTTCTTTCTATAAAGATATATATTATGATTCAAAAATTAGACAAAAAAAAGTGTCAATTCAATCCAGAGAATATTAAAGAAACATGAAATTTTCCATCGTAAATCTACTGCGCCTTCGTCATTTTTATTTAAAACTCTACAAATCTTGAAAGAAAACTTACTGTATTTATTCAGTTAACCAAAAAAAGACAGAATAATTCATTCAAATCACAAAATTAACTTAAGGCTGTAGTCTACATTTATACTTTAGTCTCTTAAAAATGTCTAGACTTTTGGTAAGTAGCACCTGATTTACTAATAGCGATAGTGGTTCTAGTAGTTTTTTCTAAAATGTCATTAGAAATCTACCTGCATCATTTAAAAAACATTCCAAAAGTATTCTGCAAAATTTCTAAAATATTTGGAAAGATCTCTTGTTTTGATGAAAAAAAAGGAAATCATAGTGATTAGGAACAATATAAAGACTTAAGATTAAACATAAACCAATATTTATATGCATGATGTTGCAACAATATTGTTAACTTATCGTTGGGTTGAATGTGGTTTACGGAAAACAGAAATACTTAACTTTAGAAGAAATAATTCAATAAGTTAGTTTTAAGTACTGTTCGGAAACTTTTCGATAGTAGTGTAATGTCTAAATAAGTAGTACATCGACTGTAATTTCAAAAGTGCCTATAAGTTCATAAATTAATTTTGTTCTTTAAGCTTGTCACTGTTTATACGCTTAATTAAGAGCACAATTTACATGAGACATAACATTTTTCGTAAGATTTATTAATACAAGTGTATTAATGTAAAAGTAAAACATGTACTAATATTTAATGTTTGTTTAACCTAATTTACTTTATATTTTATATTTTGAATATATTATATTATATTATTAAATTACATTAAAAACAAATACAGAATATTTCGACATCCAATGTATGTCATCTTCAGGAATACCTGACAATGAGAATATAAATTTATTATTTTCTAAAAAGACCCTACATTTGGTACAATAACTAAAATATAATTTACCGTATGTTAGTGTCAAATACGATCGAGTACATTAGATGTGTACATGTCAATGATGGTATCATGAATGAATATAAATAACATATATAAAGGCAACGACTGACTCAATTTATAAATTAACATATAAGAATGCGCTTTGAACCGTACATTGAAACAAATGACAATTAAGATTTCGAATCATTTAAAATATATCTGTAGCAAATGTATATATTTATTTATTTATATATTTATTTTAGAATAAACGGGAATAATCCCTTTTTGCAAACAAATTTTTACATCAGTGAATAAACAATATAAGAAAAAATACACATAATAAAAGAAATAAAGAAATGTAACAAATAACGTAAAAACTAATTGAACTCGTAAAATGTAGACTAATAGCGTATTCAGGCGGACTGCACCGCCTGCACCGTCACAGTGCACGTGTTCGGGCGGTGAATAACTCACACTCAAACGCTATATGTTTAGCATTATTCCGTGGAGTCTCCCCAAGCGGTGGAAAAACGGTGCAAAACCAGTATAAAAAATAATGAGATTAATAACAGTATTATACGGTATATTATTATCAAATAAATTTATATCCGCATTATAATCACAGAGTATAGGTGCATTTCTAACAATTTTTGTAACTAAAAGGTAAGTAAAAAGGAAATACAGTTCCTAATGAATGGTTTCGCTCAACAAATGGTAACATTTCGTGTAAAAATTCACAATCCAGTAGCTTCGGAATTAATTTGAAGATGAAGATAAGGTCATCAACTAATGGATCTAAGAGATGGTATTTTGACATTAAACATTTGCTGACCATATAAACTACAATATTAGAAAGGTATTTAAAATGTTAGGTTTTATAAAAAGAATGTGTACTGATTTCCATAGCATAAATACCATAAGATCTCTCTACTTAATCTCAGTTAGATCAAGCTTACTCTACGCTTCTCAAATTTGGGCTCCTCAATATTTTTAAAGGTGATAATTTCGAAAAACTCGCTTGTGGCACATTAGAATTTGACATCTTCAGCACGTTTTATTAGCTGTTGCGAATTATTACACAAAATTGTAATCGTTGAAATTAATAATGTTAATTCTCCAAAATAATAAACAAATAGTTATATTTGTTCAAATTGCAACAACGAAAAGTTTTTGCACTCTATATTCGTGTGCCCCAATTTTCTGTAATTCATGTCCCATCACGTTGTGGAGATAGTGTTAAAATACAACTCTAGCATTTGGCTTTTATTTTCATATAATATAAGTCAGTTAACATTGAACTACAGATTAAAATACTAACAGAAGTACATAATGAAGCTGTCTGCAATCTTTGACGGCATATCAGGTAAGAAAACGTGATTGTAATTTGAAAATGTTATTCATGTCCCTCTATTTTTAAAGTAAATAATGATAATTTTTGTCTCCTTTTTCATTTGCATATCATTCCTAACCTTAGTCCGAGTATGTGTGCTTAGTTTAATATTTAGAAATGCCTAAAAAACTAGTATTGATTATTAATATACTAGTAAGTGTCAATCATGTCCCATGTCATTCAGGTTCTGCTTTCCTGTTATATTAACTAATATGTGTATTAGGACTAAAATAAGTTGTGAATGTTATTTTAAACTATAAAAAATATTTATACTAGGATGGAGTGAACAAAAAATAAAAAAGTCCTCCTAAAAGGTTCTATTTAGGCCAAACGTGCTTCTAAATTTTTTCAGATTTAAAAAATTTTGTTTACAGTCGAATTTTAAAACTGATTTTGAGATTAATGGGTTTTTAAAGTTGAAGGGTTTTTGGCGCTTATGGGGCTTGGGGTTTATGGGTTTTAGGATTTTGAGAGCAACAGGTTTTTGGGGTTTATGAGGGTGGGGTTCATGGTTTATGGGTTTTAAGGTTTATGTGTTTGAGGTTTTGGAGGTTTTAAGGATTTAGAGGTTTACGGGTTTATGGATTTATGGGGTTTGTGGGTTATTTTTGGCATCTTACAGGTGTGGGTTAACTTTTTCGGACTTCAAAGCTAAAATTCGCCAGTAACAAAATTTGTTACTCTCCACCCTAATATATACTGTAAACATTAATAAAAAAAATTGTTCTTTAAAGGGTGTTTCTGACGATATACACATACATTATGAAAAAAAAAAGCAAAATGCGCAGCGAAAATATATATTTTGTCTACATTTACGAAATTTAATATTAGGCTGTTTATGATGTTGCGTCATAGAAATTCGCGAATAAAATTATAAGTTGTAATATTTATTAATAAAAATAATTTTAAACTTTTTAGTCAGACAAAGTAAATTCTATATTTTTCTGTAATAAATCAGCTTTAATTACACAAAATTATTAACTTATTTCGTGTTTTGACAACGGATTCGCAATCATCGACCACAACAGCACACTAATATCAAATTTACACAATATACACTAAGTTTTCGTATTTTGATCCGCCATATTTGATTCGCCATTTTGAATTTTATAATTAGCTATCATAAATTTTATTCAAGAGCATACTTTCAATAGAATACAAATAAAAGTTTGTATCTCAGTGATATAATATTAATATTATCATTTATGTCCCTCATTTTGCAAGATACGGCCTGAAATAGAAACTACTGCATATTATGCGACCTCATTAATAGAATCATACCCAGAAAATGGTCCTTTACAAAATGTACTTTACCAATTTTGCATTACGTTTCCCCCCAACAAAATTTTATTCAATCTACGAAAATGTGCTTTTCCCCATTAAGAATACATAGGAAATTTCAGAGGCTTAGTGGCACCATTAAATATTAACTGATTGAAAAAAGAAAAAATACGGGTGTCTCTTTTTTGCACCTTTTACGTTTCTGGGGGTGGCCAGTTAAAGTTTATTTTTGGTCCACAATTTATGCTTTTATTTATTTTTGTGACAAAAGAAGATCGACAAATTATTAATCTTTGAAGTAATTTTAAAAAAATAACTATTCTGTGAATTTTTGTTTTTTTAACTACAAAAATATAGAACATGTTTTACAATCAATTAAAAATGTTGATCATTATCTATTTGTTAACCCTTTGCGGCCCAGATTACCACCTTTTTAATTCACATCTTTTCTGTCTAGTTTCAATGCTTTCGAAGCAATATTCAAAAAATCTATTTACAGTGGTAGAGGGTTTTTTTTTAGTACATAACGTAAAGGATAATAAATGCAATTACGCAAAATTATTAACAAGTATAAATAAATAAATTTAAAAAATCGTCGATTTTTTAGAAAAAAAATCATTTTTGAACGAACTAAAAGGTAAATTAGAATCAAATTTGGTACTCGGGGGTTTTTGAAAAATTCAAAATGGCGGATGAATTTTTAAAAATTCATCTGATTTACTTGAAACTCGTTACTCGGGGGTTTCTGGGGTCGCCGATTACGAGTCTGGCCTCGGATTTTGAATATTCAAAATGGAGGATCCAAGATGTTCGGTCGAAATATGAAAATTTACCCGATATTGATGAAGCTGTGTACTAGGGGATTTTTGGGGTCTTTTATTACGAATCTGATCTCCGACTTTTATATTTAAAATTCCGAGTACATAGAGTATCTCATAGTTTTATCTCTATCAAGTAAATTTTTACATTTATGTAGGCTATCTTGGATCCACCATTTTGAATTTACAAAATCCGACTTCATATTCGCAATCAGGGATCCCAAAAACCCCCGAGTACCAACTTTCATCAAAATCAAGTCAATTTTTTACATTTATGTCGGCCATCTTCGAGCCGCCATTTTGAATTTACAAAATCTGACTTCAGATTCGTATTCAGCGACCCGGAAAACCCCGGTGTAACAATTTTCAGCTGTTTTCCGTGTAAAGAAAAATGTGCGCCGCAAAGGGTTAAGCAGTGAATACTAAAGATTAAATCTTACCTTAGGCCCATATTGCTTTCGCGTAACAACTTCGGGTGCCATCCAATATGGAGTTCCAACCATAGTCGTTCGCTTACTCTGTTCGGGAGAGATTTGAGCGCAGAAGCCAAAATCGGTTAACTTCACACCCCCGTCTAGGCCCAAAAGTATATTGTCCGATTTGATATCCCTATGTATGACTTGATTACAATGTAAAAATTCAAGTGCTTGGAGCACTTCCCTACAGACAGCTGCTATTTGTCCTTCGTCCATGCACGTCTCCGTTACGACGTCCGTTAAACTTCCGCCAGGTAAATATTCCATCACGACCCACAATTCTTCACCTACGAGATAACTGTCCAAATAATTAACAACATTCGGATGTTTATTCTCTCGCATCACTAAAATTTCATTTATGATTAGCTCCTTCTTCGGTTGCTGCCCGAGGTTCATTTGTTTAATCGCTACTTCCATTCCAGTTGATGTCTCAATTGCCGTATATACAGTTCCGGATGCACCCTGTCCTATTTTTTCCATTTTCGTGTATTTTCGATTTGGATCTCCTACACTTACGATTGTCCTGAGCTTCTCCAGTATTTCATCGTCCGACATTTTCTTTCTTCGGGCGCGATCACTCTGCGCTGGGCGAGATTGATCTATCGCAACCACCGTAGACGTAGGTGCGGCTTGATTTTTATTTTTGTCCAATTGAGACTGCTGCTGCTGCTGTTGTGCTGTGCCGTTCCTCTGCGGAGATCCTAAGGTTGAAGGTGGCAATGGAGGAGGTGTATCTTCCTCGACAGGTTTGGTGTACTGCAATAAAACAATGTCATTTATTGAAAATGAAACAAAGATTATTCTGTGCATGTAAATTATTTACAAACTTTGTGACTTACAATCGATTTCGTACGTTCTGGCCTAGCAGAGATAGGTGGTGGTGGTGGATCATCTTCTTGTTCGGAACTAGTAGCACACGCATCAGTTGGAGTGCTACTCGGGCTACTACTGCTGACCCTAAAACAATATTTTTCAATAATTAATTCAAGATAAGTAAGCCCGCAGAACTAAATTAAAACATTGTGTACTAACCTGCTTGAAGAATGTTGCGAATGGAAACTCCCAGAAGCCTGGGACATTGCTTGATTACGTACATTTACAATGCCAATCCCAACACCAATGCCTCCCATGTTCCTCGGACTACTAGCTCTTTCATTTGGCGCAGGATATAAAGCTCCATTATATGGAGGATCTGTAACATTTTATACATATAAAATACAAAATTTTTTCTCTATGTGTATTTAGATTTTCATGCTTTGATATATAATAAATTTAAACTACAAAAGAAAGTAACAATCCATGAAAATTTGCTTCAAAATTCTCTAAATTTTCATGTTTTTATCTTTACACATATAACGATTTATTATTGAAATACTTACCAACCACACCGACCATCTTTGTCGTGGTCATGTATTTTGAGCCTTTCGCCTCTTTACTGCTGTTGTCATACCAGTTTAAAACATCCAGAACAGCTTGAGGATTTTTCTTTTGTTCTTGTTTACTAATATTGCTGGACATAAGTAATCTCGCCCATGCCTCTGGCATCCCCTGAAGAAAATTTATTATTTTATAAAAAATACACCTAATAATCTTTAAGGTCTATTTAAAAAGTAGCTAATCAAGTGTTTTGTCGATAATGAATTACCTTGAGTGACAAAAATTTATATACCACTAAGATAGAAGCTTCTTACCAAAAAATATTATTATAATCAACAAAATGTCGCATCTTCAAAGCAATATGGTTGCGTACTCTACTTAATATTTCATCAAGCGAATAATTATAAGCAACGTTGACTAAAGCAGTTCAAATTGGTTCATTGTTTCTAAAAACTACGAAGCGACTTTCCTTTCGACAATGGATTCAAATTATATTTCAGATATTTTAACGATTACTACTATCAAGTTACAGTAACCGCAACAGAAACAAAGGGTTTGTTAGATGTACTGTATAAAACAAAATTCGGTTTCAAATATACTTACTTTCAATGGCAGCTTGAAAGAAATATGGTGTACGGTTAGTTTTACGCGTGACAGAAACGAAATACAAGTAAAAGAAGCATTAAGACTAAAATTTTCAAATTACTGTAAGGTCGTGTTTGAGATATTATTCCTCTTTTTTTTTTTAACAGCACAACTGATTCGAAACGTTTTATGAACTTAATATTTTTTACTGAATCAAATGTACTGTAAAGTATTGGACAGCAAAGCAGCAAGCATGTGCATTATGAACAATAATCGTAGCCTTTTACAAATTAAAATACATACCGTGAATTCTCCGGTGATGGCATCGAATCCAACGTGAACAGTGTGCTCAAAATTAGTAGGATAACTAATATTGGGTTTATCCTTATTTTCCTTAGTTTTCATCTTGCCTTTAAGTGTTTTCTTCTTCCGTTCTTCCGAATCTGGTTCCTTGGGTAACGGCCGCATGTCTACCGGTAGATTAGGCGTTGACTCACCTCTAAAATACATAACAACAAATTATTTAAAATAAATTTAAGATATATTATCAATATCTTCTTTACTTTTGCAATTGAAAACATTAAGAAGTTTTCTATTATACTATTTATTTTATAAAGTTATAGAAAAAAATTTGTTAAATTTCAATTTTACTCATAACACAAATATTTTGAATTATATGAATGCTCCATTCACAAGTCATACTATTTGCTAACTCTATCATACACATTTTTACCGAGTTCCCCCACTTGGTTCATTACAGACAGTGCACTATGCTGTGGGCTATATTTTTAGCAAGCACTAAATTAGTGGCTGATCCTCTATTTTTGGTTGTCAGAGACTCTCCATATTCCAAAGAATATAATATAACAGTAGAGAAGTTTAACAGGGTATAGTTTTCTAATAAAATATTTTTATTTTGTTTTCGATTCACCTAATACAAATAGAAAATTAGTTTATTGTTTCGTATTCAATTGCGTACCATTTTTGATATATTTTAATTAAAATTGTTTATAAAAATCTTACGGATCATTCATCCAATTATAAAAGACAATAATTTAACAGAATAATAAATTGTACAAAAGTTGATTGTAATTAAAGAAGAATGGTTCTGTTTTTATGTCATTACTACTTATTAAAATGGTTTAGTGATATTTTATTATGATATATAACATGTTATTCTAAATGGCAATTTATTGCACTATTTGTTTTTAATAAATTAGTTTAAATTTTGTATAAACAGATAAGTGATATGCAATAATCAAAATATTATGATATTGTAACAGCATCTATTAATAGAATTGTTAATACTGTATTTTGGATCTGATCATTATTTGGATTCAGGGCAATCTAAAAAGTTTGTTGACCTGTGTAATTTTTCGTTCATATGACGAATATTGTGGATATTTACTGTTTTTTAAGAGTAGTTCTTTCGAAAGTTGAATCTTGTAAAAAAACTTTTACGAATCTAATTTATATAAGTTTCAAACAACTTATTAGAAATAATTTATGTTATTATGACTAATTTTATCTTATTTTTATATCTCTGATATCCCTTTTTGCCTTATTGCTTCAATTGTGCTATATTTTAATTTTTTTTTTATTAGTATTCCATGAATTATATTTATGTATTATGTGTATTATTTTGTATCGATCTTTCATATTTTTTTATAAGGACTTTCAGTCCGTTTATTAATAAATAAATAAATAGTATTAACTCCAAATTTTTTAACTTGTGCATCTTAAAATATAACTGCAGAGGTATATTATAAGAAAATTTTTATTTTTCGTTCATACTACATAATACATATATATTCAAAAGTCTATAGTAAATAATACTGTAGTACTAAGTAAAGATAAGATTTATTCTTGCTTAATCAAACATAAAATACATGATTGTACAAGAAGGGTTTTGCTTGTTGCCTTTTCGATACATTATTATACTTATATACTATTTGTTTTCTCCTAGTAATTGTTTAATACAATTTGAATGAAGTTAATAATTTTTCTTGCCTTTCTTTTAAATTTTTGAGTAATTCTAAAAATGAATATCCTTTGTTCTCTACATTTGTAATTTCGGGGATTAGTTTCACTCTATGTTTATCATTTAATTGACATTTGATCATCGCATGATAGAAATTGTTTTCTTCTTCGCAAAATTCACAATATTTACACGATAAAAATTGATATTTTTTATTGTGTGTTATTATTCGAGGAGCATACGCATTTAAAAATATAAATTGTGCAATGATTCTCTTTTGAGTTATAGGTATTTTTAAATTTAAAAAATTCTTTTGATAATTTATATGACAAAACTGTGGAAAAATTGATAGTGATGTGGTATTATAACAATCTTCCTTATTTTTGTACACCAGGTTATTTCTCAATTTACAAATTAATAGTAATAGTAAATAATATTAACTTAAAATGTCAGTTTTCAAATATTCGGTCTCTCATACATAAATAAGAAATAAATACAAATATGAATATGTGTTGTTATGTTAACCATGAAATATGAAAATGAAAGGTTTAAAAATTCCAGTTTTTGGCGATAATATCACAACTAAATTTGTGATTATTGCTGGATATATAGGAAATAATGTTCAACTTAGTTAATAGATTTAGTTTCCCATCAAGGGATGTTACTTTAAAAAATGCCTATTTAAAAAAAATACTACGTTTTGTCCTGAGTATACCGGATGGACTCATCAGTAAGGCGATCCCAGTATCTGCCCTACACAGTAGCCCTTCCCTTATTTTAATTTCCCTTACTCTAATGTCTTCCCTTATTCTAATTTCTTCTCTTCTCCTATTCTAATATTTCCCCTCACACGTTCTTCCCACTGCCATGTGTGGACATGTGGATTTTCTATAAATACAAATAACAGTGCATGCGCAACAAAAGAAAAAGAGACAAAAGTCTAAGTAGTGGGGGCGAGGAGAAAATTAGAATAAGGGAAGAAGGCAGCCTGACTGGACAAATTAGAATAAGGGAAGGACTACTGTACGTGTATATAGTTTTGAATTTGAATGAGATTTTAAATGTTTTTAAAGCAGAGGAATATTAAAAACATTGCGAGGAACACGTATGTACTACAGCGGTGAACATGATGTATACACAAAATTAATTGTAAATAAGAATAATAAAAATAATAAACATCTCTAGTACACAAAAAATACAATTTTAATGAGTGCTAAAAAGAAAGAAAATAAAATTTTATAAGCTAGTCTTAAAATAAAAATTAATGAAAAAACTAAAAAATGTATATACAGATCATTTATTGATAACAATTTTGCTGCATTGAATCACCAATTCTGTGAATGTGACTAAGAGCTAATAATGTTATCAAGCTTTCCCTCATTCGTAATACTCTCTTTCGGTATCAGACAGTAATTCACAAATCTATTACATTTGTTCAATATATAAAAATTATATGTAAAATTAACTTAAAACCCAGCATATTTGCAATATGAATTTCTTTCCATACATAATACTCAATATTTATTTATTTATTATTTAATGGATGGAATCACCCTGTTACACAGTTTTTGCATATAATTGTAATATTTGCGAGAGCTGCAGATCGTCTTAAGAGATGGTGTCATACTTCACATTTTTGTATGAAATGTAGGAACTAATAAAATATATGTGTGGTTTCTTCGACTGTAGATTAAAATAATTATATTATTAAAATCGAAAGCGTTTCTGCATGTTGATGAACTTATTAGGTAAATAAATAATAGAAAAATAGCCAAGTAATTAAATAAGTAAATAAATGACTATATAAATAAATAGGTGAATTAATAATGTTGTAAATACGTAATTAATTAAGAAATTAGAAAATAAAAAATGTTTCGATGTTTCGGTCACTTTATACGTGATCCTTTTCAAGAATAAAAAAATTGTATTGTAGTAGATTAAAATATATAATGTAATTATGTCGGTGTGTCAGCCTTTTTGAAAAAAATAAAGAAACACATTTCTCGAAAAAAAAAAATGTATTTACTTTCTACGTTTCAGCCTCTTGTGGGCTTATTCAGGATTGATCCTAATAAAATATACAAATATAACATTCAGAAACGTCATGAAAAACGCACTCCCACTTTACATGTAAAAATGTAAACAACAGATTCGAATTTCCAGCGAAAAAGAAAACAATTTGTCAGCGAGTTTTCACTTATATTGGATATAAATGCCTCAACTTAATACCGGTAAATGTAAATGAGAAATTAAGAAATCACGTAATGATGAAACCTATTATTTTTAAATGGCTAATTTCATAGGACACAAACGACTTAAACAAAATCTTAATTCCAACCGATTAATTAATTTTCTTTCTTCGTTTGGTAATTTTACATCGCAAGCTAAGATGTAAAATTAATACGTTTGATGTGTGATTTTTACACTTGCGTTGTGTAATTTTACAAAAATGTTGCTTTATCCCCTCGAATGGTAAAATTACAATTTTGTTTTAAACTGCTGAACCAACGTACAGTGTGGTAATTTTACAGCGCGCTGTAATTTCCCTTCGTTCAATGTAGTAAATTTACATAACCTTGTAAAATTACTTTGTTTTTCATGGAAAGAACCCCATGCTTTGTGTGGTAATATTATCAATTTTATTCAATGAAAATTATATGCGTTAGTAAAATTCATTATGATTTTTTACAGTGTACAATGTCATGCATACTTCAGCATCATCTTGATGACAATTTAAAAAAAAAAAAACTTAAGTTATTACAGATAAATTTTTTGTATATTTTCATGAATTTCATACAGATAAACTACAGAATTAAGAATGAAATATGAATGTCGAGCTAAAATTGAATATCTTTGTTATCGAATCATGACATGTGCTTTAAAATATGCCCTATATTTCGATACAACAAAATATTACTGTACTGAGAAATTGACAGTTATGTCAATGTCAATATCATGTGAACAAAGTAAACGTTCTAATATTTTACATTTGTCTTTACGATTTCTTTTTATAAAGTTGAAAATACTAAAGTCCCTATAAGCATAAACCTCTCAATTGGTCTCTTACATGTGACAGCAAATGTTGTACCTTTCGACGTGCTTGTTACATTGCAGAAAACATGTATGGACTTTGACAGCTCATTTATAGATGAATGGCTATAGTAATCGAGGATACAAACCTGTTCGATGTAAGGCGAACCGGTGGTGCAGGGGGTTTGTCTTCTTCGTCGGACATGACGTTGCTCCTTTCTCTTTGTCGTTGCTGATCTGCCCTCCGTCGCTGCGTCTCTACAGCTTTACCCTTACACTTTTTGCAACACCTACACTCCTATCGAACTTACTTCAGGCAAGCTTTGAATCGATCGAATTAGATATGTTTTCTGCACAAACTCTACTCCTGTTAACTTTGGCATAAGTCGTAGAGTTTCGGTGGAAAAATACTACAGGACTACTATCGTCTTCCTGGGGATGTGTTCCGTGTTCCCGTTTACGAAGACTCCGCAGTCGCTGTTGAATTCACCGACCGAAGACATCGGTAGTCGCCCGTACCCCGGCGACGACGCGGACGGTCGCTAGAGATGTCTGCCAAGATTCCCGGACGTCTCGGACGTGCGATTGACGCACTCGTGGAGGATCCTCCGCCCCATCAATCACCAGGGCACCCTGCGTAGGAAACTCGTAACGGCTTCCTGGGGGAATCAACCCGAATCTTTTGCAAATAATGCCGCCACGATCCTTTTGGTCGCTCGTTACGGCATCCGAAATTCCGACCGTTGAACACCAGGAGCGCAAACGCCAACCTCTCCGTGACTAAACTGCCCCTATTGTCTCTCCTAGACTTTCTTCGAGGCGGATTTCCTTTCAGCTTCTTTTGAGTAAAAGTGCACTTCTGCCAATTTTCTTCGCGCACGGTGCAAGTTCCGATTTCGGGTTTGTCGTTTGTCCTCTTTTTACTTATTGCAATACATATACACACGTCCGTTCTGTGTATGCGCGCCCCCACACGCGGTTCAATATGCATGCACCGATTGGAGCAACACAGGTACTCACTAACACAAGCGGCTACGCACACACAATGAGGCGTCACTCACACCCACACAGCTCTTGAAGAGCTCTCGCAGTCGGCAGTCCGCACATGGGCTGATGATGGGCTTTGAGCTTTGAGGGTTTGAGCTAAGGATTTGACGACTCGTTATGTGTCTGTGCACCCACATTATTTAACATTGCACATGTATACGCGGTCGTTTTTCGCATCACCGAACATTCAACTGTGTGTCCTGAAGTCAGCCGGCCATTTCAATAGAATTCCTCGACATGTGTGAAAATCATTTGCGAAACGTTTGTGAATGTTTTGCGAACGCTGTATTTTTGTTTGTGACTTGGACGTTTCAAAATCCATGAAAAATATGCATCCGGCTAACTTCACCTTCGCAAAAATATAGTTATTAAATAATCGATAAAAGGCAGTTTAATTAACACCATTCGTTTGCGAAATAAAAAGTAATTGTGGCCTATTCCTCGATATATTGGTAAATAAAATAAAAATAACTTTCCATTGTTTGTCCGACCCCTACAGTTTCACATGCTTAAAGTGCGTCATCTAGTAACTTATCATATAGTAAAAATGGAAGCGTACCCTGATAAAAATGGGGCGTTACTTAAGAGTGACTGTAAGAGTGTCAAAGGAGTGCGAAAAGCGTGTCAAAAGAGTTAACAAAGAGTGAATTTGGACAAAAAAAAAACGCTTAACGTAGGGGAATGTATCCATGAGTGGACCACGTTTTTAATTCAGTGTAAAAAGTTCATTAAATAAAGGAATTTTTAAGTATTCTAGTCTTCTATACACCGTTAGGTACCCATCAATCGAGATTGGATTGAAAATTTCAATTCATTTTGAATTCATACTTTGATTCCGTAAATACAGTAGTCCTTCCCTTAGCCTAATTTTTTCTCTTCTCCTATTCTAATATTTCCCCTTACGCGTTCTCCCCACGCAACTACTACTTTCCTTAGAGGCACATATGACGTATAACTGCGCATGCTCCGCGAAAGAGAAAGAGAGAGGAAAAGCGAGACAGCAAACGTTTATGGGAGAGAGGAGAAAATTAGAATAAGAGAAGAAGGTCGCCATCTTGCCTGACTGGACAAATTAGAATAAGAGAAGGCTACAGTATGTATTCAAATAGATTGAATTCCGAAGAAAGGAATCCATCTGTATTCAATTTTACGAATACAATCGGAAGCAGTATAAGAATACAAATACATACAGATTTATTCAAAGTTTATTTTTTGAAAGAAAATTTTGTTTTGCATTGAAATGAATAACGCTTAGATAGTTCTGCATCCGTAATGTTGAATACAGGGCATTCAATATCTCGTTTTTAAGAAGGAAACTTTTTTTGGATTGAAATGAATACACTTGGCTACTTTTGAATCCGTAATGTTGAATGCGGATGTATTTGAGATTTAATTTTTAAAAAGAAAACTTTTTTTTGAATTAATATGAATTCAGAAAGTAACCTTTTTGTTCGTATGAACGAATAGAATTGTATTTACGTATTAAAATGGATTCACCGTTGACCAAAGTATGGATTCAAAATTTAATAATTGAATCCAATTCTATACAACTCTAACCACATTCGATAGCTGGGTAATTAAATACATGAATTTTTAAGTCTTCTATACACCGATAGGTATATATAGTCCCTAGGTATAAATTAAATGCATTTGGGTTACTTTCTGCAGTTAAATAAAATTGAGTAAACCTTTTTTACGAAGGGACGTTATTTGGTTAAAAAAATTTGTATCCACGAGTATGGACCACTCGTTCAAATCTCCTTAGAATGGCTAGAAACTAATTTTCATATAATAATTTATTTATTTTAAACACTTTTACTGTTTCGAATACATGGAGAAAATGTGAATAAAGGTAAGGTCAACATAAAAAGAAACTTTGTGAAAAAACCATCGAATCAATCATTCTAATATGTATTCCGGTTTAATATAACATTTAAACGCTACTTTAATGACTTATTTATATTCAAAAACAAAATGTTAAATTACACTTAGAAATTATGCTTCCGCACCATAACCTTTACACTTAATACTTAATACCGCATATACCACTTACACATAAAAACAAGTGGACCGCTTATGAATACAAAAAGTGGCCCACTCATGGAAATGGAAGCCGAAATTAAAATGCATGACATTTTTTCGCAGCATTGAAATATTTGTAAACCCTTCAGATGTGATGAATTTCAATGTTTAATATACAAGAAAAAATAAAACTTACCTTAAAAGAGTAATAATTCTATGTTTTTTAATACTCAATTGAAATGAACGCAAAACTTTGACAACGTTGTTCAACAGTACATTTCTACGAGCAGCTGTACTGAACGCGAAAATGCACGTATTGACATAGGGATCTTATTAAAAATGGTTTCGCGATAATACACATCTGTTTCAACAAAAAATTTGATATTTCGTTTTCATTCCGGGCCGCCCGAGGACACATTCCCCTACGCTTAACGACTCTTCGATTTTTTGCCAGAGTGGAGTTAAGGAGTGTGTTAAGCGTATCATAAGCGTGAATTTGGACATTTTTACACTTACGTAACGATTCATTACCCCGCAATCGAAAAAGCATTGGAAATTGATTAAGGATCATTCAAATAAATTCACTTGAATTCGTAATTTGTCCAAACAGAATCCCTGTGAATCCAAAAATAATTTTGTAAAATATTGAATCCCTGCGAATTTAGAAAATAGAATTCATATTAATCCCTACCAATCCACTTGAATCCAAAAATAATATCGCCGAAAATTAAATAATACTGAATGCCTCGGAATCCAAAAACGCGAATTCAAACCAGTCTCTACGAATTCATTTGAATCCAAAAATAATATTGTAGAAAATAAATAATGCTGAATGCCTCGGAATCCAAATTAGCATATCAAAACCAGTCTCTGCGAATCCAACAATAAAATCGTCGAAAATAAATAATGCTGAATGCCTTGGAATCTAGAAAAGCGAATTCAAACCAGTCTCTGCGAATCTATTTCAATCCAAAAATAATATCGTCGAAAATAAATAGTGCTGAATGCTTCTGAATTCATAAAGGTGAATTGAAACCAGTCTCCGCGAATCCAATTTAAGGGATTACACCACTGTAAAATTTTGAAAAAATCAAAAAATATTTTTTTCGCTTAAAAAATCCTTTGAACCCTCTAGAATACGTGAAACTAATTTTTTTCATCGAAATTTCGAGCAATGTACCGAGCGAGGCGGGCGACTCCGAAACGGTATTTATAATACAACTCCAAACTTTAAACGCGTTTTTCTCGAAACACGTTTTTTTATCGCGGCAAGCAGTATAACTCAAACAATTTTTGATATTTTCACTCGAATTTTTATACAGTACTTTCAAAACAACATTTCGAAGTAAAATACATATGAAATTTTTGATACGTTGCTTTATCGATTTTATATTGCCAAAATACGTCACTTTTTTAGGTCAAAAATGAACACTTTTGTTGAAATGGTCGTCAATTAATCAAATATCAATATTTCGAAAATTCCGTACGTATTTTACTAGATATACCATTGAAGATCATGAGGAATTTTTTTATTTGTTCTAGGTGCAAATTTCCACCGGCTACACCGCTTGCCGCGGACCCCTTTTTTTAAACTGTGCATCGGCAATATGGTCGCCATTCCGCCATTTTGTGATATTTTCCAATGAAAAAAATTGTAGACGTATTTAAATATATGATAATGATTTTCTGTAAATATAAATACTTAATTTCATTTCCTTCCATTAAAAAAAAAATCTCAAAAAAGATTTTTTTGGCCATTACATACAGTGGTGTAACCCCTTAATCCAAAAATAATATCGTCGAAAATATAACTAATGCTGAATGTCTGGGAGTTCAAAAGGGCGAATTCAAACCAGTCTCTGTGAATCCATTTCAATCCAAAAATGATATTCTCGAAAGTAAATAATGCTGAATGCCTTTGAATCCAAATTAGCATATCAAAACCAGTCTCTGCGAATCTATATAAATCCAAAAATAATAATGTCGAATACGACTAATACTGAATGCCTCTGAATCCACAGAGGCGAATTCAATCCTGCCTGCGCGAATCCATAAAAGATGGCATATCCAATCATGATAGTCAAAAAGAAGCTTTTTTTCTGTTTTTTTTGAAAAAGAGCCCTGGTAAAAATGAAGCGTACACTTTAAATATGCGGGAAATGTACACGCTTCGCTGACGATTGCGTACCCTTTACGTATTTTTAAGTTCCCTTTCGCTGGCCGAGAGTACAGGAGTGAATTTGGACATTTTAACAGTACTCCCGTACACCTCATGGAACGTACTTCGAGAGTGAATGAAAGGTGTTTTTAAGAGTACACTTTTGATAGTCATATTTGAGTATACCACATTCTTATTAGGAATGAAACAAGGTGTACGGGAGTGTACTTAATGAAGCGTTATTTGAGATGAAATAAAGCATACTAATATTTTTGTTCGATCATTCATTTTTCTAATCGGATGTAATACGTTAAGTGTCAAATGAAGCTTGAATTGCGATATTTTAACCCTGGTAAAAATGAAGGATGTCGGACGCTTTAAATTATCTAAATTCACTCTTCCGTTACTCTGTTATAACTCTTAAATGCTATTTTAGTGAATTTAGACAAGAAACGCTTAAACACTCTTCGATTTTACCAAGGAAGCGTGCGGTAGGCTTTTATTTTTTATAGGACATGCAAAAATGAATGAAGTAATGTATCTCAAAAAACGAAAATTAATTATTCTATCCGTTTGTAGTCCACTAACTTGATATTACTACAAGAGCGCAATGCTAACCTCTGGTCTACCACTGTCAAACTCTATTTTAATCCTAATTTAATACTTATGTACACGTAATTGGCTTTATAATTGTTATGTTGAAGCACTGAGAAGCATTCAAAAGTAAAGTGGTCAATTCTTGTAATATGATTTGGAACGATTGACGATAGAGAAGTATTCACGATGATCAACAAATGGGATTCAAAGTTCAAAAATGAATACTTCTAATTGTTTCTCAATCATTCTTCGTATGTTGGAAATGTATTATATTAAACCAAAACTTCCAGAAGTACAAACGTTGCATGTATTACCAAATATTTTTATTTTAACCCTACGCAATTTTGTATCCGATACTCAAAAGAAGTTCATATATTTGTGTCAGCGTTGATGTATAGAGATGCGATATAGAATTCATAAGAAACTATTGAAAGTCTTATTATCATATTATGTAGTATTCATTAAAATATTTCAATCGCCCGTATTCATTAGGTGTCATTATGAAACATTTATATTATCTACAGATATTAATTGGTATTCATTACGGATCTTTCGTATCCCCTGATCGAGCATTCTATGGTATTAGTATCCATGCTGGAATCGTCAGTATTCACATATTCATTACGGAACGTTCGTATCCCCTGATCGAGCATGCAATGGTATTAATTCCGTTACGTTTTTCTTTTTGGTATTCAGTGAGATGCGAAATAAATGTTTTCTATTCCTTAATAATGAATTGCGGGGTATTCAAAATATTTGAATCCCTTTTTTTGAACAAAATGGAATTAAAAAAGAGCCTCTGTAAGCCCCATGCCAAAAATGCCCCTTTTTCGTACCTCGAATATTCAAACTTTTTTTATGCCAATTGGTTATATATGATGACCCAATAATCCCTGCAAAATTTCAAAGTGAGCATATTCCCCGTTTCAGAAATATAAGAGGTCAAAGTTGACCATGCCCAATAAAAAATGTACATCAATTTCACCTTTATACTCGAATAATAATGTTAAAAAAATCAGAATATGGTTCTTTACAGATTTTTGGCTGCTGATTATGAATCTGAAGTCAGATTTTAAAAATTCAAAATGGCGGACGACTTTTTTTAAAATCGATCTAATTTCCCTAAAAATTATTCCTCGGGGGTTTTTGGGGTCGCTGATTACGAATCGGAAGTCATACTTTAAAAATTCAAAATTGCAAATCCAAAATGGCATACGACTTTTAAAAAATCAAATGTAATTCGCTTGAAACACGTTAAAGTTTAACAAAGGCAAGATGTAATAATCCAACCGGCAAAGGTAAGATCGTATAATCCAACCAACAAAGACAAGGTCGTTAAATCCAGCCAACAAAGGCAAGATATAATAATCCGACCGGCAAAGGTAAGATAGTATAATCCTACAAACAAAGGTAAGATGTAATAATCCAAAAGGTAAAGGTAAGATCGTAAAATCCAACCAACAAAAGCAAGATGTAATAATCCGACCGGCAAAGGTAAGATAGTATAATTCTACAAACAAAGGAAAGATGTAATAATCCAACCGACAAAGGTAAGATCGTAAAATCCAACAAAGGCAAGATGTAATAATCCGACAGGCAAATATAAGATAGTATAATCCAACCAACAATGGCAAGTTGTGAAAATCCAACCAACAAAGGCAAGATGCAATACTCCAACCAAGGCAAGGTAGTTTTATCACATTCGCAAGCAAACGATTCAAATAAGATGTACAATGAAATGCTGATCTGCTGATAGTTTTTTGTTTTTAGGGTTTTTGAATATGGGCTGAAATCTTTTATAAATTCGAGATTTTCAACACTAAAGATACATTTATTTTATCACTTTCACAAGCCCACGATTCAAATAAGATGTCTTAATCGATGCATTAAAACTTTGATTGTTTTTAGATTGTCTTTTGTTTCCTATACGGAGTCGATCTAAACAGATTTAAAGCAGCCGCAAAGAAGAAAGCTTAGTGCCTATTCAATATCAATTCAACGTTAGATTCAACTTCATCGACTACAAAAACCTTAAGCTGACGAGTTTCCGCCATTTTGGATTTGCCATTTTTAATTTTTAAAATATGACTTCAGATTCGTAATCAGCGACCCCAAAAACCCCCGAGTAATAATTTTTAGGCAAATTAGATCGATTTTGAAAAAAGTCGTCCGCCATACATATTGAATTTTTAAAATCTGACTTCAGATTCGTAATCAGCAGCCAAAAATCTGTAAAGAACCATATCGTCTGATTTTTTTTAATATTATTATTTGAATATAAACATTATTCGACATGGTCAACTTTGACCTCTCATATTTCTGAAACGGGGAATATGCGCACTTTGAAATTTTGCAGGGATTATTGGGTCATCATATGTAACCAATTGGCATAAAAAAAGTTTCAATATTCGAGGTACGAAAAAGGGGCATTTTTGGCTTCGCCGGCAACTCGTGTGCGCGGATCCCGCTCGTGCGCAAATGTACCACTTTACGCACTAGATGCGTTATAAATATTGTAAGCGCCTCCTGCGTGGGATTTGCGCCTCGCGATTTTGAATCCGTAATATTGAATACGGAGGCATTCAATATTTCGTTTTGAAGAAGGCAACTTTTTTTTGGATTAAAATGAATACACTTGGATAGTTTTGAATTCGTAATGTTGAATATGGATGCATTCAATGTTTCGTTTTTAAAACGGAAACTATTTTTGGATTGAAATGAATACACTTAGTTTTGAATCCGTAATGTTGAATACGGATGTATTTAAGATTTAATGTTTAAAAAGAAAACTTTTTTTGGATTAATATGAATTCAGAAAGTAACCTTTTTATTCGTATGAACGAATAGAATTGTATTTTCGTATTAAAATGGATTCACCGTTGACCAAAGTACATATTCATTCAGAATTTAATAATTGAATCCAATTCTATACAACTCTATCCAAATTCGATTACTGGGCTTTTTCGTTTGTTGGGGTATTATATCGAATTGGAACGTACAAAATTTCAAAGAAAATGGTGAAGAAACTGAAATAAAACGTATTCGTTTGTTTCAAATCTTTTTCATTTTTTGGGATTGCAACCGATTCAAACCGAAGTCTGTTTGAGTCTGATTAAATAAATAAAGGCAAATAATTAATTCTTTATTTTTTATGAAAAATGTGTCAAAATAAAAATCCATTTTTACTAATTAATTCATATTTAATACAAATTTTACATTTTTACACATGTACATTATTAAATCATTAAAAGTACAATATAAAATGCTTATTATTATTATTTTAAATCTAACTCCACCAGAAACTCACAGAAAAACTGGGAGTAAGACTAACAACATGATGCCACCATGTTCTTGGTATAAATAGCATATCACCTGGTCTTAAATAACACATAAAACCTTTTGCATTCTGAAACTCTGGATATTCTTCAAAATCTGGCTTGTAGGGATCTACTCTAGCGGTATTCTTGAGCATTTTTGTTTCATGATGATATAAATATTCATTGTCTTGCGGACTGTAGAGAATAATTCTCTTATATCCAAATACCTGACATAACAAGTTATTTTCTGGATCGTAATGTAATGGTGAAACTGTACCACTAGGACCAAACCAAGCATTAATAACTGGTGAATCTTCGTTCTCTTCTTGATCACTAAAATTACAGTAGTCAGGTATACTGAAGTCTTCTTTCAATTTTGGAATTTGTTCAAACAGATTATGCTGAGCAAGATAACCAATATCATTACTCTTATTTTTTATGAACAAATCGATAAATTGTGAAAATGTCTCAAGACGTTGAGTCCAATTTTCATCTGTATAACTTGAACCAATTTCAATAGGTACAGTTCGTGATCCAGCCACTTTATCTAAATAATCTAAATCTTTCCACAAGTGTCTTGCTTTCCAATGCTCTATGCAATTATTTAATACTGCTGGAATTTTAGGTACAAATATCTTTGTATAAAATGTTTCCATTGATGGTTTATCGTATGATAACACAGATAAAAATTGGGGAAAAATATTTGTACTAATATCTTGGTCTTTAATTTCCAAATGCCCATGTAAACCATTTGACGATTTTATGGCTGCATATTGCGAATTAAGTCTTGCTGCTACTTCTACCAAATATAATGGAGCGTGCGGTAATGGTGCTCCCAATAATATTCCTTTATCGAGTCGATCAATAGCGCATTTTAAAATTTTTAACTTTTCATTGTTATCATCCTGAGATGATAATGAATTTGTTAAAAACATTGCTTTTAGGAAGGATACAAGTGAATAACCGTGTTTGTAGTCCATTGGTACAGATTTCCAGGGACCTGTATTAAGTGTTTCCCAAATACGATTTAGGCAAATATCAGCATGAAGTAGCCAAGTTTTTATATTTTGAGGTTCAATACTCAGTTTTCTGGTCCTATAATATTTAAATTTCAAAAACATGGGTTTCAAATAAATTTTTGTTTCATATGGAGTATTTTCCTCAATGTCTTGAAATAAGGAGTCCCATGGAATATCTGCAATATCGTTGTCAGTAGCCATTTTTATTTGGCTTGTGTTTTGCTTATAATTTTTGGTTGATTATTTCTGTTATTATAAGCAACAAACCTTTAAATTAAATTGAATTTTATATATGACTTTCATTATCTTTAGCAATAATAAGATTATTTACTTTGTTACAATTTCTGTATGAAGATTATATGTACCGATTACGAATATGAGAAAATAATATGTAAGAGAACTATATTTTTATGAATAATTAAAGCCATTTGATATTTGTTATGACGTTTTAACTTTTATTATACCATAAAAATTATTTACAATAAGATATTATTACAATCAGTTACATACTTCGTAGAAAATATGAACTGTCAATACATACGTCCTCTCAAATCAATGTTTTTGCAATATACATGGCCGTACATACAACATGGAAGGGGAGAGAAAACTACCAGCGGATACACATGTCCATGAAAAATACAATATGAAGGTGACGTCTCATGCGTATGTATTCTGTTAGAAATTACTAAATCTAGTGACTTTCTCTCTAAACAGGTAAGGGCGCAATGGACGCTCCGCAAATCGTAAGTCGGACGATCGGACTCGACTGATTGACTCCTTGTTTTCCGTATTTTAAATACCTGATTGGTAAAAAAAAACAAATTGCTAAATATTCCAGTTAACACAAGCTGCGGAAAGACGTCATAGAGGCGTCGTCACTGGGCGTCGTTTTCGAGATGATTTAAAGTCGTATCTAAAAGCTGTCAACAAAGCCGGCCTTGGAATACCGTCTTGTCGTCTAAGCACCGTTTCTATTTATGACGTCTTAGAGGCGTCTATAAAATGGTGCATGATTCTGCTTTCTCGCAAGTGGCAAAGTTTTGTGTAGACCAGTACAGTAAGACCTCTCTTATTCGAACCTCTCTTATTCTAATCGTTCCCCAACAAGTCTTCTCCCACTATCACACGAAAAGTCAACGAAAAATATTGCCCACGAATCACAAGCTCGCAAGCAAAGAGTCAAAACACGTTAAGTGAGCACCTCAAAAAATCAGTAGGTCGTCGATTTTTATTAAACATAGCTCAAATGGAGGCCTATACCAATACTAAACATAACCCCAAATGATTTCGCAAAATTTCAATTTTTATTGCTTATACGGGTGGTTAAATATTTTAATTACTTTTAATTAAAAAATTAATTACTCGTCAGCTTTTCAACGAAATATTATGAAATTTTTATGACAGATCCTTAGAAGTTCATATTTTCAATTGAAATAAACAATATTCGTAAATTTATTTACTTACCTATTTATTTATAACCATTAAATAAACAATTAAACTTTTAATAGGGTTCTCATACTTCGATTCTTTCGAATTTGAGCGCAAAATGTTCCTCGGACCTTGAACTATAAGAATCCGTGAAAAAATTCGACTCCCCGATAGTTATTTGTTTACAAATATCGATAGAAAAAAAATAGCTGCAGGTCACGTCTTGCCATGATGGATACTTATTCCACCATGACGTCTTGCATGTCAACGCAGTAGTTTTCGCTTAGCAGGCCGTCGTGTATAATTCGTAGTGTTAATGTTTTTTAGTTTTGAAATATACTAGTCGTATGTGAAGAATAGTTTAATACCCACGATGGGACCTATCAATGTGTCTAATACTGATACAAGGGGGACGAAACGCTAAGTTTAAGAAATTTATTAATTTTTACATATGTGTAAACCGTGTGAAAAGACAATTTATAAGCTCAGTGAAAGCGAATTGAATTTAATATCGGTAGAAACAATTGTGAAAACGAAAGAATCAGAAAACGTTTGTGTAGATGTATGTGAAAAGGAAACAGTAAGCGACTCAGAGGACTTTTCTGATGCGGATGATGAAATTCTTGATCCGAATTTTGAAGTTGATGATGAACACAAAAATGTGACGTGTTTTAAGAAACTCAAGGAGATATTGAACGATCTCGGTGAACCACCGATAAAGAAACGTCACTTCTCAAAAGAAGATAAACAGTCCATCAAGACCGTAAGGTGACCTATCGTAGCCTCCGGAAATTTTTCTTGATATTGGTTGTGGAGATCTTTCATATTAAATAATAACAGTCTTTTCTGAACTCGATTTTTTTGACCATCTTCGACGACAGAAATACAATCTTTCATGCTAGGCATCACGCGACTAACATCATCTGAAAGATAGAAATTGACTAGATTCTCTCGTGTCGATTCAGAAAGATTCTTTCCTTGTTACTTCGGAGGTTCCGAAGCAAATCTAGAATTGGCTGGTAAAGCCTTAGCTCTAGACACCATACAACGTGAAACATTGAACTTTCGGCGAATTTTGTTTCGTACTCCAATCAGCAGGTAGAGTGGCGAGTACTTTAATTCTTCCGGATCGAGTTGCTTCTTTTGAAAGTGCTTCCTTGACAATATTCACGTATATCTGATTCGGATCTTCAGAATCAACAGTACCTTTAATATTTTCATCAATCAAATTATTTATTACGGTCATGATGGACTGTTTATCTTTTTTTGAGAAGTGACGTTTATTAAACGGTGGTTCACCGAGATCGTTCATCGCTCAATTATCTCCTTGAGTTTCTTAAAACACGTCACATTTTTGTGTTCATCATCAACTTCAAAATTCGGATCAAGAATTTCATCATCAGTGTCAGAAAAAAAGCTATGTTTCATAAAAATCGACGACCTATCGGTTTTTGGGGGTGCTCACTTCACGTGTTTTGACTCAAAGTAAGTGGGGGTAAGGGGAAAATTAGAATAAGAGAGGTCGGCGCCATCTTGAAAAACTTTACTAATTAGAATAAGAGAGGTCCTACTGTATATGTATATGCAGCCCAATGATTAATCACATATCACCTTTATGTTATGGTACGCTTTACACTTATAAAAGTGAACATTACAAATAAATAAATAAATATGCACGTGTACCAATTATTAATGAATATTAAATATAAACATTACTATATTATTGTATATGAAAAAATAGGTTACCAACGCTGGATGATAATATTAGTCGCGTCATTGCGAGAGACGGCATAATTGTTCTTTTTTAGACGTCTTAAGTGAGGCAACTTATTTGCGGCCTTTAAGACCGTCTTCTGAGGGTACATATCACATCAGTAAGGCGTCGCAGAACAGTCTTCAAGACTAAAAAGTAAGACTGTATCTTAATTGCCAGGATGGCTTTGCATCCAACTTTGAGACGTCTCGGTGTTAACTGGGTATGTGCTCCGGACACCTCCGAAGTGGCGTCCCGCTGCGGTCGCGCCGGAACTATGGCAGAGGTAAAAACCGACGAAAAATCGACCATATTTTGGCCATAAAACGGAGCCTTTATGCTGCATCTAATTGCATCGAATTTTTTTTAAATTGAAGCTGAATGTTATCCGCACATGGGAAAACAACAACCTTTGCTAGAGAATGCGTGTGGAACGAGAAAAACAATCACGAAAAATGACAGTTTTTCACGGGTATTTAAAACTTTCTTTTTATGAATTAAAAACGCATTTCTCATGATAATTGAGGCAACTGCCACGTTCCTGCCTCAATACAGTTATTTTAGCAATTTTTTTCAGATCGATTCGATGAAAAATGAACCTGCAATTTTATGGTTAAGTTCCGAGGTGCATTTGGCATTTTCAGTGAAGGATTTTTAGAGTGTAGTGCGCCCAGGCGCACTCTCAACGCGCAAGTTTTAGTCAGACTCCCTCGCCGACTAAAACAGGACAACGTAACTTTTTTCGCGGTGTTTATGAATTATATGAACTGCGGTAAGACATAAATACGTATACAAATTACACGTTCTAATTCAAGTATTTGAAGTGATGCAGCAAAAGCAGCTATCTGTCAGATGAGTATACCTTGTCAAATTTATTAAAACTATCTATAATTAAATTAAAATATGAATATAAATTATTCAAGTTTGTTGACTGCAGTGTTTTATATTTTGTACTTTTTTGTAAAAACGGTCACTATAGAACCTATACCTTTAAACATTGTACATATATTACAGTTTAAACGTGTACAATATAATACATTAATTAACAAATAAATAACATTAACATTTAAATAAAAAGCATTATATTTCAAGAATATATATTTTTAATACATAAATTTATTTTTATTCTAGTTTAAATTTTGGGCCTGGGATCGTGACTCTATTCACAAAAACATATTGAAAATTATTGTAAAATGAATAGAAAGTGATCTGAAATAATGAAATGAAATAAAAGTTATACTTTCGATTTTGTCTAAAAAGCAGATCAATTATAAAACACATTCTTACACATTCTAACACATTTACATTCTAAATGTAAATCGGTTACTAAATGTAAACAGATTTATTTTAATGCAGCAGAGAGTGGGAGTAGGTTTACTAATAGTGGAGCAAGACGTAGAAAATAATAAATATTTTTTGGAACAAACAATGAAGATACAAATTTTGGCATAATGTAAAATAAGGGCAATGAACAACTTTATTTGGGGTACATTGATATTTGAACATAACTTATTAAGTAAAAATCCTGTTGAAACTATATTAATAATACATAGACTCACTACCAACAATAGAAAATTTAAAAAATATTTAAAACTGTTTAAGTATGTGTGAGAAATATTTATCGTCTCTTCGAATCTCTTTCGACAAAGGTAAGCAAGACTGGACTGATTGACCAAAATCTTTGTTTAGTAAGAGTTTTATCATCGACAGTTGATATTAGACTTCAAACCTCTTTTCAAGCACAATTTTACCACGAACAGAAGATTGTACATCTGAAACCTTACGATAAGATTCTCACCATCGGTACAAGATTTCAGACCTGCAATATTCTTAAGATCAAAGTTTTACAATCGATAAAAGTTGTTTGATCTGAAAGCTTTGTTGGACAAGACTTTTGTCATCGGTAAAAAGTAAACAACCTGATACCCCTCTTTCATTCATCAGTTTTACAACAAGTTTTTAGAGTAAAAATATTCTTTTGGCCAATGATTTACATCGATAGAAGATTTTAGGTTCAAATCTTTCTTGCTTGCCACCAAAGTTTTACCACCGATAAAAGATTTTTTAACAAATAAATTAATTAATAAATAAATAACATTAACACTTAACTAACAAGCTTTATATTTCGACCTTTTATAGGTCCTCTTCAGAATAAAAAATTGAGATTTTAAAAAACAAAAATAAGAAATGTATCTCTTTGTATATATATCTAAAATTGTTAATCTTCGTTTTCTCTTGCCCGATTGATGAACGGAATAATGTCTTTACTATTGGTTAGATACGAGAAGTGGATCAGTTTTTTTGCCGTTTCCCAACAATTATCTCTATGGACGTGCCATTTTTGCATGGACCGATTCATATACAAGATAATACATTAATTAACAGACAAATAACATTAGCATTTAAATAAAAAGGATTGTATTTCAACCCTTTTATAGGTCCTCTTCAGAATAAAAAATTGAGATTTTAAAAAACAAAAAAATAAGAAATATATCTCTTTGTATGGTTTTAGTTAACCAAGAGAAAAGGTATTCATCGAAATATAATGCTTTTTATTTAAATGTTAATGTTATTTATTTGTTAGTTAATTTATTGTGTTGTACACGTTTAAACTGTAATATATGTACAATGTTTAAATGTATAGGTTCTATACCCCCACGAAAAAAATATAACATAAAATAAAAATTATTATAATTTTTTACAATTTGTATTATATATTTTTTGCCCCTAAAAATACCTAATTTTAGAAAATTAAGCAGCAATCTTTTGGGCTATATAGCTAAAAATTGAACTACCAAAAATATAACGAAAAAATATAAATTAATTATATTAAATTATATTAAAATGGCAAAATCTTATATAATAATAATATAATAATATTTATTCAGATAGCATATATACAAAAAAAAGTAAAAATATTAAACACTGCGGTCAACAAACTTGAACAATTTATATTCATATTACTTCGACCCAGACCATAGGTCTGGCGAAGTATTGAATTTGGTCAGTTCACGCCAAAAAATTATCCTATAGTTTTTCATCAAATATCGACGTTTCAGGCTCTAAGGAACCCAAAGCAACAATAAACTAGATGCCTTCGACCCGGGTGCCTACAATTTTGGCTAAATTCGTATTGCAGTTCCCTGACGAAAGGCTGATGCTTCCGGGAATATTCCCATTTTAACACTGCCAGGAAAGAAGGAGGCAGAGGGTAGTTCTAGCATCGTTAGGTTCGAGTAGTTTCTATACATATATTGTAACAATATCTTGTTCCTTAAATAGGGTGAATATGCCAATGAATGGACGGTTAAGCTTTTTTCACACTTTGATCGATTGTAACTTTTGAATCCTTTTATGAAAATTTAATTATTATACCACCATTAGAATCTGCTCTTCATGACCGTGTAGTTCAACCTTTGATTTTATTTAATTATTAACCTCGTCTTCATACGTTTGTAAAAAAATCCGCTAAACCCCAATGGATAGACGGGTTAAATCAAATGGGACGTTTTCAGTACCAGTTTTGGATGGCTTTAAAACTTTGCTTTGGTTTTACAAAATTATAAACACTGGAAGATCAATAGTACTGTAAATATTGTTTTGAATGTTCAAAGAACATAAAAATATGTATTTTGTTGCATGTTGTGCATCATACATTCATAAGAAATAGAAATATGTAGAAAATCGACCATTCATTGGTAGTCGTCCATTCATTGGCATATTCACCCTGTATTAAAATTGAAAATGAGCATTTTCAAAACTTCGACCCCGACCGCAGGTCAGCCGAAGCACTGATAAATGAGCACGTCTTGTTCACTCTGATGCTTAAAAAAACGCGGTTTAATTGAGTTTTTGACAGGTCGGGTTCCAGGAAATAAATTTTTTTATATGTGGGATACTTCAGTTTCCGTTCATGCGATCCAGTACATTAATACGTTTTTCTTCACGCCCTGGACGCGAAATGTTTTGGCTCGATTGGTTATTTATTTTCATCACACTGGGACGAAAGCAGCAACTTTCCTCCCTGTCACGAAGAAAAATCGTATACTTCCCTCGGGAAGTAAAAAAGAATGCCTCAGAATACATGTTTTTCACCCTCGGCTTCACCTCGGGTAAAAATTACACGCAGTCTGAGACATTCTTTATTTTACCTCCCTCGTTGAGTAATTTTTGTATATGTGGGATACTTCGGTTTCCTTTTTTTACGGCATTATCGTTGATTTTACGACGAAATGAATAAAACCTTTTTTGTAGAGAATTCGATGTTCTATATTTTTTGTTTGAAACATTTTTATGTACGATTTGTATTTTTTGTTAAAAATGGAAAAAACGTGTTTTTTGAGCGTTTTTTTGTTAAACCTCCCCATAATCTAGTATGCATTGTCTCCAAAAACTAATCAGATCTAAGTTTGGCCAAGAGAAATCCAAATCCGTGTGTACTTTTTAAATTCCTCCTGCCAGTCGCGAGATATCGATTATACAAAATTTTGCCCACGGACGGATAAACGGACGGACGGACGGACGGATGTACAACATAACGGACACCAATTTTTTTATTGTTGCTTTGGGTTCCTTAGGGCCTGAAACGTCGACATTTGATGAAAAACTATAGGGTAATTTTTTGGCGGGAACTGACCAAATTCAATACTTCGCCAGACCTATGGTCTGGGTCGAAGTAAAAAATTGGTGTCCTTTAGGTTGTACGACCGTCCGTCCGTCCGTCCGTGGGCAAAATTTTGTATACGCGATATCTCGCGACTGGCAGGACGAATTTAAAAAGTACAAATGGATTTGGGTTTCTCTTGGCCAAACTTAGATCTGATTAGTTTTTGGAGACAATGCATACTAGATTATGGGGAGGTTTAACAAAAAAACGCTCAAAAAACACGTTTTTCCATTTTTTAACAAAAAATACAAATCGTATAAAAAAATGTTTCAAATAAAAAATATAGAACATCGAATTCTCTACAAAAAAGGTTATATTCATTTCTTCGTAAAATCAACGGTAATGCCGTAAAAAGCAAATTAACATGAAATTAACATAAATTGTACATACACATATACAATGCATATGTATGTATATTATATACGTTACATGAAAAACAGAGACACAGAGGAAGCAGGGGAGTGCGGCGGGTATCGGGGGGGGGGGGGGAGCATACAAAAATATTCACTGTAATGTTGGTGTCGGGTAGCCATGGGGAGGTGGTAGCGTAATATAAATAAATAGTATATTACTCAACGAGGGAGGTAAAATAAAGAATGTCTCAGACTGCGTGTAATTTTTACCCGAGGTGAAGCCGAGGGTGAAAAACATGTATTCTGAGGCATTCTTTTTTACTTCCCGAGGGAAGTATACGATTTTTCTTCATGACAGGGAGGAAAGTTGCTGCTTTCGTCCCAGTGTGATGAAAATAAATAACCAATCGAGCCAAAACATTTCGCGTCCAGGGCGTGAAGAAAAACGTATTAATGTACTGGATCGCATGAACGGAAACTGAAGTATCCCACATATAAAAAAATTTATTTCCTGGAACCCGACCTGTCAAAAACTCAATTAAACCGCGTTTTTTTAAGCATCAGAGTGAACAAGACGTGCTCATTTATCAGTGCTTCGGCTGACCTGCGGTCGGGGTCGAAGTTTTGAAAATGCTCATTTTCAATTTTAATATAGGGCGAATATGCCAATGAATGGACGATTTTCTACATATTTCTATTTCTTATGAATGTATGATGCACAACATGCAACAAAATGCATATCTTTTTTTTCTTTAAACATTCAAAACAATATTTACAGTACTATTGATCTTCCAGTGTTTATTATTTTGTAAAATCAAAGCAAAGTTTTAAAGCCATCCAAAACTGGTACTGAAAACGTCCCATTTGATTTAACCCGTCTATTCATTGGGGTTTAGCGGATTCTTTTACAAACGTATGAAAACGAGGTTAATAATTAAATAAAATGAAAGGTTGAACTACACGGTCATAAAGAGCAGAGTCTAACGATTGTAATGATGGTATCATAATTAAATTTTCATAAAAGAATTCAAAAGTTACAATCGATCAAAGTGTGAAAAATGCTTAACCGTCCATTCATTGGCATATTCACCCTATTTAAGGAACAAGATGTTGTTGCAATATATGTATAGAAACTACTCGAACCTAACGATGCTAGAACTACCCTCTGCCGCCTTCTTTCCTGGCAGTGTTAAAATGGGAATATTCCCGGAAGCATCAGCCTTTCGTCCGGGAACTGTAATACGAATTTAGCCAAAATTGTAGGCACCCGGGTCGAAGGCATCTAGTTATAATTTAATTATAGATAGTTTAATAAATTTGAGAAGGTATGCTCCTCTGACAGATAGCTGCTTTTGCTGCATCACTTCAAATACTTGAATTAGAACGTGTAATTTGTATACGTGTACTATTTATGTCTTGACGCAGTTCATATAATTCATACACCCCGAAAAAAGAGTTACGTTTGTCCTGTTTTAGTCGGCGTGGGAGTCTGACTAAAACTTGCGCGTTGAGAGTGCACCTGGGCGCTCTCTTCGACTACATACATCTAAAAATCGTTCGCTGAAAATGCCAAATGCACCTCGTCGGATCTTGGCCATAAAATTGCAGCTCAATTTGTGATCGAATCGACCTGAAAAACATTGCTAAAATAACTGTATTGAGGCAGGAACGTGGTGGTTGCTACAATTATCACGTAAATGCGTTTTTAATTATAAAAAAAGTAAGTTTTAAATACCCGTGAAAAGCTGTCACTTCCGCGATTGTTTTTCTCGTTCCACACGCTTTCTCAAGCAAAGGTTTAATTAGATGCAGCATAAACGCTCCAGTTTGTGGCCAAAAGGTGTTCACCTCTACCATAGTTCCGGAGTCACTGAAGCGGGACTCCACTTTCGGGGTCCGGAGCACGCGCGGGCGTGCGCTTCCATATATTTGTCCAGTAAGTATCCGCAAAGTAAATAAGTCCGAGAGTTTAATTTTTACTACAAATGATCGTGCAAAAGTGGAGATACGCTCACGCATAAATTCACTCTCGTTTAAATTCGGAAATGTAAGCTTACTACTAGTGAACATTAGCGCTCGAAGTTGCTCAAGTTGTTCAATAAAGCAAGACTCATCTGTGAGTGACAATCGTCATTTGATTGGATGCCACAAATAGCACTCATATGGAACCATATGGAACGGAAACGTGCGCTTTAGTCTCATTTATGAGTGTCATTATGCATCCTATATGAACTCACGTTGCCATGTGGGCTATGACATACGTGTCTTGACTCAGCTTATAACTGATTGGATTTTAGACTCGCTGCGTAAACTGCTTATAATAAATAGCGGTAAAAAGCATTGAAGAAATACAGTATTTTGTTTAGATATGCCTATTTCTCATTATTTTCAATGAAATTAAAATTAAGAAATGTTGAAAAATAACCGCGGGCGAGTTCAACACGTCATGTTGTACAGTGGCAGGGAAGTATAGAGATAAGACATGCGCACTATCTCACTGAAAATCAGTTAAAATTTACTTCAGATTCACCCGATGGTTGAAGACCATAGAGATCACGAAAAAACAATAAGTTTTCTTTTTAGACAATTAATGTTTAGTGCAGTTACAGCTGTAATATACATTAATTAATTTTGCATCAATAATAATGAAGGACACAATTTTTAAATAAATATTATTTAGAAGCAAGTTAAAACAGTGAGATTTTACTATCTTACATAATATAGACTTATTAAAATCTGAAGCTTAGATATTTTAGGAACAAAAAATAATAAGGACATTATTATAGATTCCAATAAATCATTATATTTTTTATGATAAATAAAATCCAAATGACGCAAGATGCCGCATAGATGTAGATGACTGACGAATTATACAAAATTTTCTCATCGATGAAATTCATTTTTATAAATACTAAAACTAGTGAACATCTTAGTAATTCTAACACCGTCACGTATGCACATTTGTCAAACATTAGGCCGATTATCCATAAAGTAAAGATGTTGTTGGCTATTAATATCCCAGTCTGTAGATTATTCAATTCCTGAAAACACACCAATACTGCATGAACATTACATCTTTCTATAATGTCTAGTTGTAGAAGTTATTTTTTTTTGTATTTTTTGCTGGTAAGAAGATTCAAAAGTAGCAATTTATTGTATCGAACTTTTTTATTTTAGTTTTATTTTACTCTTTGATAATTATTTTCTATTGGGGTTTGTTAAGAACAGCATGGGGTTTCCCCGAAGAGAATACCCAGCAACAGGTGCTACAGAATAAAGCCAATAATCGTTTCCGCATTTTGTACATGAATAAATATTTCCTGTGAAAACTACATATCAGATTACGTACAAAACCCCTCGAACATGGTAATTCACGTGACACATCCTGTGGAATAACGATTATGAAATTCACATTTATTGATATAAAAATCATATTATGTATTTTCCATCTTTTGGCAAGCGAGCTTCCAGCCATAGTCGACTACAGTATGTATAGTTGTAATCATAACATGACTTATGTAGATCTCAAAAACAAGAAATGTTTACATTGTACAAAATAATGTAAGAGAACATTTAAAAAGGCTGCAGTAATCGCAATATTTTCAACAAATACTAATAAAATTATAAGTTAAATTATAGATGATCTGAAAATAGTCGTAAGAATATATTTTGGTTATTCTAATAGATGTAAAATATAGTAGAGATCGTAGAAAGTATTTTTATGTTATTAGCATTTTAATAACTTTTTAAGACAAGTCGTTTTTTGGGGCAACGAATGTTCAATACCTTTTGTTTTATGGCTCATCTTCGTGAATACACGATGTGCATTAAGAGGAGATATACATGTAATTAGAAATGTTTGCTTTAAAAAATAGTTTATTACCTGGAAAATATGCTGTTAAAAATGTATATCCGCATGCGAACTCTAAGTGCCTCAAATCGAGCATGTAAGCGAGGAACTAAAACCGACTTCGAGTAGTGTAGAGCGAAAACATTAAACTGCTTTTTCTACACTTTTAATTTTTTAATTATTTTTTTGCTTACAAACAAGATTTAAAAGAATATGCAATATATCGAAATTATTCAAATCGCATTATCTTTAGTATTAAATTCTCTTCGATGTGAACCAACATATTTGTAAAAAGTCTTTTTTACTATGCTTAAAAGGGTGGGTGGGAGAGGAGGAACATTTTTTGTCCCGTACATTAACCATTTAAATTTAAAACTGTCTTTAATTTTTTTTATCATTTCTTACGGGTTTTTTGATTCACATAGACGATAAGCTTATAATAATAACAAACAAATGTTGTTTTTTTATTTCAGACACAAGTTACGAGCCCTATTTGACTGAAACTAGGAAACTTGAAGATCGAGGCGTTTCGGCAAATAGCCCAGAAGTCCGCCATTTTCTAATATTTTTACATGAAACAATTTGTGTAACATCTACGATGCCACCTTTAAATATACCCATAATAACATGATGATTGCTAGTTTCTTTCCATCAACAAACAAATCATGAAAAACACGTCAGTTTTTACCGTTTACGTGTATATCTCCCAATAGACATGAAGTAATCATTAACTATTTTGAAATGTATAATTTGTACATGTGATAATTACATGAAATAATTATTATCAACGGATGCATGAAAATATATGAAATGTACTTAAACTTACTCCATGGTCATCTAAGTACTGAACGAAAGAATACAGTACAAAGCTAAAGTGAAGTGCGATGTATATTTTGTGGAAGACACCGATTTCGGGGTTGTACTTTATTCTTGACGTAACCTGAAATATATAAGATATTGTTATTTTTTGGGTCGTTTTAACAAATGGCGAAGAATCAATTTATTGTGGTCCATTTTATGTCTTATTATAACCATCCAAATTTTATTCAGGATTCACTTCATTACTAACACGACATATGCAACAAATATATCGCCAAGCTAAAATCTTTAAATGAACTAGAAAAGTCGAATGCAGCCGGCAAAATAAAAAACCGACAATCAAGTGGCTGACTAGAAGAAAAATCGGCACTTCCAAAACCTGTCGGTAAAAACCTGCTGACCAATTCCAACAAGATCATGGCTTTTCTCATTCCAGTACTTGAGCCCCTTGTTAGATATCAAACGTGCAATGCAGTGATATCTGAAGGTCAGTCTATTAAGCTCAGACTCGCTTTTTAGTATTACTGACTGAGATTATGTATGTATTTTTATTTTATTTTTATAGCGAATAAAGTTATAGTTTTTTTTTTAAGGAGAGTGAATAAATATGAAACATTAATCGGCAAAATAGATATTATCAGTTGTTGGGTGTTTTACATATATTTTCGTAGTATAAGTATAATTTCTTAGCCTTTTAAGTGGTTTGATTATTACTGAAAGGTATAAAATATTTGTTTACTTTGTTACATTAACTATATTTAACTATATTACATAATATACTTCGTAATATTTGTTTGAATTAGTTTTTTTTAAATAAATTTGGTTTAATATTCTTTATTATTATTTTAGTAACTGGATTTTCTCTATAGTCAGACATTTGGTTGTTGGTTTCTTGATCTATCGATTCGTTTATTATTTTTCAGTCTGAATTATCTTTGTTATACTTTGCAATAATTTAAAGTTACCAATATGTTAATTTTTTTTAAAAATCGTTGCAAATAATTATTTTACCCACTAATTGTCAAACTTGCCTAATGGAAAAGGGGTGGCAGTAACTGGGATATGCCTATAAATTGTATTCTCTACCAATTTAATTACAGTAAATTATCTTTAATTGACCCCTGCGGTGTATTCGATGCCATTGTGTTGGCGATAAGGTCGGTGGAGCATCAAGATTTTTTTCGATACACCCCTCATGATTGAATAGTCTTCAGAGGACAACTCGAAATAATGCTTAGTAATAAATAGACGAGCTTTGTGAACCTGGCACCCGACTTTTCGAAATTCAAAATGTAAAACGCTATTTCGATAGAGTTATGAATGTAGTTGAATGTAGTAGAACGAATTTCGTTTGTAGTTGCAGAAAGAAAAAGTTACAGGGGGTCCAAAAAAGCCCAGCATCCCAGTTTAAAAAATTTTTTGTTTTACACGTTTTGAGGAAACGAAGGTTTGTAGTTACTTAAAAAATTACTATAAACGATTTAAACTATGGTACATTTTATGTTATTGACACTAGACACGAAATGAAGGTTTGTATTTGTTTGCAGTTGCTCAAAATTTGACTACTAACGATTTAAACGCCAGGACATGATTTGTAATTCATATTACATGTTGAATAAACGTTTGTTGTTGTTTATAGTTGCCGCGGTTGCTTAAAAAAAAACGATGAATTGTTATGAATATATTAATTTGCAATAAACTGCTTTTGAGAGCAATTGGGCACGAAATTAATATTTATGGTTGTTTTGGTTACTCTTAATCGGAGGCTGTTTGGCGCGGAGGGTCAGGGGGGCGGCAACACTTTCGTATCAACTTTGTCTGTGAGTAGTGGGATTTTGCCAATGCAGACTATAAATATACATTTACATAAATTAAAAATTACAAAAATTAAAATATAAAAAAAAAAAATTTTTTTATCATAAAACGGTTTTCTGTCTACTACAAACGGAAATTCCTTCACTACAATCAACTACAAACGATTTTCTGTCGGAAAAAAATGTAAAACAAAAAATTTTTTAAACTGGGGTTCTGGGCTTTTTTGGACCCCCTGTAACTTTTTCTTTCTGCAACTACAAACGAAATTCGTTCTACTACATTCAACTACATTCATAACTCTATCGAAATAACGTTTTACATTTTGAATTTCGAAAAGTCGGGTGCCAGGTTCACAAAGCTAAATAGACGGAATCTGATTATAGTAAAATGACGTACTAAAACTAACGAAACTATACTAAAATCACTGGAAACAACCCTAAAACAGGATACTATTAAAGGGGTATTACTTGGACCCAGACCATAGGTCTGGACGAAGTATTGAATTTCGTCAGTTTCCGGCAAAAAATTACCCTATAGTTTTTCATCAAATGTCGACGTTTCAGACTCTAAGGAACCCAAAACAATAATAAACTCCGACCCTGACACGAGTTTATTATTCCTTAATACTCGTTCGTTCATTAATATAAAACGAGCTTGTATTGTAGTTTTTTGAGCTAAAATTTGCGCTTACGAGAACATTCCCATTGTAACATAACCAGAAACTGGAAGAAATAGTTGCGCTTATGAGAACATTTCCTATATGTAACAGGTAGGAAAGAAGCAAAGTGGAGAAGGGGATTCCTTAAATATGAAATAAACAAAAATGCGTATTTTCAAAACTTCTACCCTCACTATATGTCGCCGAAATATTAATAAATAGCATTTTAAACACTCCGGGCGCGAAGCTCGATTTCGCGCCCTAGGGTGAAACTTTCGGGCTCGCATTATCCAGCCTCCCGCACTTCGCAATCTACAACGTATTACATATGAATTATTTATTTAAATTGAAGTTTGTCTCGTAAATAAAATGATGAATGTGTAAGAAAGAATCATGTCGTGATGAAAATTTGAAAATAGTTATTGCAAAAATCATGTTATCTCCTATTGGATTGATCTATTTATAATGATTATACAAATATAATAATGAGTATAACTTACATTCACTTTAAATTCATCTAGACCAAGTCTAGGTAAACCTGGAAGCCAACTGGGGCCTTTCCACAATACTCCTAGTTTATCTCCCCAGGTCTTCATATCCAGGCATTTATATATCATCAATGTTGCATAGAACGTCTAAAAATGATATGAAAAAAATTTAATCAAAATAGCCCAACAAATAAATAAATTGTAAAGAAACGGCCAATATTAAGTTTGTGATAATTATGTAATTATATTATCTTGCTTTAAGACACCTATTATTGTAATTGTGTAATTTTAAACAGAAGTTAATATATTAAAGTGAAAATTTGAGTCGAATAAATTTTTTATTCTCTGATTGTGACCATTAATGAGTTGCGAGATTTAAAGATTAATATAAGTATACACAAACTCTATGTTGATCACATCTTATTGAATAAGAATGAAATTTTATTTATATAAGTAAAAAGTATTGATATTTCTTAGAGACCTAAGTTTTAATAAATTAAATATTAAATTTACATTTTAAAATTATGTAACACTAGTATCTACATTCACCTGTAAATAAAGAGGATTGAAAGATTGAGGAACCACGACTAACGAGTAAAACATTTTTTCATTTGGACGTTCATTTGCAAAACTACCAAACATTCTATCCCATATTATTAAAACTCCTCCGTAATTTTTATCTAGACAGTATAAATTGCTACCTGGAATTATAATAAATTATAGAGCAAACCGTTTAGAAGATTAAATTAATTTCTCCAAATTTAATGTACGGTCTTTTACCATGATGAACACGATGGTGTTTTGGAGTGTTAAATAATACTTCGAGTGGACCAAGATCCCGTATTACTGTAGTATGAATCCACAACTGATATATCAAATTGAGTTGATGATGGATGATGAAGTGCGATGGCGGGATAAATAAAGCAAGTGGAAAATAAAACATCTGGAAATTATATAAAGTTGTAAATTATATGAAAATATGAAACTGCAAGTATTTGCAAGTCAATTATAATAATAATCTAATAAAACAATTTTTGAAACAAAAATGCATTAGTTCATTTGATTATAAGTATTATTGGCGTATACTAACGAAAGTACACCATTGTTGTAATACTGATTGGCGTAAACCCACAGCGAGATTGAATTCCTCACTACTATGATGAACTTGATGATGGGCCCAAAGAAAATGCACTTCTATACCACGAAAATAAAATATTTTACGTATTTTTGTATAAATTGAAAAAGTAGTATTTGCTCCTCATAGGTTATATTGTCAGATATATAGTGTAAATCCTTAATATATTTGCTTACTTTTTAACCAGTGATTAATTCAATAAGAAAGTAGTTGGATGAATTAAATGTAGAAGTTTATTGACTAAGTCTTAAAAAATTGCGTTTTAACTTGATGTTTTTTAAAAATAGTAAAACTAACATCGACATCGTTCGTCTAGCTATAACAGATTGTTATTACTTTGTTAACAACTATGGGGCGATAGTTGAATTTGTCAGGTATAGATTTTTTTAATGTAAGAACCAAACATTCAAAAGCTATTATCCACCAAGCACAAAATTTGTCTACTTTTCCAAAACTTATATTGAATACTACAAAATCCTTTCTTCTACATTTTTTTCATAAAAGTAGAGTTTTTCTCGTATTCATAAAAATTAACCTTTGTGTTATTGACCGAGTTTCCGGGTACCCAACGACGTACATTTCGTTTTTTTTTAATCTTTTGCGGCATATATTTTTCAGATGTGCAGTTTTAAAATAAACTTATTATACCAATTTTTTCAGAGTCACTGATTACGAATCCGGAATTAGTTTTACTAAATTCAAAATAGTTGATTCAGTACGACCGACAAAAATTTAATAAATGCGACCATTAGAATAAAATTTGTTAATAGAGCTACTACATTAAAAATGGCGAATCCATTATTGCTGTCAAGAATTTTGTAACCTATTTAAAAACACCGGATTTGTTTTAAGAAACAAACTCTATAAATAAATTATAGTAAAAAACTGGCATAGTTTGCACAAAAATGAATTTATTCGAAAAAATGCAGTTTTTCTAATTTGTTTGTTAATAATAATTATATTAATAATATTAAGTGAGAAAACTAATTTGTTCATAGTTATTAGATCTCATCACTTTTTAACTAATGAGTTATACTTACTAATCAAGTGATTATTTAAACTTCTGAACCAAGTAATAAATGTTAATTTACGTGCAGTCTCCGCTAATATAAAATGTGTGCATTGGTTAAATGAAATTTCAAAATTCAACATCTCATAAAAATATTTTTGGTCTATAATTTAATTTCTAATTGTTTATTTGTAAAATAAAATTTGAATTTATTAACTGTATCCTAGACATTTAGTAAACTTTTTAGTCTTCCTTCGTTTTCTTTCAGATTACTGCAATTGTAAACCAATGATTTTTTTGTTATTGGCTGTTGGTTAAGTTACCAGCAGTAAAATTGATGGCAGTCGGTTTCTGCAAGTAGCATTGGATCATTAATTTCATTGAATGGGATCGCATCCCTAGTAGGAAACAGCTAGTTCCTGGCCAGTTTTCTAGGCATTATTCCCTATATTAGCATAGGTATCACAAAAACTGGCCAATTTTATTTTACTAGGTATGATCTGCAGACTTGAAACTCATTTTCGATAATTGCGTGACTAATCATCCTCCTAATTATCGCAAGAAAAGTCTTCGCTGAGTGGATTTATTCTTTACATTTCATTATTTTTATAATAAACACTATACGTAGCAAGAAAAGTGATCTCAAGGATGATGTAAAAAACTTTGTAAAGACCACCTGCCCGTTCTCCGTTCTGCAATGTACTTCGCGCACATTTGGCGCATAATATCGACGCCAATGTTAGCTATATAATAAAATAAAATAATTTCTGTTTTTTATGCACTGCATCACACGTTGCATCATCATGATGAATCGTGTTAAGTAAAATGACTGTTTTTTTCATTGGTTCGTATTAACAGATTGTAACTTTTTTGTTGAAAGGAGGTGTTGATAATGATTCCCTTATTTTCGAATGTTTAATTTCTTGAGGGATGAATTTTCTTTTCAAAGTTCCAACTAGCTGAGATGACGACAATGTTGTTGAAGGTAATATTGTATAAATCTATTCTTATTTATGATTCGGTAAGATGCACGGAAAGAAATGTACAGAGGGTACAAGTTCTTTAATAATTCTCTATCCTTGATTGATGTATTTGTTCGTCTTGAAATCACTCCATTTCCCATAAATCTTTCAATATGCATCGAATATATAGAATTATTACGAATTCTTACACGGGTACCCGGTTACCTCGGTTGGTCATTAATGTGAATTTATTTGGTTGATAACACAAGGTATAATTACATAAAGAATTATGATGACAGCACACCAGCGATAAGTTTCTTAAAGATTACGGTCAAACTTTTTGTATTAATGGAACAGAAAAAAATGTTATAAAAAATGTGGAAAACAGTAATATTCAATTATTCCAAATTAATATCTCATGTCATTTTCAACTTGAGATCCTATTTTAAGACTTATTTTGTAAGTTTAATTTGAATAATAATCCAACATTACAATTCAATGATACTGAGTATTTATTTTGAGTTGATATTATGAGATTGTAAAATTGTACCGTGATTTGCTCGATGCGCCCAGTAGTAACAAAAGTCAACTGCAATTGCTGTAATACACCATGTCCAAAGTGAGTCCCAGGGAAGTTTCCAAATACAACATTTCTCGTGGATTACTATATACGCATAGTATTCTATGCCTCGAAAAAATACGCTAGAAACAAATACCACAGTGTGATAACCATATTATTCCTAAGAAATTCGAACATACACGGTGGAATTTAAATTGAAAACAAATAACTTCTCTACTGAGTTCAATTAAATATAATAAAAAGTCGCGTTTATAACTGTCAGCATACTATACCAGTTAAAATTGTTTGTAAAATGGTTTTAAAGTTTTCTGCTCATATTTGCAGCCCGTTTCAGTAATTCAGACAAAGTTGAGTTGATTAAATAAATATACAATTTAAAAAGGTGGAAATTGGTGCAGACTACTAAACTGATTTCATGCCCCGTTACATAAGCACTATACAAATGCTACTCGTCTTTAGGTACAGACACAATTGTCAAGATTTTAAAAATAAAAAAAGGCCTGATTTTCCTTTTTTATCAAGACATCATACAATCGCCCTCGTGAGTATAACAAAAAAGTATACTATGAGCAATGTAACTATTTCTGTTAATTTTACTACAACAAAGAGGAGTCATTAGAAGACTAAGTGTAATCAAGCGATTATATCAACTTCTGGACCAAGCAATAAATTTAATTTACGTGCAGTTTCCGCTAACATAAAATGTATGCATTTAGATAACAAAAACCCACGGTAAGAGATAAATGATATTTACAGATACTGATAACTTTTTTACTTCACTTTACTTTAGTAATGATAACTCTTCAGAAACGTATTAAATATTAATTAATTTATTCTAATATTTGGAAATCTCGTGTGTTCAATTGTTCGATCACAGTGTATAAGTAAGACATGGAGCTTTTGGGTCATCTGGTCGTAAAATATCATACGTTTATGTACCGGTAGAGATTTTCACGTGCTGCATTACCATTCTTTAACATTGCTTTGAATCACTTTAAAAAGTCTACACTTATTGTTTGTTTATGCTTGATCTACAAACAATTATTAAAAATTGTATGGTTATTTGCCACCGGTGCGTGCTTTGATTGAAATGTCATTTTTTGTATTGTAACATTTCCCTAGAACGCATCCTCATAATAAAAAAATTCCGCGAATTTGATAATAAAAAAATTACGAGCGTTTATTTAACAAAAATCAGGATTTTTGTAGGATTCTTTTTCGCCTATCGTTATTTGTTTATCATTTCTCGCATTAGAATACCTCAGAATATTTATAAATATTAAGTAAAAAATTTTTGGGCTACAAAATAGGCAAAAAAAGTCAATTCCTGAATTAATTTCACAGCGTTTTACTACTAAATTTATGTACATTTGATCCTTAAAGGGTTAATTTTTCTATTTTTCAAAACTTTAGAATTTATTATTGAAACGTGAAAAGTATTTAGATAATTAAAAAGTGTTTAAAAAAGTCCGACAAAATTTCAGCGTATTCTTCTTGAATTCTAAGAACTTTTTGTTTAGCAGGATTTATTCAGAAAATCTATCTTAATATAATATGATAAAAAAATCTTTAACCGTTTGCTGACTTTTGTGTTTTAGTCGCTATTTTGGATACTTTCACGTTTATTATCAAAATGTTAATATGCATATTTTAATGTTCCAGTCTCAAGGATACGATTTCTTTATTTCAAAACAATATAAAGAAAAAAAAACAATTTGAAAAATGCATGTTTTTTTTTTAATAATGTAGATAGTTGTTCGCGGTTGCATTTTTTAATAAATCTGACAAAAGATTCTGGAAGTTAAGTTAATTTTACGTCGGATATACCTGCTTGGGCATTTTTAAGAACTTTTTTAACAACCATTGACAAATGTATTGAAAAAAAGGTTTAAAAATATTATTTTTGTGTGTGTTAATAATAAATAATAGCCAGATGCTACACCAATACATGTTTTAGACCATAATACATTAATGTAGTAACGTCAATAAATAAGCTCAGGGTCAATTCGGAGGAGACTCGACTACCAATTCCATAACCAAAGAGTAATATAAGAAACACGTCTATTAATTCAATTAACAATTGTAAACATTCCGTATTTTCATTTCGTTTAATTGAAATATTGATCGCAGTTTATTTGATTATTAGAAACTGATTTAAAATTACAATAAATTCTTTAATTACAATTCAACTTTGGATTGTCCAAATTATATATTTTAAAAAATGTAGAGGATGTCTTCTATGAGTAATTTTAAATTAACCCTCATCAATTACCAATTAAAATAAATTATAGAGCAGTCATACTGTTTATGTGTTTTGAAACTGCCTAAAAGTAATTCCCTTCTATAATACACTCGTTGTTGCACATTTAGATCATGAAAAACGCGACTTTTTGTTAGAAACCAGTAGAGTAAGTATTCATATTTTATTTTTAGAAAAATATGTTAAAAATGGTATAAAAGTCGTGCAGGGTTACCTCTGCTTACCGTCCAGTTTCCTGCATAATCCAATGGGAGAGGGAAGTGACTTGATCGTTCAGTCGGACTGAATCATCTTTTTTTGACAGTAGTATTACGTTTTCCAACAAAATAAAAAGAAAAAACGGTAACCAAACCTGTATAGAAGTATTTATGAAATTTCAATGTATGGAAATCATGTCATAAACGAAACAGTCAGTAACAAGAGCAGATTTATTAGACTTGTCGCAAAAATTTGGGATTTTGATTAATATGAGGAGTGTAGTTATAATCGGAAGTGTAGCTGTGATAATTATGAGATAGTAATGTTGAGTATAGTTTAATATATGTATAGACTTGCTTGCGTTTAGTGTTATGTTTTTAAACAGAAATTTATATGAATTAGGTTAGTAGCGGTATTATTCAGTCACAAACTGTATTTGCGAATTTGTAATTTAATTTTTAGTCATGCAAGTGTATACCAATTATAACTTGAAAACAACATTTATAAATACAACCTATTAGTACAATGAACAAAATTTATTATATGGCAAATACCTGTAGTTGATAATCCGGAATATTTTCATGGCTTTCGAACATTGTTTCATACGGATTAATTATATACAAGAATTTTCCGAAATGGCGAAGATTTCCTGTTACATCCTTATGTAAGAACGTCATTGTTGCGTTTAAAAATTCCTTCATTTCCATTTTCGTTGTGAAGTTTTGATGTTTCGATCTTGCATTCTGAAAAAAAAAGTTTATAAGAACACTAATATTCATGCGGTTTTAAAACAATTTAAAATTAACGGTATATTTGACTACACTGTACGTACATATGCAATAAAGATCGTTTGTAAACATCAACTTTTATATAAATTTATTTTGTACTTTGTAACTTTATCAATCCTCAATTTTCTTTCACTGGCATAACGCGCATGTTTACAATGTTATCACATGTCAAATATGAACTACATGTAGATTGCTTCGAAATTTGTGAGAACTAAGTAATGCTCTCTTCGATATATAATCGTAGCTCCGTGTCACTAAACTGATTTCATGCCCCGTTACATAAGCACTATACAAATGCTACTCGTCTTTAGGTAAGTGAAGAACAAAAGCAGGTTACGAACGTATTAAGTTTTATTCTATTACGAAGTTGAAAACATTAGGTCTTTTTTTGAACAATGAAAAAAACAATGTTGCATATTTAAGCAAATATTTATTTCAATACAAGTAAATATTTACTTTTTTCTCATGTTCATATATTTATAAAACCAATTCCAAAACAAAAGATAAACAAAAAATAAACATTTGCAAAACAGAAAATTAAAGTAAGGAAATAAATATTTTTAAAAACTTTATCTTTTCTATTTATAACTTTTGAACTTTTCAAACGTAAAACATAAATATTATGCGATGCAGAGCAAAAGACAATTTCTTTTCAAAATGTCCATTTCGCGCATTCGGTTTAAACAAATATTTTCTGTTGAATATGCGAAAACGTTTTTTTAAGTCCATGCGTGAAATTCAATTTCCCACATGCCGTTTTTAGTGCGCGAAGAGCTGAATTTACACCCTGTATTTGATACACTAAACGCAGTTCGCAAAGTACTATCACACACTCAAATCAGTGCTTGAAAAATTTCTTTCACGACGTAATATAAAATAGATTATGACACACGTGCGAAAATCACCTACTTCGCGCACTTATGCCGTAATGTACTATTTTTAAATACAGACAAGCGTAAAGAGAAAATCAAATAATGACTTCAAGCCAAAATTCTGTCTTCCCCTGCGACTCGAGTCGCGGGCCACATATATATATATATATAAAAATAAACTTTTGCCCACTTGTTTCGAAAACTACAATTTGTAAATACAGGCAAGGGCAAAGAGAAAAATAAATAAATACAAGCCAAAATTCTGTCAATCTATAAATATTTAAAATGTCACTCTGACTTACTCTGATGAAATGTAACCTAGCTTCAAAATTAAGTGCAGGGAAGTACACAGTGGTGCCTAAATATTCAAACCTAAATATTCCAGTATTTATCTCCCTTGTCATTGTTTGCTCGTGTAATTACAATAATGTAATTTTTTAAACCACGTTCAATGTATCTATCATTTTTATAAAATATTCTATGTAAATCGGTGTAATATAAAAAAAATTACATTATATACTACTGAAAACATACTTGCTTCATTTGACTACTTTTTAACTGTTATATATAGTAAAATAGGTGATCGACTGAATTTAATTACGTATAACCGGCTCTTTAACGTAGTTGAATTTATAATAACGCAGCTGGATTAAATTTCAAAGTTAAAAATGACTCCCAAAACTCACAAAAAATTGCGTCAGTTTACCCCACGGCATAAAATTATATCTAGTTTTTCAACACTTTTCTTAAAATTATGAATAAAATCATCACAAAACTTATTTTAAGAAATTGTATTACTAATTAATAACTTAGATAAAAATAGTAAAAGTAACAACGTTGAAACGTTTTGTCCGACTAAAAAAGTTATTTTCTACTTAACTATCCATCGGTAGATTTTTTTAATGTATTGAAACCTGTCGAACTACAAAATCCTTTTTATTTAAAAAGAACTTGTGAACCTTGTATATCTTCTTAAGTTCATTCTCATTTCATGTAAAAATTGATACTGTTTGGGTCATGACGTTTTGGAAAAAAGACACCATATTTAAACTCGCAATTACACTAAATATATATAAAAAATATAATACGAATTTTCTTCATGAAATCATTCCTCCTATACTACTTATTTACAATTTCTTTCTCTCTACACTTTCTGATTATTACGCATTATTCAATTATGTGGACTCTGTTATTTGTTTTTTTTTAATAATATAGATAAGATTATCAGCTTACTTAAATTAATTTGTATAATATTGATAACGGAGATTAGCATATGTAACGTTTCACGAAAAAATGTTTTACCACGTTATCAATTATATTACGGCATGAAAATGATTTTTCCATGTATAGTTTGATAGTTTAATAAAGGATTCGAAATCGCTAGATATTTAATATATATTTAGGACGCGCCTCATCGTATACACTTTGAACTCCAGAGGGCTGCAAATATGATCCAAAATAATTTATAATAAAACCCTATTTCCTACTACTAATTTCCAATATGTATGTGGAATTTACTACATGCTTTATATTGGTACCTATAGTAATGCATATTTTGGCACATTATGCTCAATACCTTATCAATGGTGTATTCATTTGTACACTGAAAAAAATGCCTAGGTGATTTTACTACTTTTTAACTACTAAAAGTATTTCAATAGGCCCTCAACGGAATTTTATAGGTTATCGTTACAATCAAAAAGGAATTAAATCAACAGAAAATAAAGTTATGGAAACGACATTTTGGCAGTTAATTCTACTACATTTTAAAACATTTTTTAGTGTCTAACTACCTCGAACACTAAAAACTATTCAACATGCTGTATAGCGATATATTTTTAATTGAATTTAGCAGAACTAGATTTTTAGTCGATTTAACTTCACTACGGTAGTAACAGCAACTTACAACATTTTCTTGAAGCGTATCGAACTACTCTGTGCAGTTAAAAACTAGTCAAATCAACTAAGAATTTTTTTGAAATTTTTTTTTAGTGCAGTTATTGACGGTTGCTTTTTTATTATATTTGTGCATGCTTTTTTAAGTTTTATGCATAGTATCGCATTTCTTGATCTACAATCATTCGAAATACTTTTTCTTTTACTGGGTAAATAATATTAACTTGAGTAAAAGTAGTAAAATTAACAACATAAATAAAGTTACACTAACAACAAAAGTATTTCTTTTAACTACTCTCGACTAAACTTTTCAATGGTAGTTGAATTTGTCAAGTAAATTTTTTCAGTGTAGTACCTTACATTACAGGAATTTACTTAAAAAATATAAGTTTTTATGCGTTATTTTTATAAAGCGTTCTTACTTGCAACGTCATTTATTATATACAAGATTTTTTAAGACTTATGCATTCAAATTTTATAATCATGCAGAAAAATACAGTTTGAGATTATTTTTATTTTATCATTACCCATTTTTGCGTTGAGGCGTAATTATAACACACTACGTAAAGTACGTAGCATACAATAATTGGTCATCTTAACTGATATTCGGTAGTTAAGCCTGGCATAGTATTCTTAATTACACCATGGATTATTTTAAGGTGTAAGTAAAATGACTTTTTTTTGAATAATAAATAGGGAGTTGTTTCATGCTGGACATCAGTCTGCTCACCACACCGGAAACAGGGTTCAGTAACAATATCGACTTTGAATAGGAAGCAGTGTAATCTATCTGACTGATACTAAAAATGTGTCATATTTACGAGAGTGCGTTTTTTTCGTAGATGTAATTTGTTAAGTTAAAATAATGTTTAATACTGTATAAAATTGGATACTTGTAAATACCGCAACATATATCACTGTCCCAAACCGTAAACGAAATAGCTCGATAAAATCTGAAAGTCGATTATTTTTATAATTGTTTAGCGGTATTTTCGTTAATATTACGAATAAAACTCATCGGAACTATTTTATAGAGAACTTCCAGCCCTGAATTTTTAATTTGAAACATTTTCTTGTCTGACTTGTATTCTTCGAGAAAAATGAAAAAAAAAACAGAAAAACTACATTTTGTCAACGAAAAATTACTCGAAATTGAACTTTTTTCTCAAGTGAAGAATTTTACAGACAAAATATGGTATGTCGATTTTTGTAATATTTTTTCCCCTTCATTCTAAAACTTGAAGGGTAAAACCAATGAAGATTAATATTTTTTACATAAAAGACTTTATATTTCAAGGAAAACAAATTACAGAAAAGTTTGGGGAACAGGGAAAAACATGAAAAAATGATAGAAATCGCAGAGTAAGTGCCAGATCATTGGTTGGTATTTTTTATTTTTATATGTCAGGAAGTTGGCGATTTAGGAGTGATTTAAACCATACAAAAACTTACGTAAATAAAAAAATATGCTTACATTTTTTTAAATGAAAATCTCGTAAAACTTTATTTAGGGTGATTGATCGTTTAACGCCCAAGTGTGTAAAATTTGCACACGGTTTCCAGTGTTGTTTTTTTAATGCAATACAAATTTTAAAAAATTGGCGACCTCCATAACTCTTTCGAATGGCGCTGGTAACATTTTCAAAAAATAATGTTTAACACATTTTTTTCAAAACTATTGAAATTTTTGAGCTTTGATTATTTTTTAAAGGCAATTTTCACTATAATACAGATTTCTGATGAACGGCTAACCTATCAGAAACGTGTTCCCGATAGTTTTACTTAAAAAATATGCTTTCACATATTTTGATTTTTGTCTATTTGAATTTTAAAATGACGCCTGAACATTAACATTTTTTTAAAGTGTGTGATTGGTGTACGCGTACGTATTAGCGGGTGTGTGTATGTGAAAATGGACGTGGGTAACTTTCAGAATGATTATTCAAGCTTCACTAAATAATGTTACGATTTTGTGTAATATTTGTAATGAAAATAATAAAGTAAATATAAGCATAACAGATTGAGCAATGAGAGTAACTAAAAATTATTTCCCATGAAACGATCTAAGAACAATTACTTCGATACTGTAGTCATAAACTTTAAAATCAAAACGAGAAAATATAGTAATACATGTTCATTAGATTGTTGTTATACATGTCTACAGTGTGATAATTCCTTAATTTCAGCAATTTTTTTATGTTCAGACGCCATTTTAAAATCCAAATAAACAAAAATAAAAATATTTGGAAGCATACTTTTAAAATAAAATTATCGGGCACACGTTTCTGATAGGTTAGAAGTTGATAAAAATATGCTATCATAGTAAAAATCGTAGCTCAAAAATTGCGTTTTTTTTTCAATGTATTGCAAAAAATGTGTTAAACATCCTTTTTTGAAAATTTGCTTAACGACGTTGGAAAGAGCGACTATAAAATCAGTGGGATATTGAGGTTTCCATTTTTAAAAAATGTTTATTGCATACAAAAAACGGTGCTGAAATCTGTGTGCAAATTGTGCATATTTAGGCGTTAAAGTGTTAAGGACATTGGATATTTCGAGTATTACAGTTACTGATTCCAATCTAATTCGAAAATTCTGTGAAATGCGTAGGCCGACAACTTTGATCGGTCGTTTTGAAATTCACAGATCCGAAAAGAAATATTAAGGATATGTGCAAATTATATTAAATCATCCAGAGAAAAAATTATCAATCAGAAAAAAATACAGCAATTTGTCCTATACAATAATAAAGCAATATTCTTGAATTATCTACAGCTAACCGTAGTATATTTTTAAATGATACGCTTTTTTACAAAATGTTTAAATGGGCTATTCTCTCCCTACAGGGTTACATTTAATTTGTATTTTGAAATTGTAATTTGAAGACGTTTGGGAAGATGAATTCAAAGAGAAGAAACACTGTCGGTGCTTCCTATGCGATGAAGAATAATGTCCGACATTCAACATCCGTCATAATTGTGCACTTGTCATTTTAATTAAGGTAATTATGGCGTAAAGACAGTAGTAACAAAGTTCACAATAAAAGCGCGAAATGTCTTGCATAGGCGTGTTTATGAAACAGAGTATCACACTCCCCTAAAATAAGTTAATTATTTTTAAAGATTTGAAATCTACGCGAATTTTAAATAAGGGTATAATTCTATTTTACAACAACTATTTATTTTAATACCATTTAACACCAAGTCTTGTCTAGGTACGTTAGGAAAATATGAAATGAATCCAATTATAATGGAACGGAACCAATTAATTTGATTTAATTAAGATTAATGCCTGAAAGAAAATGCATAACACCTGAAGTGATTTATAAAATAAAAAATATTAATTGTGTTTCGGTAACACAGGAAAATAGTAATAGTTATAAACATTTTTAGATCTATTATTGTGTAAATTATTAATGGATTATTAAAAGTCGTATAATGAAACACTTACCAGTTTAGTTTTGCTTGCCGGTTCGATATTCTCCAAATTGTATATACATAAATATTTACGTAATTATTATCACTTTCAAGCTCTTCTTCATTTTTTACCGAAAAATTGTACTTATCGGTGGCTACTGTCTCATCGCGACTGTTCTCTTTAGGTATTGCTTGATTGTTTGATGATTAATCTTTTTCGTTGACACGAGATAAGCGTTTATTTTTGCGTTTCAATACGTGAAGAATGTTTTTCTCATTTAACATGGAAGGAGCAATATATAATGACAAATTACTAGTGGAGAACATTACCGAAACGAGCACTGTTACGAGGGCAGAGTAAACAAAATGATAGCATTTAAGCTCTAGGCGAAGCGTCGTTCGCTATTTATATCGAAGCGAGTTCTATAGGGAGTCGCACGTTACACTTTTAACATGTATGTGTCAGAACACAAAAACATATATTAAATATCAATACAAGATAAGTTTATTACTATGTAAACTTATTATTTAAATATTGCTCTTCAATAAAAAAGATTATTGACTTTTTGTTGAGACTATACAAACTTTTTTTAATTAGCAAACGCAATTAAGAATTGTTTAAATACATTCACAGCAATTATTATAATATATGAGTAAATTTGAGGTACGCTGTCTAATCGTGCCTTATTTTAGTACTGCACTTAATCTTTATTAGCATAAGACGGTAAAATTAAAAGAACGATAATTGATTATCACAATTACACTATGAGTGATATGGCAATAGACTCCATTTCGTACAGAAATGCATACCTACTTCACGCAATGAACAAAATAGTATTATCTAAAATGATTAGATAACATGATGTTGCAAAAAAAAACTGCAGGCACTTTTTCAGCGACCCAGCACAAGTTGAAAGTCTACTCAAACTAAGAAAAGTGGTGTATTATAATTTTCCCGTACTTCCCAACATCTAACTTTATGGCCAAAAGTAGGTTCATGTGAATAATCTGTGATAATAATTTTTATTCGAGTTTTTTCTCTTTTTTTTTCAATTTTGAGGACCATATTTCGACATTAGACCATCCTGGAGATTTTGATCAGATTAAAGTTTGAAAAGTTAATTTAATGCCATGTCGAATGCAAGTTTGTTAAACAAAAATAAATGAATATTAACAGTTATTTGAGTTTTAAAGTTGTATTCATTACACAGTGTCTTTATTGCACTTTTGTTTGAAAAAAAAAGATACACGGTACCATCTGAAATTATAGTGCTAAGTTAAACATCCCGAGTAGACTTTTATTAAAGCCCTAGTCATGGCCTGACTATTACCAGGCACTTTCAAATAAATTTCTACTCCGGATATTTAAAAAATATATGTGATAATTACAATAAGTTTAGTTTTATTTGCAATTTGATTGTGAATCAACGACTTCATCTAAAATTAGAAAATAATATGGCTGACTCTGTAATGATTTTGTAAGGTTGTATATAGCACCTTTAAAACTTGTTAGTAGGTATACTTATGATCAAAATATCAGGTAGATAGCAGTTAACATGTGAAAATGAAGACAAAATCTGTGTATTCATGGAAATTCAGGATATGAAAATCGAAAAGTATTGACAGTATTCAAATTTCCTCATCTTCTCCAGTGACATGGCACCATCAGCCTTACCATAAATCGAGCGACTGCTTTTTCTGTGAAACAGACATAAGTGATCATCTGTCGACGAATTAAATCTTCTTGCATTCACGAACTGTCAGTCAATGATATCATCACTGGAGAAAATTAAAAAATAACACTAGAAACACTTTTCCATGCCAATTTCTTGATTTTTTTATCAACACTCGATCACCGTGTATTTTATTTTATTTTATTTCAGCGATTTTTGGAGGTGGGTTATTTAAGTTTCTCATTGTAGCCATCAATAATAGCGTAATTATGTTCTTTGTAGACGATGCAGCCCAAACCTAAATTACCTCGAAAAACTACAAAAGAGCAGCGATCGCCAAAATTCAGCTAATTTTTGCTGCAACAACCTGATCGGAACTACCTGTGTTACCTGGAAGCTTATTCACAAATAAAATAAAACCAATTGCGAGTACCGCATATGTCAAAAATTTCAAATGGTAGAGCGTATCAGATAAGAATCCTTTTTTCTTTTACTAAGTGTCCAGTAAAGAGGCCGTAATGGCCTTATTTATAAATACAATAACAAATGTTGACGTACTCTGGTACACTCAGATGTCACATCTAGCGACTTATTAAAAATGTTAGCATTTTCTCAAATTTAACGAAAAATTACTTAAAAAATCATACAACTCATTTTTCTGCAACAAACTTGCATTCGTCAAAATGTTAATTGGAACAAAATCTGTAAGATGGAATAATATAAAAAAATCGTCGTCAAAGTTGAAATTCAGCAGTTTAGTTTTCATTTAATCAAAGTAAGGTGTCGGAAAGGTATGCTGTCTAGCTTTCAAATTAAAAGTTGTAAATCGAATTAAAAATTAGATTAGCTATGGGTGATTATTCGCGTGAACCTAGTTGAAAACGGTTTTTTGCACATAAAATTAGATTTTAGAGATGTATGCAAAAACTATACCGTACCATTTTTCGTAGTGTGACTGGACCTGTAACATGTGCAAGGCCTCCATAAAAGTGCCAGATCACTGTCACATAATATAAGATAATGTAATTCAATATGAAATTCAATTTTCATTATCAATATTGGTTTTAGAAATTTTACGTTCATGTTTTTCAATTTATGGAATATCATTTATGTGAGCTTAACAAATCAAACAGCTCGCACCTGAACAAACTACGGCTAATGATATTAATTTTATGTAAATCAATATACATAACTTAGTTTTGATTTTTACTTATTCTTCTTTAAACTGTTAGAAATACAAAACCATTTCTGGCTTAAAACAGTAATTTTATAGGATACGAATCTGTGATAGAAATTTGGAACAGAACTTCATTGTAGAAAAATATAAGTTCTGGTACACATTATTATACTAGCCCCATATATCTACTGTCTATTCCTTAAATCCTCTATTGTAGTATGAAATCATAAGTTGACAAAAATGTATTAGGAAGATGATCAAGACAAGATTATACTTTTTTTAATATCCTTTTCAAGGTTCTACTACGTTCAATTGCAATACGATTTCTTGGTACCTATACTGCATACGAAAATAATTGTAGTAAGCTATACAATTCTAAGTGGAGTAAGTTCTACTCCATACACTATAGATGTGAAAATTTAATTGTTACCATAGATGGCTGTATTGATTATTGTTATTCCTAATATACTTATCTAGACTTATAAATTAAAAAGCAAACGTTAAAATAAGGCAGGTATTTTTGCATTTTTCCAATAACATAAATGCTGGTAATATGCCAAACTGAATGGTAGCAAAGAATGTGGTTTATGATTGTTGCATCCGACTCGAAGGACCATGTTGGTGAAAATTTTCTTTCGACGACGGAAACTTGCATTTTCGAGTCTTTTCTTGAGGAGTGGTTAATATAAATCAATTTTACTATATGTATATGTACACGTTTTTATTCGTATTTCCTATCTTAGAGTTCGAGAAGAAATAATGTACAGATATAAATCCATTGGCACTTACTCATTCTAAGACTTTTTCAAACTGCACGTAAAAATATATTTGTAATGAAGTTTTTTATTAAACGGCGTCAATGAGAGTGGAACAACACGTACCTTTATACCTTCTTCGTGATTAAGAATTTCCTGATATTTATACATTAAAATATTCCCACAATTTATATTATGGCAACATAATAAAATTAGATACAATGAAAATCAACGTCAGAGATGACCCGAAAATATTGATAAATGAGGCTCTTTAAGAAGTCAACCGCCTCCTCCTCGTACGTACTCTCTTGCGATTTTTTAACACTGATTTTTGTCGTAAGTGGAAAATATGATTATCGACTTCGAGAATTATCATGTATTGTGAAGCATACAGTTGTCTATATTTTTTGTTATCTAAAACCTTTTCTTTATTTCTCAAAATATACTCTATTGCAGCAGCTTTCATCTTTGCAATGTTATATTTCTCAGAGAGTGATAGAATTTTCGCTACAGTTCTTGTATTTATATTTTGTATTAGAAAATCAATATATTCCGGGCGATCCATCATGACTCTATGATTCTTTTTAAAGAATCTAGTTGCAGCATAAGCAAGAAAAGGTATTTTTAATTTCACTCCCAATTGGAGAATATCTGTTGCATTCATAGCGTTTATGTTCGCCAGAATCAATTCGCAGCATTCTGTTTTCAATTCTTGAATTCCACACATGTCAGCAACCTTCAAAAGACTTAGGCTAATGTGCTCCAAATTCTCAGACATACCAGTGTATAGATACCGTAACAATTCTTTAATTTCATTTGGACCAACGTCGTTCGGAAAATTTATAACGTCAGTTTCTTGTTCATCTGATTGAAACAGTTTCGCGAAATATTCACATCTTGCTGAAAGAATAGCTTTATGAGCTCTAAATTTTGTTCCTCTGACCACAAGTGTTACATCGCAGTGGTTTTCACTGAAGAGCATCGTACTGAAATGCTCGATTAATTTGTTCTTCCTAAATGGTCCTTTATTTCGAATTGTTGACATTTCTGTGAGCGGGGGGCAAAGTGTGATATCACACATGATTTTCATGATTTTTTCAGCATTGGTCTTCTCCATCAATGTTTCCAAGTCGAAAAAATTGAAACAAAACGCCGTATCGTTAGATAATATATCTGGACGAATTCTGAGGAATGCTTCACAAGAAATGGTTGGATCTGACCAAATACTGCATACAACGTGATATATTTTATCCAATTTGCAATCTGGTTTTTCCCCGCTACAAATTTCCAGCGAAAACATTCTATAACCAACTTGATTTGATAATGGAATGTTAATAAAGAGGCGACACTTTTCTTCATCATTTGAACCAAGCTTGAATGGATGTGATAAATAGCTTATGGCTCCACACTTCAGTGAAGCAGTTCGCAATGCATTAGGCGTCAGCAAATGAGAAATATCAAAAATTACTCGGTAAGTCGTAAATTTAGGTGTAGTTTCAGAAGTTGCCATTATATCTGTTTATCTGAAAAAAAGACAATTAAATGATACGGAAATATTTATCTTGATTCTATGGGTAATCTTGTCATTATCTTATTAATGCAAAGATTAAATTTTGAATAAGTAAACTAAAACTGACATCTAAAGTTCGACATGTAAGGTTTTATATTGTACACATTACCTAGAGTATAAAAATATATTAATTAAATACTTTGGACGTACAATTTATTTTAAAAACATCTGCTAATGAATCATTTTTTCATTGCTGATACACAGAGAAAGCTAATTGTTAAGAAATATAATAGAAAATATCATATTACCTTTCATATAATTATGATTATTATTTTTATGTGAGATGGTTAGTTTTCCATAAAATTTTATTGACTCTAATAATTTTTTATTCAATTTCCACAGAGAAACTAAATATTGCAATATCATTAATTGGTCACCATTTTTAATCATGGGCGATATTTGTGTACCGTCATTGGGAATTACTATAATGTTGAGCTATGTTTATATGTGTTCAATAAATATTAACAACTGTAATTTTAAAAGTAATTCTAACCTAATTTGACGTATATTTTATAATCAGTTTTCGTGTAAAAAAACATTCAATACCAATTGTTTTGCCAAATATATACAAACCTTAAATTTAGTGTCCTTCCAATGTATTGTCCTCGATAAACCAAAATGCAATAATCTGATCTGGGTCACGCAAAATATCCTTTTCGAAAAGTTGTCAAATGTTGATGTCCATATATGCGAAAATCCTAGGATTTCCTTCGTATTTAGAAAAATTAGATGGAAATTGGTGACTTTTTACATTTGAAAAAATTTTCTTCGGGTACGAAAAATATACAAAGGAATAAGTAAAGTGACACTTTTTGAAATGTGACAAAATAACAAGTAAACACGTACGAACCGTATCTATATAGAATTAACATACTTTTCGGTATCGCTTGTTTTGATTTCATTAATTATTTTATTATTACGTAAATTATGTAAATGTTCAATTTGTATGTAAAATTTATCTTATAATTTCAATTATAAGTTGGTCGAAATTCCATTTGTCATGGATTTTGTTGGGTGTTTTTTTTTTCGTTATTGAAATTGACAGCTGTCCCATTCTAAACATTTCTGAGGCGAATATGTTTGATTATTATAGTTCCTCTACTCTATTTCAAACATAATTTGACTACATTTTTTACTAGATTAAATATATCTTATGTTACATGCAAGCAATTTTGAATGAGACATTATACGTCTAAATATATAAGTTATGACAGGAACTTTGACATTAAACATAACGTGTTCATATCATTTGTTAAATTGGATGAACATAGTTAAAATGTATTATTTCAGGAAATAATATTAACGTACGGTAGGTATTAGGGAAGAAAGGGGTTGCGAAAAGCAGATGGCGGCGTGATGAGTCATGCGTAAACGTTGGTCACTATGAAGGAGTGGCTATCATTACACTCTACCGAATGTGTTCCACTTTTTCAATCATTATTATGCCTTATTTCGTTAATAAAGTTTTGATTCATGTTTTTTTTCGAACAGTTGAAAGTAAAAAAAAACATGGGGGAAATGTATTTAAACATAAATACTACAGGGACTCCATCAATACTAATGTATAAAAATGCAATATGCTCATATGGAATATTTTTAAATTACTAATTACACGTGCCAAAATAACAATTACGTATTAAAATAAAGACCTGTAATCATAATTATCTTATTGAAGCTTATAGTAGTAATATTTGATATTATTGAAATATGTATTATAACTGTTTATTTTTAAATTGAGTAACGGTGGTGGTAACGTTAAAAAGGTTCCCCTGAACCAACAGAGAAGGGTAGGCCAGCTTGTTTTTAATAATGTGGTGGCTGAGTTTTTCGTCATTTGCCGTCGCAACCATCGGTGGTGGCATAAATCAGAAATCAAATCTGGACCATCCCGAAGAGGAGGTACCATAAGCCGCAAGACAGGTGGGCACCTAAACTATAACTGCCTAGGTGTACGGACATAAAAATATGGCAATAGCATAAGGGAGTTTCCTGTTGCAACATATAATTGTAAATATGACGCCAAATTTTAAAAGATCCTAATTAAATTAACACATTCAATTAAATTATATATTGATTGTGATTGTGAACAATGTGCTTTTAGCTTCGGAACAATGATGCATTTCAAGAACAGGAGTGCATTTCAATTCGCTTTCACATGTTGAGTACTCGAAAGTGTCCACCCTGAAGATGTCCGAACCGAGCAAACGAATATTGACATAAAGAAATTCAGAATTTCAATTCTTTTGAATATATATGGATATCATTTTTGAATCCCGAAAAATAACGGGAAATAATTTTTGATTGTAGGACTTCGCGTAATCGAATAAATTAAACGACATGGAATACTCTGAGAAGAATTACAGTTGTCTACAACTCCCCTTATTTTAAACGCGTCTCTTAAGTTTTCCCCTGACTTATTCTCCTACTACCCATCCTGCGTTCTAAGGTCAGCACCAACTTATGCATTCATAAGATGTCCTAATCTTGCTATAGTGTTGGAAGGTAGAAGAGGCGATGTCGACGAAACTACGGTAGAAGTACAGCAGCTTAGCTATTGGTCCAGCGATGAAGTGACTCATTTGGTTTCCAAATTCGGAACAACCCGTTGAACATTAGGACTGTGCCACTGCAGTGGAAGCTCATCTCAGGTTCACATGAGTGCAGATATATCTTTGTTTATTTTAATAATATTTATGTATAAACATTAACCCTTTGCGGCACGGCGGGACTTTGAGATCCCACCATTTTCGTTCCCATTTTCTTCGTCTTTCAGTGCCTAAAACGTCTTTTTTCATGCGGTTTTTTGTGCATGCGTTTCACTAATATGTTAATAAACATGTTTCAACGGGTAATTCACACAAATTGTTTATTATATTGTTTATATAAAAAATTGAATAAAAAAAAACACGTTTTTTTTACAATAAATGCATGGGAGATAGAAGAATACAATAAACAGGGCCAAAAAATCATATATAGAGGGTTTTTGGGGTCGCTGATCACGATCTGACCCCCAGATTTTCAAAATTCAAAATGGCGGATCCAATATGGCGGACCAAATGTCCAAAAACTTATGCGATCGCTGCGAATTTCGGTTTCGGGGGGTTTTGGAGGTCGCTGATCACGAATCTGCCTTCAGATTTTCAAAATTCAAAATGGCGGATTCAATATGGCGGACCAAATGTCCAAAAAGTTATGCGATCGCAGCGAAATTCGGTTTCGGGGGGTTTTGGAGGTCGCTGATCACGAATCTGCCTTCAGATTTAAAATTCAAAATGGCGGATCCAATATGGCGGACCAAATGTCCAAAAAGTTATGCGATCGCTGCGAAATTCGGTTTCGGGGGGTTTTGGAGGTCGCTGATCACGAATCTGCCTTCAGATTTAAAATTCAAAATGCCGGATCCAATATGGCGGACCATAAATCCAAAAAGTTATGCGATTGTGGTGAAATCGGGTTTCAGGGATTTTTTTGGTTGCTGATCTCGAATCTTGTCTGAAATTTTCTACTTTTAAATTTTTAGGGTCTTCAAATATCAATCTGACCTAAAATTTATTAAATTCTAAATAAGGGCTCTCATGTGAAACATAAAAAGTAAAAAATTTCGATGCGATCGTATCACATTTTGGCATTTTAGTCCGCCATACTGGATCCGCCATTTTGAATTTTGAAAATTGGACAACGGATTCGTGATCAGCGACCCTGAAAACCCCCGAGTAACAATTTTCAGCCATTTTCCGTGTAAAGAAAAATGCATGGCTCAAAGGGTTAAAGTTTTCAGGGCCCGTGACACCAATAGGTATCCAAAATTGAGCGAGGACATCAACTCAGGTGAGAAACCCGGTTCGCCTTACAAGACTAGGCGACGAATCGCCACATCGACGGGCCAGTTTTGGTGCAGCTAAAAAGGGATAGCACCTGAGATGGAAGGTGCTAGAAAACCGGAAAATTATCGGAGATCGACAAGTCGCACCTGCTACTGTTTGAGTGCAAGGGCGGGTGGACGGGGGGGGGGGGGGCTATTTCCTTAATTCCTCGTTGGTCCAAAATTAATTTTTCTCCCTTTTCTCTCTCTTTGAGTCAAAAAACAGCGGAGTAGCCATGAAAGTCGAAAAGTACGCTTCGGTGATCCCGATGTCCTAAGCAATCGGACCGAACAATCTTTGTAGTTACAGTTCAGCTGGCCAATTCCCTTACTCTCATAGTGGTCAGCGATGGCTAACCCCAGGATGATCTGAGGAAGGAACTATTCTTCTGCAGGGTCGGAGCGGTATACTAACAAACCAGGGACCACTTAGTAGCCGAAAGAATTTTTTAGTAGAGGAAGGACACTGGTCATGGTCCAGCCTTAAGAGGACTGGATCCCGAATTTTCAGCCATGTTAAGTAATAACTAAAAAAATTGTAAATATTTTTTTTTCTGACAGGATTTTAGGTGAGAAATAATGTGAAATGAAAAAAAAAAATGTTTTTTTCCTCATTCTTGACATGCGAATTTTTCTCAAAGTTGAAATGAAGCAAAATTCATATCCTTATTTCTTACAAAGGTTTAAGTAACAAAATAAAAAAGAACCATCTATAAATATTGAAATTTGTGCGAAAAAAAATCATTTTTTGCACTTTTGCAAAAATCTTGAATAATATTTGTGGAACCCCCAATAGCGTCAGTTATTTTGAAACTACGTTTTCCGACGTAATTTGTTATGCTGAATACGAACGTCGTAATGAAATCGACAAGGTCATTTTCAAGGTCAAAAGTAATAAAACTTGCTATTTCTGAGAATTTTTTTACTTATTTTTTAAAATACAAATTTGGCGAAAAAGTGTTTCAGACAAAAGATGTATCATGAAATTCTCTGCAAAAAGATTCGATACATTTATTTTTTTATACAGGCTTAGCTAGAGGCAAATTCAGTTGGAGCTCTACTGGACATAATTGAATTGCATTTCAAAAACACTACTCGTTGAGCGATTGGTGATGCTCTTTTAAAACGTGAAACTGCTATCAAGATTATGGAATGGATAGATCATACGTATTGGTCAATCACGTTATAAGAATTGAACCTCTCCAAAATTTTCTGCAGAGTATCGTTCTTTTGATATTTTTATCTGTAGTATTATCAGAAGCCACATGCAGGAACTTGTCATAACTTTATGCATATGTAAATTTAGTAATCAATTCCTAACATTTAAAAACGCACAAAAAATTATCAATTTTCATCGGTTTAGTTCAACAAATGCGCATTCCACGAGGCATCAAATTTACTTACAAAACATTACTCGACAAAATTCTTCAAGACAAAATAATATCAAAAAATCGTCGTCAAATTTGAAAGTATGAAAAAATCGCCATTACTTTCAACTGTGGTTTCAATAATTATTATTTTAGCAAAGTGATATATGGACAGTTGAAAAGATATGGTTTTTAGCTTTTAAATTAATAAAAATTGTAAATCGGATCAAAATTAGAATACTTAGGTGTTCTCACATCAACTCACTTAAAGTCGTTTTTTCGTGATACAATTAGATTTTCATCGGTATAAAAAAAAATGATGTAATACTGTTTTTTCTGAGTTTGAATAGACTACAGTACAGACTCGATATAAAATTATCTGTTTCATTTTTTTTTGAAATTTCAAATAATATTGATGAATATGAATTTCGTTAATCGAATAATTCTCATCAATGCCTTCAGCTACCGCCGAGGTCGCCACAAGCAACATCCGGAGATTGACGAGGTAGCAATAAGTATCTGTGAATGCATGAAAGTGCACAATAGGGTGAATAATGGACAATAGTATAAATACGCGATCATTATTATAATAAGGGGTTTATTCCAAAGTTCGAGTCGACATCACATTAGCACCAACCGAAGCGTGCGGGACTGAGCAATCCACGGTACCTCCTGGAATAGTTGAATTTTTGAATTTTTATTACAAGTAAAATAAACCTTCCGATATATACGGACATATAGACAGATATTATTGCCAATAGTGTTGTAATATACGTTCTGCAGAGTGATATAATGGAGAATAAATAAAGTGCAATAAAAATTGTATTGTTGTAGTATATATCGCAAAGATGCTAAATTATTATTTCATACACTAGTTAATACAAAGACCATTTATGTGAATATATTATGGATCCATATATTATGAATACCAAATACTTACATAAAGTAATAAAAAAAATAATAATACCTTATACGGAAGACGATAAGAGTTTAAAAATTGGTTTCCAATGTTTTGTCATTTTTATGTGAATTTCTTATATTGTATTTCCACGTAGAAAGTAATGAATAGCGACAGTACATAAATCCTTTTAAATAGTCGTTTCAGATTTAGGTACGGCTGAATCGATCAAACTTGCAGCGAATGCGTGAAATGAATGACTATTCCCACATATGGGTACAATTTCTTACGTATAAAAAATAAAATTAAGATTATTTTACTTTCACGCCATATCACTGAAATTCAATTTTAAATTGTTGAAATCAATATTTTTGAATAGTACTAAAACCGCATTTATTCTAAAAGATTATCATAACAAGTGTGGCTCAGCGAAACAATATGGTGGGAGAAGGAGTGGAAGAGATTGGTATAACTTTGAACGAGGCAACTGTATAACTTATGATAGACATATAACTTTGGACGGTATATCGTAGGGCGGGACTACTGTGTGTTCAACAAATAATTAAAAATTAGTTATATGTTTGACATCTTGCATTTTGGACAATTAATTAAATATGTATACACTATAAGATTTAAAGATGAAATAACTATACTCATCTAATAATAAGAAATGTTAGAAACGCGATGAAATGTCCTAGAACAAAATACACTTTTTTGAATCAGTCGAAAAAAAAATGGAATTTTTATATCCAATCTTCAAATTATCTTTCTTTTGTAAAAAAAAATCCGCAATGCATGAGAGTAAAATAGGTACAAGTTCATGTATACTTAACCTTTATAAATTGTCATTTTTTGGTGAAATTTAAAGGGACATTGTTAAAAAAATGATAATCTGAAATTCGAGCAATTGAAACTTCATTGGAATCTTATTTGAAAAATATTACTCAATTTTCAAAGTATACCGGTAAGTTTCTTGAATAAACAGTGTTCAGACATCGATCACTTGTATGACCATTTGCATATGTAAATATTGCTAAACCACTACGCGTTAATTGAATACATTACATTATGTACATCAACTGCTTTTAAACTTTTTCCTGATTCGACAACTTTCATTTACAATTTGAAATGGTTATCTACTTTCATAATTACAACGATTAGATATTTGAAATAGCTATTTCGATCTTTTCAGATTAAAGATATGAATTCTATTACAGATAAAGCAATAGTCGAAAGTAATCCTATGCCACATTGTTAATTTGCAATTACATTTTTAACACTTTATACGTTTCATGCAAAATTATAATTAGTTTAAAATTAACGATTCAAATCCCTTGAAAATTCTTAAACCGTCGGTTCGCGGAATAAACGGCGACTTAAGAAAATGATAAGTAACTAAAAAATTAAGTTTTGGGTACAAATCTAGTTGTATTTACGTGATTTATTACGTAATTTTATAACCTATATAGTTAACTACATCTGATTATCTTCTTCGGTTTATTTTATATAATCACATACCGGAGAAATATGTCTAGTTGTACCACATCAAATGAAAGTAATTAAACAACAAAATGTAACAATTATTCTGTATTTTGTTGTTACATGCTATCTTACTGAAATAAAACTATAAAAGTTTATTGAACGACGCTAAATACAATAGTGTAAAGTCATCAAATGTGGAGGAATGCTATACATTTACTGAAATTTCAAACATATTGAGAATCATATGACCTAATTTGTAAAATTTGTTATTTCACGTGAATTATCACATTTTTTCTAGCTTTTTAGTAGGATAATTAATGTGCTTGAAAACCTTATTTTATTGTTTATTTCTATTTCTTTAATGCTATTCTATTGTAAAACCTTTTAAAATCAATATTCCATTTTATACGATTTGATACAGACGCGAAAATTGAGAAAAGCATTCATTATACCTCTAATCAACCTCTAAAAATTATTACAATCTAAAAATAATATCTACAAAAATGCAGAAAGCATCTGAATCCAAGAAAAGGTATACTCAGACTAGTCCTTGAGAATACACTGGAACCCAAAAATGACAGCGTCGATAATATAAGAATGCTGAATTCCTTGAAATTGAAAATGACGAATTTACACCAGTATCTGCGAATTCATTTGAATCCAAAAATAATTTCATAAAAAATGTGATAATGTTTAATGCCTCGGTATCTAAATAGTCTTCAGACTCATCCCAACGAAGGAAAATCGATTGAACTTATTGATAATAACACAGGTCCACCAAAAAAGGTTGTTTTATGTTCTGGACTCCAGTAGATCACACTAATCCGACGTATTTTGAGCTGCTAAATACTGTAATAAAAAATGGAAGTCCCTGGGCAAATGCCGGTCATAACCTCAGAAATGATAAAAATTAGATTTCATGGCGATATAAGCTTTAAAGGGGTACATTATGGCTTGTTTTGGATAAAGACACCGCATTATTTCTATTTCGACTCGCTGAACAGGAATCTACATTAAAGAATGATCGTCTTTTGGCAAATGTGATCATTTAAGCTCGAAAATCCATACACACATTTCTGTATAGCGATGTAGGCTTAAAATCGAAAGAACATGACTTTTTTCTAGTTGAGAAAACATTAATCTCTTTTTTACTGAACCATTGAATCTTTTGAAGCTTTTTATGAGGGAATGCGGTTTTTGTCGATTTCCGTCGAAGTTTGACCTCCTATCGAATGTTTCATGACAAAGTTGTAGATATTAAAAATATTGTACATATCATTTTTCACATAACCTCAAAATTATTTCCGGAAAATCGAAAAAAAAATGGATTTTTCCTTTTAAATTTTTTCTCGCGCGCCAAAATTGGGTTTTTCATCAAATTTAGTGAAAACGTTCTTTTTTATGGTCTAAACGAGTCGTAATTTCTGTGAAAGAAAAAATTCATTTTTCGAGGTTATATCGCCGAAAAATAAAAAAATTCCCCCCATTTTGAACCGAATAATCTCACGTCAAAATTTAAGATTTTCGAACGAATGATGTTGGATTTCTACTCTTTGAAACGTCTACTTTCACGTGGTTTAAGAAAAAATTAACTTCACCGTAAAACCTGCTCCAGAAATCGAAAAAAGTAACAAAACTCGTTTTCGAAAAGTGCATTAAATAATAATATCAGGATTACACTTTGAGTTTTTTATTACTATGAGTTCGTCGTCGGATTCTATGTTGGTACCGTTGGTACCCGTATCTTCTTAGTTTTCATGGAGATGGCTGCCATCCTCGTAAGCGTTCGTCAGTGGCTCATCCAAGACTTCTTCTGACTCACTGAAGTCCTCATAAGTTGTTTTCTCGATGTTAGTACACTGTACATCACCATTACAGTTGTTACATAAGTCTGTACACTTCAGACCATGTTTACGACATCCACATTTTCTACTTGTGTAGCCGGTTTCGCAGCTGCAACAAATAGTTTTAAGTAGCTTCTCAGGGGTTAGTTCTTTACCAGTAAATGCAGGAATTCCATGCTCGCCTCGTTTCCATTCCCGATTCGTTGCTGACAGTTCAATGTTACCGAGCGAAGTTTGTAGCTGATAGTATGCTCTGCAATAATGTTGTTTCGCTGCACCTTCTGTCGGAGGAAGTTTCTCCAACTTAAAAGCTGATTTTACTGTTGCAGATTGACAATGCTGGAATCTCAATTTACTTAAAGTGACGTTTTCTTTTCTAGACTTGTAGATTGATTTTATTATTTGGAAACCGTACTCAGCTATGACTTCCTGATTTGTATCATTTTTGTAGAAAACGCTGGCCAATCGTGATAAATTGTTATCAGACAGTAATGCTTTAACGATGGCTTTTTTCCTTTCCCTGAGAACCCCGATGTTGTATCGCATCCAGAAAAGCAATGCAGAAACGCTACTATAGTTTTGGAACAGTCGTGCTTGAAACTATCTGAAGTGTAGAATGAATCTTTTACATTACCGGATCCTAGTTTGTGAAAATAAATGTTATAATTGTTGGTATTAAAATGATTCAAAAGTACCAGAAGGTCGATGTCTTATCCGACCATTATAACAGTCTTGTCATTGTTTTTCCAAATTCTACAGCTGTATTTATTATGTCAACATCAGAGCATCTGCTTGGGCTTGTTACAAAAAAAATAAAGCGGTTGTGACCCTTAGCGAGTCGAAACAATAACTTCCCGATCAATCTCTCGTACGGACGTACGTACAAGATCACGCACGCAAAATTATTTTATTGTTTTTTTGAGTTCTTTGGGGTCTGAAACGTCGACATTTGATGAAAAACTGTAGGGTAATTTTTTTGCGGGAAGTGACCAAATTCAATACTTCGTCCAGACCTTTGGTCTGGGTCGAAGTAATAACACTATACATAAGCCGACAAGTTAGAAAACCGACAGTCAAAATGCCGACAAATAAAAAACCGACCAGTAAAAAATCGGCATATTGTAAAGAGAATAATACTTTTACCGTGTCGGCTTTTTAATATGTCGGTTTTTTACTTGTCGGCTTTTTTATTTCTCAGTTTTTTGACGCGCATCAACCGTTTCCTCACGAAAAATGACGGAATTTGTTAAATAATATCATTTTTTCACGTTATTTGTACTATTTTTACTACTTTTTTTTGGAATAACTCGAAAACATTATTTTATAACAAAAATGATAAGAGTAATAAGTTGTTAGAATTCATCGACGAATACACTGGAATTTTGTCAGATTTTTTTTATGATATTTTGAAAAAATTTTTAATTTTTTTTGTTGAAAATTTTTAAAAGTTTACCAAAAACTCTGAAAAAATTCTAGTATACTCTTTGATGAATTCTAAGCATTTTTTGTTCTTTGCAATTTTTTCTAAAAGTTGATAATTTCCGATGGAAAAAATATAAAATATATATAAATACGCAACATTCGAGATTTATTTCTTCGAAAACTATCGACTTTAGGACAAAAATGCAAAGAACAAAAAATGCTTAGAATTCATCAAAAAATGTACTCAAATTTTTTCAGAATTTTCGAAAAAAAAAACAATTAAAAATGTTTTCAAAATATCATAAAAAAAATCTGACAAAATTCCAGTGTATTCGTCAATGAATTCTAACAACTTTTTACTCTTATTATTTTTTTTATAAAGTTCATAATTTTTGTGTCAGAGCGTTCTCAAATTTTTCAAGAAAATTTCATTTAGGACGCCATTTTCGGGACCGCCATTTCGAATTTTGTAAAAACATATATCACCATTTTGAAGCTTAGACATTTTTGTCACGTTATTTATACCGAACTGAGGCATAGTAATGCTATAAGCGATAAAAAAAAACGATAAATGAAAAAAAACTTTTAAAATCTCATGATTTTTGTTAAAAAATGGTCTGTAATTCGTTCATTTTAAAATTGACAGTATTTTACCATCCACCATTCGAAAGAGCGGGGTTCGAGCAATTGGAAACGTATATACCACAATTTTTTTCATTGAATTTAAATACTAAAAAATACTGACAAACTTCGTGTCAAATTTTTGTACATTTGGTCCTTAAAGGGTTAAGACGTTCCACATCAGGTTTTACGAATGTTGGAACTTTAATTTGTCTTTATAAAACTATTGTCTTGCCTCACATCTTGCATGGGTCTTCAGTATGGACACCTTACACCCTACAAGGCATTGAATTCAATTCATGAAGCCTTGGAGTCGGTTCAACATCGATTCATAAGGCTTTTATGTCTTAAAGAGGGTTTACTTATGAGTCTGTATAATCATGACTATTCTAGTCAAGCAGAACGCTTTAATTTAAGTACAGTTAAATCGATACATTTATGCTTAGATTTAAAATTGGCGTTTATAATTATTAATAATATGTTAAGTTGTAGTGAATTAGATTCTATTTTTTCTATGCGTTCAATACAGCATAATCTTCGGAGCGTGAGACCGGTTCAAGAGCATAACATTAATACAAACTATACTTTTTTTTCATGTATTCCACGTATAATAAGATCTTGGAATTGTCTACCGTCAAGTATTACGAACTCGCCTTCGTATATGATTTTCTCTCGTAGAGTAAAAGATTATTATAAAGATTACTAAAATTCCTTACGCGCCAAAGATTTACTTTGAAATTATTGTTTTTGTTATCTATATATATACCATATTTTATATGTAATTCATGTAGAACGCGCCTTTATTATTTGTTCATATTTTGTAAAAGGCTTTATAGCCGTTGATCCAATAACTAAATAAATAAAAATATTGCATTGTGATATATCACCATACGATACTCCAGAAATATTACAGTAATATCACAATATTTCAGCAATATTGCGTGTACATATATCATCACCCAATATGGCTGAAAAATTTCTGCAATAGTATATCTGGATATATCGTCAAAATATTTTTACAATATTATTCGTGGATATATCGCTACGAAATTTCGCCACAATATTTCAGCAATAATACGCGTATACAAATCAGATCGCACCTTGTCGGCCCAGGTCGACTTGTGAAGGGAGTTGACCCAGAATTGACCGACAATTGACCGAATGCCGATTTTGGGCCGGTTTTCAGGCGACTTTTATTAAATCGACCTAATATTGACCTAATTAAAATGTATTAATCGGTCAACTTCGTAAAAGTCGACTGAAAATCGTCTGAAAATTGACCGTAGTCGGCATTCGGTCAATTGCCGGTCAATTTTGGATCGATTTTTTGCACAAGTCGATCGTTTTACGGTCGATTTTCGGTCAATTTTCGGTCGACCCGGGATGACAGAGCAATATTACTACCCCAGTAAACGAAAATGGATAAAAATTTATTGAAATTAATTGAAATTTTTACTCGCCAATCCGGATTGTTGATTTTAGCAAATCTATTTCAATTCTGAATTCGTTTGTATTCCTGTACATGGATTGCCCTGCTTCGATTTGTATTCAGTGAAATCAATTACAAGATGGAAGTTGTAGTCTATTGATTTCAATTCCAATAAATAGAATTCGCCAATGTTATTTGAGATTCAATTGAATCCTTCGTAAAATGAGAGGTTATGTCAATTTATTTGAATTCAGGACGTAGAATCGGAAATACAATCTTTCAATAATTGTGTATTTCTTTCAAAATCAGATTACTTTCTATTCTTTTAACAGAATAGGCAACCTTCTCCTGTATATAATCCAATTATTAGCAGAAATATTGTAGAGGAATTCATTTCAGTTTAGTGTGCGGAATTGCCGATTTCTGTATGTATTGAAATCAATGCCGAATGAAATAAATGTGTGGAAGGGAATTCCTCGATACGAGAATCTATTCACGACAATTCTTTTAATATTTAATAATGTGAGCTTCGTCATTTTAATTATTCTTTGTTATTAAATAATGGATATAACTTTTTTCTAAGCAGGCGATTATCACTTTAATACGCATAACACATAAAATATGATAAATAACCAATTATTTAAAAATATTAATATTATGAGAAAATGTTTTTTCCGGGTTTCGTTAGAAAGTTAAGTTTAATTGTATGATAATTTTTCAATTATTTATGACCCACTTTCCTTTATTTTAAATTAAAACCTTGCTTTTTAAATTTAGTTTAAGGGGGTTTTAAAATCGTCACTTGATAAGATAGTAATCTACTCTTAAATCTACTCTTAAGATCTCTTAAAAAACAGCAAAGAAATTAATTGAGAATTGACCGAGTACTTTCGGAAATAAGTAAAAATCATTTATATCCGAAAATGCTCGGTCAATTCTCAATTAATTTCTTTGGTACTTTTTGGTATAGTGATTATAATTACTTTTACGGAACCCAAATTTTTAAAAATCGATTCAGTCATTTTTAATATAGATTTTTGAGCATAGATTACTATACCTTATCAACTGACGACTTTCCCCAACTCTTTTATGAAAGAATGGAAAATCAGAATTCGAAAGAATTCAAGATTTCAATGTATTCCAATCCATATTCGTTTGCTGCCATTTTAAGGTTATGTTCACTTCATTGATAGAGATTAATTCATATTTTTAATCTTTTTCAATGCAAAATGATTATACGCTTCAATTACCCAGTATGAATAGAAAATTATTTAACCATGAACATTCTAATTTACTTAAATTCTTTACACGGAATTAAGAATCCGGATTCAAAAAAATTCAAATTTTCAGTTTATTTTAATCCATTTTCGTTTGCTGGGACGAGATATATCAGCAATATTGCGGTTACAAATATCGCCACGCAATATCGCCGCAATATTTCAGCCATATTACGCGTTGCTGCTATATTGCAGCAATATATCCTGCCATACGAGTACCTTAATGTAGGTGCTCAAAATTTGCTTCAGTTACATTTAATGCGCTTTTTTTTAATGCAGCAGAATATCTCTAGAATGTATATATGTTATAATACCGAATAAGCGTCATAAAGATCTCATAATGATAAAATGTTCAGAAAATCCTCAGCAAAGGGGACATCCGACTTCTTTTAGAGCACATTTCGAAATTATTCTGAACTCTTTTTTATTTTGCTGTCTGGGAACATCAAATTTACAAGTATTCAAAAGTATTCATGTCAAAGATATTTAATACTTATGCAAGAATTTAAAAGCATTTAGTGAGTGATATAAATATTGAGCATTCAGAAGTATTGAAATGATAAAGATTCATGCTTGAAGAAGAATTAAGAAGTATTAAAAACACAATCTACAAGTCGAGTATTCAAAACGATTCAACAAACAAAACTTGAATACTTCAATATGTATTCGAAAGAATTCTTAGTACACCGCTTGCATTGAAGCATTCAGAACTATTGAAAATAACCAAATATTCTTGAAAGAATTGATAAGTATTCAAGCAGCGGCTTGGTTCAGCGATCCCAATTACATCTTGCCTTCGATATAACTTCTGCAAAATGGCTCATGATTTGATCGTAGCCCTGCAAACACAAAAGTAACAGTTACGTAACAACTATGTAACATTTATGTAACAGTGTAACCGTTACGTAAATATTACATAACTGTTACTGTGTTAGCAGGGATGTAATCATTGCTAGAGTATGCAGTCTGGCCTCATGTTTGCCCGAATTCCAAATCTTGAAAATGTCATTTAGAGAAGCGACAGCTTACTTCCGGCAGCTCTCCCTTTATTATTTCAATGCTGTATTTCAAAAACAAAACTTTGAATACATCCGTATTCAACATTACGGAGTCAAAACTATCCAAGTGTATCCATTTCAATCCAAAAAAAGTTTCCTATTTAAAAACGAAACATTGAATGCATCCGTATTCAACATTACGGATTCAAAAGTAGCCAAGTGTATTCATTTCGATCCAAAAAAAGTTCCCTTCTTAAAAACGAAATATTGAATGCCTCCGTATTAGAACTACCTAAGCGTATTCATTTCAATGCAAAAAAAAGTTTTCTTTCACAAAATAAACTTTGAATAAATCTGTATTCAATATTACGGATTCAAAACTATCTAAGTGTATTCATATGACTTCAAAATTAGAGTATTTGTTATATTTGTCAGTTTGCAATTTATGCATAATTGTGCATAATTCTTTTGAATTTTTATGGATAATCGATTTGAAAAAGTTACTTATGAGTTGATCGTCAATTTCGATTTTAAAATATATAATTATAGTTATGGCGCGTTACTGTATTTTTTAATTAGTACTTAAAACTATAAATGTACATTTAATAATGGGAAGGTCCAAAATATATTATATAAGAAATATAATAATTGTATTCGTAAAATTGAATACAGATGGATTCCTTTCTTCGGAATTCAATCCATTTGAATGGATATTTACGGAATCAAAGTATTAATTCAAAATTAATTGAAATTTTCAATCTAATCCTATCTAATCTCGATTGCTGGGTATTTAACGCATTACAAAAATTGATTTGTTGCGGCTTAGAATAGCTTTAAATTCTGTTAATTTAATCGAAGAATTGATTATATCGTTTTTCGTATTTCATAATTTTCGAAGAACTGTTCTGTTTTCTAGTTTTAAGTTTAAATCGCGTATAATATCGTATACACTCGCATTCGTAACTGAAAGAGTGGGAAAGTAACAGACTTATTTCGTATTCAATCGTATACAGATTTTTCATATACTTTTTCGTTAGTTGGGAAAGTAGTCATTTCTTCGAGGTTATGTGCGCCCAGCAATCGAGATTGGATAGAATTGGATTGAAAATTTCAATTCATTTTGAATTTATGCTTTGCTTCCGTAAATATGTATTCAAATGGATTGAATTCCGAAGAAAGGAATCCATCTGTATTCAATTTTACGAACACAATTAGATAGTTTTGAATCCGTAATATTGAATACAGATTTATTCAAAGTTTATTTATTGAAAAAAAAAAACTTTTTTTCCATTGAAATGAATACGCTTAGATAGTTTTGAATCCGTAATATTGAATACGGAGGCATTCAATATTTCGTTTTTAAGATATTGTTTAAGATTGTTTTTGAAATACAACTTTTTTTGGATTGAAACGAATACACTTGGATAGTTTTGAATCCGTAATGTTGAATACGGATGTATTTAAGATTTAATTTTTAAAAAGAAAACTTAATATGAATTCAGAAAGTAACCTTTATATTCATATGAACGAGTAGAATTGTATTTACGTATTAAAATGGATTCACCGTTGGCCAAAGAATGGATTCAGAATTTAATAAATGAATCCAATTCTATACAAGTCTATCCGAATTCGATTGCTGGGCGTTTATGTCGCGTATAATAAGAAAGCGTCGGACGGAGACTTATTTCGTATTAAATCGTACATAGATTTTTCGTATACTTTTTTGTTAGTTCTGTAACGAAATTACGTGACGCATGAACACTAAGCCGATGAAATTAAAACTATTGTATGTATGCATATTCTTTAGTTCGATTGGATTATACATTAAGGGAATTTGGGCAGCGCTAGAAAAATGATCCAATCGAAAGAGAGAGTTAGTTGAACCGCATCGTTGGGATGTCGCCATTGGGTGCAAGCGACTACTGCGCGGTGCAACTTGTGTAACCGGCATAAACTATAGAGTTTATAGGAATAGCGGTGAATGTAGTATACCTATGATGCAAAAACTGCCGACAACACCGAACGGACACTCCATTGACTCCGGAGTCCAGAGTATATCGGCAGGTTGTCCTATGCATGCCGTGGAATGTGTACATATACCTGTCCCCTGTTAACAATACTAAGTGATTCCGATTCTAAAAAGCTTGTCCCTTGGAAAAAGCAGACAAGCCCGGCTTTTCCCAGTTGTGATAATCCTAACATTCTCATAGTGGAACCGTGAAACGAAGATATTGTTGTGTACGGCCATGTCTGTGCAACTGTAACATCTTCCACACTTAATCGTGCGCATTCGAATTCCATTTCTGCTTCGTTTACTCATTTTATGCGGTGCATCAAACAATGTCAGTTTGTTTATCGGCATACGTACGAAATCGATACGTAAAGTGAAAGTTGCAGCCTCAGTTCGGAGCTAAAGAACGAAACCAGAGATGAGGTGGTTAATGCGGAAATTTGGAAATTAATATTCATACGAGTTCTCCATTAACGCAAGTAAAGAATACACCTTGTTAGAAATAACAAAAATTACATTGACATTCAAAAAAAGGAGCAATATCAAACACCTACACATGAACATCTTATATATACATATATATGCATATCAATTTAGCATCGACTAAATTAATTCTTTTCACATCTCCAAACGTTTGCATATAATTATATTGCGTTTGCTAATATAACATGATAGATTGATTACACAATCTATTCTTCAGTGTTATTTTAAGAAATAGTTGAAATTGTAAACTATAAAAATATATTACACAATATAAAACATTGTTTTATATTTTCGAAATCGAAAGTTTAGCTGAACAAGAACTATTCTTTTAGTTACCATTTAGAGTCTGCAACATTTGTTGTTGCTGTAGATTGTAATAATAATAATAATTTAGTTGAGGAAATGACTAAATGATAATTTTTGGAGGTTTACCGATGCGGTCTTTATCAGCGGCTTTTGATAGGTTAGTTCGGGGTCACGAGCGCTAGGTGGCGCTTTTGGCTTGATTTTTTGGACTCGACTTTTCATTCTAACATGCGCGCAGTCTCCCACCTCATCTCTGATGAAGCCTGAGGCACAAAGTTTGTGATATTTGTGGGTATATGTGTATTTATAAAAAACAATTATGATTGAAAATGCGCCATCCGAGATTGACAATTATTGCGATAATTTGGACAGTTTTACGTGCAATGTAGAAACACAATTGAAAGATGTAATTGCATCTTTGGGATGGGAGTATAAATCTCTCGCTCAGGAGGTAAATTATAACCTAAGTATTTCTAAAAGTAAAATAACTTCTGTAAAAACCCGATATTTCATCGTATTATACTTTAAATTTCACGTGTGTGAAATACGGAGTTAAAAGATGACAGACTCGGCATTAGTATGGTATGTATTAAATGTTGTGTTTGTTTATAATTATAGGAGGTCAATTACTACAATTGTCCCTTCGATGAATCGCACAGAGTACCTGAAAGTAGTTTTGTAAAACATCTCGAAACATGTGAGTGGAAGGCGCAAGGCTACGGACAGCATGACATTCCGCTATCCGAGCCGACTCTGCCCGAGCATTCTCCAGCGACGCTCATATTTGGTAAACTTTGATTTTTGTAAAATATACTCGTTAGATAGAATTGTTTGATATAATAACTGAAATTTGTTTGATTGAAATACAGACATAGATATGCAACTGAAGGTTTTGAAAGAGGCCAAGAGGAAAAGTCAACTAGTCTTAAATATAGGTCAGTACATTATGATTCCGATACTTTCCTGAATTTCCTTTGAAATAAAACCTATGATTTTTTCCAGAATATTATGACTCTTATACGTGGCAAGGGCTCTCTATATCCTTTTTTATATCCTTTACTGAATTAGACACCATTTTTGTAATAAAAATGTTCATAGAGAACGATTAGTTTTAATAATTTGCCGCGTAGTTAATACAAATTTTCTAAAAAACAGTTGTCCTATGTGTATTACTAATGCTAGGTGACAAAGAACGGTTGCTACCCTATACGTCAGATAGGCTGTTCAGTGACTTTACAACCGATGAGCGGATGGCACTGTACGAGTATGTGCTTGCCAACACTAGCGTTCCGGATATCGGAGAAGACATCGAGGATCTCTACCGCTTGTGGTAAATATATAACTATTCTTTACGTCAAATAACTGAAATTCTGTTCTTGCATATTTACAAAAGTAAAGAATTTGTTAACTTTGTGTTTCTTAATTATATTAAATTTTATCCTATAATATGAAATGGGACTCGGACATTATATTACGACAAAATATTTCAGTCTAAAATATTACAGTAAAAAATATTATTCTAAATATATCATGTCTGGACAAAATATTACACTAAAAAATAATTATTAAAAGTATTATACTTTGACGATGTATTTGCATTTATTGTATACGTAATTATCGGTAATTTGAAATCGCTTTTAATATTTATTCTTTTTTAAGATATATAAAATTTCTCGACCGTTAGTAAATACTTAATATTAAAAATTCGGTATAAGCGGTCACCATACTAAAAGAAAAAATAATAAAATAATTTTAACATTTTCGGTCCATTTATTGTGACCCTCTTCAGAAACTAATAATTTACATATAAAATTAATATCCAAACGAGTAAAGTTAATAAAAAGGCATAAATTGGATTGTTTTAACTAATTGGAAGAGGAAAAGATGTAATTTCCTCTATTCAACTACTCCACCCTTCCAATACTAAAACATTATTAATTAAAACAATCGATGTTAATACAGAAAGTATTACGGACTAATTGATTCATATGACTAAATTAAAACCTATTATACAGGGTGTTGTTGCAATAGCGCATGAGAGATATACCATGAGGAAGATTTTTTTTTCTGAAGCCGATGGCGCAAAAATTAATTTTCAGCAAGGTATGGTTCCTTTGTAAATTGAATTTTAAAGTTTATTTATTTTTGGGGCATTCTCCCCAACGAGACAATTGGTGAATATGTGAATGTCGACTGTTTCGCATTTAACACGTGGTCCGGTAACAGTTGAAAACCCAAATCGATATTGCCGGGAAGGATGTTTCGAAACCGTCAGATGTTTTTATTCGAATAACTGGACGCTTGCGGATGAGGTTAAAATCATCAGAAATTTCGAACATTCGGTAAAAACATAAAACTTTAAATGATCAACGTTGGCATTGATGATGCGATATTATAAGTATTGAATTAACCTACACATAAACGAAGATAATATGTTTCATTAAGAATTTTTCATTACTTCTCTTAACTTTAGATCAACAAAAATTACACAAGCCTTTGTAATTATTTTTGAACGATGAAAAAAGGAATTATTATTGTTTAAGTTGTACTAGCATTATTTTTTACTGTTTACCAAGATCAGCTTGTTAATTGCATTGCATCATAATTGCCAACATTGATCATTTGAAGTTTTATGTCTTTACCGAATGTTGGAAATTTCTGATGATTTTAACCTCATCCGCAAGCGTCCAGTTATTCGAATAAAAACATCTGACTGTTTCGAAACATTCTTTCCGGCAATATCGATTTGGGTTTTCAACTGTCACCGGACCACGCGTTCGACATTCACGTGTTCATCAATTGTCCCTTTGGGGAGGATGCCCCTAAAATAAATAAACTTTAAGATTCAATTTACAAAGGAACCATACCTTCCAGAAAATTAATTTTTGCGCCATCGGCTTTAGAAAAAAAAATCTTCCCCATGGTATATCTCTCATGCGCTATTGCAACAACACCCTGTATATATGAGAACCTAGATTTGCTCTATATTTAAAGAATTGAACTAATTAATTATTAATATTTAGTGTCTTACATTTCTGATAACGTGGTGGTTTCAAATCTAATGTTTACTGTATTCTGTTTATACTTTTTGATAAAATAATTTTTAATTTTTTTACGTTTAATATTATTTTTTTCAATGGCCAATATTTTTACTTTACTATAGTTAAAATTATGTCCTCTTTCAATTCTATGTTGAGTAAATCCAGTATATTTATTTTCATCTCCATTGATGTTGTTTTTGTGTTCTCGTAATCTGGTTTCTAGTTTGCGTTCCGTTTGTCCAATATATGTTTTGTTACAGTGGGAACATGGTATTTCATATACATTAGAGGTTTTTAGTATAGGTAGCCTATATTTGTAAGGCTTAATTTTCTCTGTGTTATTCAATATAGGTTTAGAAACTAAGCGTATATTTTCTTTTTTAAACTTTTTTTGTAGTTGTTCAGTAATAGTTTCTACATAAGGAACAGATGTTTTTTTATATTCAACTCTTTGAATTTGGTTCTTTGTTGAACTATTGTAAAATTCATGAAGTTTTTTAGCTATACACTCTTTAATGAATTGTGTAGGATAACCATTTTTAAGTAGAGTCTGTTTAACAAATTTTATTCTTTTTTGTTTAATTTAGTAACACTCTTAACCCATCCGTGTTTAGTTTTTCTATAGGAATATTAATATGTTGCCTAGCGCTACATTATTTTGTGTGTTCTTCTATTATTGTTTGTCTGTTAATGTATTTTTGTATCATTATTATCGATGTAATCTTTTAATTTACTTTGCCTTAATTATTATGTATAACTGTTTATGTTTGTTCTTTATAATTTTTTTTTGTGAAGGTCAGTCTGTAAAATAACTTTTTCGGTACTATAGCCATAAAATTCGATTTTACTGCCTACTTTTAGTCTATAAAATGAAATTTCACGGATCACATGTAAAATAAATCTGCGCTGTAAAAAACATAACCCGTACGGACTAAATGCAGTCAGCGAAAGCGAACATTTACAGCTTGGCTTTGTAAATGGTTGTTTGCTCTGTATTTTTTATTTTGTTGGCCAATAAAGACAATTTATTATTATTATTATTTGATGCATCTTCATTTGTAGTGCTTGTCGGGAAACACGCATAATTTGTTAAACAAATAACCATTGTGGTTTAAAAGTTTCGAACCTTTTTGGCTTAGTACGAAATGCAAAGGTTTGATCTATTGACGAGTGCTCAAATGATACTGATGTTTTTATTCAAATTAAGAGAAAGTTGGGATATATTATGTGTAATTACTGGGTATTGTTTTCGATGATTGAATAATGTGATACTCACTTTTAAATTATTTATATATGGTTTATATGTTGTTTATTTTTATTTGAAATTGTATATGATTTATTATTTTTGTAATAATTCTTATTTATCCGAATATTTTTATTTATTTTGCAACTAGTTTTTATCTTGATATTTTTATAGATCATTTTTTAAAAATATTTCACATATACCACATGCCACATTGTTAATTTGCAATTACATTTTTAACACTTCATATGTTTCATGCAAAATTAAAATTAGTTTGAAATTAACGATTCAACACTTTGTTGTATGCAGTATGTTGTTATTTTCTGGCAGTAGGTTTATGAATTATATAAATTGTTATTTATGTTTGTTAATTTATTAATTTTTCCATGTGTTAATATTAATGAATCTTTTTAACCGTAATAGATTTTCTGGTAATATTTTGTCCTGTAATATTTTGGAACATGATATTTTTTTAAATAATATTACAATTATGTAATAACGCATCACACGTCTGTCTTTTCCGACTGACTACTTTCCCTGTGTAACAATTTTATCATACACAAACAGGACTATATTTGTACTTGTCTTTAGTTGAGATTTTTTGATATTGTAGGCCATTGTTAAAAAGGCTATTATTAATGTTTATTTATTTATGAACAATAAAAATAAAGTAATACAAATAAATTCGACAACTGTCAAACTAAGTATATTTAAATAAATATAGATAAGTTTTATCGATTTTGACACATGCACAATGTAACAAATTAAATACGTTATCTAAAATATTATATAATATATCTTGGATCCCTTGAAAAAATAAAGTTTAAATATTTAATATTGACAGTTTTCATCCAATGAAAATTGCAGACATGAAAAGAACTATTTTTTTATTTGGTCAGTTAAAAACGTCCCTTAGTCATATTTGAAGAACCAAATTTAATCATAACAGCGCTTAATTACCAATTAAACCTTTTCTTTTAAATAAAACTTAAACGTGTTTGCTTGTTCTTAAAAATATGTATAGAAGAAAAAGTATAATTGATTTAAGACAAGCATTCATTAGTCGTTAGTCCAAAAAAATTGAAATATATTATCTAAAAAAATAATTTTTAGCCGTGGGATTTATGAATTATTATTTATGTTTGTTAATTTATTAATTTTTCCATGTGTTAATATTAATGAATCTTTTTAACCTTAATAGTTTGTCTGGTAAGATTTTGTCCTGTACTATTTTAGAAAGTAATATTTTGTCCAGTAATATTTTGGAACGTGTTATTTTTTAAAATAATATCACGATTAAGTAATAACGCGTCACACATCCATATGAAATTACGCAACATGGAAAAAAGGAAATAGTTAAACTAAATAAATTATTATTAATATCTGTCTATTAAATTTGGAATTATTCAGATTATTTTTAATTTATAAATTAGTAAATAATTTAAATACTTAATTTAATAATTAATATTTATATGAACTATTTTTATTTATAAAACAAATAGTAAATTAATTTCAGTTTTATCTAATTACTATGTTGCTAAATTGAAAATAATTTTAATATGTAAATAATTAAGATTGCTATTAAAAATAAATATATAACAATTTTTAGACACTTTTATACCAACTATTTATTTTGATTCTAAAATGAATATAACTATAATTATATTGTTAAGAAGATAATAGTTCCCCAGCAAACCAAGAATTATCGGTTCATTTCATCGAATGTGAATCCTTCTTTAAACTTAATCGTTTTGAATACTTTCATTAAGATTGACCCGTTCAATTTGAATACTTCTCAATACTCGCATATTTATTTCATAAAATGACTCTTTTTGAATACTTTTAGAAATATTTGTGGAAGTAATTGTAAAATCTTCTCAATGCATTGTCACAGAATCGTTTGTGAATGGTTCGTAATTCTTCGAGAAGCATTTACATTAATATTTTCAATGTGTTTGAATATTGCTTGCTTGCTAGTACCCGTGAATTCTTCTTAATTCTTGTGGAAGTATATAAGTCCGTAGTTTTCACTTTTCCTCAATACTATTACAATAATTGTGCAATTGTAGATCAGATACCTCTGAGTTAATAAAATTATAGCGTGATATGCATTGTATTAAAATATTTTGTAAGATATATGTGTATATATAAGTAATCTTGGTTTATTAACTTATTTTAAAAATTACACTTAAAAAAAAATATTTATTAGTCATAAATACAGTGTTTATTTATTGTTTCATGTGATACTTCATTTTGTTCTTAATGTATAGGTTCCAAATTGCGATTATTTGGATCTAGGATAGTAAAATATAATCGGAATTAAACATATTCTAATTAAAGACTTAAAAAAAGTTTAAAAAATAATAAAATTAAATAATAAACTAAAAATTAGAACAAAATTGTTGTATTAAAGTCCATTACATTCAATTCTTCCCAAATCTTCTTGAAGAATAAAATTTCAATAGTTCTAAATCATTCTTAGTTTGCTGGGTCAATAGTAGATTAAAAAAAATTAGTCCATCTTTTTTATTAGTACTATTAATAAGATTTCTGTAGATCAAAATTGTATACTGAAATAACTGATACTTGTCGCAATCATAAATATGTTTGATTGTATAAATAAACTTTAGTTTATCTGCATACAATGTAATTCATTCAATTGAAATTAACAGAGTTGAATATATTTGAACTAAAGTTAAAATTAAACAGTCCTGAATTTTTTTCATGTCGTAAAAAAAACTAGGGAATGTAACATAGATATATGTCATGCTTTTGTTTCTCTCAGTACTGAATAAATATTCAGCTGCAGTATGTGAGGCGTTGTGTGCAAAAACAATCTAACCCGAGTTGTTTTTCAGTAAATTATATTATTAGATACGGCGGACCCTTATTAATGAATAGATTGATTAAATTAAGCGCAATTAACATTATTGTTTGTGTGAATAGTATTCTTTTGAAGCTAGTTGCACAGGCACCCTCGTCGCTTTCGGTACACAGCTGACGATTAGTATAGTAAGCACCCGATCACTTTAGCGCGCAGAGTTATACTTATTTATTCTGGAATTGTTAATAGCTATGTCAATGACTGACAAAACCTCGAACTGAATTTTTATCCGATGAAGAATCTGCATTTGAAAACTTTCATCATAAAAGTTAATATAATTTAATATATTCCGTTTTTATTTGAAATTTATAAAAGAATTTACTTAAAATACCTGATGGGTGCAAAAACAACTTAACTTTTGCACTTTAATTTTTGTTGTTAAATTAAGGTTTAAACAAAAATATTTTTATTGGATTCAGATGTCAAATAGCTTTACTTTATGACTGTAAAATAGGGATTTCGTTGCACGCAACGCCTCATGTAATATCTATTGCTAATAAGTAAGTAAAAAGGACCCATTTGCTATTTTTTTAGAAACATGCGAAAGAAAATACAATTATGTCTTTTAACTAGGATTCCTTTCCGATTTTGTCAAAATTTTTGTTCCATTAATTATTTTTATATTTATTATTTCTTAAATTGTTACTTATTCCTTTTATCTATGAATGTAAAGTGTAATATTTGTACACAAATACAATTTTTATTTTTGTCTGTAAAGTTCAGAATCAAACAGCATTTAAATATTATTTTCTGTAAATATTTATATACGTGTACCCTCTTATAAATTTTAATAAATATTTTATTCCAGTAAAACTGAAGAAAAAGATGAGAACGGTCTCTCTGTTCTGGAACTGTTAAGTCAAGAGCGAAACCTTAAAAGACGCCGAGCTAAACATCGCGGAGTTCACACAAACAAAAAATCGCATGTTGAGATAATGCGAGAAATTATTGAACAACAAATGGAATTGTACGCTGAATACATTGTTCAAAAACGTGTTTTGAAGGAAGCAGCTATTAAAAATAAAGAAGAAGCAAAAAACACAAGTGTCAAAGTTGAACAAACAACAGTTAAAGATGCAAAAGTGGAAGATTTAAAGGAAGAAGATAAAAATAAAGAAGAAGATACAAAAGAAAGTCCTGTGAAGGAAGATGTAAAGGGAGAAGAAACAAAGAAAGACGATAAAAAGAAGACGAAGAAGGAAGAAGAGAAGAAGCGGGAACAAAAGAGAAGAGAGGAGAAAAAGAGGTACGAGAAGAAGAAACTTGAGAAAAAGAGAGAAGAAAGGAAGAAAGCTGAAAAGAGACGAGAAGAAAGAAAGAAAGCCGAGAAGAAGAAATCTGAGGAGAAAAAAGATAAAAGCAAAGAGGATCCAAAAGCAGTAGAGTCGAAAGATGAAGATGTTAAACCTGATAATTCCATTAACAAAGACGCAGATGCTGAACAAGTAAAACCTGAAGATGTTGACATGGTAGAAAATGCGGAAGGTGTAAAAACGGATAGTGAAAAGGATAAAGTGGAAAAATCTGAAGTTAACAAGACTGAAGCTGAGAAACCTGATGTGGATAAAAGTGAACCCCCAAAATCTACGAATGCAGAAGATGCGCCAGCCAAAGAAGAAGCCAAAGACACATCTTCAGATCATGGAGCTGACGAATCGAACGACCGACGTTCTAGGTCTCGCTCTGAGTCGCGCTCTAGATCTCGCTCTGGATCGGGCTCTATTTCACGTTCGAGATCGCGATCTATGACACGTTCGAGATCGCGTTCTGACTCGCGTTCCGATTCCCGTTCAAGTAGATCACGTTCCAGGTCGCATTCTAGATCGCATTCCAGGTCGCATTCCAGGTCGCATTCTAGATCAAGATCAAGATCTAGATCTGGATCTAGATCCAGAACCAGGTCTAGGTCCAGGTCCAGGTCCCGGTCTAGGTCAAGATCAAGTGGTTCCAGTTGTAGTGCAAGTAGTTCGGAAAAGGAGAGCGAATGTCGAAGAAGTGGAAGCTCGAGGGGTAAACGCAAAAGACGCAATAGCTCCGAAGAGCCACGAAGATCGAAACACTTCAAAAGTCGAGAACGTAGCAGAGATTACAATGATAAATATTCAAGAGATTACAGAAATAACTATGCGCCTAGAGAAAATTACCAAGGGAGGGACAATTATTACAGGAACAACTACAACGGGCCGAACAAGAATTATTTCCAAGGCAATAGGGAATACAGAAACAATTTTAATTCGGGTGAAAAGTATTCACGAGATGGTTATAGAAATAATTATAATAATTACAACAATTACAACAATTATAATAATTATAACAATCAGAATTATAATAAGCAACATTGGCCAAGAGACGGAGGTTATAGAAATAATTTTAATAATCAAGGTTACGAAAAGTTTTCGTCCAGAGATAAGGGTTACCGAAACAATTTTAATCAAGGAAATGAAAAATATTTCCAAAGAGATAACAGAAACAATTATAACCAATCCGATCAACGTTCAAGGTATGAACCTGATGAACAGAAACATTACAAACACAGATCAAAGGATGATCATCACGAGAGAAAAGGAGATAGATCTCGAGATAAAAACGCACATCGAAAACATTCGAGTTCTAAACATAAAAGTAGCCGTGATAAGAAAAGAAGTAGGAGCAAGGAACACTAATATGTACGATGTAATGATATCTTATGTTAAAATTAAATTTGGATTAATTTTAATAAATAATCTTTTTGCTGTGCATTGACGTATTTTTGTCTTCCTCAAATTTATATTGCGTTGTACGTTTTTTTTTTAATGCGAAATAAGAACCATTATTGATTTCCATACAAGATCAGAACAAACGGTACATTGTAGCATCCAGGTTGTGGATACATGATCGATTGCATATCGTATTGTCTGGGCATAAATCTGTCTTCTGCGATGAAGCTTCGAGGAGCGTTATAATATAAATTGTTTTCGAAATCCAAACCGCGTTCGGCGTTTAATTCATCAAGGTATTGGTTCTTCTCTTCGACTTGCAGATTGGGATGGAGTCGATTGTTTGGATATCGAAGCGAATTGCAACCGTATGCAATGTTGATCTTTTGCACGTCGTAAAAAGAAAGATGATCCCTTTGGCCAATTGAAACGCTTTCTACCTGAAAATGATAGCTCTTTAAATGGTTGGAAGGTATCGCAATGAACATATTCCGTTTAAGATAATACACCAAATATTTAAACCATTTTTAAAATGTCATATTTGCACATGTATACTACTTCAAATAATTTTACTATATTCATGAAATACCATAATATAAATATATGTTTACAAAAATATTTCTATTCGATGTACACTTTAGCTTACTTACAAAACTGGTAATAAGTAAGGAACTATTACAATTAGCTGCATTGAATGCTGATAAATCTGAGTCTTGTATATTTTTTAATCGTTTGGTACATAATGGGAAATTGAAAAGGATAATTATTCGTTATGAAGAGAAGCGAAGCGTTAAATAACATTTGAGACGTATGTCTCCTGATGGATCATTCGTAAAGAAATCAACATTTATGCAATGTAAAATACTGCCGAGTATATTGATCATTTATTCAATTTATTATTAACATGAAATGATAAAATGTATATGATGTAAAACTATATATTACACATATTATGACGATCATTTATGACAGTTTTAATAATTACTAAAATTTGATAAAATTTATATTTAAATTTCTTAAATAATCATGTTCTATTGGTCGTTATTTGCTAAAAACTCAGCCAGAATTCTGATTTCTGAAATAGGTCTTCCGAACCATGAATTTAAAAATTACAACTTTTGATTACTCAATGGCTGATGTATGTAGAAGTCGATGGATCGAACCAGATTAGAAGCAGCATGAAAAGAAGTTTCTGCAGAAATACCGGTGCGATTTTGATACTTGTAACAGAAGATCTTCGGAATTGAATGAAAAATAACAAAGAGTATTCAACATTTCAAGGACATTGAAGATGGTTATCAGCATGATCAATTTCGTTAGTTGGAAGTTTGAGAAGCAGAAGGAAGTAATTTATTTTTTGTATCTGTTTACTAACATTATTATCCTGATATTAGTAGTATTACCGAATGAGTATTATTCATGTAAATTAAAAATCACATAAGCAAAATAAGCAATTACTTAGTGCTCAGTTTGTCTTGTAAATCTGACACTAAAAACTTTTAGAGCATACAGATGAACAATTTTTGGCAGGATATATTTAAGAAATTTTCTTATAAGTAATGAAATTATCTAATTCATTTCAGAATTAATTCATTTAAATAATTATTTTTTTTAATGCCTTATGAATTTTAAAGGCGTTGAAGCATTCTATAGAATAGGTATTCAAGTAAGGGAATTCAAGAATAACTTCTTCCAAGTTTTTTTTTCAACTCCTTTGAGTAAATACTTTGTATTAAGAATTCATCTAAAATGCCTGCTATATCATTAACCCCTTAACTGCCAATGACGAAGATTTTGAAACATTCTTTAATTTAAATATTTTAAATCTTCTATTTTAAATAATAATTTCAAAAACGGACACCGACATTTTACGTAGTATCCCCAAGACTATCTAGAAATAATATTGTTTTAAATTTGTATAAATTATTAACTTCGTTAGATTAATTGATATTTCGGGGTCAAAATCTTCGCCATCGGCGGCAGTTAAGGGGTTAAATAGTTGAATTATTTTAGGAAATATTTGAAGTATTTTTAAGTATAATCATTTTGCATTTGGTCAATATACCTAGCACTCTGAAATGCATTGCAATTCGTTGTATCATTATTGAATTCAACTTTTATTTTAATTAGATTATATTATATCATAATATTAATTTGATTCTTTTTATTAAATTTAATGCAAACATTAGTTTGAATTCGTGTTAATATACATATAAATTTAAATTGAAACTAGAGTAGAACTTCACTTTATTGTCCTACTCGGGATTTTGCCTTTCATTTTGTTGTCCGACAAATGCGCACCTTCCAGCCGATGCAATAGGCACGACACTGGAATTACGAAGGAGATAAGAAGAACTAACCTGCGCTAAATACGTGAAGGGAATCTCGCTAATAATGTGAAGGCGCTAACAAAGTGAAGGACAATAAAGTGAAGTTCTACAGTACTGCCAAACTTGAATCCACGTGAATCTATGGAAATAATGATGTTAAGAATGTTTATGAATTTGTCAAAATCTTATAATACAATTAAATACATCTGCAAATATAGAGATATTCCGGATGAAAGAGGAATGTCAAATCACAAATTGTGTTCATATAAATGGTTGTTGCAGAGTCTGCACAGAAATTAATTTTTGCAGGGAATTTCAAAGTTTTCCTTATATTTTTTGCTATACATCTTTATGTGAGAAAAAAACAGACATGATTTGTCACAAGAATTATTATTATATATCCAAAATATTAATTACTTATTCGTATACACATATGGGTGATTTTCTACAAACTGTGATACTTTGAATCTTGTATAAAAAATGGAATAATATGTAAATATGTATGTAATATAATAATAATAATAATAACGACTTTATTGGCTTCATAAAATGGATACAGCAAGAATTTATACAGATTTGCTAAAAGATGAGCCACAGCTGAAGTATAAGTAAATGTCAGTACTGCCAGTATATCTTTTTCGAATTTTTAAAATCAATTAGTTATTCAGCACAGAATCTAGTTCCCTGCGAAAAATTTGAAGTAGGATTCTCATGAGAATCTCATGAGAAATTGAAACAAGTGCCTTATAGTTGTAAATATACATTATATACATCTATTAGTCATCCAAGTATTGTGCGGAATATGTATAGTTTTATTACATAGAAGAAAATAATTTAATAGGTAGTTTTATGAGTATACAATCATAAATGTTTTTAGAAATTAACAAAATTAAATTGGTTTTAAAGAGGGCTTCTGACCTACTAGGATGTTTATAAAAATTGCATCAGATATTAAAATGCTGTAGTTTGAAGATCTCTAAACATTTCAAACACTTTGCGATGTAGTCACATGGATTCCCAAACGCTAGGCTTTGTTAAAACATTTATAATCTCAACTAGTAATAATATTAACAACAAAAAAGAAAAAAGGTAAAAGATAAAAGCTACATTCATAATTATAAGACTAATAAAATTATATTATAATACAATTTCGATTTAACAGTTATTTGGAATAAAGTGGTATATGAATATGATTTGTTAGCATACAATTATAATAAATCTAAAGAAAGAAAAAAGCCATTAGTACAAAAATATAATTATAAACATCCTGGTAGGTCAGAAGCCCGGTTTAGAACCAATTTAATTTTGTTAATTTCAACAAATAAACCTATCATAATACAATTCAATTTTATAAATATTTTCAGTTGAAATTTTATGGAAATTACATAAAAATCTCATTACAATCAGGTCAATTTTCATACAAATCGCAAATATTGTCGAATAGTGTTTCCGTAACATAGTGCGAGTACTATAAGACATTTATGTATATGAAAAGTAGGGGCAAAGTGGAATTTTGGTGTTTCGCCGTATTAAAACATTTCCTATATGTTTGTTTGCATTGTTTATTTGCAAATGACTTATTGTAATACAAATTTTGAAACATATTTTAGTTTCCATTCAGTATTTACCAACCGTTCAAACGTGACCTAGGAGGTCGAAGTCAATTTGTAAATTTAGACATATTTTCAATCGACTAGTAAGTATCAATAAATAAACGTAATTAAAATCTGAATTGCATGACTTCATAGTCTTCTCTTACACTCTATTTTTGTTTTTTATTTGTTTTATTTGGGGTTGAGGATGATTTTTTACGTGTTTCAAAAAATTCTATTTTGGGGCAAGGTGGGATGTGTTCCGTTTTGATTTAGGTTCACAGAGATAAGTAAAAACTTTCTCTCTCTCTCTCCCCCTCCTCTCTCTCTCTCTCGCTCTCTCTGTCAAACCTTTCCAGAAATAATTTTAACAGCCCATCCCACTTTGCCCCTGGATTTTCAGATTTCTAACAAAAAAGTTTTTTCGTAAAATTGAAATTTGGAGTATTAAACAGATACTTTTTTTAAATGCGTTTCATAATAGGTTAGTTGAGGACCTAAATAAGGGGTTCTAAACCACACCTAACTATTCTTATGTCCCATATTTTTTGTATACGAGTTTTCCCAAAACCATCCCACTTTGCTTTTACTTCCCCTACTTGTTTCATATTCTCATGTGATTCTCATGAGAATCCTACCTAAAATTTTTTGCAGGGTTTCTAGGGAAACGATATTGGTCGGAAAATAACAATGTGTAGGAAGGTAAGTGATTATCGTATGCAGATTTACTCCCAACAAACGAAAAAGAATAAGATCGAATTCAGAATTTACGTTTCCTATTCGGTTTCTTGACATTTCATATTGAGAAACGTCACAACACAACCTAATTCAAAGTCATCGATTTAATATATTCTCGTGGATTTATAAATATTTTAATTCGGAAAAATTCTATGCCATGCTAGCCAACTGTTTATGTCCTACTCACAACACTTACGTATTATATCGGATTAGAACGTAAAAGATTTCAAAGAAACTGCCCAATAAACGAAAAAGTATACGGAATCGATATTTTGCATTCTGTTTCTTTTTAGTGGTGTATTGAGTATTTGAGATTCTTATTCGAATTTATACTATTTTATACGACCTGTAATACCATAATTGAATTCATTCGATCTTATACGATACCGTATTTAACGCATTACAAAAATTGATTTGTTGCGGCTTAGAATAGCTTTAAATTCTGTTCATTTAATCGAAGAATTGATTATATTGTTTTCTATATTTCATCATTTTCGAAGAAATGTTCTGTTTTCTAGTTTTGAGTTTAAATCATTCGATAACCCGAAGTACAGTAGGCCCCCTCTTATTTTAAGATTTTGAGTCAAGGAATATGGCGGCACCCCCTTTTATTTTAATGCTACTTCTCTTCCTCATCACCAGCAACGTGAGAGAGAGGACATGAAAGAAAGTTAAAATAGAAGGAAGCGAATCCATAAGATAGAGGAGGAACTTAAAATACGAAAGGTTAAAATAAGAGGGGTACTACTGTAATCGTTTCTTTGAGGTTATGTGCGTTTATGTATCGCGTATAATATCGTATACACTCGCATTCGTAACTGAAAGTAGTGGGAAAGAAACAGACTTATTTCGTATTAAATCGTACACAGATTTTTCGTATACTTTTTCGTTTGTTGGGTGGTCAAAAACCGAAAAAAAAAAACATATTAAATTCGTTTTAATTCTTTTGCGTTTGTTGGGCTCTCATCCTTTAATAACAATATGCAGGACGATTTGAATTTTGTCTACGGTTTTAAACATAATTATATGTGAATCTGTAAGTTTTTCAATAATGGCATTATATTTGTGTGAAATTGCACAAATCATCAATATACATTGAAAAGTTAATTATAAATGGTCTCCAAATTTGAAGCATCGATTACACAAAAAAATTGTGGTCATTAATACTTGTAAGTAGTGTCCAAGTACAAATTTGTTTGAATGAAGCTCCTGTCGTGTAAACATATAAGTTACTTAGAACTTTCATAATGCAATCGTAAAATATCCTATGAGCACTGATTATTGTATAAAATAATCACAAACGTCAGTTGTCAGTACCGCCAAAGTCAGTACCGCCGTAAAGTAAGTAAATTTGTTACAAAATGCCTCCGTGTACAAGAAAGTAACGAGATATAGCGAAACTGAAGAAAAATATAGAGAAAGGGAACAAAAAAAACCTCGTGCAATAAAACGAAATGCAAGAAAAGTATGAAATTCATAAATAAAAATTTGAAAAGTTATTTACATAATTTTTACAGATTTTATTTGCAATTTACGACATACGCAAAAGATATTTTTATTTTTATATAAATTATTGAAGTATTTATTAAAATCTTGAATTTTTCCATTCACAATTACATTATTTAACTTTTAACATTATTTACTTTGTTTTTTCGTATCAAATAAAGAATACATACTTTTATGAATAATAATAATAACGATGAATCTATACAGAAAAATACTGTCATATTTAATCAAATTATTAGCAATTTGTCTGTAACTATTGTTCATTATTTAATGACAATCTAAAAATTAAATGGAAATGATTAGTATACCATTTATTTGAATTGCTTATTGAAAAATATTTATTTCTCATATAACTCTGAATTAAAAAAATAGTATTTTTTTACTTATTTACTCAATAAACAATTTTTAATTTCCATTTTTCAGATCAAAGTATTGGTAATCGATTTGCACTAACTAAGGTTTTAAAAGAATTTTAAAGTTAATTATTTGTAAAAAAAATGGTAGAATTGCGTTTCGCTCGAGTAATGAATTTTCAAAGTTGGAACACGTGACAGTTGGCGCGCTGCTGCATATATGGGCAAATCCACAGAACTTTTCATTTTGGTAAAAAAAATATTTGGTTTGTCAACCCAAAGCACACAGATTTCTCATGAGACACATTTTTAATTGCTCAATTGAGAATGACAATCCATCTCTGTAACTTATGTCTAAAGGACGGCATTCTTCACAGAAGGTTAAGTAATGAAACGTGTAGTTTTTATCTGAATTGTACTAATAAATTTTACTACATGTTGTATACGATATAACAATAATAATTATATATAATGTTTAATAATAATAACAATACGATATATTAATAATAGTAATATTAAAAATATTACATTTGAATGTATTTTTCAAACGATTGTGTTCTGTAGTATTTTTGTTACTTTGACTTCTTTTACTTTTAATTTTTCTTTACAATAACAATTGTAGATTATTTGGTTGCCTTTGGTTGATTATTGTTTATTACATAGCCCGTAATAAGGCTTTAACATAATATTTTTAAATATGTTCAATCGATAGTAAATGTAATGTTATACTACTAGAATTTTTTTTTTAATAATTAAAAAAAATAGGTGAAAATGATGATTAAAATATCGGATAATGTAACTGCTCCGAAAAAGCTCCGGAAACCGCCGAGTGTTGACGATGTCTTTCGAAACGGTGAGTGACGTCACGATACTAGTTTGCTCCGTTTTTTAAAGGTAATTGACGTTAACGGTCTTACAAAGTCGTCAGATTTGAATTATTTATTGGAAAAAATCACGATTTGAGTAAGTACAAGTGTTGTTTTGTGGCTTTGTGCAAAAATACAAATAAAAATGCGCCTGACAAAATTTTCATTCACGTGCCAAGGGACTTGAACCGTCGGAAATCATGATTTCAAGTAGCTCGACGTACAGGAATGAATGAAAAATAACTTATTATTGCTGTGAGAATCATTTCAATGTACCTAAGTAATGAACAGGTATAAGATATTTTCGAAAAAAATAACGGGCGGTTTTGCGCACTGCGAGTGTCATGGCCGCCGCAAGGTTCGTGCGGCCCCATGACACGAGGACGCAAAACGCCCTTCGGAATTCGTGTGTCGAACAATGTTTTTCATTATAAACGTTATAAACGCATGCATAACCCGAGTTTGCAAAACAGTTATGGGCATCCGAAACAACTGAATCTTGCCGGTGCGCAAAATCTCGTTAGCGGTGCGCAAAATATTTTCTAAGCTAATTTATAACGTTATAGCAATATATAAATTTAAAATTAGTAGTATCGTGACGTCACGAGCGGATGGACCAATCACAGCCGTTTTCGGAACAGATGAAAATAATTCAAATCTCATTGTTTTCAATTAATTACTGTGATGTAAATATTCAACAAAATAATAAAATATTTATATTATTAGGCTTTATTGATCATAAATTTTAATATATATTAAAATTATTAGAATCTGAAAATTATATTAAAGCCTTATTGTGCCATAGATGACCTATGTAGCCATTATATACTTGATAATATAAATTTACTTACTATGTGTATATAAAGAGAAGTCGTCAAGTGTGCATCATCGTTATTGACGGGGCTGTAATATGCAATTCTCTATCGAAATCTATGAAACGCGTATTTTTTAGTTGCTAATGGGCCTGCGTTTTAAAAGATACAGGTAATAAACAAACTTTTGCAATGATACAAGATAAAAGAATAAATGAAAATTAAAATTCGGGAGAAAATTGATAATTCGGGGCTTTCTTGCTTAATACATTTTTACGTAGCGCCTGGAAAATCAAATTTTTAGTGAATTTTGTTTAGGATTCTTATAAACTACTTACGAAAATATTTTTTTAGTAATATTAAACATAAAGAGTTGTCCGCTATATAGGCCACTAAATCAGCACCATCAAACTTATTGTGAAAAAATATCTCTTTAATCCCTTGACATATAATATACACTTTTTGAATCAATAAATTCATATTATATTACAGTATGTAGCAAGTATACGAGCCTACGATCTTTAAGGTATGTACATGACTTTTATTTTGAATAGAGTAGACAAATAATACAGATGGCATAAAGTTTAATTTACATAAGGCAAAGATAATAACATATATGTTCATAGTTTTGAATTTAAAAAGACGGCGCGATTTTAAAATTGTTAACTTTAACAAAATTAAAAAAACTCAATAATGTTCTTATATACATAGTTTAGTAGTATCATAATTTTTGTTAGAAAAGTAGCACACCAATTTCCTAACAGGCCAGATTGTATAATTGACGTAGGAAGACAATGCAACTTTATGCAACTTACAAGATAAACTTGTCAATTTATCTTCATTTGGCTTCTTAAAATCATTTAGAATTCGCAACTATTTGGCTAATAACTCGCCAAATTCTATATTTATATGAGCCCATATGCATATGAGCTAATTCCTAAAACTTTTAAAATTCTAGTTACTGCGTAATTATCGAGCTACGATTAGTGAAACTGTTTATTTTAAAACTGTTTTCTGTGTAAAAAATGATGGCAAATATACTCGATTAGTTTATTTCAAGCTGTGTATTACAGTTATAAAGCTATAACTCGAAAATGTATGATTTTATTAAGAATTCACGTTCTGGCTTATCATAAAAATTAATTTTTTTAGTGTTGCAAACAAAAAGTCTGAAGCAAATAACTTTTGAATGTATCTTTTGATGTATATTATCGACTGAAAAATGTTTCAAGAATGTGTTTCCATAAGGCAAAAAGCGGTAAGTACGAGAAGAAGTGCGAATCCGTTTTTAAAAAATTAAAAACTTTATTTTTTTCCCAGAAAAAAGTTTTCTGTAAGAATAAGATGTGCCTTGTGTCATCTCAATTCTGTGCCTATTACAACCTATAGCCTTCGTGCGCAACTGTTGTTGAAAACTGCCACTTTTGTCAGGCACACGAACTATACACCATTAAATGCCTCGATTATTGGCGTAATTTATTGTTTTATGTGTCATAATAATACTCTGAACTTGTTCCAGAAATACAATACGATGTTCAGGGGTAAAACAAGACATGGAATTATCTCTTTAACACAAACTCCTTTCTTTACACGGAAAAATGCTGAAATTTGTTACGCGCGGGTTTTATTGGTAACTGATCATAAATACGTTGACAAATATTAAAAATTTAAGATGGTAGATACAATATGGCGGACCAAATTCCTAAAAAGTTGCTTGAACCAGCTGAAACTGTGTATTCGGGGTCGCTCATAGGTCGAGATTCGCTATAGCTTTGCTCTAGAAATAATGAAAATGTAACTTTGGGTAACTATCTTTTTGATCTCCCTTGCTTCATCTTTTCTAGTTAAAAATGAATAAATATGGTACTAATGACAACTTACGTTATACCTATTTAAAATTTTTTTTCAGGATTGCCGGGATTATAATGCCTTAAATCGACTTAAATAAATGTTTGCTGCTAAAATTTGTATGTTATGAACCTAAAAGCAAAAAGAAAGAAAACCCCAGAATACCCAATTTGAGCTTGTGTGAGTAACTTCTTACAAATTCGGTTTTCCATATTGAATTCGCCATCTTGAATTCTGAATATCTGTTGACGGATTCGTGACCAGTAACTTAAAAAACCCAGAGTAACAAATTTCATCTGTTTTCCGCGTACAGAAATATGTTTGGTTCGAAGATATAATTTTAGGTCTCGTTTTACCTGACTGCGCTGGAACAATCCTTTAAAAGTCGTAACGTGTCGTTTTTTCAACATTTTATATGGTTAGGAGTTTTTTTCTTATATTATTTCAGCAACATTTTTTTGGCATGTCTGAATTATCGTGAGGTGGAAATAATAATGTCTATATTGATGTTTTACAACCTGACCCATAATACCAAATTTATCATATGGATGAAAAATTACAAATAAGTATAAATGATGATAAATAGAAGTAATCGATAACTAGAATTATTGAAACAAAATTATATATTATTGAAGTATTGAACTGCTCCTATTTAAGGTTGCTCAATCGTGCATCAGCACTGGAAATTCATGGGTCACATTGATGGCACCCCAGACAGAAAAATAAAAAAGAGTTCAGAACGATTTCGAAATGTGGTCTAAAAGAAGTCAGAAGTCCTACTTTCTGAGGGGTTTCTGAACATGATGTCATAACGCGAACTGTCTGGCAAATACAAAATGTATTCCTTTCAATTCTTGCCCAATTCTGAATCGGTCTCGTTGAAATGTGGGATGCATTCATAAAAAAAATCAAAGTATCTTAAAGTAGATTTTGATTTGAATACATATTTTATTTTTGTTTAATTTACATTTTTTGGGTCAGATTAGATTATCCGACTATGTCGGTTTAGTGGCCATCGCCTCGCATATCCCACTATAGCCAGAGAATTTTAAAGCATACGAGTAATGAAGAATAATGTAACTAATAGACAAAAAAAATAATTTGTCATCCTTGACATAATCTGAAAAATAGGTAAACATTCTATTTATAAATACAGAACTTGAATGATTTCAGAATCGTATTTGTAATAGTCTCATTCTAATTTCTGATTCGGATTATGCGCAGAAAATATTGTGCTGATATGACCGAAAATCTGCTTGTTGACCTATGTTGTATTTCTATAAAATGTAAAATGATGAATTTATTTTGTAATAAATGTAAAATAAATTTAAAAAAATTATTTTTCTCAGAAAGAATTAAGAAAATGCTTTACCCTAGGTACGATGGTGGCCTGGGAAGAACGATTAACTGAAAATGCTGTCATTGAGTAATGCATTATGCTGTCATAATCATAAGGTAATCCATATACTGTTACTAGTGACGTGTCCAGCATTCGAAAATTAAAACTGTTACCTGTGAAATGTAAAACGAGTATTTAACGCACATTTCATTTATTACATTATTTTAAAAATACATCAATTTACCATCTCTAATATTTTGCCATAGAATTTGTATGTGCTGGTCTCGATCAGGTCTCATGTGTTCGTGATAAATTCCTAAAGTATGAAGGAGTTCATGGAGGGCATGTCCTGTAGTTTTGAAACATTGTTGCGAATTGAGATTCAAATTTGTCGAATCGTATGGTGAACGGCCGAGATCAGATGAACAACCTGATTGGTGTCCGGTAACGTTAACCCAAGTATTGTCTGGTAATTTTCCGTATTCGTCAGGGAAAATCCGCACAAATTTAATACAAGATTGGCTACTGATGGTGAGCATGGCTTCTTCCAGGATTTTAACATTACTTAAATTGCTGTCTGAAAAGGTAATTGGTATTGTTCAATATAATTAAAAAGATTACAATGATAAGGTATTCAAATTTAAATGACCAGTCTCTCGTATAGTCCACGAATCTTTTCTAAACAATCTGTGTTTTTTCTTTTCAATATTTGAACTTTCCATGTAAAAAAGTTATGATGTAACATTCGCTACAGCAAATAATACGACTTACTCTAACTTGCTCTAACTGGTTAAATGATTGCAATATTCTATTTTTTGTTTACATATACTTTTCTCTATACGGCATGTAACCTTTTATAAAAAATTTACATTTTCTTAAATATCAGAAAATTGAGTATAAGCCATTGTACAACTTCATAAGTATATAGACAAACATTTATTACAGTGTAGACCAAGATATCACTTGCGTAATAAATGACGACTTTCTCTAGTTATAATTTGAACGTGGTAATAATCACTATTTGCTGTAAATTAATTGAGGAACTTGAAATTGCTTCTCTAAATTTTCTGAACGGAAAAATAATTTTTTGTAGAGTGAAAAGTCAGTCAGTCTTCTGAAATAATTTTATCTCCAAGAAATTTATTGAGTGATGTATCATGAAAAATATTACTTCACGTAACTTCTGGTTGGCTAAGCGAGAAAATTGGGATTTTACCTTTTTTAATCCCATTTTATTGATCAGTGGAAATCTAACGATAATATATTGAGAGTAAGATTGAGAGAAAATATTGAAACAATGATATTAAATATAGAAACATAGAACATGAACCGAAACTTTTCTGCTTCATTTTCCAGATATGTTGGGTCTAAATAATAGACGTTGGAAAGAAAACAATGCTTTTAAGTGACAGATATCCTAATTCTATAAAGAAGTTAAAATATATGGTGCTTAGGTGTTGAACTTTGAAATAAGATACAGTTTTTTATTTATAAAAAATTCTGAGTTTCTGTCACCATCACCCTTTTTATTATACTGTTGAATATACATTTATAATCAAGTATATATTATTTATAGTGTTAATCACTTTTTATTTAAAAGGACGATAAATGTATTAACATTTAACAAATAACAAAAAACAATCAAATACAAGTTTGACAAATCCCAAACGGTTGAAAATAAGTTTGTAAAATTATAATAATGTCATTAGGAAATATGAATTTTTATTACATTTACTCCCGATCAGTGATTTAGACTAATTGCTATCGCTACAGAAGTCTATAAAATCATTTGAACGGTTGTTATCAAATTAGTTCTAGTTCGTAATTACTTCACATCGTGATGTTGATGTAAAGTGTAGGTAACGATCAAAACTTCGTATAAAACAAAATTGAATCACGAAATGTTCGTTAATTGAGGTAAGTACGATTTACGCAAGGCTCTAATGCGTTTTAGTATATTGCATACTTACCAGAAGTGCACACACGCACGCATTATTAGTTCGTTATTTGAAATCTTTCATAACAGATATATCTATAAACAAATATATCAGTGAAAACGTAGATAATCGTTTTTTTTTTGTTTTTAACAACAAAGATGATTACAATAAAATCTAATTCCATATATTATTGAATATTTTAATTGTGTATAAATCCTCCAACTAACATATCTGTTAATAGTTTGTAATTAATGCTTCAAATTTAATGGCATCTAATGAAAACATTGGATTACATGGTTGATATAAAAATATTATAAAAATAATTGTGTATCCAGGTTTACATTAGCTCTAGTGTAGAGTTGAAATAAAAATACATTATTTAGATTTATGTAGAAACCGAACCACGACTAAACAACTGTCAGTGTACATAAGTGTAAACAAATTGTCCAGAAATGCAAGTCTATTGTCCGGAAGCTAGCAAACCATGAGAAAGGATTTTTTTCCCTGATTCAAGAATGGGAGCATCAAATAATATGTTTAAATCCATATTTCGAAGTTATTTTTAAAATATTACAAAGTTTTACTAATTTTTTGCATATTTGTCTATCTATTTCCTTACGAAAAGTAACATTTGTGAACTGTCCATGCACTATTCGCCTCCAATAGCAATGTTCGAATTTACTACGTATAATAGTTTTCAATAGTAAACTATTCATTACTATTGGTTTACATATAGTAAATTCGGACAGTACATAGCACCTTTCCATAAGGATTCATCACAATGTGACTTGATAAATCTAAAAATTGTGAACGTATTTGAACATCGAAATACAAAACAGCAAAAAGGCACGCTCATAGTGAGCATTCAATTTCACTGAACTTAAAAATCTTTTTCTATCTTATTCTTCTGCATATTTTCTTCAGTAGTTTTGTTTACTTTTTTTTTGCCAAATACTAAAAGCGCAATATTTTCTTCTTCTAATTGTTCGAGATCATCCGATGTATCACTTCCCTGTGGCTTCTTTTTTCTGGTCACGTTGTTTTTCGCACTTGTTACATCTTTTGATTTCGTATTACTACTCCTTTTCACTTTTTACCTGCAGAACCTAACAATCAGGAACCTTAATACGTTAAACAATATTAGAAATAAGTCCTTTTTCAACCTATTAAATAATTCGAGGTTTGTTTTTCATCATAACGGATCTATTTTGAAAATTCGTTTTACGTTCAAGTAACAGCCAATAAATCCCAAAATTTTCGCAATGCGTTTTTGCGTATTTCCCATTTTTATTTCGTAGAGGTGTTAGCTTAAGGTATCGCTGCAACGTTAAGGAACCAAACTGTTTTATTGGTACCCAAAAATAGCCCTTAAAGCATCAACAATTTTGGATCATGTACTCGATATTAACATTTGATCTAGAAGATTTTAGATTAACGGATCTTTCAAATTAGTTTTCTATTGAAAATATACTACCAACTGAGAAATTCACAACAGATATTTCTTACCATAATACATGGAAAGTCCCAAGATACAACGCGCTACAATCTACTTGCAAATTACATATAAAAATATATCTACAATTTTTATATTTTCCAGGTTTCACAAAACGTGTATAAAAATGTGTAAAAAATGAATAACAACTAATTTTTTGGACCATCTTTATATTGAATTCGAATAGAGGTTTTATGTAAGGTTTAAACCTATTATTTTACGCTCCCGTATAGTTGAATCAGGGAAAACGGTCATTTCCGATGGTTCGCCAGCTTCTGGGCAATGGGCTTACACTTTTGCACACTGTCAGGTGTTTGTTTGCAATGGGTTACCCATGGTCTGTGTATGTAAGATTTTCCCATGGTTCCACTTTCAAGCTGGTAATCTTATGCTACCATTTCTATACCAACGTAACCATGTTTGAACGCTAGAGCAGAATAATTGATAACTCGAAAATAAAAACACTTGGCAGTAACGAGTTTTTCAAAATCCTTATGGTTTCCAATATTGTAAATGATTTTAGTATGCAGAATTAGCACACTTTTTTAGACATTTTAAACTTGTAATTATCATCATTTACAAATGTTGTGGTACTTAGGGGATATGTTTAAAAAAAATGCCCAACTCCCGTTGGTTCGATTTCCGATTTTGATCTTTATTTTATTGAACGTATTAAAAAAAGATCGTGATTGATAAACCAAAGCATATAAATGTAAATCATAGTTAGTAAAATAATAAGTCTACAAGTGTTTTAAATCTAAAAAGTAAATGGGTACTGTCCATATGTATAAGGAAATTTTTTGTTAAGGGCACTATCATTATTATTACTACTTACGTATGGTAGAATGAATGAAATATCGTACGACGCCATTGGGCCACATGAGCTCTTTGTTTGTTGTTACCGTTTTTCGTGTGGAAGGTGGAAATTTGATGTCACCTTCTTGCTCCACACCTTCCTCAGGATTATCATATTGTGACCAGGCATCGACTGAAAATACCACGTATTTTTTCTTTTAAAATAAATTACTTGTGAATACATATGAATGAATCGTAGAAACTTCGACAATTAAGTTTTAAATGTGAAAAAGTTTTCCATGTTCAACTACCCGTACGGCAGAAATATTGCAGCAATATTGTTGCGATAAAAAAGACGGACATCGTCGTCTATAACATTGCTGCAATATTCCTACAATACATTCTGCTGAATGGGTGGTTTTTTGATTATACATAAATTATATTAGGCCTGCAAATTTGAATCAAGTCTGTTACAAAAAAGAGGGAGGTGATTCTTGTAGAATTTTTGACGCAGAATCCGAATCTGATATCCAAAATGGTCGATCACATCAGGAATTTTTGTAACAACAGGTTACATTTACAAAAAAGCCACTTTGGCCATTTTTGTGAATTTTGTTGGCTTACTAAAATCTTGTTTAGGAATAATGACATTGTTTCCAGTACATACATACAGTTACATACAATACCTTTCGCGTAGACAAAATAGACAAAATTAGTAACAGAACACATAGTTACGCTAGGTAAATGCTACATTGATAACCTGGGTTACTTATAAATAATATTCCTCACACAGCGATAGAAATAAGCAGTTAGTGGGAATATTTTAAGTAAAAATATCACTGGCCACTTTCAACCTTCGTTATGGACAGTTTAGCAATTAACTAATTAACTACTTATTGTATAAAAATGAGAAATAACAGTATGGTGTTTAAATTTCCTTAACAAATTCGGATATTTAACGATGCGTATGTCGTAGATGTTTTTTATTGACTGTAAATCAGAACAGACAACCACATCGAAGTGCCGTTAATACAACGTGTGCATGAACTCGGAAATCCCGAACGAATCGTGAAATTCGATTCCTGTTTGGAATGAATCTGATCGTTAACATCTTCGAAAAATTACATTATTCGATTCGGAAAGAAAAATAACCAGGAAAGTAATCTTGAATAACAAAACATATGAAAGTCATATGTTCAAAAGTAAAAAATACGCATTTTCCATTTGGTACTAATTTGTTGCTGGTACCATTTCCTTTTATTGTCTTTCTAGATGTTTTGCATGATATCCATTTATTTGCATCCATTTACTTGAATTAAATTAAACAAATATTATTTTGCTCTATATCATGTTTTGCTACAAAAAGATAATAAGATATCAATCTAAGAGATATATTTATCTGAAGAACATTAATCTACAATAAATTATTATGATGTTACTATTTAGTTTTTTTACAATAAATATGAAAGATAAATACAAAAAAATGCTTTTGTGTTTAACTAAAAAAATGTCGAATTATGCACAATTAATAATCAGATGTCTGTCTAACTCGTAACTATTTAATGTTTGTATTTTAAGAACAATTCAATAGTAAAAATTGTAACAAAATGTCTACTTTTAACGCTCTTCGTTCTGAAAGCAACGAAATTAAAGTTAAGTCAAGATCGATAGTTTCTAATCCCGTGATCAGAATCTCTCGGCGAGTTAAAAGAAAACAGTTATGATCATTTTTTTGCAAAAAATACCGATTCTTTCAAATTTTGTTTGCAAGAATCGCCTTTTTGACATTGGAAAGGGCGATATTGAGCACTGCAGAAGGTACCATTCGCGTATTTTTGCTCAGCCCTTTCTTTCCTCGGCGGAGTTTTTCCGAAAAAAAAAATCTCGGTTAATTGACCGTATAGCGGTCGAAAAACTGGAAAATTGCGATGAATAAGTAATTATCCTCATTTGTAAGTAATCTCATTATGAATCATTCATAAACACAAATGAGTTTCATACAATGGGGTTTTACCGATTTTTTGTGATTTTCACTCAATTTCCGAGAGAATGGAAAATTACAATTTGCAGATGCCACTTGAAGCAGCCATTTTGTGATTGAAAAAATCCGCCGGGAGAAGAAAGGGCTGAGCAAAAATACACTTTTAGTTTTTTTTTTGTTTTTTTTTTATTATTTTACGCCGACTTTTCTGAACCCATATGGGACTAAATCACGACGGGACCTACAGTTTAGAAAGGTGGAATCCGAACCACCTGAGCTTTGGCATTATTAGACACTTATAAACAAATACAGTGGTGTCCCGAAGACAGAACTTTTAGATACCTTCTGCAGTGGTCAGTATCTTCATTTTCCATGTCAAAAAACACGATTCTTACAAAGATACATTGACGAAATCGATATTTTGTTTTAAAAAATGATCATAACTTTCTTCTTTGAATTCGCCGCAGAATTCGAAAGAAGAGGTCCGAAATTATCAATCTTGACTTATATCAATTTTTGTTAACGGCATTTGGAACAAATGTTTCGTCTATTTTTTTTTGCTTTTTGGGGCGAAAAGGGTTGAATCAATATAAAACAAAAATGTTCTTAAAGTTTAAACCTTGCAAGTTGTGACTTGCTTCTTGGAGAAAAATATTTTCCCCCTTGAAAATTACGACTTTGCATGCAAGAGTAATCGATCGAAAATCGCCATTTTCAGACGTACGAAAATTTTTCCTGTGACAGTTCTCATGGTCAATCATTTTTCCGGGAAGAAAAAAGTTTAGGTGTTGAAAACCAAAGTCATGAACTGTCATAACTGTAAATTAGGTAACCTTAAATCAGTTAAATTAGTTAACATTTGAAAAATTTCAAATGGCCGAAATTAATGATTTTACTGCGAGCATCTTCCCGCTCGATGCAATTGCTATCGTTTCGTCCTTCATACACAATGTACTATTTCCCGACTGTCAAATATCATGATAATTGTTATTTAGGCAGAATGATGAAAGCTGATGTTGATACCGAAAGTGGCAGATGACCTGATTATACACCATCCGTCGTCGTGCGGTTCATCATATAAAATATCATCATTTATTATTTCTTTCTTCATTTATCATCGACTAATATCAATCACCATCCGAACCATTATTCAGGAATAAATGACACTTTCAGTAAGGTGATAAAAAGATAATTGTTTAACATATGATAAATCTTTACCATAAAGGTACCCAAATGTAATTTTGTCGTAAAAAATGTAGACATGTTTTTGTCACATCTTGGATTTAATGAGCCACTTTTAAATGCCACTCAAATTGACGCGTTTTTAACTGCATTCAATTTTGTTTTCTTATCCAGAAACTGAAAAAGAACGATTTTTGAAAATATCTCAGATGAATTTTACACATGTCTAAACTACGTATTTTATGTGACATTATTTACACAGCACGAAAAATAAACTGGTATGCGCTTGTCCAAAATATGAGACGGCGCATCCAGCTCCGTGTTTCAATTACATAGTTTAGTAAACTATTCACGAAACATTAATTTCCTAATGTAAACAGGTGGTTTGTATCGCGTGAAATGACCACTTCATCAAGCACTATTAGAGATTGGTCAAACCGCGCAGAACAGAACAATCAGTGATTCAAAACTTGAAACTAATGAAACATTCCTATTGTTCTCTTAGAAGGACTCACGTCTGTATGAGACTTCAGATTCATCGCCGGATGTACTCGTCCTTCTCGTGTCGGTGCAATCTGCATCCGTCGGTGCAACAGCGGCTCGTCGATAAATGTACGCAGCCGCGGTCTCCGGAACCTTCCGAGGATTCGACACCCGGAGGAGGGCAAGTCCGACGATTGCCCAAGAGAAGGTACGGACGACGGTAATCGTCGAGGGCATCCTTCCGAGACTGCGGCTCGAGGCGCGAAAAACTTCTCTGCGAGCGGCCACTTTTATTGATAACGAGACTTTACAGTCTCTCTGACGACTCGCACCTTGGCAGTCAACGATTTTCGAGTTCGTCACACGACTATCTGGAAAGTGATATTTTTTATAATCGAAGACATATAACTCAGAAAATTCATTTCAGAAGACAAATTTTTCTTATTTTGTATTTCACTTTCACTTTCTTATTCATATCTTTGATCATTCGATCAACGAGTTATTTTTCGAGTTGTGATAGATCTTTCATTAACACCAGTATTTTTTGCAAGGCCTACGTAGAAAGGTGATTCCCCTGGTCAAAATATTAGGGTACGTAAAGTGCACGAAAAAGCGCACTCGGTGTACACCGTACACTGAGAGAATTTGTCTAGTTAAAAGTCCCACACCGTCTAGTACTAATGGGATATACTTGCAATATGCGCAAAAGTTAAAAAGTGCCATACTGATATTAAAAGTGTCCATACTGACATTGAAAATGCGCCATACTTAATCTAGAAAGTCCCACTTTGTAAGGTAATTTTCAATACTATTATGGCACTTTTGCGCATATTTCAAGTATATCCCGTTAGAACTAGACAGTAGGGGACTTTTAACCGGAAAAATGCATGGTGTGAAGCTAAAAATATATGGATATTCGCATCGTATATAAAATCAGCCGACGATATCGATGCAGATAGGGAATTCCGAAAAATCGATATTGAACATGAGTTATGTAATGAACCGTATAAGAAAATTATGCAACATTGGGTTTATTAAAGAGTTACGTTTGATTTTAGTAAAGCTGTAACGATAAAAGACATTAGTTGTTCCCATTTTAGCTGACGCATCAGTTATGGTCTGCACACACTCAAGTTATGTTTAATCAGTTGATCATAATTACGAACCAATTATGAGATCTTTTAATTTGTTATCCTTACGAGTGCTTCACGAATTTTATGATCAAGTGTTTGCTTTTAAAATTGCTCATTATTGGTTTCATTGTGACGATATTTCATCTTTATTTAATTATCAATCTATTTTGTACAATTTCCGTGGCCTCAGAATCATCTTAGAGCCGTTTAATAATACGAACTATGGTTTTTATTCATCCGTTGATCGTTTGCGTCGTGTGTGGAACAGGGTTCCTTCTCAATTGCGTGACTGTAACTCTATTGGATTGTAATGTCGTACACTCTTATATTATACAAATATGTAAGTTTATATGTATTTCATTTCGGCAGTATGATTCCTGTGTTTTTCTAAATTATCTTAATGGTAGCTTTCCGACATCTTTGTATCAAGGGTCGCCGCACTGTGGTGTGGCCGAATTTAGTATGAACAAATTTTGTATTAGGACCATTTTGTTCTTTAAGGTGTCTATTTTAAGGAGCAATTTTCCTCCGTTCGTCAGTGATTGTAATTGATATAATATACGGGGTATTCCACGCCAAATCTACAAGCCGGTGACCCTCCCCACTTTTATGGCAATTTTTTGTATGGTTTCTCCATCGAAAAAAAGGACTTTTCAATTTTTGGGGATTTTTTCTACGTTATTTTTTTTTAATGACCTTGAAAGTGTAACAAAAAACGCCCATTCTGACAATTCTGCAAAAATTCACAAAATTTCGAAAAAATGAAACAAATTTGTTGAAAATGTTTCTGATGTAAAAAAATTGATGGGCAGGTCATTTGACGTCTAAATTAGGTGGAAATTTCGGTAAAATTTGAAAAGTAAATCGAAAAAAAATTTGAAAGATCGGCTTCGTGGCTCAGGTGGTTAACGCACTGGACTACGAAGTCGTAGGTCGTGAGTTCGATCCCCGTCTGGTGAACAAATTTTCTATTTCGTTTCCAAACAGCAGCTCGCTATTGGTAAGACGAGCCACGTTGTTTGTGTTTACGTTTCGAAAGTATTGTTTATCTGGCGGAAATCGACTCAAGACCGCTGCTGTACTTGGTGTAGGTTTCTGCAGTCCTACATTTCATACGATTCCGCCCGTTAATTAATAAAAAAAAAAAAAAAAAAAAAAAAAAAAAAAAAAAAAAAAAAATTTAAAATTGCTTCAAATACTAAGTCTTGCCAAAAACCTGCGAATATTTTGTATAAATATTCAAAAAATGGGTCTATTAAAAAGTATCGTACAGCAATCGATTGCAAGCAATTTTTTTTCTTTTTTTTAACCGAATTTGGTTCTTAAATGACCTACTCATCAATTTTACCATATTGGAAAAATGTTCAAAAAATTTGTTGGACTTTTTGGAAATTTTCTGAATTTTGGTAATTAAAAAGAAACATCACAGGTTGGTCGATTTTACGTGGAATGGCCCATATATACTTAAATAATTACAAACGGAAGGGTGTTATATTAAAAACGAGGCTACAACATGGCATTACACTTTCAAGGTCATTAAAAAAAATCGTAAAAAAAATCTAAAAAATTTGAGAGTACTTTGTTTCGGTGGAGAAACCATACAAAAAATTGCCATAAAAATCTGAAGTTGGGAGGATCACGGGCTTGTAGATTTGGCGTGAAATACCCCCTATATTATATCAATTACAATCACTGACGAACGGAGAGAAATTGCTTCTTAAAATAGACACCTTAAGGAACAAAATGGCCCTAATACAAAATTTGTTCATACTAAATTCGCTTCAAGTGGACTTTAATGCGTTTTTCGGCCGTTTGGCACCACTGTGCGCCGGCCCGTCTTTTTGCTAGTCGCCTAAACAAAAAATGGGCGGTATACGATTCATGGCTTAGAGACCCTGGGCTCTTTCGCGGTTGATGCCTTTACAATATCTTGAAAAGGACATTCTTTTTATGCATTTCCACCGTTTTCATTAATTTTGCGAGTATTAAGAAACATATAATTTGAAAAATCTTAGGGCATTTTAGTTGCACCAAATTGGCCGGTACAATCTTAGTATCCAATATTTTGTAAAATGCTCATTGGTAACCCAATAATCTTGAAGCCAAGTAAGAATCTTCATGTTACGTTCGATAGATCGAGACACCCACTGTATAAGAAACGGTCTTTAATTGTCGGGAGAGTATCAGGCAAGCATTTACTTTAAGGGGAATACCAGAAGATTCCATTGAAATAATGCTAGTTTCTCTAAATTCAAGTGCCATAAAACAATATGAGGTTGCTTTACGTATATTGTGGAAATTCTGTTAGGATAAAGAAATCAATCTTTTTGAAGTACCATTATCAAAGGTTCAATGAAGATGCAATATATGGGTCACTAAATACATACCGATCTGCAATAAGTTTGATCATGGGACCAAAAGGTTGTAGGGTCAGGATGTTGAAATGAGACGATTTTTCAAGGGCATAAGTAATATGAGACCAAGTTAATATTTCAAGATATTTTTGTGGTAAACCTTCGGAAAACGGGCATCCTCGTAAACAAAAATTGTGTTACACTATTTCGATGTATTTTTGCCTCCTGAAAACAAATATGATGATAAAACTTGGCGCTCTTTTGAATCTTGGCCGCTATTTTGAAAAAACAGCCAAACAACATGATTTTTTTTTTAGTTTTTTGCATTTATTTCAAACAAATACGACTCTGAGAAAAAAATGTTTCAAACAAAAATTGTAGAGCGGAAAATTTCGTTTTTTTATCCCAACGGTAAGGCTGCAAATGAGCGCCGAAAGTGCGTATAATGTGTTTCAGCAAGTTATACGTTGATAAAGTAGGTTCCCTTCAAAAAATTAAATCAGACGAAAGTTGTAGGAAGTGAACTCGGCTTTTTGATGATGCCCTTTGTTCACCCTCCTACCTGCATTTGGAGGTTAGTCCAGTATAAAAAGGGGGGTCTGGGGGCGGAGCCCTCCCAGCACGCCAGCACTCCCAAGGTTCACGCTTACTGTTGGGATAATGAAAAAAATGTAGAGAATTTTCCGCTCTACAATTTTTGTTTGAAACATTTTTTCGTCTGAGGTGTTTATTTGTTTGAGATAAATGCAAAAAATTTTAAAAAATCACGTTTTTTGGTTCTTTTATCAAAATAGCGTCCAAGATATTGCCGAGCGCCAATTTTTATCATCACATTCGTTTTCAGGAGACAAAAATACATCGAAATAGTGTAACACAATTTTATTTTACGAGGATGCCCGTTTTCCGAAGGTTTACCATTTTTGTAATAGAGAAGCTAAATTTGCTGTCAATAGTATCAATCAGAGTTAATTTATTCGTCAAAACATTGTTGATAAATTTCCCATTAAAAGAGATTTTATACCTGGTCGTGGAAAATAGTACGATCTAACTACAGAGGCGGTATTCCACTATAAGTCTTGATAGACTAACTTAAATCAATACAATATTATTACTATTCATCGTAAATTTCGTCCTCGTAAGTTGATATGTATATACAGTAGGCGAGAAGAACCTGTCGTGCGGCAGCTCCGGCAGTGCAGCACCTGTATTTTATTACTTATTTATTTACCTGACGTTATGAAACTGATATGGATATCTATAGTACTATAGTTTCATTAGATACTCATTTCTGAATAAACCCCGGACCGTTAACAGTTTCACAGGTTTTCAAAACACAGTGTGCGCACATAGTGAGGACCCTTTTCTAAAATTTGTTTCAAATTAACTGTTTATTATGTAAATTGAGGAAAGATCTTGATGATCCCATTTTACGTAGAAACTTAATTTCGGGCCTATATTTTATCATACAGAAGAATTTTTGGTTAAACAATGGACGACAATAAATTTCCTAAGTCATTTGCAAAATTGTAAAATCCCGTTATGCAGCACTCATATCCTCGGTTATGCAACACTAAAGAAAATTCTTTTGTCATTGTTAACATCAAATATCATCCCTATTGTTACAGTGAAGCAATTCTTATATCAAATTAAACAAAGTCACTGAATTTCGGTAAATGCAAACCATGTAAACAAAATTCAAATAAACACGAAATGCTTTGGATTAGAAAAATAAACAAAACACGCGGTTTCCATTTCTATAACATTCCCTATTGTATTCTATGTACCGACTTATTGAATAATATTAAAAACTTATAAATTTGGAATTTCTGTTGGTTTTACTCATATGTTTAAAGTTTAAGCAGATTTTTTTAAGTGCTGCACAACCGGGTTCAATTTTTTAATTCGCCAAAAAATGTATATCTTTCTAAAATTGATCGAACTTTCTATTAGTCCGGGAGCTCGCAACAAAATTCTTGTCAGATTTTTATGTGGACCATTTATAGTTTAAATCATCGCCATATATCCCCTGATTACGAAAACGCCCGTCAGCTGCCCCCAAGTCGGTGCGTTCCCGGTCAGTTGCCCCCAACCATGTCCAATGTTCGATTAAAAAATTCTGGATGGAATTTTATAGAGTTATGCTTTATTATGTGCAGAATACGAAAACAACAGTCAGCTGCTCGTGGGCTGGTGCATTTCTCCGAAAAACGCCATTTAAAAGTCACTTCAAAAAACAGAAATGGGAGGTTTATTTTAATATGCAGCATTTTTTAGCAATTCTGATATATATGTGAATGATTTTTTTTTAGTTTATTCTTGATTCGGTGTAGAATAGGGAATAATATGCTATCTTAGATGCCATAAGCTCGATAAATCTTATTTTAAGCCAAAATATCGTCTCAAAATCAGTTTTGCTCACTGAAAGCAAGACTTTAAGCCAAAACACGGGCAGAATTTAAGAAAATTAACGAAATTTCGGGCTGAAAATAAGCCTCTGCTGATGATGAATTTAAGATGTAACAATTTTAAGACTTATTTTTGTCTGTGTATATTAATTCTTCCAACTGAATCATGATCCCGTTTCAACAACATTTAGTATATTCAACTAAAAATACAGGTGAAATTATGCAACATTTGGTTGCTAACAGGCAGCCACATATTTAGCCAATATTACTAATTTTTTGTTTCAGAAATTTTGTTTCGTCCATCAGAATATCTGACCATCACCCTGAAATCGCTGAGAATAACGTTCGCGAAGACTCGGAAACATTTACACGAAGACTAATATACGGATAGAATTCAAACTCGATTGATATGATTTCTTCTGGAAATAATTTTTTGTTAGATGAACTGGGAATTCGGTTAAATATGCAAACACAAACAATATTCTCTGTTGAATTAACCTTTCTTTGGGTTGTATTTCCTTTAAAAAGGTAAGAATATATTTATTCCGAACTTTTTTTGTTTACTGTTAATTAATTGTAACACACTATCATAATTTCCCTTCACACTTTACACAGGCTTAGGACTGTCAGTGTTATATATTTATTTATAACTATTAAAAATAAATATAAAACACAGGCGTGTTTAAAAATATTGCTTTTATTTAGAGTCTTCTTTTCTCTGATTCTCGTTATTTTTACTTTTGCGCAATGTTTAAATGTGATGAATATTCTAATTTATTCATCGCATTCGTTGAGGTCCTTCATTACCCAGAATAATTACTGTCTATTTGCAGGTATATAGAGTCAAATTGTTATAATCCTAAAGAATAGGGATCTGCAGTAACAAAAAGTACCACGTGTTCCATCATATTCAAACAATTTTTTTAGTTTACAAAAAAAGAATATCGTATCAGAACACCTTTTTACAGGCTGATTGAAATTGTTAATTCGTACATTTTTCTATTAACTGGCAACGATTTTATACAGGTGCAAAGTAGTTTAGGTTTAATATTTAGAACATATGATATTTTAAGAAATTAGGATACCGATACACTTTGCACGAAAAAATATAAAACAATTAAAAACATGTAAAATAAAAGTCAATTTTCATCCAAATTTGGTCAGTATGCCATCGTTATGTTTACTGGGATAGAAATATATCGCCACCTCAGCGAATATTTCGGTATTTCAGCAATGCAGCAATGTAATAATGTATTTTTAGTTGAACTTGTTTGTTGTTGATTCGGTGTCATGATTCAGTTGGAAGAACTGGTATGTTATTCAATTAAAAATATTTAAATATTTAGGTACTAACCATCCATAACGTCGCCATATTTAGCTAATATTACTACATTTTTGTTTCTCGTTGAAATGCCACGGCTAGGCTTGCTATTATATAAGCTACCTCAGCTAATATTTCGTAGTATTTGTAAATCGATTGGCTAAAATAGCCAAAACATTTTTCAATCGTGTAATATTTAGCTTTAAAATAGTAGAGAATTTTCCTAGAATGAGACTGATACAAACGGGTAGTTTTCTACAATATTCTCAGTATTAAAAGTCGAACAACTTTTTGATACGCAGATTAGTTGTTCCTAACTGGTAGAAAATGCTGTTAGGTATACCTAAACTATAGTTTAGTTAAGCAGTCGGTGAACTTTTTATTTGGTATCTAAAATGTTTGTGATCCTCGGTGTGTTTGAAGACATCATCAAGTCTTCTTTAAGGATAGGACATATGTTGTCAATTTGACAAGTTTACGTCAAATCTGAGGTTAAGTTGTAAATTGCAATAAAAATAGTCATACATACAGACACACACTGGACACCAATAATTGTATTTCGCAACATATTTCGTGATAAAAGCTCGGCATGTATACATTCACTGCTTTATTTTATCGCGTAAATAAACAGCATCATACGAGTATGACTATATCGGGTAAGCCGCAACTGTCTCAGTGCCGGACTCCTAATCTCGATTTTGAGTACTCTTTTTAGGGTACCCTAGATTGACTACTCTGTTAGAAATAATTTTTCATTAGCTTTTAATGTCAAATTATGAATGTATTTTAATTTTGTTGGGATGTACTGGACTATTCATTTTCAAATAATGAAAGCTTAAATTTCATTAAGTTTTAATGCGCGTTTATGGATGTTTTTTATTTTTATTGAAATTGACAGGACTATTAATGTACTTGATCGCGAAAGAGCCTCTGTAAAATATGCCCGTTTTTCGTACCTCGAATATTGAAACTTTTTTTATGCCAATTGGTTACATATGATGACCCAATATTCCCTGCAAAATTTCAAAATGAGCATATGCGCCATTTCGGAAATATGAGGGGTCAAAGTTGACCATGTCCAATAAAAAGTGTACATCAATTTCACATTTATACTCGAATAATAATATTAAAAAACAATCAGACGATATGGTTCTTTACAGATTTTCGGCTGCTGATTACAAATCTGAAGTCAGATTTTAAAAATTCAAAATGGCGGATCCAATATGGCGGACGACTTTTTTGAAAATCGATGTAATTTGCCTAAAAATTATTACTCGGGGGTTTTTGGGGTCGCTGATTACGAATCTGAAGTCAGATTTTAAAAATTCAAAATGTCGGTTCCCATATGGCGGACGAGTTTTTTGAAAATCGATGTAATTTTCGTAAAAATTATTACTCGGGGGTTTTTGAGGTCGCTGGTTACGAATCTGAAGTCAGATTAAAAAAAAATTTTAACAAAGGCAAGATGCAATAATCCAATCAAGGCAAGATGTAATCCAACCGGCAAAGGTAAAATCGTATAATCCAACCAACTAAGGCAAGATGCAATAATCCAACCGGCAACGTTAGATTAGACTTCATCGACTACAAAAACCTTAAGCTGACGAGTTTCAAGCGAATTACATTAAATTTTTCAAAAGTCATCCGTTATATTGGACCTGCCGTTTTCAATTTTGAAAAACTAACATCCGATTCGTAATCAGCGACCCCAAAAACCCCCCGTGTAATAATTTTTAGGCAAATTACATCGATTTTCAAAAAAGTCGTCCGCCATATTGGATCCGCCATTTTGGATTTTTAAAATCTGACTTCGGATTTGTAATCAGCAGCCGAAAATCTGTAAAGAACCATATCGTCTGATTGTTTTTTAATATTATTATTCGAGTATAAATGTGAAATTGATGTACACTTTTTATTGGACATGGTCAACTTTGACCCCTCATATTTCCGAAACGGGGCATATGCTCACTTTGAAATTTTACAGGGAATATTGGGTCATCATATGTAACCAATTGGCATAAAAAAAGTTTCAATATTCGAGGTACGAAAAACGGGCATTTTTTGCATGGGGCTTAAAGAGGCTCTTTGTGTCAATAACGGATTCATAAAATATACTATGGAATTATGAAAGTACAAGTCATAAACAACGTCGTACCTGGTATGAACCGCGATATGTACTATAGTAAAAGTGCTCAGGGTTACCGATTACGGAGTCCAGGTAGCGCGCTCCATCGTTTTTTATCTTATTTCGTAGAACACGTGCTCCAGGTGTTTAAGGTCACCGATACGAAGTCCAGGTAGCGCGCTCCGTAGTTTTTGATCTTATCATGTAAAATACTTACTCCAGGTGCTTAGGATCGCCGATTACGCAGTCCAGGTTGAGTTATCCATAGTTTTTGGTCTTATCGTGCAGAAACATGTGTTCCGGATGTTTAAGGTCGTAACCTTAAACCTTAATACCTAAAATCATTAAATTTCATAGGCAAATTTGTAACAGTGTACCTGACAAGCACTGAGTTTTTACCATTAGAGATTATAAAATTGTTTGAAACGAATTTAGGTATTTCTTGGTGTGACGGTACGAAATTAAACAATGACGTAGTTTGTTTAAGATCCGTTTCGGCTACTAGTGTGTGGATTATACAGTTTAAAAAATGCGAGCTCAAAAGCGCAATATTCGAATTTTCGAAACGTATAGAGTGTGGTAGACTCGTCAAAATGAAGCCAGTTTGAAACTAAGTTACAAGTATGAATTAATCGTTTTCTAACAGGGGGCTTGTACTGCCGTCCGTTATATTTAAGTATGTGCTAGGTTACACTGCTAAATATGCTACCTAAACGCATAACTACATCTAGATATGCGGTTAGATTAGAAGATACTAAAATTCGTATTAATCGACGCACTTTAAAGATAAAAAAGATGATTGATTTTCTAAATGATATGTGGGTCGTTCTCCAAAAGTTGGAATTTTACGCGGCCCCTCGTGTTTTCTGCATTTTATTTTTATAAACGAGCAATACCGGCTCGATAAGAACGTATATTTACGACTTAATACAATGTGCAAGTAATAATATTCTGATATGGATAGTTTTTCATTCAAGAAAATCGTTTTTCAATCGGAAATTCTCAGTTTTCTGGCGTGTCCCAACCACAATTTTTGAACTATATTAATATGTTGTAAAATCCATATCGTAGGTAACAAAAAACTATACGGGTATTTGTAATTAACATATATTAGGCAAAGTAAATCCAATGACATTTATTAAATTAATGTATAATTTTTACAATAAAAATCTGGATTAATTTGTGCCCCCATTTTTCGTTCTCATTTTTCTGGCTGTATACTTTGTGCTATAAAATGCGCACACAAACACTTTATGCTTAAAATTTTCATAGAAATTAAGTGTTGGATAGGAAGTTCTGAAACGATCGTGTTTTGTTCAAATCTGATATCAGGTTTTAATAAATGTTGTGCTTTATGTCGGAGGATAACCTGCGAACCAGTCAATTTCTCAGTTTTCTGGTAAGTATTTTTGAATAATTACGCCTAATTTTCATTCAATATTTTTCACTAGAACTTTTAAGAATGTTGTTTTTAATCCATTGCTAAAGATGTAATACTTAAAAAATTCCTCCAATACGATTTTTTAACATAATAACCTGCAAATTCTCAGTATTCTGCCGTTCTCAGTTTTCTGGCGATATGAATGACTGAAAATTTTACAATAAATTAATGTCGAGAGCAATAAATATGCAAATGTCGATATTGTATAGAGGCCCTGGTGATGTTATAAGCATTTTCTATATTATTTTTAGTGTCGGACAGCGTCTGGGTGGATGCATCAACCAACGTCGATTCACACCAATAGGTAATTTTATATAAATAATATAAGCGGCCGAAATTTGTTACTCAGGGGTTTTCTGGGTCGCAAAAAATTCTAATTTTTTTTAAATTTTATTCGCTCTATTGGTCTTCTCACATACGAAAATAATGCAAAAGGCTAATTACGCAGTTTTTCAAATTTTGTTTTCGTGGTTATTTTTATTATATGATTAGTTCATTTTTATAACAATCTGAAATTATTTGCATTTACTTATTTCAGATGTCAAATATAGATATCGAAAAATGAAGACGAAGAAAAGCGTAAGGTATGAACAAAATCTACAGAAAAAAAAAGAGAGTGAGAAGGCACGTTACGAGGGAATAAAAAGTGATCCAGTTAAGCGAGCGGAATTGAAAGAAGCGAACAGATTAAGATATTTGAGAAAGAAAGAAGCGGGAGAGATTAAGTCAATATCGGAAATGTCGTCTTCGGAGAAAATAAAGATTCGTCAGAAATGGAGACAATATTCTGCTACATATTATGCGAAACAAACTGCCAAGAAGTTTTCAAATTCACCATCGGCTCGTGTAGTCGAGGCGAAGAAACGATCAACTAAACAACGAAGACAAAGAAATAAGGAAATTAAGAAGAAAGCATCTGTCATTACTCAACTCAAAAATAAATTGAAGGCGTATAAAAAAAAATTAATCGTCTCATAAAACCAAAAGAAGAAACACCGATAGATAAAATGATGAAATTGACTAAAGATCCTAGTACTAGAAAACAGGTTGCAAACATGGCATTATTTGGAGAAGTTGTAAATGAACAATTTTCGATTAATTATCCGAAATTGAAGACTTATCAAGAAAAAGACGTTGCACGCAAGCTACTATTTGGAAATGTTGTGAAGAAACATAAGGTATGGAAAATTAACAATCTAAAAAGTGTTATTACGTACAAAAAATTGTGGTATGTTCGAAAAAGAAAAACGCATAGCAAGACTTCTGTAAATCTCTTAAGAAAGACGATTGAAAACTTTTTAGAAGACGATAAACGTAGTCGTTTATGTGCGGGAAAACAAGAATTTATAACTAAAAATAAAATAAAAATGCAGAGACGTTACCTCTCTGATACGTTAAAGAATATGCATTAAGAATTTCTGAAAGAATTTACGAACATCGCCATAAGTTACTCCTCATTTGCAAAAATGAGACCATTTTGGATCGTAACTCCAAAAATTTCCGATAGGGATACATGTTTGTGTATTACTCATAGCAACATTCAATTATTAGTGACCGCTTTAAAGAATGCAAAAGTATTGAATCTGTCGAGTTATCAAAACGTATTACTTGCGCTATGCTGTGATAGATACGATGAAAAATGTTTGATGAGAGAATGTGAAATTTGTTTAAAAAATGCTTTACCTTTTAATGAGTATGTTGGAACAAAAGAAATTAGTTATAAACAATGGGTTTCTTCTAAAGAAAGTTTTACAGATCCAAAGACAAAACAACAAAAATTTGTTGTAAAACAAAAACAACAATTATTCGAAACGACAGTTGAGATTTTAATAAAAAGGTTGGAAAATGACTTGGTAAAATTGTTTAAACACGAAACAAATATTGTTCACCAGTATAATACTTTGAAAGCACTAAGAGTCACTTTCAGAAAAAGATGCTCTGATTCATATGGATTTTTCTGAAAACTACTGCACCAAATATCATGAAGAGATACAATCATTTCATTTTGGAGAATCACGAACTCAAATTTCTCTTCACACTGTTGTAGTTTACCACCAAAACTCTATAAAGTCTTACTGTACTAATTCATTGAATTTGTCGCATAATGTACCTGCAATTTGGGCTCACTTAAAGCCTATTTTAAATGACTTACCGTCGTCTATTGAGAACCTTCACTTTTTGAGCGATGGACCCGTCACCCAGTATAGAAATAAGCATATGCTTTTTGTCCTGGCTTGCAAAATGTCAGAACTGTGTCCAAAAATTAGAAATTGGACATGGAACTACCACGAAGCAGGTCACGGAAAAGGAGCACCAGATGGTATAGGTGCAGTATGTGAACGAACTGCTGACAGTGTTATTGCCGCTGGTGCAAACATAACAAGTATCGAAGAATTCAGCCGAACCATCCAAGAGAGATGTCCGAATATTTCAACATATATCATTACTGATAGGAATATTAAAGAAGCGGATAACTTGATTTTATTTGATCAGCCAAAATTAATTCCATTTAGTGGCACTCTCCAAATCCATCAAGTGGCAGGAAATTCATGTTTACCAAATAAGCTAATTGTGAAGTCTTTAAGCTGCTTTTGCAATGTTCAAGACTGTACGTCATGTACTCATTTTAGACTGGGCATAATTCAGTATCCAGAAGGGGATACTGAAGGGGTTCGAGCGGTGAAAAAGAACATTGAAAAGAAAGCTACCAAAAGAGTGCCAAAAAAGAGATGAGCTGCATAATGAATAGAATGTAATGATTGTTAAATATTAGTTAATGATATTCCATTTATAAATAGCTTACAAATTTTGAATATATGGATAAGAGTTATATTAAATAATTTCAAAAATACCCATATTTCGAGTTACATTTAATTTCAGTTATCATTTGTAATTTTGATCCGCCATATTGGATCCACCATATTGAATTTAGAAATTCTAAAATCTGATTCGTAATCAGCATCCTCAAACCCCATAATTACTCAATTTTCTTTAATTTCAGTTATTATTTTTAATTTTGATCCGCCATATTGGATCCGCCATATTGAATTTAGAAATTTTGCAATTTGATTCATAATCAGCACCCTCAAAAATCCCTAAATACTACATTTCATTTAATTTTAGTTATTATTTTTAATTTTGATTCGCCATATTGGATCCGCCATATTGAATTTCGAAATTCTGAGATGAAATTCGAATTCAGCGACCCTGAAAACGGTATAATAACTATTTTCAATTAAATGTGATACACTGTGCTAATTATGAGGCAAAATTTTCAAAAATTTGTTATTAAATATAGAATTAAACAAAAAGTATTTGTTAGATTGACTGGCCGTCACAGTGGCGTGAATGACAGTACTTTAGTAGTGCAATAAGCTAATACTAGTTCGTGAAGTCACCAGAAAAGTCTGGGGCCAAAAATGCTTTCAAATTATTCCAACTTTTGGAGAACGACCCATGTACCGCGGATTTAAAAACAGTGCTATCAAATCTTCTATCTAATGTATTAATTATAATTCTTGATGTAATCAAACAGCAACGTAATTGATTCAATATTATTTTTCTCTTATGGTTGTAACATTCATTTAGTTCATTATGAGGTAAAGTGAAAACAATAGAAATTTGATCCTGAACCATCAAATTCAAACATATGTTTAAAAGAAATTCTTGAAAGGTTTAATTATCATTCTATACTATAAACTCATTTCTATCTGCCGTGTTTTGTTAAAGATAGTATTTTGTTGAAAAATTTAACTGCACATTAATTGCACTTAGCATATAATTTTTAATTACACTTATATCAATGGTCCATTAGTTGCACGTTCATTCATTTTTATTTTAAGTTACAGCTACTGTTGTCTATTATGTTAACATTCAATTTTTCCAAATGAAAGATGCTTTTAGTGGCACTTAATATATAAAAAAATATAGTTGAGAAATATTAAACCATATTTCGAGATAATCTAACAAAAAACTATTTGCATAATAAGGAACAAAATTGCAAACAACAAAATTTTACATTTGTTAGTTATCCTATTTTTCATCATAAATGAATAAAATCTAATGTCATATTTGTTGTAGTGCCAAAAGTGATACCTGCCAACAAGCTAGGCATTTTATGTATCATTGTCAATTTTAGTCACTATTGAATATGCTGCGCATAGATTAAAAAGAAATATCTTACAATTGAATGTAGACTCACGACAATCATACAAGTGAAGTTCAAAACTTCATTCTTTTCGACGTCAATACTGAATCTCGATTATTAAAATCTGTGAGTAGTTTTTATCTATTCAAACATGGTCTTCTTATAGTTTGGAGTTCAGGAAATATGAATATGATAGTAAGAACTCAATATTTTGAGATTTTCAAGGTAATATGTATAGGACGTTGAATATCAACAACTTTCGCGGTTATTATGCGACAAATTCTGTTATTACTTTAAACTTTTGAAGCGTACATTTTCATTTGCACGGAAAATATCTGAAACATGTTACGCGGGGGTTTTCGGGGTCGCTGATCACGAATCTGACCTCAGATGTTCAAAATTCAAGATGGCGGATCCAAGATGGACCACAAAATTTAAAAAATGTTTTGATCGAGGTGAAAATGGGTACTTGAGAGTTTTCGGGATCGTAAATTACGAATCTAATCTTAGATTTTGAAAATTCAATATGACAGACAAAATGTAACAGTTTTCGAGGTCGTAAAAGAAGAACCATGAAATGTCAGCATTCGTGACCGCTTGTTGAATTGCTAAATTTTATCTTGAAAATGTAGCTTTATTCAGTATTCAATTTGATTTTGGTCAAATAACTTTTTACTTTTCGGACCGTCATGTTTAATTCGCTCGAAAACCCCAGAGTACCCCGTTTCACCTCGATCAAGTAAATTTTTACATTTCGGTCAGCCATCCTGGATCCGTCATTTTCAATTTTGAAAATCTGATGCCAGCCTTGTAATCAGCGATCCCGAAAACCCCCGAGTACTAAGTTTTGTCATATTTTAACGATGGTTTCTTTTCAGCACACATGCTTTGTTAAAAAACACGTAATTTAAAAATTTTTAAAAATGAATTACAAAAAGGTGTGAGTACAAAAAATCGTCACCGGTAACCTTGAAATCGCCGTAACGTGTATAAGTGGATCGCGTTTTAAAACAATGTGGCATTGTTGTTCATTTTTTCAACTCTGTAAGAAAGTGGTTAAATATGTTCCAACTATATGTTATAATTCATATAATCAGATTGGTTTAAATAAATATAATTATTTCAACAAATTTTTTTTTAGATTTACTATTTGTTTTTACCTATGAATAGCAAGAATATATTTAATGAGAACTTGTCAACATTTCCCCTCACACTTTACACAGGCTTAGGACTGTCAGTGTTATATATTTATTTATAATTATTAACAAATAAATATAAAACACAGGCGTGTTTAAAAATATTGTTTTTATTTAGAGTCTTCTTTTCTCCGATTCTCATTATTTTTACTTTTGCGCAATGTTTAAATGTGATGAATATTCTAATTTATTCATCACATTGGTTGAGGTCCTTCTTCAATAGAATGTCGCCTGGAGTATCTCCTTTGACATTTTTTATATCCTCGGTGCAGCCGTTTTCAAGGAGTAACTTTCCTGCCTCCTTGTTCTCCAAGATTACAGCCAAGTGTAATGGCGTATTCCCATCGTCGTCGGCTGCATCGAGGTCGGCACAGAACTCGATTAATAATTCCAAAATGGCTATCCCGGAATTGTAAATCGCCGCGTGGATCGGCGTTGATAGGTCCTGTCTTCTCTCGTTGACATCGGCGCCTTCTATTAGCAATTTTTTCACTTGGGCGAAATCTTCCCTAAAAACAGCGTCGTACAATTGGCACATTGTAATGTAATATCAGTCTTCTTCGGCTGTCGACTAGAAACTAAATTGTTTTGAGGCAATGAAGTGTCTGGCTATGAAGTTTTCAAAACAGTATTAGTGGATGGAGGGGCAAAATTTGGTTTCAGACGCACCGTGTCCCTTTTAATGGTCTGGTCTACTGATAAGCTTAACTACCTTCCCGGAACTTCCTTTAGAGAAAAACCTTCTAAATCTCTTTAAGTATTTGTTTTTCTTTACTAAATGGTTTACAGGTCATTACTAAACACGTGTGTGTTTAAAATTGCCTACACATGCCAAATTTCTTAATCAGATATCTAGTTCTGCAGTAAATGGGTTTTCCTAATGACTGTGGTGAAGTCTGAGATATCACAAGAAAATGAAAGTATTTCAGAAGTGATTTTCAACAAATTTTCATTTTTTGAATGCGCACAATTCAATTTTTAAACATTTATTTTGGGTTTTTGTTGTAAGCATCGAGTGTATGAAGTAAGAAGAAGTTTCAAATGCATTACTTACACGCATACTAAGTAAATGTCTAACATTACAGAAAACATTTCTGGGGTCCGTAACAATACGTACTATTAACTAAACTAAACTAGGTTAAACCTGTTATCGTTGGTTAAAAATTCCATTCCATAAACATATTCACTTTTGGCAAATTATTTGAACAAATTTTTGTATAAGTATTATCTTCACTTTAACCTGCTACTCTTCAATTTAACACTCCAATGTCATATATTAAAGCATACATTTATCAGATGTCTATAGTTTTACAGTAATCGTTTTTCTTAATGGCTGTGATGAAGTCTGAGATATTACAAGAGAATTATGAAGGTATTTCACGAGTGACTTTTAATAATTTGTCATTTTTGTAATACGCACAAATCAATCGCTCAATTGTGAAATATTTCTTTTTTAATCAACATTTTAGTTTTTTATTGTTAGCATTAAGTGTATGAACTAAGAAGAAGCTTCAAACGCATTACTCACACCGTTACATTAACCCTTAGTTCCGATGGTTATTTTAAAGCCTTTTCCTCCCATTACCTGGGTCAAATATGTCCTGCCGCTTGAAAATGCTTACCGTAGTGCAATTTATAAAGTACAATTTGAATTTTCTCTGGGTCAAAAACGACCCTGGAGTCGGATTAAGGTCGGATTAAGGGTTAAGTAAATATATATAATATTACAGAACAACTTTCTGGCGACACTAACATTATGTGCCATTACCTAAACTAAACTTGGTTAAACCTGTTATCGTTGATTAACAAATACCTTTCATAAACGTAGTACTTACATTTTCCAAATTATTTAACCCGTTTTTTATAAATATTATCTCTCTAATAGCACATGAACCTTACAACAAGGTTACAATAACCTTAAATTGTGAGGTTGTAACATTAGCTGGATGTTAAAAAAGCTTGTAATAACCTTACGTGCACCTTACATAATATGAAAACAATCGCCCAAATTCCTCCCAGTGACATTGTAGGATAAGGTTAATTTAAGGTTTGTTGACATTAACACAACATTATCAAAACCTACCAAACATTAATATAACCTTATATCAACAGGGTGTTAATATTAAGGTGATTCCAGTTGGGTCGGTCGATAAGGTAGTAATCTACGCTAATAAATGTAAATTATGGCATTATCGGGAGTTGCACCGTTTAAGTGCACGTTTGAACATGGGATCTTATGGAAACGGTGCAAAACGGTGTAACTCCCGATCATGCCATTACAAATTATTGAATAGATTTTTCAGAATTCAGGCTCTATATAATGTAAACTCTTACGATTTTATACAATCTCCTAAAAAACACCAAAGAAATTAATTGACCAAGAATTTTCCGAAAAAAGGAAAATCTCCGTCAATTTTCAATTTATGTCTTTAGTCTTTTTTAAAGAAATCATATAAAGTCATTAGAATTACCGTTATAGAGCCTGAAATTAGAAAAAATCGATTAAATAATTTTTAATTTACATTTGTTAGCGTACATTACTATCTTATTGGCTGACTTGACTGGAATCCTCTTATGTAATTTATTGTCCACCTGAAAAATAACCCACAATTTCGACAGATGTTTGATCAGCTAATCACTCAGATGAGTTCTGATATCTAATCATCTAACGTAATTTAAAAAAAGGTTTTTTTAATTAAACATGTTTTTTAATTAAAAATTTGAAATTTCTAAATTCTGTGATTTTTCAAAATCATGATTTTCAAGAACTGGTAGGTTATTCTACACGATATATATCCAATTTTGGAAATCCTAATGAAAAAAAATACCATAGTGAATTCACTTCCTAACATGTCTCTGCGTTTAGTACATCGTGATTTATATTTATGATGTTTAATAAGTTTCTTAAACCAAAATTAATGGAAAACCAGGCAATTAAAAGCAGTTTAGGTAAACAGTATTATTAAATTCATTAAAAATGCCTAGTAGTTATTAAATATCGTGAATTCATGTGTATAATAGTGAAAAAAATATTTACTATTCTTTAATAAATAATAATAGTAGTAGAATAATCTATTACATACAATCAGTTTCTTTTATAAACACCCACACAGTACTAAATAAATATTCGATAATTGTATTTCAAACAGTGATTTATTAAGTATATTAATACATTTTCTTGTCAACTTAAAATAGACTGAAACTAAACTAAAAATAATAATCGTAGGTACTTAGTAATACTCGCAACGATGACAAATACAAAAAATGTTTCCATGAAATCTATTTTATGTGATTTTTCATTCCAGGGATGTGTTGGGTTGCTTATTTTCGTTTCTCCTGAAAATAAAATATTATTTAGAATAAGAAATATTGTTATATTTTTTAATTGTTTTCTGAATGAATATAATAATATATTTCGATACAAAACGATCACATTCATATAAACATTTTCGCACATGCATCAAATATTATTTTTTGATATAGTATGCGTAAAGTATCGTTGAAAATAGATAAAAATAAGAAAAAGTGGCACTTTACGCACGGTAGTCTAAAAAATGATGTTTCATTTTTTAATCAGTGTTTATAAATAATGATACATACTCTACTCTCTGACGTCGCCACTTGGCATGAATCAACCAGCTCGAAGTTGTTTCAGCTATTTGATCATCTGTAGCTTCTGGTCGAATAGCTCGAACCCCTCCTGTTACATAAATTTTGCTTACTTTATGTCTTGATGACTAAATGGCACAATAATTTTGCTATCTGTTCAAAGCAACAAAATTTTCAAATTTTAGTTTCTACAAACAATGTTTTAAGACGCACAAACATTGGAAAAATTGTAATCTTTTTCTTACATATCATTTATGTAAGTCCAACTTAAAAATTATTCTATTTATGGCACTGCGCAATTAATAAATAAACAAATTTACGAAATTCGAAAAATGCGTTATTAAAAGCACACGATATTTTTCTTATTTGCGATAGTTCATATGAATTTACTGTTGTATTGAAACTTTTTCCATATGGGTGATTTTCATCTAAAGTTCAAATTTCGACGTCCAATTAAGATTTTAAAAAATAGTCTAATTTCTCACTTTTATTAATACACAATATACTCACATATTATAAATATGTTTATGTAACTCCGTACAATAAAGCGCACTTTCGTGCGCTTTTTTCTCCTTCGTTACATAAAATATTGTATGCTACACGTACGAAAGTGTATTCTCCTCGGATATGATTGCCGAACTCGCCTTCGGCGAGTTTCGGCAAACCTCACATCCTCGGATAAAACACTTTCGCACTAGTAGCATAATGTACTATTGTACTAAGTTATAGAAAAAATATATAGCGCGGGCACGCAGAATTTCAGGAATTGAACGGATTAACCAAAATTATTAGCCAGGGGACATTTCTATAAGGTTTATTGTCAAAGACAGATTTATTTTGCGGTAATTATATGTATATATACGTACAAAATGATAAATAAATGTATACATAAGTAAATAATTGTGTAATTGTAATTGAGTAGTCTGAAATGAATTCGTTTGTTTTATTTTGTAGAGAAAATAATAATAAAGATGAATTATACTAAGCTGACAGGGGAATTACATGACAATTTTTTAATATTTCCCGACTTTCACAATAAATAAATAATAAATTAATAAATTACTAAACGAGCGTTAAATTACCACATATAATTTAATAAGAAGCAGTTATTGCTTTCGAAGAAAAAGTATGCCAGACGAATTACAATAAAAAGTTTACGCGGCCAAATTCAATATTATATTTGATAAAACTATTATATTGTAGGGAATTCGAAATTGCATGTATACATTATTATCGCTAGTATTTCGGTGTAACTTCATGATATCGACTAAAATAAATAATTTACATGTAATGTATTTAACACTTCTATAGATAATATTAGTTCTACCAACATCGGCAAATAGGTCTACTAATATATTTCACTGTTGCCAACGTAAAACCAGCGAATACCTCGAAGTTTGTAACCTCATTTTTCTAAACTTGCGATTATAAGCCCCCTTGGGATTTCAGAGTGGAAAAAACGAAAGAAAGGGGCTTATATTCGGCTAATTCGATATAGGGGGCGTTCCACGCCAAATCGACAACGTATTTTTCAAAGGATGGACCCTTTTTAAAATTCTAAAAAAAATGTTCAATATATTATCTTTTTAGCAATATACAGTGGGACCTACCAATAGTACCCCCACGACTAGTAACAACCATGAATAGTACCCAGTTCGAAACTACGAATAATCACATTGAAGTTCTCCTTCCTACCCCCACTCCTCCGCATTGCGAGTCGCCGGAAACCGGCCAACCAACCAGCACGAAGTCATAGAACATGGTGGGGGAAAATATTCCAACCCTCCCGCGGGTACTATTCGTGGTTCTAACGGGATCGGCTTGCGCCGACTATGTGACTATTGGTAGGTCCCACTGTAGTTGAAATTTTGGTTATTGATCGGTTTTCCGTTTTTTATTTTTTATTTGTTTTTAAGTCTATGTTTTAATTGTAAAACGATCAATAGTCATAATTTCAACTATGTTGCTAGAAAGATAATATATTGAACATTTTTTATGAATTTTTTCAGAATTTTAAAATGGGTTCATCCTTCGGAAAATGTAAATTTTTCACGATTTTTTGCGATTTTACGATTTTTTAACCTCATTCTGTAATAATACGTGAAAGCGGATATTTTCACAAGAGAGCCCATAAAAAAACTACGAAAAACATGTGTTACCTTTAATTATTTTTCATTGCATTTTTGCGTTAAAATAAATTAAACGTTGCGAGTATAGAAAATTAAATTTTCTAAATGTACTCACAACTTTCACTACAGTCGAAATAAAAATATTGTATATGGTCAAGAATACTTCTTTTACATGTACTGACAGTAAAGAAATTATAAAATTAAAATGAAAAATTGTTTAAAAAAAAGTTGTCGATTTGGCGTGGAATGCCCCATATGTTAATAATTTCACCTTCTTGTAACAAAACTTTTATGAAATTTTATATTTTTACGACTTTTACTCATATAATTTGTAAATATTGTATATTGTCTCCGTCATATATTTTATTACTAATTTTGAACAAAAATGGCAATGTAATATTTCGTACACGAAGAGTAATAGACAGCGACACAGCGCCGCAGTTAATAATTGTAATACAGCGCGCTTCAAATTTATCATACCATTGAACTGCGAGGGAACCTCCACTTTTGTCCTTGTCATTTTATGTGAGAAACAAATACGAAAGTCGGGATTCCCTGCGTCGCGTCGTGAGTAGCGTCGGTAGCATGATGGCCAACACCTTAACGATATCGGGCACCTTGATACAGGGTGCCATGTCCATTATGTATCTAGTGTTCAGGGGCGCTGTACACAGACATCGAGTACTCGCATGCATCCTAGTGACATTCTACTATGTACATATATGCACTGTTAGCATATTTGGGCGGCCACACCATTTTGGCACCGTTTCCATAAGAGCCCATATAAAACTATGTACATACTACTACATAACCATACAAATTTGCATCGCTAAGGTGCAGATCCAGATATTTACATGGGCTCTTCTGGGGACGGCGCAAAAACGGTGCAAAAACGGTGCAACTGCCCGAACGCCATAAGTTATAATTACCTATTCTGAGAGTAGTAATTTTACTACTCTGAAAGTTGTAATTTTTACTACTTTGGAAGCTGTAAATTTACAAGATTAATGTAATTTTACTACTCTGGAAACTGTAAATTTACAAACTTGATGTTAATCTTACAATTTTCCTAGGGATTTTACTACTCTCAGAGTGGGTCTTACTGGTTACCTACCCTCAGAGTAGTAATTTTACAACGTGATTTTTTACAGTGATGCCATGAGAGTGCTCTCAGTGTCGCTACATATGTATGTATGTATGTATGTACATACATACTACAATTGGGTGCGGTGCCAACTTACCAAATATGTATTCCGGTTACTGTCGGGAACCCTGTATGTATATGTACCCCCAATGACCATCATGCTATCTCGCAGTTCAATGGCGTATGAATTTCGGGCGCGATGTTTCCAGTATATGTACCATGCGGTGTATATTTCTATTAAATATTGATTCGCACGAATACTCACTCTTCATAACTGTAAATAATCGTAGTGCACTAAACGTTTGTTTGTTGTTCCTTCGACCGAGAAAACTGTAATCTTCGGCAAGCTGATCACTGATTAGTCGCTTTAAAATATTGGGTATTATTTTTGTTGTATCAGTTCCCCCATTTTTCTTCAGTGTGTTAACCTGTGGGATAAGATTCCATGTATTAATAGATTATTCGATGAAAGGCCAGTGAAATTAAGGTTCTATGAATACTTTTATCATTGTCTATGTAATTCATCTCTTATGTCTAAGTAATTTTCATTTCTTAGGTTCGGATTCAGACTAGTAAATTCCAACTTAAGCTTGTTTTGAAATAGACATTATCCTCGATATCGAAGTTGTTATTTTGCAGCTCACGACTATGAATCCGAGCCTTAAAGTTACAATAGTATAGTGTAAAAAATCCAAAATGAAATAACCTACGCATAATGGTAATTTTACAAGCTCGTTGTAAATTCCCTACGCTTAATGTAGTAAATTTAAGTAACGAGCTTGTAAAATTACTGTTATACGCAAGTAAATTTACTACATTAAGCGTAGGAAAATTACAATGAGCTTGTAAAATTACCATAATACGTAGGTTATTTCATTATGGATTTTTTACAGTGATTATAGTTTATATATAAACTATAGTTAGTTCGATCAGGTGTCGTAGAGATAAACAATATTCTGTTTTTAAAAAGCGACTACAAAATTTGACCTAAAATTTTCAAATCGTATACAGCGAATAACTTGTATATATTAATGTCCTTTATATGTTTTCAGTATGGACAGTATGGATTATGAATACAAAGTATGAGTTATATAAACATTTCATTTCATGCAGGATTGTTGTATTGGTTAGGTTAAGTTTGTCAACTACATATAAAAATTATTGGGTACAAGTTTTATAATGATGATAAATATTCTTACCACTCTGTTTGAAAATATCGTATCCTTTAATAGAGCTTCAAATTCTGTCAGTTTTTTCGCATCTGCCAGTGGCAATCCATAATCTTCTAAGCATATATCTTCAGTCGGATTTTCTTCTAATAGATTTTGTCTTGAAACCATGGATGCTTCGAAATTTATCAATCTATTGTCTAGTGCCGTAATCTTAAAATGTAGCGACTCCAATTTTTTAACTACCAATTTCCGAAACTCTGTGAAGGTAAATTATTATTGTAATTTTACATGATGATATGAATTAACATAAACAATTAATAAAATAATTAAAAACACTTCAACATATAAAAGCAATTGCAATTCATAAATCTTACCATGTTCACCTGTTATCCATGCCTTCTCTTCGGCTCTTTCTTTATAATTCTCGGATAAAGCACTTTTTGAAGTATCGTTTTCATTCGAGACAATACTACGACGCTTTTCTGATCTCGAGTTATCGATTTCTGAGGAGTTGCATGCACTTCGTGAAGATAAAGAGCTCCAATGATATTCTGGGATATGAACTTCTGCTGTACTTTTCGTGTTATCGTACATTTTGCCTGAGAAAGGTGCTTTTGGAAAAGGAAGCAATTGCGAATTCTTATTACTTTCATCAGAATCACTACTGGTATCGGTTAATGGAGTGGTATTCTTTTTAGCCCGCAAACAGTTTGGTTTCATCTTTTCTTTTTGTTTTTTATTCGAATTAACATTTACATCACTTTCATCAAGTGTGAAGTCAGATTGATTCTCAGCCAAACGTAATTTTTCTTCTGCCTTTTCGAAGAAATCTGAAAATTAACAAAACATAAAATACAATTTTGCTTTCTTTAGTTATTACTAATAACACGCAATGCAAATGACATCATTGATGTCTAAACTTACTTGTTCTGTAGAAGACTTTTATAATGTCATAAACTTTCCACATTGAATTGTTTATATCTGGCATCACCTGTTTTAATGCAGCTTTATTTACTTTGGATAGATCTCGATATGTAGGATAATAACATTTTTTCTCTGAGTCATCCAACCAACATGTTGCCACAATTGCTAATCCATCAATAAATTCTACAACCGAGTAGGCTTTTTTTGATGCCATTTTTCAATTGTTGTTACGACGTTGCGAGTATAGCTACGATAAGTAAAAATAATGATAAAAATATTACCTTTCTTTACAATAATAAAGTGTAAATTTAGAATTATAATATACATACCGTACAATGTAAAATTACTTTGGTTAACTGAATTTGACTTTACGGAAAATCAAAAGAACAAATAATTAAAGAATAGAAATTAAAATACTCGAATTTCTCCTGTACAACACTTAAGTTGTCATACACGATTAATATGTATGTATTAGTGGACACACAACAATATGTTCATTACAGGGAATTTTCCACACTTTTCCTTCTATATCACAAACCGGCCATGCATTGAGCAATTGATGCTCGGTATTTCTGTTTACAAGACATATTTTTAAAAAGGATGATTTTAAAGGTTCAATGTACAGGTCATCTGTAACTGCTAATTTTGATCCAACTACAAAAAGTGTTTCATCTTTACTTTTAATGATATTTTTCACATCTATGTAATCACCATTTTTTAATATACAACAATTGTTATTAGAATCACTGCAGTTAAGAGTATATGATTGGTGACTTAATATTCTGTATTGCTCTTTAGTATCGACGGTTTGATGCAGAGGGCCACTAAAGTGCATATTTCTTAAGTGTTCTTTCGATTCTTTTGAATTACTAATGAGTGTATTAATATATTCTATTTCTCCTAAACGTCTCGAAACTTGTTGCAATGGTTTGTCACCTTTTCTTACAAATTTTTTAATTGTCGACATATAATTTTCAAAGCGGAAGGCGCTAAAATTATCCAAAACTCCGTACTTACGTACGTCCCCAACAAGATGGAGAAGATTGTGTACGTTAAAAGAAACATTGGCCTTGCCATATAAAGTTTTGAAGGTTTTAACGTAATGTTTCAGTAAATTATCCGCATATTGCAAGTTATCATTATTTTTGCACAAAACTTCGTTAGTTAATATAGATATGGCCACGTGGAGGCTTAAAAAATGTTGATACATATCATTATTAAGAACATTTTTTAAAACTACAGGTCCTACATATAAAAGGAATGTTCTAAATTCGGTAGCCTTCCATTGTTTATAATATTTAAGAGATCTAGGCCGTCTATTAAATTCTGATGGAACTGAGTTTTTAATAATTTTTAATAAATCAGAAATTTGTTTGCTAATTTCTTTGGCAACTCTTTTCGGAAAAACCCGTGATAACCATAATTTAAGTAGTTGTTTTACAACTCCTAAACAAACCAAGTGCATATAATCAATGGGAACACAAGATACCAATCCAAAATTATCAATTTCTTTTAAAATACTCTCGTCTTGCTGATAATCTCCTAAGTATACATTATTTGCCATCTCGACATCAGTACGAAGTCTTATGTTTTCATTGACTGCTGGAAAACAAACACGTCCATGCCATTCTCCTCTTATCCTACATTTTGTACAGCTATAAAAACCGGTATGACCTTTAACACATAGTACAAAAGATTTTGCTGGGGTATCGCATATCAACGCATCGACATCAAAATTAATTTGTACTCCATTTTCATCTAACCCTGAATTTAATATTTCTTTTATTTCATTTACAAATGGTCTTAAAAATTCATTGGCATGTTCAGGCTTAGAATAACCATAATATAAACCAGCAACATAAACTTTACGGCAAACATTTTCAGAAATTAGTACTGGCCAAAAAGAAGCAGTAGAGGACCTAGATATATTCATTCCGTCAATATTTAACAGCAATTTTATCGTCATATTATTGCTATTTTCTCCAATATCCTTTTTAATTCTTTTCAGTAAACTCTTTATATCAAAATGGCAGTACTGACCATTACCCATTGCAACAACATTGCTATTTCTTGGAGTTTTCAATAACGTTCTTGAATCTGATGGAAACAAAGTGTTTGTGTGCCTATTTAAAATATCTAATAGTGATGTCAGAGCAGAGTGGGTAATATTATGTTTCATCGACCACACAGCTATGTCATTAAGAAAAGTTTTTTCATCGTCATTTTCGCAAATTTCATTTATTTCAAAAGGTAAGTCATCGTTTGTACTGACTGCTGCGTCAGAACTTATTATTATATCTTCCTGTTGTAGAAAATGTAATCCTTCTGCTTTATTGTCATTTAATAAAGGTGAGTCCACAAATACATTGCACTCATTACTCGTGCTAATTGAATCTACTACACTGCAAAATGAAGTGGGTTCTGTTCGTAACAAAACGTCTGCATTTCTAGTAAATGAATATGAATCTGACTCTGACCTAGCTAAGTATCTAATATGACTTTTTGAATATATTTTGTTTTTCCGTCTTTTACTCATAGTCAATTTCAGATTTAAAACAAAATGTTTTAGGATGCACTTGGTACCAAGGCTTCTTTTCATTCGGTGCCTCCTATAATTCTAACGAGTTGACAATTACATAACATAATAAAAATTTATAACTTCTGTACAAAATCACAAAATTCTTGTTAAATTCTAGTTATATCTGAGTTAAAAGTCACAATTATACTAATATGAATAGCATTTTGATTTTGAATCGTAATTTTAAAAAAATAGTAATTAAACAAATTCACTTTAAAAAAATATGTAGGGAATATAAATTGAATTTGTTGCAAATTACGTATGAAAACGTAGAAATTAATTTTCATTGTTTGCAGTACGTTAATAAAAAAAAAAACTTTGTGTTAGGAAACTTTCCAATTTCAACTAAAGTTATCAACAGAGGCGCGCTTTAATATGTAAATTTTAGACCCGATTGCAAGAACTAAAGTCTTTAAAACGTATAGGTTTTTTTTTGTATTAAATTTCAAAACATTATGTGACCTTCAATAAAACATCTTTTCGCTCATGCAATACTCATGAAATAGTTGTAAAATGTTAATCTTTTCGAGTCAAAAATACAAAATTAACGACAATAGGGTAAATATATACAAGACAAATATTTACACAGATAAATATATTATGTAACTTACCAAATTTTTGTTTCGTTCAATTTAAAACGAAATGATACGCGAGCAGTAATCAAACGCACTGGACAAAAACGGCAATCAATCAAACCACGCTGCAGAAACATACAAATTGATAATTGATTTCGTATATACCATGGTCAAAGTCCAAAACTATCAAAAATCAATTTCTAAAACGTTTTTCAAACTTCTGTATGTTGCGAATGCTATTACTTGATCGTATCATCCGCGATACCGTGAGATTCAATATGGCGAAAACGGTGGAAGGAAATCACGTGACGAAGAGCGGCGCGCACAAAGAATTGATGACAATTACCGCGCCTGCGCGGAAAGCGTGTAAAGCAGGGGTATATATATAGTGGCCCCCCCAATATTTGCCTTCCCAATATTTGCCTTTAGGTCCCTCTCAATATTTGCCTCTCCCCTCGATTGCTGTTCCCCACCACTTCTCACAGCAGGCATCAACTGACAAACGCTTCTGGTTGACGCATGCGCATTTTCATTGTCTGGCGGCGGGGGAGACAAATTTCTTCCCCTCACTAGACAAATATTGGGGGGGGGGGGGGCGTTAGGAAAGGAGAGACAAAACGGACGAGGCAAATATTGGGGGGGGGGCGGACTACTGTATATACAGTGGGACCTCTCTTATTCTAACTAGAAAACTTTTTCAAGATGGCGCCGACCTTTCTCATTTTAATTTTCTCCTTACCCCCACTCACGTGCTTGTGTATGTATCGATATTAGCGTCGTAATACTTCAGAGTTGCTTTTCGCACGGTGGTAGGGGAAAGACTTGAGGGGAAGCGATTAGAATAAGAGAGGCTGAACACTTAGAATAAGAAGGGTACTTAGAATAAGCGAGGTTACAATAAGAGAGGTCCTACTGTATATATCAGTGATCAACAATATTAATGCAGGTATATCAATTAATGTACAGTGATCTGGCCGATCTCTGAAGCATGTATGGACAAAAGTACTAATCGCATAAAATGAACAAAATTGTTACAATATGTTATATTCGATTTTCTCCCCATTTGAGTAGTATCTTTTTTTTACCGCGAGTTGTCGCTTCCGTATTTATACCTTCTAAGACGAATTATTGGCAACAACATTAAATTAAACTTAATAGTATATTATGTGGATATTTCAGTAATGTTATAGATTAATCTTTATTGTAAAATTAGTGGCATATTATATTAACATTACACATTAAGGTAAATTTCTGGAAACCTTTTATTAATGTTATGGCAATGTTTCGTTTTAACCTTTAACGTTGTAACCTTCCTGTAACATTAACTCAAGGTTCGGTGCTATTAGGGCTTTATTTGAACCCGTTACTCTTGAATTTAACACATTGATGTAATATATTAAAGCAACAATTACGATCGCCTCGAGGGGGCACAGAAAATTTAATAGTTTCTTTAATTGTTTATAATGTGAAATGAAATGGTTATTTGAAACTATGTTTGAATTTATGTTTTACCAAATATGATCTTGCATATAACCAAAATCAACAAACTTTAGTTCAGAACCAAAAACAGATAGTTTCTATTTTTTATGCACATTGCATTTTCAATTTCGAGGTCTACAAAAATTGTGTTCTTGTGGCTCGAATGCGTAAGGAGTATTAAATACAATAGGATTATGACGTCCATTTGCTATGTACAACTATAATGTACAAAAAATGATCATGTTTATCGGATATCATTAAATAATTATAATATTGACAAATATTAACAGAGATGTATGTATTGTTAATCGCGTGGTTCATTGTAGTCGTCAATGTGCCGGTTAATGTCTTCAAAAAGACAATTCTTTTTTTTTATCGACATAATTCTAAAAAACATATGTTTAAAGTTTAGTGCAACTTAAAGCATCTTTCATTCCAATAATCGATTGTTGACATAATAGATAATAGTGCTGTAAATTAAGAAAAATATGAAAGAAGAATCAAATAAGGATCGCTGATAAGTATTATTAAAAATTATGTAATTCGTGCAATGAACATACCTTATAATAATTTTTTGAACCATCGTGTACAAAAATCGGCAGATAGAAAATACTTTGTCATATAGAATGATAGTTAAACCTTTCAATGTCTTCTTTTGGGCATTTCTTTTTAAAAAATTGCCATAAATATCAATTATTTTCGGTGTATCTCATAACGAATAGAACAAAAGTTACAGCTATAAGAGAAGAATAATATGAAGTCAACTATATTTCTGTTTGAGTATATTAAGAATTATATTTCATTAATTTGATACAAGATTTTATAGTAGGTACAGATTGTTTATATGAAAGTGTAATTTAATGCTGAATTTCAGGAAATTTGGTTTAGCATACTGGTTTTAGGTGTGGGGGAACTTTTTCTTAAGGGTTAAATCAAACTAGTTTAGATTTACCATACGAAAACCAAGAAATCGGGATATTGATATATAATCAATACGAAATAAATATAAAATAATTATAAACGTGCAAAATAAAAGTAAATTCTTTGAATTTTTGCCTGCATATACCATTGTTATCTTCAACAGGAATGAAAACATTTCGCAACCTCAGTGAATATTTTACTATCTTAGTGAAGTATCATAGCTGGACCTGTTAATATAATCGCTGACGTAGGAATTATTTTATAGTAGAGTCATTCCATATCAACAATATCGAAGTTGTGGTCGATATCGCAGAATTCAACGAAAATGAAATATTTGATAGGTATAGGCGTGGAAAATAACGTGGTAAAATATTTTTCCAACATTTTCAAAATGGCGGCCGTGAGGTCATATTCACTGAATTTCTTTAAATTACGATATCTATTTTTCTAATTATCGCATTTATATGGGACTACGCGCATTTTGTTCACAAAAATGAGTACTTTTATCTAAAAATAAGAAAATTTTTTTTCTTCTTAATTTGACCAAAAAACAGTCCAAAAAAATAAAAGTACTAATTATTTTATTTCTGAAGTAAATTGACATTAGTCCCGAAACAAGTGCTTCTCCTAGATACTTGTTATAAAAGTACAATATTAAATTTGTGAAAGTATCAATTTTAAGGGCCGATCTTTTTGACAATGGTCTATTCTACACGATTTTTTAAACTCGGTCTATTGTACCCTATTCGTTTACACATCAACCAGTTGTACAAAATAATATGTATAATATATTCTCTCTCAATTGGTAACATTAAAAATTCATTCATTCTCAGCGAATAGCCACTGATTGCCATAGTGAAAAAGGGGCTACTGACAGTAATACTACCCAAGTGATAATCACCGATTTTTCTGAAATTAAGATACGTTATAGAACACGAAAAATAAAGAGACACGTATTTTTTTTATCGGCGGAAGAACATTTTTAAGGGGTGAAACGCCCCCCCCCCCAAATTGGGGGAAAAATGAAAAAATCACGATTGCTTTGAGACCAGTGAAGCGATTTTAATGAAATTTGGTATGAAAGTATCTTTGGGTGCAACACGAAAATAGGCCTAGATATTTTTAAGGTGGGGTGAAAATTAGAGGGTGAACTACCCCTAAAATAACAAATTTTATGCTGTGGAATTTTAGTATTGACCTGATCGCGTTGTAATTTGTATGAAAACTTCAAGACGTAAGGTAATAAAGGAACGAGTGTTTTATATCTATAATTTTTCTAATATATAATTTTAATAATTTTTAAAAATTTTTGTCAGTTACTTTTTATATTTTTTTGTTTGATTTTGTTTAATAATTTTAGTCTTTTTTTGTTTTTTCTCGTTACGACACATATTGTTTACAGTAGCGAGGAGAGTGGTTGACGGAAACTCCAAAAAAGTGATCGATGCACATAGATTTTATGCACCAAGCATATTTGATTATTGCAATAGCCTCACAAAAATCGCAATTGGTACCGCAACCTTTCAAACAGAATTCGACGGGCGTTAAACATTTTTCTGGTCGCTCATTTATATATCCACTTTTCCACCAAGCGTATTTAAAGACGTTTATAAATCTTGGGGACGAAAATTGATTATGTATCAATGATTGAATTTTTAAAATGTTATTCCGTAAGTGTAGATTAACGCCGTAATCATATAATAATAGGTCGGAAAATTGTTTCAAAAAATTTTTCCATGGCCGAAACGTGTAAACGTCAAGCGGTTGCACAAATCCTGTCGCTCCAGCGGGGATTGTCAAAATCTTATCTGATTTTTTACCTTTATCGATAGCATAAAAATTGGTATCTTTTTGCCTTTTCCATGAATCTAACAGAAGTACAGATTCTTTATTAGTGTTTGTGCAGAAACAAATCCTCATACCATCTCATTGCAAGTTCCGATGGCGAAGACAACTATATTTTCTGCTTTATAAATTGTTTTTTCGACACTTGGTCGAAATTTTCCTTTTAGCTCCTGCAAAACTATCAATAAAGGAGATTTTAACTCTCCGCTTGCTGAAATAATGGGTTGAATAGCGTAGCTTTGAGTTAACGAATTTAGAGATTGTGCTAGGCATTCGACCTTTAATGTACCTTTAAATGATAAGGTACGACCAGCATGAGTCTCTAAATTAAATGCCAATTGATCCGAATTAAATACGTTTTCCACGCCTACGATTTGCATTTCTGATTTGACTTTCGCAACATATTGATCAGAATTTTGAATTATATATATATTATATATATATATATATATATATATATATATATATTATATATATATATATATATAAATACATAAATTAAAAAAAAATTATAGATATAAAACACTCGTTCCTTTATTACCTTACTTCTTGAAGTTTTCATACAAATTACAACGCGATCAGGTCAATACTAAAATTCCACAGCATAAAATTTGTTATTTTAGGGGTAGTTCACCCTCTAATTTTCACCCCACCTTAAAAATATCTAGGCCTATTTTCGTGTTGCACCGAAAGATACTTTCATACCAAATTTCATTAAAATCGCTTCACTGGTCTCAAAGCAATCGTGATTTTTTCATTTTTCCCCCAATTTGGGGGGGGGGGCGTTTCACCCCTTAAAAATGTTTTTCCGCCGAGAAAAAAAATACGTGGCTCTTCATTTTTCGTGTTCTATAACATATCTCAATTTCAGAAAAATCGGTGATTATCACTTGGGTAGTGTTACTTGTGAGAAGCAGTGAAATTTCTCTGTTTTAGCAAGTGTAATTAAGTTTCTTTATGAGACAATCAAAATGATTCGCTGCTGGATATCAATAAAACTTTAACGCGAAACAATGAAATTCGTTCGCCGTTATGCTGTGAATACGATTAAAGTGACTGACCTAGCTGTGAGTATTCATTCATTGATTGAAATAGTGAGTTTTTCACTGTTTCTAATTGAGAGAATTGTATTCACGGGTTGAACAATAGGTTGGTGTATACTGTTAAAAAACACATTACATTTAATGAACATATGTTGGAAGCACATTTCAATTCCGGCATTAAACGACTTATAAAGTTAAACCTTAAATTCAATGTGCACTGTAAAAAATGTCATGAAATTTAATGTACATTTGGTGTACACTAGTACATTACATTTAGTGTAACCGTACATCAAATTAATATTTGGGTACATTTAAATGAAATTCAATGGACGTTTCTGAAATGTAATGCTTAAGTGCATGAATTTTGAGAATCTTTTCACGGAATTTCAATTCAGTTATGAAAAATTGATTTATATACGTTTTCTGTATAACAAAATTACGGCATATTTCTCATCCCATTTAGTGCAAATGTGCATATATTTGAGGAGTACATTGTTGGAATGTAACATCCCTCAAATGTTATAAAATACTCAATAAAAATGTTCTCCGTGCATACATTAATATATGTATATATAACAAATTGTACAATATTCAAATTATTGTAGGATGATAATAATTTCTTCGTCATGGAGGCTTTACGGATATGTGTCTAGTACCCCTACAACTATCCCTCGTCATATGAAATCCCTGGTAGAAATTGAAATCAGGCTGCTCTGGTAATTGGCCAGTAATTACTTCGACCCAGACTAAGTCTGGACGAAGTATTGAATTTGGTCACTTCGGGCAAAAAAATTACCCTATAGTTTTTCATCAAATGTCGACGTTTCGGACCCTAAGGAACCCAAAGCAACAATAAAAAAATTGGTGTCCGTTAGGTTGTACGTCCGTCCGTCCGTCCGTGGGCAAAATTTTGTATACGCGATATCTCGCGACTGGCAGGGCGAAACTAAAAAGTACAAACGGATTTGGGTTTCTCTTGGCCAAACTTAGATCTGATTAGTTTTTGGAGACAATGCATACTAGATTATGGGGAGGTTTAACAAAAAAACGCTCAAAAAACACGTTTTTCCATTTTTTAACAAAAAATACAAATCGTACAAAATAATGTTTCAAACAAAAAATATAGAACATCGAATTCTCTACAAAAAAGGTTTTATTCATTTCTTCTTAAAATCAGCGATAATGCCGTAAAAAGCAAATTAACATAAATTGTACATACACATATACAATATGTATGTATATTATATACGTTACATGAAAAACAGAGACACAGAGGAAGCAGGGGTGTGAGGCGGGTATCGGGGGGGGGGGGGGGGGGGGGGGGGGTAACTTTAAAAATTAAATTTTATTTTAGTATAAAACTTTCATTCATTTTTGTTTTTTTAAGCACCAGTGTGAACAAGACGTGCTCATTTATGAGTGCTTCGGCTGATCTGCGGTCGGGGTCGAAGTTTTGAAAATGCTCATTTTCAATTTTAATATAGGGTGAATATGCCAATGAATGGACGATTTTCTACATATTTCTATTTCTTATGAATGTATGATGCACAACATGCAACAAAATACATATTTTTATGTTCTTTGAACATTCAAAACAATATTTACAGTACTATTGATCTTCCAGTGTTTATAATTTTGTAAAACCAAAGCAAAGTTTTAAAGCCATCCAAAACTGGTACTGAAAACGTCCCATTTGATTTAACCCGTCTATCCATTGGGGTTTAGCGGATTTTTTTACAAACGTATGAAGACGAGGTTAATAATTAAATAAAATCAAAGGTTGAACTACACGGTCATAAAGAGCAGATTCTAATGGTGGTATAATAATTAAATTTTCATAAAAGGATTCAAAAGTTACAAACGATCAAAGTGTGAAAAAAGCTTAACCGTCCATTCATTGGCATATTCACCCTATTTAAGGAACAAGATATTGTTACAATATATGTATAGAAACTACTCGAACCTAACGATGCTAGAACTACCCTCTGCCTCCTTCTTTCCTGGCAGTGTTAAAATGGGAATATTCCCGGAAGCATCAGCCTTTCGTCAGGGAACTGCAATACGAATTTAGCCAAAATTGTAGGCACCCGGGTCGAAGGCATCTAGTTTTAAAAATTGTAGTTGTTATTTGATTTATATATATATATATATATATATATATATATATATATATATATATATATATATATATATATATAGTTGTTATTTGATTATAATATAATATCATTAAATTATAACAATATGAAAGCTATCTAATAATATTATGTAACAAGTATTTCTATTAATTGAAATAATATTAAAATGAATAACCCTTTGTCCATCAATTCCCTAAAAATTGTCTTTGAACTGATTAACTACGTAATGTAGAACAACCGACGATTAATGTGCAAAAATAACGTTAAAGATAACGTTGCGGTTTAATTTGTTAGGAATGAACCATACAAAATTCTGTAAAATTATATAAAATTATTCATGTTCATATAATATTATACCAGAAATGATTTATGATCTTGGATGTTCATACAAGACCATGCATATTTATACATGTAATCACATATAAGAATTTATAGTGAAACATGAAAGTATATACGATCTTTCATGATAATGTATGCCCATGTACTTATTTAAATAACATGCTGATACAAGACCATATCTACACCAGTCTGGTAACATATACGATCATGTATAATAATGCATGTCCATATACTGATTTAAATGATACAACAATGGCTCATAGACCATGTCTGCACTAATTCGATAGAATATATGATCACATATGAGAATATATGCCAATCTATCAGACCTGAATATAGCTCGTTTTCTTTCATACATGAGCATATACATTTATGTATGGCCTAATGTAAAATGTCATAATCTTTTCTGTTTGGAAGTGTTAAATAATAATGTACATTTTTACAGAGAAAATACATATAATTTTAGTGCATATATGACGTATAACAAATTACAAAATGTTAGATAATAAATTTGGGGGTTTACACAGATAATATTACATATAACTTATATCACTAACGTTTATTAGTATTAATTCATTACTTTCATTCACAGGTAAAATGTGCTTCATTTTTTCCACAGTTTCGCCATGGTAAATAATATTTAAATGATCAATTAAATATGGGCGAATACAAAAATACAAATTGCCTTGCGATGAACAAAAGAACCTTATCGTGCCGTATAAACTGGAATTATCAGGAAATTTGACGTGAACTGAATAGCTGTTGGTTTTAATTTTTAAGAGTTCAGTTCTTTAAGAATCCCAACACTCCAAGGAGTAAAATGTGATTTTTAAACCCCGACTGACGAAAGAAAATTTAGGTCATACGTGCACAAAAACGCGCGTTTCCGTGTAAAGCGTGCGACATGAAACTTATTCAGCGCGTGTGCCTTTTGGGGACCCTCGGGCGCTTTTCGCGTTTTTGAGCCCGTTTCTCTTTTTCGCGATTTCACCCCCGCCGTGTACTTCACGAAATTATAAAGGCCCAGTTTTTATGTACAGGTCTGACAAAAAATATCGTGTATATCACGAGCGAGAGTCAAGTAATCGGAGACGAGCCCTTCGTTTCCGACCTTGGGGTCAGGACTCCCATCATTCCCCCTCATCATCCTTACGTGCCTATCTGCAATCCCTTCCTTTGCGCCCAAGATATATAATATACTATTTCTGTTAAATTCTCAGACTTCACACTCATTAGGAAAAACCATTTACTGTAAAACTATACATCGGATTAAGAAATTTGGAATGTGCAGGTAATTTTAAATACCCATGTGTTCAGTGATAACTTGTAAACAATTTACTTGTTTAGTTGTTTACTTGGTTTTTTCGTTAAATTACAAAATTTGTTATTAAAAAAAAAGGAAGAAAAAAAGGTATGTATTAATAACGGATTGATTAAGTATAATAAAGATTTCACCCTGATACAAGAACGCGCGCGTCAATCTCACACAAATACATACAAAAAAATAATTACACTTGCTCACGCTTCTCCTGCAAATGCGCATCCTCCTTATTCATTGCATTTTCAACCTTGTCGTGGCTGGTCTTCGATTCAATCCGCATACCCTTTGCTGTTCAGGGATCTCGCCTTGCTCACCCTTGGTCACCATCAGACGAAATTGTTCCCCATTTGCATAAAACGATCATCAATGGTTGTGAGTTAGTCATACAGGATGAGATTTTTTCGATAAAAAAATGCATAGGCTTACGTACCTTAGCATTTTCCGAAGGGCAAATGCTTCTCACAGCCCGGCACGGGGCACCCTTCGGTTTGGGCGAGCTCCTCAAAAATCAGTATCCCACCATGGGTTTCAAAATTCCCCGTGCACCACGTCCAAAATGATGGTTGCCGGCGTCGAGGATGGTCCACGTGGCGGATTTCGATGCCCACTGAATGGAGCAAAGTACTGGAATACGTCTGCTCCGGGACGTGTCTAGAATCGCAAGACTGCACTTCGGTACCGATCGCGCACACCGAATATGTACATTCCCACTCTCAACTAATTTTGGGCAATTATATACATATACACAACAAATACATATATACACACATACATCTATCAATATACATACGTGACAACGTCTCGTTACAAACTTGTAAACCTTTTAGTAAAGAAAAACAAATATATCAAGAAAGATAGAAAGGTTTTCTAATAAAGACGTTCCGGAAAGGTAATTAAGCAGTAGACCAGAGCAATGAAAGACAGGGTGCGTAGGTAAACAAATTTTGCTCCTCTTATTTAATTAGGTTACCTTGCAAAACTTAGAGGAAGACATTGTTTTTTAAGTTGTTTGGCATACCGAGACAAGCTTAACTGTAAGTTTTCGTACCGCTATAGATGGAGCTTCCGTCGGACTCTTGAAAAAAAACGAACAAAAAATCGCAGTCAGCAATAATTCGACTTCTAATGAAGCTTTTTCAACGCTTTTTGTGCCTATCATCGATATTTCTCGAGATATCTGCAGAAAACTAGAAAAATTAATCGAAAAATTGGTAAATTTATCTTAAATATCTCGTTTCCTTCGTAATGTATCAAAAAATGCCTTGTATGAATTGACAGGAATGAATTTAATACGATAGTGAGTATTAATAGAAAAATGTTTTCTTTAGACAAAAAAGTTCAAACCAGCAGCTAAGGTTGAGTTCTTGATGATTTCAAATCTTCAAAAGATGCTTAAATAAATAACCGAAGTAGTTGTTTGTTTGTCATCGTAGTTGAATATTGTATTGTTCTTATAAGTAAAGAATCCTTACAACACTGCGTAAAATTCCATGGCAATCATTCTGCCTTGGGCCTTTTCTTGAAGTAAGGGCAATTTTGAAAAACTGTACAACTAAGGATATGAATCATACTTCATATGTGGAAAACAAGGCGTTATGTAATTTTCTTTCTTAATGATGATATACTATTGTAATTATTTATTATCATTCGTATGTATATTGTACATTCAAAGTGTTAATTTTTGTTGATTATATTAATATAATATAATCTATTCATTTTTCAGTACTTTTTAAAAAAGAGCAGGTAATTTTGAATCATCAAGTGATATTTCAATGAATGAGTATTGGAGAGATGGTCAATAAACAAGAATGCAAGTTGATATAGTTACGGTTTCGGTCAATGTGATGAACATCTTCAGACATTTATTGACTATAAACAAAATCTTGTTTTACAAAAAGATGAAAAGATTGTATTATTCTATTGTGTGTGAACTTACATAGATTTGGTGACCTGGCAAATTATTGTGCCGAATGCCTAGATTACATCGAGCAAGTGCTGATCGAATTCTATTAAAGCAATTGAATTACATTCCTCACCCCATAATTGTCACCCTCCATAAGTGTTGTCTTTCTTATTCCATCCCTGATTGTAGTTCCAAAATATTCCGTAATTATTGAACAGCTTCTCCCTTTTAGGTGCACAGTAAGAAGAAACGCAATTACGGAGGGAGGACTATATCAATTATCCACTTAAATTGTTATAAAAAAAATTAATGGTTATAGTACGCACGTCTTAGATATTGACCGACATCGTTTAACACACAGTACACCTGAACATAGCAGATAGAAGCGCACACTTACAAACGTTTGTTCACAGTTAAAGTTAATGTTAAGGTATGGTATTTTATCCTACAGTTATCATAATCTGAGATTCGGTTAAATTTCTTATTTTATTAGTTAATATAACAATTTTAAATATTAATGTTGGGATCATTTCGTGCCATATTTGCGCGCTTACTGTTTCACCGAAACAGAGATATACAAACATACATACGCGCAGTCATTCGAGGTTCGGAGAATTTTTCGATGCACTGTTGACATGCTACGTCCAAAGACAGAATTTAATGAAAGATATACTAATAGTTAACGAACTCTCATTAAATGTTAAAATATACGAGTAACTTACAATAACATTGGTGTCACTCAGGAATGTACTGATGTTTTTATCTCAAAGTTACCTGTTGTTTTTTACTTAACTGTTACTGACTGTTAGAGCCTTTAAATTAGCTTGTATTAACTATTAGTAAATAATTTCTCTCAGTGGAGTAGCAACGGTTTATTCTAACCTACGCTGTCAACTGTGGCAATAATTATAATTTTGGTAGCGATCTTTGTGTGGGTTGTCAAAACATTGCAGACAAAAACTATTGTAAGTAGAAGAAATTGAAAATACATAAAGGTATATGCTTTTTCCCCCCCCCCACCCCCCCCCCCCCCCACCCCCCCCCCCCCCCACCCCCCCCCCCCCCCACCCCCCCCCCCCCCCACCCCCCCCCCCCCCCACCCCCCCCCCCCCCCACCCCCCCCCCCCCCCACCCCCCCCCCCCCCCACCCCCCCCCCCCCCCACCCCCCCCCCCCCCCACCCCCCCCCCCCCCCACCCCCCCCCCCCCCCACCCCCCCCCCCCCCCACCCCCCCCCCCCCCCACCCCCCCCCCCCCCCACCCCCCCCCCCCCCCACCCCCCCCCCCCCCCACCCCCCCCCCCCCCCACCCCCCCCCCCCCCCACCCCCCCCCCCCCCCACCCCCCCCCCCCCCCACCCCCCCCCCCCCCCACCCCCCCCCCCCCCCACCCCCCCCCCCCCCCACCCCCCCCCCCCCCCACCCCCCCCCCCCCCCACCCCCCCCCCCCCCCACCCCCCCCCCCCCCCACCCCCCCCCCCCCCCACCCCCCCCCCCCCCCACCCCCCCCAATCTCTTGAGCCAATACAGAAAACACATAGATTTTTAAGATTAATAATTTTAACGATATGCATTAACACGGACAACTTAGGCCATAGGATTAAAATATTATATTAACTGAACATGAAAAATGAAGTTAGAATTTAGTTTTTGAACTTCGCCATTAATTACTTGACTGAAACTGAGAAGAGAATTGTCCTTTTCAGAATTCTAACATACGTTCAAATCCTTGTTTTTTTGTTCCGTTAACTTTAGTGCCATACAATTTTCTTTTACTTCAAAAATTTCTCCTGACATCTAATAAAATATTGACGTTTAATAGGGGAGTTATATTCGAGCCGTCGTACAGCGCGGACGTAAATATTATGCGCTCGCAATGGCGTACGGACGAGATACGCGCTTTATTGATAAGTGGAAAGAAGGTGAAAGTTTCGGGTGCTGTCCTACTAAAGCCAAATCAAAAATATGTGTCTGCTTATACTGCAACAAAATACATCATCGAAGCTGTTTTTTAGTAAATAGTGAAAATGTGATAGATACTGTCCACGTATTGTGTTGCAATACAACTCAAACTTCAATTACAAGTGGAGATATATCTGAGAATGTAGATAATAATACTCTAAAAAATATAATTGTAAACCTTAAAAAAGATCTGCAGAAGGTTAAAGATGAAGTCACTCAAAGAAATCATGAAATTGAACTACTCAATGAAGAAAATGAAAAGCTGAAGAAACGGATGAGAAAACAAGATTATCGTAAAGATCAAAGTGTAAATGAGTCAATATATTTACCAAATAATGACAACGAATATAAATTATTACAACAGTTGAATACAGAAATAAAAGAAAATAGTGAACTGCTAAAAGATAAAGTAATGTTACTAGAAGAAAAAAATTCAAGATTAATAGAAGACCTGCAGAAATTTAAACTTGACAGTCAATTTTCTTACGCAAAAGTATTACAACGTAATGAAATTGATAAAAATAGAATATTAAAACTACCATCCATCAAGATTAAACCTAAAATAGTACAAGATTCTAAGGTTACTAAAGAAGATATCGTTAAAACTCTGAGAGTCACTGATATGGGTGCAGGTATAATGACAATGCGTGCAATACAAAATGGAGGAATTATAATAAAATGTGACAGTGTAAATAGTGTAAACAAGATTAAACAGCAAACAGAGGAAATTTTAAATAATAAATATGAAACGGAAATAGAAAAACTATACAGGGTGTCCGAAAAGTATGGAAACACTCAAATATCTCGGAAAATCGACATCGAATCGTAAAAGTAAAAATACACGTATTCAATGGTTTCAAGAGAGCTATCCAGTGACACCTAACACAACCCCCCACCCCCACCCGCTGGGGGTGATAGAGGGGGTAACTTAAAAATTTTAAATGGGAACCCCCAATTTTTATTGCAGATTTTGCTTCCTCAGAAAAAGTTACGTAAATTTTGCCTACCATTATAATTGTTTTTGTTGACAGATGGCGCTGTAATCAACGAAATTAAAAAATTATTCTAAAAAGTTTTAAAAATCTCGCGAAAAACACAACGGATCAAAAAAGTAAAAACACACGTATTTAATGGTTTCAAGAGAGCTATCCAGTGACACCTAACACGACCCCCCACCCCCACAGGCTGGGGGTGATGGAGGGGGAAACTTAAAAATTTTAAATGGGAACTCCCAAATTTTATTGCAGATTTCTCTTCTTCAGAAAAAGTTACGTAAATTTTACCTATTATAATTATTTTTGTTAACAGATGGAGCTGCAATCAGCGAACCACGTACCTGGAATAGCGGACCACGTTTCCAAAATTTTAAATGACGTCTTTTGCCTTTAAATATTTCAAAGTTCACCGATTCTTACCGCGAGGAGGTAGACGATTTTGAGAATCTTTTTTTTTTATTTTTGTATATTTTTTTTTTGTTTTTACCTTTTATTTGTTTTTTTTTTATTTTTTTAATTTTTTTTCTATTTTAAAGTTTAAATTTTCCTTCGCTTCTATTTTCTTTACTGGATTTTTAACATGTCTATGCCCACTAATTTATAAGATGTTCGAATTGAAGTCCTTCAGCAACTTGACAATATCCCAATCGTGCATAGAAGTTATCATAAACTTTTTGCAGCATTTCTTGAGATACTGTATTAGAACCTTGAATTATTTTTTCTTTCAACTCATCAATGTCTTTTGGTTTCGTTTCGTAGACCTTGTTCTTCAAGAAACCCCAGTAAAAATAGTCCAGAGGAGTTAGATCAGGTGACCTCGGTGGCCACTCGATCGAACCCCTCCTACCAATCCAACGTCGGGGGAAAATATTATTTAATAGATTGCGTACAATCAAACCAAAATGACAAGGAGCTCCATCCTGTTGAAACCAGACATTATCAAACGCTATACCAGCAATATTTCGTATTGCCGGTATAATCTGGTTATTTAACAAATTACAGTACCTTTCAGCCGTGAAATTCTCTTCAACGAAGAAAGGCCCAACAATTTGATTGCACAAAATGCCAGCCCAAACATTGATTTTCTGTGGATGTTGTGTGTGAGTATCTCTCATCCAATGAGGATTTTCGTCCGACCAATATCGTAGGTTGTGCCTATTAACTTCTCCACTCAACTGAAACGTAGCTTCATCAGAGAAGCATATCCAGAAAGGAAATAATTCATTTTCGTCACAACGTCTCATCATTTCCTCACAAAATTCTAATCTCCGATCGAAGTCATCTTCCGAAAGTTCTTGTACATATTTTATTTTATATGGATGGAACTTATTTGCTTTTAATATTTCATGGACAGACGATTTGCCGATACCAGTGGCTTGCGCAATCTTTCTTACCGAAGTATGGACGTCCTCAACGACACTTGCACAGACCGCTAAACTGTTGTCTTCGTTCGTGGACGTTTTTGGTCTTCCTGATTTTGGTCGATCATTGACAGAGCCAGTATCTTGAAACCGAGAAACAGTCTTACAAACAGTTGATTTGCAAATAGGTAGACGATCAGGATGGGTATCATTAAATTGGCGGACGACTTGTTCGTATGTTCTTTTTTTATCGCCGCATCCTCGCAGAATAAGGATTTCGATCCTTTCTTTTTGTGTCAAAGACATAGTATGCCAAATTACAACAGGAGGCAGAATACAGAATGTATCGAAATGGAAGAAATATGAAGCAAAGAATGAAGAAATAAAAGAAATATAAAAAATTAGAAGAAATTCAAATGTTAGAGAAACATTACATTAAGTATCAAATAGCGAGAACGAAGAGAATTGCGATTTTTTGCGGTACGAATTTGACCAAGTTTTCGACAAGAGTGACGCTCGCATGTGTAATTTTCACAAAGCTGAAAAATAACCGAGACCTTGACTCATTCAAACAATAGAGCTTAACTAATACTAAGACGTGCTGTTTTGATTTGGACGCTGACGATGTTCGATTATTGACTACTTTCTCTGTAACACTGGCAGTTGAAAAAATCGACCGAGTGTATGCAATGGGTTTCCGCAAGCGATACCTACAGTACTTTCACACAAGTATACAAAATCACAGTCATGCAAGAAAGCCATAACACCATATGCGGATTTGGTCACCATTTACGCTATTCGGATACACGACATTCACTTCCTCGTAGAATAAGGATGTCGATTCTTCATTTTTCTGTCAAAAACTTTGTATGCACAATTACAAGGGGGGAGCGAATAAAGAATTTTAATATCTGGAAGAAAAGGTAAGCAAATACATTAAAAAAAAACATAAAAAAATTTAATAGTGAAGAATAAAAAAAAGGTAAAAAACAGAAATCAAATAAAAAAAAAAGTAAAACAGAAGATTCTCAAAATCGTCTACCTCCTCGCGGTGAGAATCGGTAAACTAGAAATATTTAAAGGCAAAAGACGTTATTTAAAATTCTGAAAACGTGGTATGCTATTCCATGTACGTCAAGTTAAATATTTTTTAGTAATTTTTTAATTTCGCAGATTGCAGCTCCATCTGTTAACAAAAAAAATTATAATAGGTAAAATTTACGTAACTTTTTCTGAAGAAGAGAAATCTGCAATAAAATTTGGGAGTTCCCATTTAAAATTTTTAAGTTTCCCCCTCCATCACCCCCAGCCTGTGGGGGTGGGGGGTCGTGTTAGGTGTCACTGGATAGCTCTCTTGAAACCATTAAATACGTGTGTTTTTACTTTTTTGATCCGTTGTGTTTTTCGCGAGATTTTTAAAACTTTTTAGAATAATTTTTTAATTTCGTTGATTACAGCGCCATCTGTCAACAAAAACAATTATAATGGTAGGCAAAATTTACGTAACTTTTTCTGAGGAAGCAAAATCTGCAATAAAAATTGGGGGTTCCCATTTAAAATTTTGAAGTTACCCCCTCTATCACCCCCAGCGGGTGGGGGTGGGGGGTTGTGTTAGGTGTCACTGGATAGCTCTCTTGAAACCATTGAATACGTGTGTTTTTACTTTTTTGATCCGTTGTGTTTTTCGCGAGATTTTTAAAACTTTTTAGAATAATTTTTTAATTTCGTTGATTACAGCGCCATCTGTCAACAAAAACAATTATAATGGTAGGCAAAATTTACGTAACTTTTTCTGAGGAAGCAAAATCTGCAATAAAAATTGGGGGTTCCCATTTAAAATTTTTAAGTTACCCCCTCTATCACCCCCAGCGGGTGGGGGTGGGGGGTTGTGTTAGGTGTCACTGGATAGCTCTCTTGAAACCATTGAATACGTGTATTTTTACTTTTTCGATTCGATGTCGATTTTCCGAGATATTTGAGTGTTTCCATACTTTTCGGACACCCTGTATAACCCACAAATGAAAATTGTTAAAATAGACGATAAAATGACCAAAGAAGAGCTAGAAGTAGCTTTAAAAAAACAAAACAACCTGGAAGATCAAAAATATAATATTATTGTTAAACATATCTATGAAGTAAGGAAAAGTAAAACATACAATGCAATAATTGAGGTAAATGCTCTTGTGTACAAAACAATTACAAATTCAGGGAAAGTATTTATCAAATTTCAACGATGTCCTGTTTATGAATATTTCAATTTAAACAGATGTTTCAACTGTTGTGCCTATGGACACAGCGCAGCGAAATGTCAACGACCAACAAAATGTAAATATTGTGCAGGTGAACATAATTCAAAAGAATGCGAAAACATGACAAATCACAGGTGCACAAATTGTATAGAAAGTAACCAACAATATAAACAAAATAGAGATATCAGTCATTCAGCTGAAGATGAAACTAAGTGTGAAACATTCAAATTTAAGAAAAACTTTTTGTCTTTAAAATCGACTATCAAATAAAATGAATTCTACTATACAATTACTCCAGGAAAATGATTTTAGGATTAGCTGTAAAAATACTGCTACACATCAAGCATGCTTTAAAATACTTCAAAATAATGAAAATATAAACAACTTTCGTAGCATGCACATAAATATTAGAAGCCTAACAAACATTATAATGAGCTTTTAGCAATTATTGAAATTTACCACAATAATTTAGACATAATTGTATGCTCAGAAACGTGGACCATTGAAAAATCATCAATGTTCAGCATCGATGGGTACAAAATGATTTATAACAATTCTAATCTTAACCAAAATGATGGAGTGGTTGTCTATGTCAAGGAATCTTACAATAGTAATTCTTAAATCTTGACGTATGGTCGATTAAAAATAATTAAAACGTTAATAAAATCTTCTACGGGAAAGAACTTTGCAATTATGGGAGTTTATCGTTCACATGCACTGACAACAGAAGAGTTCATTGCCTCAATTGGTGAAGCTGTAAAGGCATCAACAGAAAAAGAAATATTATTAATCGGGGATTGTAATATTGACATTTTAACAGAAAATGAAAATGAACAGAAAGACGAATATCTAAATACATTGTACAATCATGGATTCCTAAATGGCATTAACAACTACACAAGAGTTACGGCGAATACAAAATCATGCATTGATCATGCTTTCATAAAAACCAGTGAAAATCCTGAACTAATAAAAACATTTATCATTAAATCAGTTACTACAGACCATTACCCAATTCTATCACTGTGGCCAATAGGAAAATCAGATATAAATTTGACATCGTCACATATAATAAATGAAGGTCATCAAATAACCCGCTAAACATGTAACGTAAATGAAACGTTACATGTTATCCCATTTATGGCAAAAACGTAACGTTTCGTAACAACTTCTTGATGCCGTTTACACGACGTTGCACAATATCTAAATACACAAAGCTAATGCGTAACATTACCAGAATGTCACTTTATAACAGTTTTAAAAACGTTTTATGGAATCGTTTCTGCAACGTCACAAAATCACCAAGGAAATTTAAAACGTCGCATTCAGGTTACTAACGTAACATTCATGTAATGTTACGAATGCAACGTTTCGTAGACATGATTTGTTGCATATCTTCTATCGTTTCGGCCGGTTCCATCTCAGACTTCGCCATCAAGATTCGGAAGCTTTCGAATGCAGCATTTATTTTCGTATATTAGCATGATTTACATGCAATCTTTTTCTTCTTATAGTTATTCTTTTTTCTGGTGCATAATATTATTTGCTATTATTAATTTTGTTCTTTTTATTTCTTATACGTGTGTAACTTAAATACATTGATGTCCATTAAATTCAATATTTTTTTTGTAATATTACTACAAAAATTAATTTAAAATATAGAGTAATTTGAGGCTGAAACTGCAATGAAGTGAAATTTAACTATTGTTATACTTCACATTTGAAATTGAAACGGGTTTTGTAATATTTAGAGAATATGCATTTTATATATACAGTGTATTTATTTTAAAAAACTCGTTCGCTTTTAATATATTTATGTACAAAATTTGTAAATTTCCGTCACTTGTCCGGAAAAATAACTCGCACCTTATTATTTTTAATGTAAATTGTATTAAATTTAATTCATAATTTAAAAAGTGGTTCACTTGTGTTAATTTTAATATCCGCGTAATTTCATAACTTATTTCCAAGTAGTGCATTTGTAAAATATACGTGTGTCAATTAACTTTACATTTTTTTAAACATTGTCTATTAATCCATTTCGTTTAAAAAAAATATTATACGGATATCTTAAAAATATTTATTTAAATTACAATAAATTACTACAAAATAGTCAAATAATATTAAAATATTATTATTCCCAATATAGAAATGACAAAATTAATTAAACATATCTTGTTTAAACTAAACCCGCATTTATCAAAAAGCCTTCTACGATTGAGTATAAGAGCTCTCGTTCGCATGGTAATACGTATGCGAGCGTAGCGTAGTGGTTAAGACGTCAGCGTTGTAACCGGTAGACCCGGGTTCGATCCTCGGTCGGGACGGATTTTTCTTAAATTCATAGATTTATTTGCGAGTAAAATTATAAAACTACATTCTTTCATAACATATCTAACGATACATAAATAATAATAAAATTCGAATTGAATAAAATAATTCGTCGAATTTCTTATAATTTTTATTTATGACCGTTTAATGTAACGTTTTTACAACGTTGGATGTATAGTTTTCAAACGTCGCAGGTACGTTACGAATGAAACGTTATTTAAAAACCGTAAATGTGGCAGGACATTTCTGGTTCCAAGGACGTCCCAAAAATGTTTTTGCAATGAAACAAGTTTGGTCGCATGGTTATAATGCGACGTTTCAAAGATGTTGCTGTAACGGAATATTGTTTAGCGGGAAATTTTAAAATCTTGAAGGATAAAATCGAAAAAACAAATTGGAATATCATTGAAACCCTACCCACTGCAAATGAAGCCACTGACCTCTTTGTAGAGTATATCAAAACAGCAATTCAAGCTGCAACAAAAACCAGAAATGCACCTCAAAAATGCCCCAAAAACATCTGGATTTCAAATGGCATACTGACATCTATCAAAACTCGAGATAAACTATTCAAGAAACATCTACGCCATCCTAAAGACATACATTTAGAAAGAACATATAAAATCTATAGGAATAAGCTAACAGAAATGATTCGAGCTGCAAAAGAAAATTTTTATAGGGCAAAATTCGATAAAGAAAAATCAAATCCACGAGCTATGTTTGCTACTTTGCGCGAAATTATTAAAAATCCGATGAAAACAAAAACAGAAATTAAAAAAATACAAACTGCCCGCTAAACAATATTCCGTTACAGCAACATCTTTGAAACGTCGCATTATAGCCATGCGACCAAACTTGTTTCATTGCAAAAACATTTTTGGGACGTCCTTGGAACCAGAAATGTCCTGCCACATTTACGGTTTTTAAATAACGTTTCATTCGTAACGTACCTGCGACGTTTGAAAACTATACATACAACGTTGTAAAAACGTTACATTAAACGGTCATAAATGAAAATTATAAGAAATTCGACGAATTATTTTATTCAATTCGAATTTTATTATTATTTATGTATCGTTAGATATGTTATGAAAGAATGTAAGTTTTATAATTTTACTCGCAAATAAATCTATGAATCTAAGAAAAATCCGTCCCGACCGAGGATCGAACCCGGGTCTACCGGTTACAACGCTGACGTCTTAACCACTACGCTATGCTCGCATACGTATTACCATGCGAACGAGAGCTCTTATACTCAATCGTAGAAGGCTTCTTGATAAATGCGGGTTTAGTTTAAACAAGATATGTTTAATTAATTTTGTCATTTCCATATTGGGAATAATAATATTTTAATATTATTTGACTATTTTGTAGTAATTTATTGTAATTTAAATAAATATTTTTAAGATATCCGTATAATATTTTTTTTAAACGAAATGGATTAATAGACAATGTTTAAAAAAATGTAAAGTTAATTGACACACGTATATTTTACAAATGCACTACTTGGAAATAAGTTATGAAATTACGCGGATATTAAAATTAACACAAGTGAACCACTTTTTAAATTATGAATTAAATTTAATACAATTTACATTAAAAATAATAAGGTGCGAGTTATTTTTCTGGACAAGTGACGGAATATTAAAATTAACATAAGTGAACCAATTTTTAAATTATGCATTAAATTTAATACAATTTACATTAAAAATAATAAGGTGCAAGTTATTTTTGAAGTTATTGAAGGCGAAGTCTGAGATGGAACCGGTCGAAACGATTGAATTTATGCAATAAATCATGTCTACGAAACGTTGCATTCGTAACATTACATGAATGTTACGTTAGTAACCTGAATGCGACGTTTTAAATTTCCTTGGTGATTTTGTGACGTTGCAGAAACGATTCCATAAAACGTTTTTAAAACTGTTATAAAGTTACATTCTGGTAATGTTACGCATTAGCTTTGTGTATTTAGATATTGTGCAACGTTGTGTAAACGGCATCATGAAGTTGTTACGAAACGTTACGTTTTTGCCATAAATGGGATAACATGTAACGTTTCATTTACGTTACATGTTTAGCGGGTGAAGATGGAAATTATGTGGAAAAAGATAAGGAAATAGCTGATACTCTAAACAAATACTTCGCAAACGTGGGTCATGAATTAGCATCGCAAATACAAACCATAGAGAGACCAAATATGCATATCTTGGAAAACACTATGTTTCTATCAAAAGTAACAGAAAATGAAATAATCGGATACATCCATAGATTAAAACTAAATAAATCACCAGGTGAGGATAAAATTACATCTAAAATCCTTAAAGACAATTTTAAATTTATTACAAAACCTATTACCTATATCATTAATTTAGTTTTTGTAAGTGGACAATATCCGAGTCATTTTAAAAAAGCAGTTATAAATCCAATTTTTAAAGCGGGAGATCGAAATATTCCATCTAACTATAGACCAATATCTCTTTTGTCCACTCTATCTAAACTAATGGAATTAGCTATTAAAACTAGAATGATTGAATTCTTAGATAAATATAAAATACTAAATGAATATCAGTTCGGTTTTCGTCGAAATAAGTCTACAAGCTCTGCGATTGCTGCAGTCGTATCAAACATTCAGGAATCCATAGAAATAAATAAACCATGTGCTGCCATCTTTATCGACCTAGCAAAGGCTTTTGATACTTTAGAACATAATTTATTGTTGAACAAATTATACAATTATGGCTTTAGAGGAAAAATTCACGATCTACTTAAAAGCTATCTAACAGATAGAACTCAAACAGTACGAATCAACGAAAAAAGCAGCTCTCCATTATTAATCAGACATGGGGTACCACAAGGCACGATATTAGGACCTATCCTGTTCAATATATATATTAATGATATTCCAGCAACAACAGTAGGAAAAATCATTAGTTACGCAGACGATACAGCCATAATATATACTGGAGAAACGTGGAAAGATGTATTAAAAACGGCAAAGGAGGACTTTATAAAGGTCAAGAACTGGTTTGCAGCAAATCTACTAACAGTTAATATAAAAAAAACAAAACTAATAACTTTCGGTTCCTATGCTGACAGTATTCCAAATATACGAGAAATTAAATTAAATAATAATGGCCATCAACAAAGCGATCAAGTACTCCAAATTGTTAAATGCATAAAGTATTTAGGAATAGAGCTTGACTATAGATTAAAATGGACTCAACATATGGAACTTATTATTAACAAACTTCGATACCTAATTTTTGTTTTCTATAGGTTAAAAAGGATAATGAATATTAAGACACTACGCACAATATATTTTACAATATTTGAATCAATATTGACATATGGAATTGTTGCCTGGGGAGGTGCATATGACAAAATTATACGACGAGTTCAATCACTACAATCGAGAGTCTTAAAAATAATATACATTAATTACAGGAATCAAATTACTACATCAGAAATATTTAAGCAAGCTCAAATAATGAACATTAGACAACACTACTGTTACACAGCTTTAAGAACATATATAAAGGGCGGTTACTTTCAACCAGAGAAATTTTTAAAGAAGACGCGTATCCACGATAGAGAAACTGCAAAAATTCCAAATTGGAGAAAAACAAGCAGCAGAAGATCCTTTTTATATATTACACCTATTATTTACAATAAGATAGGAAAAACCAAAATAAGACAGTTAAGATCTAAAGACAAAGCAAACAAAAGCTGGATACTAAATAGACTTGATATATGGAAGTTTTTTACGGGATAACACTGAACTTCACAAGCACAAGAACATCATCGAAAACTATTACGCCATTAATTTTATAATGTAATGATATAACATCTGGATGCAGACGAGCTAAGCTCAAGCATCCTATAAATTTTGCGAAAAATGTATCTAAATTGCTAACGTACACTCAATGAAATTATAAGTATTGTCGCGAAGAATAACTTACGTGCCAAAAACCTTAAGTGGTCGAGCTATCAGACTTTCCCCTACGTCATTTTTTTAATAAAAAATGTGTCCATAAGTTTATGTAACTTTTAAACTTTCAGAAAAATTAGATAGCTCAGATATTGCCACGGAGTTAGAAGATTATATGGAAACGGAATTTAATACAATATTTGAAGATGACAGCATTTCACAAGTCGCAGAGGAAATTTCGAGGTTTCATCGGTATTACAAATCAAGTGACGAGGCTGTAGCACTTGCAGAGTTTGAGAAATTACCTCCACTTCAAAGTTGGATCACAACAGCAGAAATTGTAAGAAAATCCGTTAACGCAAGAGAACGAGACGACGACAGCAGTTCAGAAGACGAAACTGAACAAAATGATGCAGAAAAAATGGAGACTGAGAATGATGGATGGGAAGAAGTGAAAACTAGGCGGAAAAAATAAAGTAAAATTTGTTTTGTAAATAGCAAAATTCATTTCTTCTTCCCTCTCATGATCAAAAAGAAAATTACAGAAATATAATTAAAACTGCAGGATACTAACATGCTAATAAAAAAAGTTACCAAATAATTTTAAAAAATTACGTCAAAGAACAGAAATAACAATTTTTAACATAAAAAGAAATCAAATTTTAAAGATTGGTGGATTGTAGGTACAATAAGCAATTCAAAATTCACATAAATTTAGCAAATGTATTAAATAAAATAATTCCAGTCGTCGAGGCTCCGTATTTGTCAAAAGGTTTCGGTTTATAAAAATATGTGAAGTATCCTGTAAAATGGCTTGTGTAGAGTAACAGTAAATAAACGTAGTTGAAGAAGATTGTAAATACAATCGGTACCAATTAATAAATACTTTAGAATGTTTGGTTAAGTACATTACAATAATATTAAAAATCGTAATATATACACTTGTTACAACATTTTGCAAATTATTATTCGAAGTGACAAAATAGCTGAACAGTAATGTAACAAACGCTACTTTTCTAGTAAATACATTTTTAAATTTACATTTCTCATTAAAAAATGATTATTTTGAAAATCACTAACTTATACGTATAAAATTGCAATTTATGTACATCATGTATTTTATTTTTCCGTCTTATTTGAAAATTAAAAAATTAAGCTTTAGAGGAAAATATTTTAAATTTAAGTGTTAAATATATTCATATTTATCTGATATATTGAATTAAATACAGAAATTCATTACGATATCAGTTAATCTCTCTCCTCGGTTACATAAATTTTAAACGCCCATTTTATGAACTTCATTTTCAAATACACAGAACGGGGCAAGTATTTTCAGTCTTTGTTTTTTAACTGATAAATGAATTTAAGGTAAACGTTAAATTATGATCGTGCCCTGCCAGTAATTCATCTAAGTACTCAAAATAAACAAAATTATATTTTCTTTTGTCAGTATATTCTTTGTCAGTTGTTCATAGAAACAGTCTTGATGCACTTTTCTATTTATAAATCTTATCGTTAATTAAAATAGAAAAATGCAAAAACGCGTACAAAAGTTATTCGATAACAGAAGCACACAAAATTAACGGAAAGGTGAATTTTAAAAATAAATGAAACGTCAGCTATTCTCTAGGGTTCTTTGACGTTCAGTCTTTTTCCGTAGAAGTCTTCTTGTTTTCAACAACGATTAACTTAAACGTTCAATTGCCTTCGACACGTGCCGCTATCCTCACTAACATGTCCGCGATTATTTTACACGATATTGCCTTCAGTCGCTAGTTTCCATTGGTATCCACCCGTGTTTCATTTCCTGAAAACATTACTGTGGAGGTCCAGCCATCATACCCATTGGATTCATTGCTTGCATCCCGTAAGGTCCTGGTGCCGGGCCCTGGTTGCCCATGGGCGAGTGCATCTGCATGCCACCGCTCTGAATCTGCTGAGGCACCTGTCCTCCAGGCATATTCGGTACTTGCGACATGCCGGCTGGTTCGGACAGATTCAGCAACAAGTCTCTGACTGCCGGAAAGATCGAACACTCCGAACTATTCACAACGTACTCTGCAAACCTCTTTAACTGCATCGAAGCAGCAGCCATCAGAGTGGTTGGTCCTGATTCTCGCTTCTCCGCCAGCTGTGTCAAGTTTGTGCTTAAGTCGTAAACTAACGGCAAGATCAGAGTCGGAGGTTCGCCCTGATACTGCATATTCATCCTTGTAATTTGTAGGAAGAACAGAATACGCGTTTTGCAAAGCAATACCGATGCAGTTCCCACTGGCACGATAGGCGCCGCCGACGGGGGTGTCCTCAAGCACCACTGAACCGACCAGTTGAATTGTTGCTGCTGCACGAATCCCGGAACCAATTCAAACTTCATAATCTGCACGAAATCCTTAAGTACGTTGTAAGGAAGATTCAGCATTCTGCCATAGCCAGCTAGGGCGTTATGTTTGAAAGGTGGGCATGCGACCCTCGTTTCGAAAAATTTCTCTAAAATCTGCAACTCCTCAAGGCTCCATTGATCCTTGTGCTCCGGCAATGGCTGGATTTTAATATGCAGCGACTGCATGTGTTGCGGATTGAGACCGACTCGACACTGAAGTGTTTCCACTTTAAAATGAACGACACCCGGCTCTGTGCTATTAATCGCTGTGAGACATTCATCGGTTTGGATAAAGCGTTGAAATTGACGTCGCATGTAAATACATCCCAGGAACCTCTCTAAAGGTGACATGTCGGGTCCAGGTAGATTCGATGGGTGAGGAAGTGGGGTGCACAGCAGTTCCAGAGCCTCTTGGGTTAAAAGTGTTGGAACAGCACCGGCCCAGGATCTCTGGGGTAAAACTCGTGATAAGTGACTTGCAACTCGGTGATCGGTATTTTGTTGCGGGCTGTGAAGTGCCACGTGACCTGGCCCTGGCGGACCACCAGGACTTTGTCCAGGTCGGACGGGAGACGGGCGAGGAACGCTCGGCGATCCTGGCCAGTTGGATGCTGCCGGTGACGTCATACTCTGGGAAGAAGGGAACGGGCTGCCATCGATATGGCCTGTCTGCATAAATGAGCTTGCTGGCGAGTGACCCACCTAAAACGATCAAATTTGTTAATTCTACATACCTTAGAATTTCTAAAATCGTATGTATATAATAAAATAGAATTACAGGAGTAGAAGGCGCCAAAGATTTTGTAGAAATAATACTAAAAAAGTAACAAATTAAAGGTTCGAAAAATACATCTTAAAATATGTAGACACGAAATATCTGAAGTTAATCGTATTATTATATTTTAAATTTTATATAAACTTTTATTTACTCTTTTTGTATCTGAAGAGCCTGGACTGTTTAACAGTCCTTGTAGTTCCCGTGTAAATTACCAAATAAATAAATAAATTACCTGAACATTACTGCAAGGACCTGGTGATGAAGTAGGCATCAATCCAGCAGGACTCGGCACGTGCATCTGATTCAAAGGACTGTTAGGTACAAGTCCAGATCCTGGCGATGGATGTGGAAGCATATTTGGTGTATTTGGGGGCAGCGATGGAGGAGAAGCCATATTAAATGAAGTTGCAGGGCTACTTCCAAAACTTTGATGTTGGCTAGCCTGTGAAATGTTTGCCGTATGCGGACTAGCAGGCGTGTGAGGATTGCTACCTGACGGAGGAGTCAATGGAGGATGAAACCTTAAACCCTCTCTTTGTTGAGCTGGAGATTGTGGTCCTCCTCGATGATGCCCCAAAAAGTTCATGCTTGCACTAGCGTCGGTATTATCCATCGTCACTGGCGACGGAGGATTGTCATCCTCCGATTGTGATCTTCTTCTTATAACTGCATTTTCATCTACATACTTAGATAAAAATGCTTTCAAACCCTGCGTTGGAGTGAATTCGTCGACCACGTAACTGCGATCGAATCTGCTGTATGCTCCATCTCTTAAACTCACTAAACCACCGCCACGAATTCTCAGCTCTAAACAGTACATGCCCTGGTACGCAATGCGCACTAAAGTTACGCACTGAGGCATAATAGTGAAAGATTGCACTGGAATCTGCGGTCTGTGGTTATGAACCCCCAATTGCGGGTTAATCGGTAATTTACTAATTGATACTAATGGTTGCAATGTTTCGTTTAAAATATGAATAACTTGCATCAAATTGCCATGTCGATTCAGGTAGGCTTCCAACTGTTCTTTCATCAAAGTGTGGCCATTTTCGATTCCACACGACGGACTCTTTCCAAAGATCATTTGGAAGACTTTGTCAGTTGTATTCCACTGTATAGTCACCATAGCACCAAAATTAATTCCATAGGAGAACACCAATTTGCTATAATTGTAAGATTTTATATTCACGGAATTTCTCAAATTATATTTTTCCATCTTGAAGTATTCCGCTAGATCATGGACAAGAATATAAAGATGAACAATCTGTGCCCAATCGTTTAAAAGAGAGTCGACAGTTCGAGATATAGACTCTGCAGTGCCCATCTCATACTGGAAGTAAATCGGCCTTCGGGTGAGTAAGTGGTGTTCTTTCGGATGACTACTGGTCAAAGGACTTCCGTAGAAGACAAACTCTGCTATCCAATTCTTAACTCCCTTTTCTTGAACTCTAATGGATACACTGAGTAAACGTTTAAGCAGCGCATGCCAAGCACTTGTCGTTACAACCGAAGGCGTCGGTGGAGGCAATTGCACAATTTTTAATACCAAAGCAGTAGCATTGGCTTCCACTTGAAGTCCCTGATGAGCAATCTTTCGTTTCGATAATTCTTGAGCCAACAACACAAATGGTACTCGTTCGTCGCAAAGAGCCACCACATGCGCCAATTCTGGAATGAAATATGCAGGTAACTTTGGTTTTGTATTTTGCAACGAACCTCCCGCATCGGCCCTGCCCTGAACTCCAGTACTCCTTCGCTTCAGAGTTCCCTTATCAATTGTTTCTGCCCCGTCTTGATCGTTGTTTCCTGAATCGACTGACGTAAACGGTCCATGAGTAACAACAAACGTATCGAATTCAATGAGACTCTGAACTCTTAAGTACATTTTTGGAATTTCAGTTTCGATACTGTCATCGTGAGGGTCGTCCTCGATAGAACTTGGTTTCACAACCACCAGATAAAAGGAATAATCGATTTCACAAGGTGACGCTGGTTTTTCTTTGAAAGCTACAATCAGAATGACGGTTGGATGACGATGTAGTCGCACAAAGATCCTGTGCTTACTGATCTTTGCTACGGGATGGTCTGGATGATGTAACAGAGGTAGCTTTTCGTGTGGCGTGGCTGGCAAATGTTGCAAAGTTTTTTCGCATCTTCTCTGAGTAATCCAATATCTAAGTTCCGAGACAAGTGACGCCAAACGAGATCTATCTCCATTCAATGCTGTAGTGAGTTCTGGCATCAGTGGCGCGTCGTATTGAGGAACGTGGCACTGTAGCATGCCTGTATGAGTGTCGACAGTTATCAACAACAATTCGGCTCTCAAACAAGGTTGTAGCACAGGAACTGACAGAATCGCTGGGGAGCCTGCCAGAGTGCATTCGACATCTTGTAACATTGATTGCAATTCTTGTTTCAAGTCTGATAACCGACTTCGAGTTCGTACGTAAATAGTATGCACTATTAAACATTCCATTGTAAGTTGTTTCGATCTGATGGCACGATCTGCTATCTCACATTCTTTGCTACCAAGTGAAGGAATATGAACTACTGCCAAAGGCTTTGTAGGATCGGTTTGATCTACTTTTACCGAGAGTTTGTAACCTGTTAGAAAAAATGATTATAGTAATTAGAAATGAAAACATAAATTAATAAAAATTAAGCATTTGAAATCTTTTTTTCTTACCTAATTCAGATTTTGGGTCTTTACTCGTCAATTCTCGCCAATAAGATATCGCCAAACATTTTCCAGGTGAATACTCGTCAACGTATATATGTTCATCTAATCGATCTCTTATTAATCGTAAAGTTTGCGAATAAAGAACTTCGAGCTGCAACGATTGACAGAAGAAATGCAACGTGTGGTACACTTCAGATAAAGGAGCCGGGCTGTCTGCTATTCTAGTTTGAATCACTTGATGGAGATATCTAGTCTGTAACGGATGAACTAGAACTTTTCCATCTCCAGTTTCCCTGTCCGAGACTAAAATTTCCAATTCCAAGAGTCTCCAAGGCACATTTGGTCCATCTCCCATGACTGTTAACGAAGCAGAAAATTCTTGGTCCACAAGAAAAGTGACTCTGCCCTGTTCAATCTTGAGATTTCTCATTTGTGGTAATAGATTACCAGTAACCAAACGGTGCTGGATTACTTGATTCAGTCGTTGCAGAGTGGTCCGTCTTTCACCGGATGTTATCGGATCAGGTGGAACAATTCTCTCTCTAATACATGCCGGTAATCGACTGTACGTTCCAGTCGTCAAAACTTCTACAGCTGCAGGTATTCGAAAGTTTGGTAGTCTTGCATGTACCAAAGTTTCTCGAGCCATTCGTGCCAACATATCGGCAGTATCGACGAAAAGCATCGATTGTTTGTCGAGGAAAGCCATGATATGGGCAGATTTATCAACTTTGGATGCGCTATTTGCCCATTTTACAAGAGCTAATAAACGGACAAATAACTGACGAGTTCTTGCTGAGAAATTATATATTTCAATTTTGCGTTCCATGTCAGTTTTTCGAGGCAGAAGTTCCGCAAGTACGGATAACTCATGGTATGTCCTTTGTAATATAAAATCAATCAACATGCCAAGAGAAATTGAACCACCACGATTTCCTTCTTGCGGCATGTTGTTCGCTACTGGCGTTTGGTGACCTTCTAACGGAACAGGTGCCATCTTCGAGTATAGAGTTTCAACTATCTTGTTTTCCAATAGCAAACGAATAATTCTGAAATTTGTTAAAACTGTTTCAATATTTATGAAATAATTTTGTAATAAAGAAATTAATTTATTATGTGAATTTCTTATGCAAATGATAACATTTATCCCATTAACTAAATAGTGAAACTAATATTTAAAAATTTGATTAACTATAGTGCAGTCGTTTTACTATAAAACGTGATAGAAACTAAGGTATCAAATAGGAAATACTACATGTTAAAATATACGATTAATAGGATTTATTAATAATCGCATTTATAATAGGATGAAAAATTAATTTCTTCTCGATCGTTTGTAATAATATAAAACTAAATGTAAAGCTAATGGCATGAAATTAGACATAAATAAATGCAGCATTATTTCCTTGACAAGATCTGAATCTATTGTTTTCAATTATTGCACAGACCAGTATGAATATATAAAAAGGGTTTTTGTTGTACGTGATTTAGGTGTAATCTTTGATGCATCTTTATCTTTTAAGGATCACGTTAATTTTATAGTTAATAAATCATCTAAAACACTTGGATTCGATAAACAGTCCACACAGACTTTCAATAATCCTAAAGTCTTACATGCACTTTACATGACCATCGTAAGGCCAATCCTGACATATGTTTATTCTGTTATTTGATCTCCATTTTGTCGAAACAGCATATCCAGAATTGAAATTGTTCAACGTAAATTTTTACGCTATTTGGCATACGAATTAGATCAGTCCATGAGTTTCAACGACCATGACTGTTCAGGAATTGCTACACAACTCAAGATACCATCCCTCCAATCAGTGAGACGTGTGAATGATATAATTTGTATTTTCAAAATTGTTTGGAATATTTTTTAATTGCAATTCTCTATATTGAAATTGAAATTTATTTAACCAGGCATACATAAAAATTGTACTTGTGCACTCATCGAGTACCCCACAGGAGATATTGCAGATATCTGTACCCAGGCCCGGTATAATAAATACAAATTAATATGATAAAGATAAAAAATAAAAGATTAAATAAAAATAGAAAAATATAACAAAACCTAATATAAGTAGTATGTAAAAAAAATAATCTCGTATCACAGTAATGGTATACAATATAATATCAATACAAACGTTTAAGACCCGTTTAACCATGTAGATATCTTAGATTTAATCGTATTTTTATTGAAAGGCTATGTTTTCAGTTCAGTTGGCAACATATTATAAAATTAAGAAGCTACATAATTAAAACTTTTCTCACCTACTCTTTTAGCAATCTTTGGCATTTTGATAGACTTACAGCGAGTTCTATTTGACAATAATAGATATTTTGTTTTCAAGTCCTGATAGATAAATGTGACTGCCTCGATCTCAAAATATTGCTTAATGGTAAAAGGTTTTTTAAAATCGTTTATGCTATCAATGCCGTGTTTTTTATTGTATATAAGTCTGATGAGCCTGAATTCTCTGCAATTTATTAAATACATTAGCGTAGGCTTCGCCCCAACCCAGCATTCCATAAGTTGCAATACTCGCAAATAAAGCATGGTAAATTATTAATAAGGTGTCTTTGCTAAGAATATTTTTTAATTTCGCAAAAACCAAAATCAAATATCTAAACCTAGATATGATTGAATCTATATGAAACTTCCAAAGCATGTTAAAATCATAGAGCAATCCCAGGTATTTAGCTGATTTTACCCTGTGTATCTTATAATTTGTCAATGAAAATATTAATGGTAAATATACGATACATTTCCATTTTATGATCGAGCATATTCATTGCGAACTATCCTTGTGCAAAAATTATATAAAAAATACGCCGATATACAGAATGTGCACTCTTGTTAACTCCTTATGCGATTACTACAGTAACATAAATAACAATTGATAACAATGTTTCTCATTGCAATATCATTCGTAATATCAAATATGAATTTCATGAATTCATTTAACATTCAAATAATATTTTCTAATTGTTTTCTTGGGTATTTGTCATTCAAAACTACAACTTCGATAGATCGTTTCAACCATGATTTGAGTCCAATACTTAAAAAATTTAATATTCCAACTATTAAATCACTGCATTCCTATTATGATATTTTATTCGTACGTAATTTGATCTACGACGTCATAGATTGCCAAACGTTACGTGAAAAATTTACTAATACGCCAATTAATTATGCACCGAGGTTCACCAGGCCCTTACAAGAAAATACTGTAAGAACCAATGCTTCATATTTTTCAACAATGAATCGATTGAGGAGATTGTGTCCCTACAAGTTTTTAAATCTAGTTTAAGGTTGTATCTGTACGAGTGAATTTAATTTATGTATAACTTTATATTCTGACTATTTAATATTTGATATTTTTCTTTTATTTTGATATATTATTTGCGAGTTTATGTGACTTTCATAATTTATTGAGGCTTGTTGTATTTTGTGAAATTCGTATCTTTTAAATTTATTTATTATTACTGTGTCTTACATTATATGACTTATGTTATCTTTCATTGTTTATTAATTAAGTGCTGTGATAAAAAACCAAACACCATCCTATATTATACATTATTGTATCTAATGTATTGTATCGTTAATAAAATAGTGTAACAAATACTTTAAGTACATAATATATCACAATACCAATAAGAAATCTATTAAATATGATGCTGTCGTTTTACTATAAAATCCTGATAGAAACTAAGGTATAAAATAGGAAATATTATAAGTATACGATTAATACATTTATGTAAAATACAAGCATAGAAACTCATGTGCCTGAAGTTCCGAACGTTCATTGAACGGTTTTCTAATAATCCATTGATGATTTACTAACGATATGAGTAATTATTTGTATATTTGGAACATTGATAAATAATAATTTTCTACCTTATGCGGTTGTAAACAATAAATATAATATTTTTTAAAAGCGTATAACAGTAAGTCTGTTCTAAACATGCGTTCATTGAACGTTCAGAACTTCGGGTATATAGAAAGTCAATAAAAATTAAATATCACGCAAGCCACGAGGGTTATCGCAATCAATTTAAAAAATACAGCTAGTTCAATGTTAGGCATAAGCAGTTTATGCCTCTGCGGTAAAACAAGTAACTTATGCTGTATTTTATTTTCGACATACAAACGGTAATCTTTGGTCACTCAGATGCGGATAATGTATCAGGTTGTGTATCGCAATTTTATGAAATAATTACATTTCCGTATATTATAGTTATAGTTCTAAAATATAGAGCAACAGTAATAACTCACATGGCTAGTAATACTAATATATTCATATGGCTAAAAATGCAGATAATTTTACCAATTAGCTAGGTACCTGACAGCTTCTTTGAGTACATTGAGAAGACTGTTATTTATCGTGAATTATTATGATGTGTTTGAAACATTTTGTAAAATTGAAAAATAGTAAAACACATACACGTTTGAGCTCGGCTTTTGGTTTACATTGATGACATTGATTGTTGTGGATAGTACAACACCCCACACTGCACCGATGACTGACCGTTCCACTGGATCGAACCGAGACGAATTGACGAATGACGAGCGAGCGGCTGTCTTCGACGCCAACAAACCGAGATGCTTCTTCTTTTGGAGTTCTCAATATTCCCAGGTGATGGCGCTACTGATCACTATGTTAATTTCCCTGGTGGCGAAAAATGGAACTACTTTCCACGTGGGTTTCACGTTCAGTACACAAATGAAATTTTCATAAATCTGAAAAAAATCCACTATATTTCTTTGTGAATTCTAAGAATTTTTATTTCTTAGCATTTTTTAGAACAAGCTCATAATTTTTCAGTTAGAGCGTCCAGAAATTTTTCAATAAAATGTTCACTGAGGTTCGCCATTTTGAAGCCGACATTTTGAATGGAGAATTAATAACCATCCTATCTTTTAGTATAACTATTTACTCCACCAGATACAGAGATTTAGATTGATTCGAACACGGTTTCCCGTTCAAAAAAACGATTATTTGAACAATTTTTTTTTTAAATTCACGATTTTTGTATGTCTAAAGCGCCATAGTAAAAAATGGCGGCAGATATGGTCAATCTAAAACCGGATTTAGAAAGTTCGAGAAAAAATAGAATAGGTGTGGTTCTATCAAAATGATTGAGTGATTTTTCCCTAAGAAAGCACCTGATGAAAAGAAGTCAAAATTTAGGGCATTTCAGGACGAAACGGGTTAATTCGACACGTTAAATTGCTCCGCTGGCGAAAAATGGAACTACTGATATGGGTTTCACAATGATGAAAACTTCAATTGTGTACTGCCACGTGAAACCCATCGCAGTGGTTCCATTTTTCGCCACCAGAGCAATTTAACGTGTCGAATTAACCCGTTTCGTCCTGAAATGCCCTAAATTTTGACTTCTTTTCATCAGGTGCTTATCTCACATATTCTATTTTTTTTCGAACTTTGTAAATCATGTTTAAGAATGACTATATCTATCGCCATTTTTTTACTATGACGGTAAACATTCGACACGTTAAATTGCTCTGGTGGCGAAAAATGGAACCACTGCGATGGGTTTCACGTGGCAGTACACAATTGAAGTTTTCTTCATTGTGAAACCCATCTCAGTAGTTCCCACTAAGAGATAGGATGGTTATTAATTCTCCATTCAAAATGGCGGCTTCAAAATGGTGGTTCTGAGTCATATTTTTGTGGAAAAATTTCTGGACGCTCTAACTGAAAAATGATGAGCTTGTTTTAAAAAATGCTAAGAATGAAAAATTCTTAGAATTCACCGAGAAATATAGTGGATTTTTTCAGATTTTTTAAATGAAGTTTTGAACAATTTTTTTCAAAATTCTTTTCAAAATTGTAATTTTTTTTCAAAAAATTCCGAAAAAAATTTAGTGCATTCTCCGATGAATTCTAAGAGTTTTTTATTCTATGCATTTTTTCCCAAAAGTTGATAATTTTCGAGAAAGAAAAATCTTAAACTATAATATTTGAAATTGATTTCCTCGAAAACTATCAACTTTTGGAAAGAATTGCAGAGAACAAAAAACTCTTAGAATTCATCAGTGAATGCACTAAATTTTTCGCAAATAAATTACAATTTTGAAAAAAATGTTGAAAAAAAGTTTCTTAAAATTTTATTTAAAAAATCCATTATATTTCTCAATGAAATCTAAGAACTTTTCATTCTCAACATTTTTTTTAAAAAGCTCGTAGTTTTTGAGTTGGAGCGTCCAGAAATTTTTCAACAAAATTTTGACTGAGAACCGCCATTTTGAATGGTGAATTAATAACCATCCTATCTTTTAGTATAACTAATTACTTCTACCAGGCACATACAGAGATTTAGCTTGATCCAAACATAATTTCCTGTTCGAAAATACGATTATTTGAACAAATTTTTTCAAAATTCACAATTTTTTTATGTTTAAACCGCCATAGTAAAAAAAACTGGCGTCGGAGAGCGTCAATCTGAGGAGCGGATTTAGAAAATTCGAGAAAAAATAGAATAGGTATGGTTTTATAAACATAATGTAATTTTGTGAAAAATCACTTTAAATTTCTTGACCGCTTTCTTGAAATTAATAAATTATTATTTTAAATTTATTCTTGGGTAATTACGGTCCTTCGACTTAATTAAAATACGTTGATTTACGTTTCGGCCACTAATATGGGCCCTTTATTCAGAACAAAATGTATTCATAATTAAAAGTGTACAATCATAATTCCATTATTTTGGATTAAAATTCCTGTTTATACAATAATCCATCAGAACATGGGTGAAGTAGTCGAGTCATTGTTGAAATCTACAATGAGCTCGAACCACTTATTACTACCATGTGCTTCTGATGTTGACTGACAAGTTTTTTTGTTCTGAAGAGGGCCCATATTAGTGGCCGAAACGTAAATCAACGTATTTTAATTACCATTCCAGCCTGGTATTAAGTCGAAGGACCGTAATTACCCAAGAATAAATTTAAAATAATAATTTATTAATAGGTATGGTTATATCAAAACGATTGAGTGATTGTTTTCCCATAAGAAAGCACATGATGAAAAGAAGTCAAAATTTACGGCATTTCAGGACAAAATGGGTTAATATCTTTGAAATATGTTATAAAATTGTAAATTAGAATTGGAATTACCTTTACAGAGCCCAAACTTCGAAAAAATCAAGTTGCTGTATGTAAATAATTACGATTTTCTAATGCAGAATTCTAACTTATCGGCTGGCTATTTTGACATCCTTCGATTCAAAATTGACTTTACTGAAATTCGTTTTGTGACTTTAAATAACAATTTTGTTTAAAATTAATTTATAACTTTTACCAGAAATTTCTATTATTTTAATTTTAATATTTTAGCTTCAGAATTTTTATTATCAACGGAGCTATAAGGAATTAAAAGTTGTGTGTGTATGTGTACACACGCATTGTGCTTGCATCGTAAACAGAGATTCTGTCGTAAACATATCGTAAATACGACGAAAGGTGTGTTTTAACTATTTGACAAGTTTATCAATATGGATTTCTGTATACGTAGTGAAAACTGACTTCTAATTTACTATTTGCTAATCGGTGTAATGATTTACGACATTGAAAATAATTAATCTTATAAATATAATTATTTCGAAAATTTTGCTTTCTGAATAATGGGGAGACCAACCAAGATATTTTACAAATGAATTGTGAACGAAGGAGATAGTTGGGATTTGACATCAATTCAATTTATTGTGGTAAATAAAAATAAAACGTTGTTGTGTTTATATTTCTAGGTTATATAATATACTGTCTAATTACATTGCAACATTTACCAATATCGTAGAGTTTTGTCGTTGTTTATAATCAACGATAATTCATTCTGTCTGACAATTGCTCAGTAAGCAATACTGAGGAAAGCTATTAATGTGCGTTTCGTCAACTATCGTATTTTGATTCAGTATAACAATGTATTAAGTGAGTAATTAGTATTAGAATTCAATAATGCCTTATTGTAAAATAATATAATATGCATCAGATTTTTATTTCTTTATTTGTTGTATTTTATTCGAGTGTACTTATAATTTTAGATTATTTTTATCACAAATGTATGAAACGGGAGATACGCGAAAGGTTACTGAAAGACGAGGGGACCAATTGCAAGCTTGAAGGTATAACATAGATGTTACTATTTCCAAGGAATTAAAAATGTTATTTGTATTAAATTAAATAACAAGCTTTTTATTTAATGAATAAAGGTTAATAATGAATTACATTTATAACAGCAAGGATATCAAAAGATATTTAATTATTTAACATATTACTTTAAATGTCATGAAATAGTTAAAAAATTACTGTACTGCCGTTACATACATGTATTACGATGAACTAATATATATAGTATAATTTTGATATTTGGATTCATCAAGATTAGTTTTTAAAAATAATTTTCTGTTACTCCAAATTCAAACGTTACCAGATTAGTTATGTTTAGTCATTATTTCTTTAATGTCATGTAATTTTTGTTCAAATTAATATAAGAAAAGTAAAATCATATTGCGCATAGTTTATCTAGATTAAACCATCCGTTATTTTATTATAACATTTGGATGAATGATTGATAATTATTTATTTACGTTTGATGAAAGCATACGATCAGGTTTAAAATTCTCCTTCTGATGTGTATTTTGTTACCCTATTTGTGAAGAATCTTTTTCCCGAACAAATAAGCCGTCAAACGTTAAAAAATCCATTCATTTTTAAAAAATTATTAACTGGCGATGAAGAGAAAGTTTGAGTCATTGACTAAAGTTGTTTAACAAATTATTTTTGCAAGACTCCATTTTTTTCAAGAACTATAATGAGGGTCTTCAACAATGTAATTATTACAATAAACTAAAACCCCCAATTTTATTAGTGAAAATTGAATTCTTGGAAACGTTATAAAATATTTTTCCTATCCTGAGGTCTAACTATCTTAAACACTTGAAAGGAATTAAACTCTATGGGGATTCGGTCAATATATATTACGAAAAAAGATGTTACGACAAAATATTTCAGTCCAAAATATTACTGTAAAATATATTATTCTAAAAAATATTATGTCTGGACAAAATATTACAATAAACATATTATGGTTAAAAAATATTATTTACGGACAATATATATGCCAAAAAATAATATTATCAAAAATATTATTTAAATTAATTTTATTTTGTATATTTCTAGAAAATTGTTAAAATTAAATTTTATGCTTAACTGATTTCAAAAATAATTATTTAATTTTCATTAAATGAAATCGTTATAATCTAATTTTGCACTTAACTGTAATGAATAGTAATTAAGAAATTTTTCTGACACAATCTATTGCCCAGTGCTCAAATGCTACTGATATTTCTTTTCAAATTAAGAGAAAGTTGGGATATATTATGTGTAATTATTGTCTATTGTTTTCGATGATTGAATAATGTGATATTTTAAATTATTAATAATAAATTAATAAATTTATATGCATGTTTAAACTTATTTACTTTTGTTTGAAAATGTATGTGATTTATATTTTATCTGAATATTTTTATTTATTTTGCAACTAGTTTTTATCTTGATATTTTTATTGATCATTTTTTGAAAATATTTCATTGTTATCAACACTTTGTTGAATACAATATGTTGTATTATGGCATAGGTTGTTATTTTTTAGCTTTTGGTTTATGAATTATATAAATTGTTATTTATGTTTGTTAATCTATTAATTTTTGCATGTGTTAAAATCAATTAATCTTTTTAACCGTAATATTTTGTCCTGGAATATTTTGGAAAGTAATATTTTTTAAAAATAATATTACAATTACGTAATAACGCATCACACTGCCCCATTTAATACTCTCAAAATTCATTTTAGATAAACTTAATGTATCCAAATTTTCTATAATGACTTGAAAGTTTTTATTATCTACTCTTTTATAGACTTTGCATAGATGAGACAGACAAAATAGATTAGTATTCTCATTTGGTAATGTAACTGAAGTGGAAAAAACAGAATACAGTAGGACCTCTCTTATTCTAATTAGTAAAGTTTTTCAAGATGACGCCGACCTCTCTTATTCTAATTTTCCCCTTACCCCCACTTACTTTGCTTGCGAGCTTGCGATTCGTGGACAATATTTTTCGTTGACTTTTCGTGTGATAGTGGGAGAAGACTTGTGGGGGAACGATTAGAATAAGAGAGGTTCGAATAAGAGAGGTCCTACTGCATTGTATTGATACCAATTTGAGTTCAGAGTTTGCACTCCTATATTCATACTTTATATATGTACAAATTCTAGTGAATAAATATGTTATTTCTTATGTTTCACTGGTGATATATATTAAAAATATATAATTACATTTCCAAACCAGAAATTCAATATATTTTTGTCTGCCAATTGTGAGATAAGATCACCTTCCGACCCAGAAAAACGCGCAGAAAGCGATTGTTTACGGCTCGTGTTTATTGGCCACTATGGCAATAAAATGTATTCAGGGTTAAATCTTGTTGACGACCATTTATGGATTTAACTTACTTTATGAGTAGTGCACGATTGTAACAATTAATATTAATAACAATTAACAGTAATAACGATAATAAATAATGTATTATATACGTATATTTCTAAATTTAGTCTATTTATTACAAATCATTTACAAATACCGGTTTGGGTCGGGCTCTTTGCCCCCCCCCCGAACCCCCCTTCTCCTCCGCCCTTGCATCACCACTTTAAATGTATATAGGAAAAATAGTATGCGATACTTAGAAGAACGTTAATCATGAAATGTCATTACCGTGGTCCATTAGTTGTAATGAGATAATGTAATTAGGGGCAAATCTATGGAACTTTTAACTTTTTATGTTCCTAAATTACTCAATTAATGTTTGATATAACATTACATACTATTTTAGAACACACATAAATGAGTTTCACTTTATATCACAGATATAATTTCTACGATTCCAAACGTTTATGTCTCACGAAATTCATCAAATATTTATTACTGTTGAAATACGAGATATCACGGTGGTGACTTACATTTCTTGACACACTGTTTATGGTGTTTTCATCGGTGCTTTAACTACACTATTACTTTTTAATCTTCCGAAATAAATTTGGACACGTTCAATCACTCGTATTAGTCATAACTGTGATGACCAAGTCGAACAAAATCTTAGAATTTTAAAATACGAAAGGAAAATTAAAAAAGTTGTATTAAAAGTCGAGTACAATATTCGTGCGTAATTTGAAGTGTCAAAAAATAATTTCACAAAATCATAGCTGCAAGAATGTAGTGTAAATTAACACGATTATAAAATTTATTATTTTTAAATGTGTGGTGATGCATATAGGGAAGAATAACCTAAAGAAAAGATATTTTCTTGATGGAATTGAGTTAAGAGAGGTTACTGAACATCGTGATTTAGGTTTAGTTGTATCTAATGACCTTAAATGGAATTCCCATATTGCATCTACAGCTAAGAAAGCAAATTCACTGGTATACAGAATCCGTAAGTCGTTTAAATATATTTCACCAGCTATGACGGAACAAATAATTAAAACATACATTCGTCCATTACTGGAATTTGGCAATGTGATATGGTCGCCATATTTCGAAACTGACATAAAATTACTCGAAAAAGTACAACGACAAGCAACAAAACTATCTGCAGGCCTTCGAAATTTATGCTATGAGGATCGATTAAAAGTCTTGCATATAGACGCATTGAAACATCGAAGAAGAAGAGGAGACCTTATCGAATCATACATGTATCTAACTGGACATCATGACGTCATCATCCCAGGATTTTTTAACATGTCACATAACTTACATTTACGGGGTCATAGGCTAAAGTTAGTGTCTAGTGCATTTAAGAAGAACCCTTTTAAAAATGTGCTGGCCAACCGGGTTGTGAATGACTGGAATGCGTTACCAGAACTTGTTATTAACTCTACGTCAGTGAACATATTCAAAAATCGACTGGACAATTATTTAAGAGCATTATAATTTTATAATTTTGTTATCTACATATATATTCATGTGCAATTTAGATTGTAAAATTCAGCAAATAAGCTTAGCTTACTCACTGTATATATATATAATAATAATAATAATTAATTATAATTATGCGATGCCAATAATAAAATTCAGGGTAGTGTTTATGTCTCGATAGTGACGTTTGGAGAATAACATGATAGTTTTCGTAATTAATATGCAATATATATTATATATTTTGTGTGCTAATTTTGAAACATAAATTTTCTGAATAAATGAAGTTGATTACATGTAACCCGTGTGCTAATAAATAACAATTAAGATAGTTAGACACAAAAATGACAGTTACCAGAGAATCACCTATATATGATTTCTTTTTAACGCAGATTTTATAAGCTTTCACACCCATGTTTACTATTTTACGAATATCTAATATAATAAAGGAATTCCTACAAATATGAGAGGAATATACTCATAGTTTCCGGAAACGTAAATCTATTTCTTTGAATTCGAATATTTTCACGGATGACCAGTTTTTTAGTTAAAATTAACAAAACAAGATCTGAAAATACCGTTAACAGATAAGCCTTTTGTACCTACAGTTTTTCACAGACAATACAATACCGCCAAAATATGTTGCCATTGAATTCGCCGATTTATCCGTAGAAAACTGTAATTTTTCACGTTTTCTACGAAATACGTCTTCTTGTTTCTCATACAGGTATATTTTTATGACTTCTACACATATTGGATATAGAAATCATGTATTTGAAATGAGTTTGAGGAAGGTTTACTGAGATTAGAATCTCAAAAATCGGAAAAATATAGTTTCCCTATATTTAAACCGCCATATTGAATTTTCGAAAACGCCCAATGGAATTTGTTAGAACCGATATCGAAGCCACCTTTTACGGCGGTTACAATATTCTGGGAAGACGTTTTCAATTTCAAAATGCGGAATTTTCATAAAAAAACCCGAAAATTTTTTTAAAATTAATATTTTTTTTTAAATAGGCTGTAACTTTTTTATATTGCTTCGGAGGCCAATTTCAACGACGGGATCTGAAAGAGGAGGCTTCAAACTTTCGGAAATGGTATATGCCAAATTTTGTTCAGCCCAATTTCATTAAAAGATTCAGCGTTGAAAGTTAAAAGAAAATAATGACCTTCCCGTCCAAAAAGGGTTAATTCTCTTACAGATAGCTCATATCGCAACTGATTTAATACTATTTAATCTTCTAGGTTTTGCACTCGATTTAATGCTTCTTGAAGAGTTGTAATTTGAAATAAATTAATTTCGTTCAATTCCAAGCATTAATATGGAATTATGAAATCAATTTAATGATGGGAATCGTGTTTAAACCCGGAAACAACCTATTCTGTTCAATACTTTTGAAACACGTAATCGTTTCAATCTTCTTTATCAACACTGATATACATCTTTTTAATAAGATTGATTACAATTTAATAACCCGTATATTGCAGGTAAACTTAAATTAACGAAAATTATTAAATATGTAAAAGTGAAATTTTTAATCTATTAAAACTCAGAAACTGAATATCAAAAAAATAACAATAACCTTCTTAAATAAGACATACATAATAGTATTTTTCGATACGTGTATATATGTTTTCTTTGAATCAGTGAAACGAAGTGAAATAACAGTTCTGAAAATTGATTGAATCTTTTAATATAAGTCCTCAAAATAAGAAATGACTAATTTAAAATATGTGGAATGGTATATGGGTAATTTGCAAATAATTGTTAGTTTTTAAAGATAAAATGTCTGCTCATTAAAAATTGAACCAGATTTTATTTTTAGTACACATTTTAGTTTTTTTATTATTAAACTATATGTATAACGGGAAAATATAAGAGCTTTAAAAATCACAACCTTGTTGCAAAAATCCGGGTGGGTTTTTCCAAGTGGTCTCGACCTAGTAGTTTTGTCCCATTTGACCAGGTCGAGGCCATGTGAGATTCTCGCGTTTCTACCCTACTAAAATATTTTGTCCGACAAAAATAACTGCAGAAAATAGTTGTGTTTACTATTTTATTAGTAATTATTAACGTCAGCAAAGAATTGCTTAAGTATTTGTTTGAACTAAACCCGCATTTATCAATATGCCTTCTGCAAAAAAAAAAGTTGATCTTTTGCACATAACTATTATAATACTAATTTCCTTCAAGGCATTGCAAGTAAAACACAGGGTCAAATGGAAGAAGAAAATGAAGATAGATCAACAAACATTCTGTCTTTAGAAGGTTTGACCGACGAAGAACTACAGACACTGAAAGGCGATGTGGTAGGTGATACTGCTTACAGTTCACAATGGGTACTAAGGACTCTTCTAAATCTCGCAAAGGTAAAATTGAATATGTTGGTGTGCAATTAGTTATATAATTTTATTTGTTTATATTAATTTAGAAAATACAGAGTGTAAACAATAAATTCCTTTTCAAGACTGCTGTAAATACTATTTTCAAAACGGAATTCCATACTAAAGGTCTGTGATATAGAAGAAAGGCTTGTCATTATATAATATTGCGGGACTCAAATTTAGTTTTGAAATGATTACAATGAAAGTATAACAAATATTAGAATAAACACTGACTCTGAATTTCATAAAAGAATTGTCAAAATATTAGTGTTATAAGGTGACTAATCACAGTAGATCATCAAATATGATGGTTACGCTTTTTTTGGCCTAATAAAAGTATAAACAAAGAGTCTATATAAAATAAGGCAAATAAAATAAATTTTTTTAAAAGTCGTTCCCCATATTGATTTTTTAAAATCTATAATCTTATTTGTAATGAGACATTTTCGAGGGAGTAAAATTTATTGGTGATCGATAAATCCGGCATTCTAGTTGAAAAAGTGTTAACATTTAATTTGCGAATAGCGCCTTCTGTGTAGCCCATTCAAGCGAAATACTCTAAAGGTAACTTATATTTGATGAGTAGCTTCGAACCATGCAACACTTGTTTATATTCGTGAATAACACTTCTATAACTTACCGTGTAAGTATTATTTGAATGAAAAAAGCGCATAATAGAGTAACACAAAACTGTGGAATCTAAACATATTCTAAGTCTTTAAAAAAGGAATTTAGAGTACACTGATAACATTTAAATGAATGAGGATTACCAAAGAGCTTTGAGGTATCATGGACAATTTTTTACATTTTTGTCTCTTCTGATCGCCCGAAATCTTAAATATTTTGTCATTCGAATCGTCCTTCATAATCGTTGTTATTTACATTACATAACAGCAACCTTAACGATAATAAGTTCCGATCGTTGTCATAAAACGGACAAAATGTAAGATTTGTTTAGGATGAATACAGTAGTGCTCCCCTTAAGTTATCTTCCCTTATGTTATATGCTTCCCCTAAGTTATATTCTTCTCCTCCCGCGTTCTCCCACCACACCAGCGCCGCTTTCCATTACATTCCATTTTTGCACTCTGAAATCACTTTTTCACTTCCCTCAACGTACAATTTGCGATCGTTAATGTTCAACTGATTTAACAATTCATAATTAAATGTATGCATGTGTGCATCTGTATGTACATACACATACAAGCATGCGAGTGTGTTCCTAGAGTAAATGCGAGTGGTGGGGGATGAGGAGGAATATAACTTAAGATATGACTTAAGGAGAGCAGACGCCATATTGCCAGATTCAAGTGTATAACTTAAGGGGAGCACTACTGTAGAATGATGTAATGCAGACTTCAATGTTCATCACTAGTATACAAAATCGATAGAAGGCATCAGACGCATTTGTCAATGAACTGTAGTTTGTTATAAAAATTATATTTAGTTTGTAAATAAATACGTTATATTTATAATAACAAAATATTTTAAAATTAAAGATATCCGAAACTGGCTGGTCCACTCAACTGGAGAATGAATTAAGTATGCTGTGGGATATGAGCGCAGAAAAAGATATAGTGGCATTTTTGATTCATCATGGCTTTCTGAGCATGGCAGAAATGACGCTAAGCATCTCATCAGAATCAAGATTATCGGTTCGATAATTGTATTTAAAATTGACTTTTGAAGCAAACGAAAATAAGCATTGCATATATGAATATCTCTTGAGCCAATACAGAAAACACAAAGATTTTTAAGATTAATAATTTTAACGATATGCATTAACACGGACAACTTAGGCCATAGGATTAAAATATTATATTAACTGAACATGAAAAATGAAGTTAGAATTTAGTTTTTGAACTTCGTCATTAATTACTTGACTGAAACTGAGAAGAGAATTGTCCTTTTCAGAATTCTAACATACATTCAAATCCTTGTTTTTTTGTTCCGTTAACTTTAGTGCCATACAATTTTCGTTTACTTCAAAAATTTCTCCTGACATCTAATAAAATATTGACATTTAATGATATAAACATGTTCAGGAAATCATCATAGGCATAGTCGCGAACATGTGCTGTGAAGAAATAGGACTTAAAACTCTAGAAAAAGAACCAGATCTTATAACAATGATCTTCAGCATGGTATCAACGCCTGATACAAAAATATTGATACAAATAATACGAATATTAGAGGCCATAGTATGGCATATTCATGTTAGATCGGATTCGCTGTTTTTCCAGAAGTGGGCAGAACGAGAGGACGTGAAGGAAGCGATTCCTTACATTTTGTCCAACACATTGGATGGTAAGAATAACAGATTATGATTATCTGGATTATCATCATCATTTTAAATATCATATGAACAGTTTGTAAAATTAATATAAGGGTAAGCAATCGAAATTATGCCTGATTAAACTTCGTTGTCATTGTGGACACAATTATTTTTGAAAAAAACTCATTATAAACTGGGAAAAACTTATTGCTGTAACACCTAAATTAATCGCCTAAAGGTACACGATTACCAAAATTATTTTGAACAATTAATATATAGAAATCTTCAAACCCTCTAACATTAATTTTAGATTATTCATGATAAATGTTATTAAATAACGGAATTTTATAAAACTAAAATAAAATAACAGAACCTTTCGGCGAGGTGTATGTATTTAGGAGACTCATTAAATTATTACACATTGTTAAATACACATATTTTTGAATGTGTATTGTCAGTTTCGCAGTGACACCTTCTGGCCCCACTGGTCGTACTTTATCAATTACTTATTTATAGGTTAAAACGGGTTGTAAATAGAGCCACGCAAATGATAGCATTTGATTAGACCGTACTTTAGTAGTCGTATATATTTTTCGTAATGTTTTTTTTTTTAAGTTTCTTTATATGTACACCAACATTCATGTTTTGTACTCTAAAAATATAGTGTATTTTAATGCAGGAAAAACTGCCTAAAGAGTCAATGTTTACATTTCAAAACACTATATTTGTAGATGTTTTCTCATTTATTTCACACTTGGCTAAACGACAAAAAAATGACGAATGTCAATTGTTTAATTTCGAGTAAAAATGCCGCTCTAAATTCAACGCAAAAGATTCTTTTTGTTTCATTTTCGTTTTTTAAGGTACCTCCTTGTGTAGAATAGCACTTATAAGTATGGGTGTTGTAAAGGCCTTTTATTGCAATAGTACATATATTATACAGATATTTCTTATTTTGCATAAGAACATTCCTCGATACAGATCTCGAACTGCCAAATGTACTTTTTTGTTTGAGATGAAAATTACAGAAAACGTTTTCAACACTTCTTAGCAAAATGGTTGAAAGGATATCGCCATTTATTACGAAATAATCTATATTTTTTAATTAATTCTACTAATACCGTAATTATTAATTGCAATAAATATGAATACCAACATAATGGGCTCAATATTAATGAATTTCTGACTAAAAAGCAGTTCTTTTTTGCAGAAATGGTTGCTTTGAAATTCAAATGTGGCACAAAAAACGAAGTCGTTAAGAAACAAGTAACTGTGAGGGCGATTTTTAGCACAACTAATTAAAATCATTGCAAAAACTTCAAGAATAAGTTCCTTTAAAAAATGATTTTATCTTTTATTATTTTAGCTTTTAATAGTTGCATTTTAATCAACAATGGTCTTATAATGCAAAATATAAATAAAAAAGTACATATTTTTATTTTATGAAAATATACGTTAATTTTTGATAAAAAAAAAGTTTTGAAAATGTTTAGTGTCAGTATTGATAGCGAATTTAATTTACCGAAACAAATGATGTTCGTAATAAAAGTCTATCTCTAAACCGTCAACTAAAATGGTTTAATTCGCAAAAGAAATTAATTACTTGTACACGTCTTTGATAAAGTTCTTACTTAATTGCCCAGTAATCCAAAATGTATAAGAATACATTTATTTTCAATCCCGATTTTATCCATCTTAAATGCCGAATAAAAAAAAGATTTTGAAAATTATGAATGCATTTGAATACACAAATAACATTTGTTAAGAAAATGTTATGCTGTCCTTTTATGAGTTAAAAATGATCTTTCAAAATTAAATTATATACACTTTAGGGCAAAAATATTATATACTTATTTAATATAAATATTATATATATACTATATACTATATACTATATATAAAAATATTATATACGTATATTATTCTTATATACTTTGCACTTTTAATATACATCACTTTGTGATTGAAATGCATTAAAAAATTCAATGTTATAATTTTTTAAGGATGTGTATGCATTCATTATATTTTTTAAGTTTAATGATACATTATTTTTAGATTCAAAATAAATGCATTTACATATTATATTCTACAAGTATAGAGATGCATTTTTATTTTCGGATGCATATGTATTCAAAATCAACATTTCGTATTCATTTTATTTTGTTATTTAATAGTAGGGGAAGACGGGGCGAAGTGGTGAATCTCAAATATTTCCATTATGAACATACTAATTGTAAAATATCATACGTGGTTTCTGTGTTTACACCATTTTTCACATTTTGGGGCATGATATTTCATTTTTTATTTTCTTACCTACCTTTAGGAGCGAGAAATGTAATTTTTAAATACATTTTTCAAGTCATTTTCCTGTACTTTGTTCTCAGATTGGTCAATATTTTCATTTTGGCAATTTAATAATCACTATTTATATATTTATTCTAAAAGTATATTTTTTGGATTTATTTATAAAATATGAATTGTTCCTTTTTTGTGTGTTTATAATGAGATATTGTACCTGGAAGTCCAAATGATACTATGGGGTGAAGCGGCGAAATTTTGTCCCGGATGTCTCTATTCCGTGATTATATTTTAATTTAGAATTCTCTTTTGATGAATGCATTGAGTAACTAAGGACGAAGTTGAAATATGTGATCCTGATATAATACGAGTATTCAAAGCTTCCGAAGATGCAATTTCTTTTTTTACTGCTGTTGGAAACTTTGATATATCTGAAGAGGTTCATTCCACCAACGTGGAAATTTTATTTTTATTAAACAAACAATAATAACTTAAAATACTATGACTTGCACTTAATTTTATGATAGTCGTCTCAGAGACCTCTAAAAATAAGGATTCACCACTTCACCCCGGTATCACCGCTTCGCCTCGTGTTTTGTAAGTTTTTTAAATTGGCCATAGCTGGCCATCCGTAAAACATTTACCATAAGTAACACGTATGTAAATATAGGCTATGAAATTACCTATTAAATGATACTTTGCATCATCCTAAATACGAAATTGAAGGAGAGATATGATACACGGAAAAAATCCTTGCCGATTCCCCCGCATTCCCCTATTTGAAAACATCAAAAGATAGATTAACATGTGTCAAAATAAATTCCGAATTTCCGTACTTAGTTTTTTGGATTGAATTTGGACAAAGTCGGGATTGAAATACATTTTTCACATTTTGTACCTACTTTTAAACGTTACATTATTTTGGATTCAAAAGTATTCGGAATTTTAGGAAATACTTTTTTTGGGATTCAAAAGTATTCGGAATTTTAGGAAATACTTTTTTTGGGATTCAAATACATTCCTTACATTTTACACTTTTTATATCATATTATATTTGGATTCAAAAGATTTCATTACGTTATACATTTTCAACAAAATATTATTTTTAGATTCAAATGCATTCAAACATTATATTTTATAAAGATATAGGTGCATTCACAACTTTCACAAATAATGGTTCTGGATAGAAATTCATTCGTATTATGTTTTATCATTTTTTGATTCATATATTTTCAAAATCGATATTTGAAATATCAAGTTTTTCCTTGCATTCTAAAGTATTCGAAGTGGACAAAGAAGGAATTAAAACGTAATAACATAAATGCATTACTATCCCCTCCAATACATTTTGGATTGCTGGGTGGTTGGTATTTAAACGTATTCAGTCATCTGTTTACAATAATAGAAAGCAGAAACGAATTAATACTACCTAATCTAATATTCGGATTTATTAATAGCATATTGCTATTTGTTTATTTACAATTAATCTTTAATTCAATTTATACCAATAATAATTATTACAATGTCTGTAGTCAAGTTGAATTGAAATTAATTCCCCCTTTGTCAACAACTTATTTCTTATGTATGAAAAAAACCATTTAAGCTTTCTTCAATACGTTTTTGTTGTGCCTTTACATTGGAAAAATGATATCGAAATACATTTAATAAGTCCACCTTCTGTCTTTGTAAATTGCAGATGACTTATTGGCACATACAATAGGCGTAGTTCGTTCAATATCAGATATAGACTCACCGACAGGCGGTAGTATCTTACCAGATCTCATTAAAATTGAAAAATTAATTCCTGCACTTTTCGAAGATATATTGGATAATGTAGATCCATCAGTTGCTGACTTTGAAAAGGGTCTTCTGAATTTAACGGAACACTGGATCACAATCGTATCAAACATGTTAAAAGCGGAAATAATCAATTTTTCGGACGAAGAAAATGAGGAACTCCTTAAAAAACTATACACTGTTATATCCAATTATTTCGATCCGTATGCATATAATTTCAACATGGCAGTAATAAATGCAAAAGCAGTGAGTGTCCTTGAACGCTGTCTCGAAATAGCTACAGAGTTTCAACAATATAAAAAAACGTTACCTCCTACATTATTTAGTAATGCCTGTCTTGTTCTGTTGAATATTAAAAACGGTAAGTTTTTCCGTTAAATTTTACCTAATTGTTTGTTTTTTGTGCTTGGTTAATTAATTGAAAGGAAATAACGAAACGTAATTAATTTCAGAGATTGATGGTTGCGGAAAAACAGACGAAAACGATGAATTAGTCGTTCTTTTAGAATCCTTTTTAGAGTTTTGGATTGAATCCATAGGCTTTCTAGAAGAATTTAAATTAACGCATATTCTGGCAGTATTAGGATTGGAAAAGCGAAGAAGGCTATTACAACTTACAGAAATGAAAGCAGCTGCTGTGAAGATAGGAAAACTTATTAAAGCGAATGATGCTATAGAGGCTAATTCTTAGTGTATATAATAGTTTTATAAATATGTTAATAGACAAAAATATCATAAGATTTAAAAATGTGATATGGAACTGAATGAAAAAAAATGTAATGCACGAAGTGTACAAATTTGTATTGTCCTAAGAAAATTTATATATGATGGTAATTCTATTAATTTTAATTTCATACTTGTAGTTATTCCGATTCACTGAAAAGAGACGCGTGAAATGCTTCACTAAACTTTAAATTAAATCATTACTGTAAAAAACGCGTGTTTAGGAAATATCAGACAACACACAAAAACAAACGAAATTTAGGAACATTGATTATTTACCTCTTTTATTTCCATTGTAATTGATCAACTATTCGCCGTTTACAACGTATATTGCATATGTATTTTAAAATAAATAAAAAATTGAACAAATAAAAATTAAATGATACAACATTACATGGAAATGTATTCTGCAGAATTGCCAAAAAGTTCTGTAAATCAAAGATATAGAGTTTTACAGAGTCTCTTGTAAAAAAACTTTCAAGATGTGAGTTAATGAATTTTATTTGACACGAGAAGATCGATTAATGAGAGGAACTTAATTATTAATATTATTAAATTTCGTGTGATAAATTATTTATTTGAATATCGTAAAAAAATTATTGAATTTCCATAAAAATTCATATCTGGGGATTTTTAGGGTTACTGATAACGATTGTAGTGTTTTTCAAAATCCAAAGTGGCGGCTACAATGTGTAATAATTTATGAAGGATGTTTGAATTTTCATAAAAATTTATATCGAATAGTTTTTGGAATATCTAATTATAAATCAGCAGTTACCATTTAAAAGTACAAGAATCATATCCTTCATTTTGTTGTTTTTTTATATTTTTAAATTTCTTTGTTTTCTAGTTTTTTTTAATTTTTTTATTGTATAATTTAAATTTTGAACCTTTTAATTTCTTATCATTTTTAATATTTTTTTCACTATACGTTTTACAGAGAACAATATATTTTTAATTTCGGTAATTTTTTTCTGTATGATAAATTTTGCAATGTGGCTCTACGCATAAGCCATCACATCCTTTCAGAAGTACCTTTTTTTGTTACAGCGTACTACGCATCTTCTACGAGGAGTTTTTTATCGTCAGTATTGGGCATATTTTTCTTGTTCGATAACTGTAGTTCGATGTAGTATTCGGTTCAGTAGTTCGGTAAAGAAAGTGGCTTTCTAGCAACTTGACGGTTGTACTATCTCTCATTAAACTTCTTTTAATCTTTGGTCACCCACTTTTAGGTTTTTTAACACTCATAGTAAAAGTACGTTTTTGCATTATTTTTTACCCCCCCCCCCCCCAAATAGAATTTTTATGAAAATTTAATAATTTCTTAAAAATTAGTCCGCTATATTGGATCCGTCATTTTAAAATTTAAAATTTTCAGATTTGTAATCAGCGTCCGCGAAAGCCTCAATAAAACTACTTTTACGGCGAAAACTTACGCGAAGGAGGGTTAAAAATTAGTCATACACATATCATACGTTGTATCATTACACAGTTAAAAAAAAAGTCTTAAAATTGTTACATACTCAATTCAGCACCGTAAAAGACTTAAGTTCAACATAAAATTATACTAATTTTCTTAAATCAAGTCAATATTTGCGCTCAAAACCTTGTTTTTAGTTTTGGAAACTTATTTTTAGTCGATATTCAGATTCGAAATAAGATTTCTCTAACTTAGGTGGGACAAGCTCGAAAAATTGTTCTTTAAGCATAAATCTCGACTAAAATTAAACTTTGCTGTCTGAAATTAAGACTTTAAGCGCAAACATTGACTTAACCCTTTGAAGCACGGTGTTCTTCGCAGGACCACCTTTTCTGTCGGATAATTTCATTTATAATAATGCAATTTTTAGGTATTTAAAAATATTGGTTGGTTCTTCTAGTAGCTAAGGTAATTATCAATAATATTATACCATTAATATTCAAATTTCATTTGTTGTAAAAGTGTTATAAATAAACAAACACTAAAAAAAATGCAGTTTTTTTGGAAAAAAGCATGTTCCAGCTTATTTCAGTTTCGATTTTCATGGCAATTTTTACTAAGGAGGTTTTATGGTCGCTGATGACGAATCCGGGGTCAGATTTCCAAAATTCAAAATGGCCAAATCAAAATGGCAGTACAAAAATTTAAAAAATAACATGTATTTATGCCTGGAAACGTTTATTCGGAGATTTTTTGGGACCCGAAATACGCATATGTAATTCATTTTGAATTCTGAAAACTCTGAGATGACAGATTCAAAATTTGCTAAAACTATTTTTGAAGATTTTTGAGATTAAGAAATACTAAAAATTTAGACGAAAAATTGTACATTAGATACTGCCGACTTTGACTACTTACCCTTAGCATAACTCAGAGGTAACAGCGATGACATAGTAAGCTTGTAGCTCCATTTTTTAATATCTTTTCTGTTTCTTTCTTAATATTTTTGGATCCTTTTCTTTTCTTTTTTTATGCTTCTGTTGTTTTTATTCTTGGCCGTAAAATTGTAGGCCTCGTAAAGATTGTGCAGCCTCGAACTGTCTTCAGGGGTCCAATCTTTACTCAGGCCCTAAAATTCTAATTTTGGATTCGACATTTTGTATATTGGAAATCCGACGCCACATTCGTAATCAACGACCCCGAAAACCCTCCCGAGTTCGCAATTTCATCTCGATCAACTTTTTCCTAATTTGTTCCGCCATCTTGGATCCGCCATTTTGAATTTTGAAAATCTGAGGTCATATTCGTAATCTGCGACCCCGAAAACCCCCGACTAATAAATTCCAACCATTTTCCATGTACAAAAAAAAGGTGTGCTTCAAAGGGTTAATTTAAGAAAATTGGATCAATTTTAGACTGAAACTATATATGCCTTCGACCCGGGTGCCTACAATTTTGGCTAAATTCGTATTGCAGTTCCCTGACGAAAGGCTGATGCTTCCGGGAATATTCCCATTTTAAGACTGCCAGGAAAGAAGGCGGCAGAGGGTAGTTCTAGCATCGTTAGGTTCGAGTAGTTTCTATAGATATATTGTAACAATATCTTGTTCCTTAAATAGGGTGAATATGCCAATGAATGGACGGTTAAGCATTTTTCACACTTTGATCGATTGTAACTTTTGAATTCTTTTATGAAAATTTAATTATGATACCACCATTAGAATCGTTAGACTCTGCTTTTTATGACCGTGTAGTTCAACCTTTGATTTTATTTAACTATTAACCTCGTCTTCATACGTTTGTAAAAAAATCCGCTAAACCCCAATGAATAGACGGGTTAAATCAAATGGGACGTTTTCAGTACCAGTTTTGGATGGCTTTAAAACTTTGCTTTGATTTTACTAAATAATAAACACTGGAAGATCAATAGTACTGTAAATATTGTTTTGAATGTTCAAAGAACATAAAAACATGTATTTTGTTGCATGTTGTGCATCATACATTCATAAGAAATAGAAATATATAGAAAATCGTCCATTCATTGGTAGTCGTCCATTCATTGGCATATTCACCCTATATTAAAATTGAAAATGAGCATTTTCATAACTTCGACCCCGACCGCAGGTCAGCCGAAGCACTGATAAATGAGCACGTCTTGTTCACACTGATGCTTAAAAAAACGCGGTTTAGTCGAGTTTTTGGGCGGTCGGGTTGCAGGAAATAAATTTTTTTATATGTGGGATACTTCGGTTTTCGTTTTTTACGGCATTATCGTTGATTTTACGAAGAAATGAATAATTTAATTTGTATTTATATATATTATAATTTAATTTGTAATTATAATGAATAAATTAATTTGTATTTTTTGTTAAAAAATGGAAAAAACGTGTTTTTTGAGTGTTTTTTTGTTAAACCTCCCCATAATCTAGTATGCATTGTCTCCAAAAACTAATCAGATCTAAGTTTGGCCAAGAGAAACCCAAATCCGTTTGTACTTTTTAAATTCGTCCTGCCAGTCGCGAGATATCGCGTATACAAAATTTTGCCCACGGGCGGACGGACGGACGGACGTACAACCTAACGGACACCAATTTTTTTATTGTTGCTTTGGATTCCTTAGGGCCTGAAACGTCGACATTTGATGAAAAACTATAGGGTAATTTTTTGGCGGGAACTGACCAAATTCAATACTTCGCCAGACCTATGGTCTGGGTCGAAGTAATTAAGCCTTTTATAGTGCTTAATTTGAGATGTAACAATTTTAAGACTTTTCTGTGAAAAAGGAAATAGTTTCCGTGAATAATTATCTAAACGAGTTTAAAGTTTTCAATGTAATATAAATTTTATATATTTAAATAAATTTAAATAGAATATGAATCACACTACAGTTGACCATGACCGAAGTGTTTACATGAATAAATTCCAAACACAAGGAAAAAAGTTTGGTGAAAATAAAAAGACCTATACTAAAACAAGAATTAGGCAAATTAAATCATTATTAGAAATACGAAAAACAAGGTAAAGTGTAAAGTTCAACCAAATTCTGCAAAAAGGTAATAATTTTAAACTGAAAAACTGTTTATTGCATATTTTGGATACGCTCTTTTTTACATCTCTATTGTAGCCGTAAAATTAACCATCCTTTTATTGTATACCTTGAATTTCGAATGAAATAACAAGTCGGATAACATACAGTAAAAGTTTTAGAAAAGCGACAACTTAAATTAAAATTAAAGAACAATTATTTGATTCATATATCGTACTTTCTTTTGTACGTTGCAATTTATTGAATTTCTTTACACTTCTTAAGTACGTCTCCGTATTTTATGCGGGTGCTCTTTGTTGATTTCTGTACATAAATTAGTTCTGAATTCCTTTCATAATCATAGACTCACGAGTGGAAATTGCGCCTGCATTGTAGTCAGTTTTTGGAAAATAAACATGCGTACTAGACATTTTTTTTATACAATAAACTTGGCCAGTTACCCATTGGAAATGTAACAATTTTATCGCTCTATTAAATCTTGGACAGTTGCTGTCCAGTTTCTAGGTAAGTATTTTTCGTAATATTATTTAAAATACATAACCTCGTCAGTTTTTGTCCAAGTTTTAGGCCAGAATTTTGTTAGTATCTGCACATCTGGATAGGGTTTTTAAAATGGTAATCTAGAAATTTATATGCACATGTTTTATCAATTTTCTATTTAGTTTTTTAATGCAATTTATGGCTATTGTTTTTTAGTGCTTTTATAAGGATTTAAACATTCTGCACAATTTTTATAGCTAATGTGCTAATAGGTACGGCTAAATCCGCACACGCACTGGTTACGCAGGTGAAAAAGCATTTTTTGTGATTTTCGCTAAATTTTTAATTTCAGTGTTATACAGTTTACGTCATCAAATACTAATTTTTATTTAATAAAATTAAAAAAAATCGATCTTAAAGAAAATTTATTAGATACATTTTTTATATAAATCTTTTGGACAGATTTTGTCCAGTTTTAATGCAGATGTAATAGAAAATTTAAAAATATACATATTTTCAATAACTTGACCAGTTATTAGGCTGGTTTTTATGACAAATGTGTGGACAGCTTCAATTCATTTATTTCTATCCCATATTTAGACAGTCTTAAAAAAAAAACTAAATTACTGATTTGTGGCTAGTTATTTTCTAGTTTGTGGACATCTCTGCTGTATACAGTTTTAAACCACGTTAGCTACTTTAACCATAGCCAGAAAATGGGCTGTATACAATACAAATTGACTGCATTTCTAACAGCTGGCTCTTTGATTTGGTGAAGTTATCCTCCATAAAGGCCTATTAAAATTATTATTCCTGTTATTTCTAGTTTCGGAGTTATAAAATAGTTATTTTGCCCTTACACGTACAATATACTTACAATATTGTATTTAAAGTCGTGATGCCTTTACAATATACAGATTGTAAACGAGTCTTAATTTCATTCATTTATTACAGAAGTTTGAAAATCTCAGTATAAAATATAAAATAAATGATTGCGTATGTACCTCGCAGGGAGGAAACAGAAATAGACCAGACGCGTGATATCATTTGCATTGGAGATTCACATTATGAGTTAGAAATGTTTTGCTTCGTATAAATAAACAAATATACGTTGATATGAAAATTTACATAACTTCATCAATACGATGTATGTACATGTACTTCGAAGTGACAGTTGTCATTATTCTGATTAGATTTTTCGATAAAACGTTACAAAAACTTCATCATAAGAAGAACGTTGTTTGAACGCGTATTTGTTTACTGATTACGACTGCGATAATAACAATTTGGCGGTGATAGAAATTGAAGCCGCCGTTACAAATAAGCCAATACGAGCAATTTTTAGATTTTTATTTTTTTTGTTGGATTTTTTTCGAGTTTTTTACATGTATCTCGAAAAATACGAGCCTGACTAAACAAATGTTTTAAGCAAAATATGTACGGGAATATATCCATGAGTGGACCACGTTTTTAATTTACTGTAAAAAGTTAATTAAATACAGGAATTTTTAAGTCTTCTATACACCGTTAGGTAGATATAATCCCTAGGTATAAATTAAATGCATTTCGGTTACTTTCTGCAGTTAAATAAAATTGATTAAACCTTTTTTACGAAGGGACATTTTTTGTTTTAAAAAAATTTGTATCCATGAGTGGACCACTCGTTCAAATCCCCTTAGAATGGCTAGAAACAGCAAAAATACAACGAAATTCTAATTTTCATGTAATAATTAATTATTTTGAACATTTTTACTGTGTGCAATACATGGAAAAAATGTGAATAAAGGTAAGGTCAACATAAAAAAGACTTTGTGAAAAAACCATCGAATCAATCATTCTAATATGTTTTCCGGTTTAATACAACACTTAAACGCTACTTTATTGACTTATTTATATTCAAAAACAAAATGTTAAATTACACTCAGAAATTATGCTTCCGCACCATAACCTTTACACTGATAAAAACAAGTGGACCGCTTATGAATACAAAAAGTGGCCCACTCATGGAAATGGAAGCCGAAATTAAAATGCATGACATTTTTTCGTAGCATTGAAATATTTGTAAACCCTTCAGATGTGATGAATTTCAATGTTTAATATACAAGAAAAAATAAAACTTACCTTAAAAGAGTAATAATTCTATGTTTTTTAATACTCAATTGAAATGAACGCAAAACTTTGACAACGTTTTTCAACAGTACATTTCTACGAATAGCCGTACTGAACGCGAAAATGCATGTATTGACTTAGGGATCTTATTAAAAATGGTTTCGCGATAATACGCATCTGTTTCAACCAAAAAATGATATTTCGTTTTTAGTTTGATAAAAATCAGAAGGGTGGGCCACTCATGGAGCCGGGCCGCTCGTGGATACATTCCCCTATTCTGATGGATTTTGTTTGTAATAACAACGCCAATACTACCAAAAAATGAAAATATTTTCGACATTCAAAATTATGGCTTCAATATTGCGGAATACAACACGAAAAATTCTTCAATGTAAATAAAACTCCGTACTTGAATATTATAAAGGCCACTTACTTCTGTTCTTTTCTCTGTTATCAGATATTCGAAATTCAAAATGACAGATTTAGTATGTCAGACCAAAATACAAAACTGCTCTTTTTCAATTAAACTCCAAAATGAAATTCGGTTCCCGTGGATTTTTTAAATCTTCGATTACAAATCTGTTGTCACGATTGAAAATTTTGAAAAAACCGTGGAAAATTTTCATAATAATAAGTAAATAAATTGTTTGTTATTTTAACTGTGCACAATGTCTGGTTTGGAATTCGATTAACATTGTTTTTTATACGAAGTTGTGCGGTTTTTTCACTTTTAACACTTTTTGCGTAAACCTCATAATATGAAATTCTGCCAAACTCAAGGTATATTTAATGTTTGTCCTCCTTATTGGATCCGCCATTTTGATTTTTGAAAATTTACCTTCAGATTCATAATCAGCGACCTTCAAAATTCATAATCAGCGACCTTGGAAATTCATAATCATCGAGTTTCGTTTTCATTAGATTATATTTTGAATGTTTTTACTGGCATATTGGGTCAGCCATTTTGAATTTCAAATTTCTGCAATCAAATTTATAATCAGCTTTAGAAAACTTCAGAGTACAATATTAATTCCGAGGGAAGGGATACTTACTAATTTGCAAAATCTAAAGATGCCGTTATCATTTTTTGATAAAATATGAAACTAAGTTACAATCGTAGAAAGAAATATTTAGACATATTCTTTATTTTGTGCCATAGTAAAAACGGCAATTTTTTAAATAGTTACCGTTTCAAGTAAAAATGTTTAAACATGCGTAGAATTTTTTGCAAAAGTGACACATAGCTGGGTCAAAGCGTAAATTATACATATATTAGTAAGAAATTGGACTTTGACTAAAAACAATTAATGAAACTATTATTCAGTGTATTTATGTGACTACATATTGCATTTTGAGAAAATAAAATATCTTGCACAGCAATTAGTGGTAAATAATTTATAAGAATTACAAGTGAACATTTTCAATTCTGGAACGTTTGTAGAAAGTGTCCGTGTTTACTAATTGACTTGATAGCGCCCAGACATATTATTTTAAAATACTTAAAGAAAAATATCAACATATATTAAATATTTCTTTAAACCTAGACTGTAAATTCAATGCAAGAATGCAACGAAGAACCGTCACCATAATATCCAGTTGCAAACACAAATGAATGGCCGTTACAGTTCATGATAATTAAAGAATTTCTTTAATATTAATAAAGAGCGCCAAGAGCCAACGTTTCGACCAATTTGTTGGTTCTCGTCAGTGGCGTATGTAAAATTACAAATATGAAATAAATTATGTTAGACACGTACAAAAAACGAGATTTATAAAATGATTATGTTGTATGATTACATATCTTTAAACCCGAGGAAAAAATTGTTAAAAGAATTAAAGTCTATTAACAATGGGATAGAGAAGGAGTAGTCCGTTTCAAATTCTTTTTTGGGTTAAGTTTTTTGGAACGTTTTTTTAAGAATTGATGGCACATGTTCACACTAGGGCTCAATACATTTCTCATCGTTAATAAATAACGAACCATAATTTTCATAATTATTTTAAATATCTCGTTAAGTATGTTACTATCTGAAAAATTTGTCATGCGACTTTCTCTTGTCATTGTCATACTGGTCATGTGTTTGTGTTCACTTTCGTATCAATTGAACTACTTGTTGTCTTCATCAACCTATTTAATGATTTGTTAAAACGTTTTGAACCAACAAAAAAAAACAGTAAAATTATCGCTCGCAAATATCCCTTTTGGTTCAATAGTAGGAGATAAGATACGAAACACGTAATTTATACATTGCTTGGAGTAAAATTTCACTCTGTGTAGATAAGCCCCTGTTCCATAAGAGTAAATTTTCAGTCTGTAATTCAGAAAACTGGCTTACTTTTATTATATTTTTTAATGAGAATGTAATATATGCAATTTTCTATTACTGTTTCGAGGTCAGAACTCTGAGAAAAAGTGCCACTACTAGTTTATTACCTTTCAACGTGGCTTGTTGTTTTTAAATGTAATCATAAACAATTAATAAACAAGCGGATCATTCAGAACTGTTCAGTGATCCAATATCAAAATAAGAATGTTTCGTATTATTTTGAGGTCGGAAGTCTAAATAAAGTTCCGCACAGTAAAAACGAATGTCATCATTTGAGATATTTTTGTGCTCTCTTTCAAGCCTCTAAGATGTCGGTAATGATGTTTAAATCTACAGTCGAAATCTACTGCTCAGCAAATAACTTACTTTACTACTTTTCAAATGAGGAATCATCTCTTCCCGTTTAATAGTCAAATTCGATTCCTTTGTTTATTTGTCTTAACAATATTTAATTTTTCTTTGAGTTATTGAGTTCTTTCAATAGCATTATTTACTTTATTTAATAAATTTTATATCTATTTTTTAATTCAATTTGTGTAAATTTCTCATTTATATACCAGTAAACTATTTTTCTCTATATTGTTTACGGTACTGAAGAATAATTGGTCTTAAACTATAAACGGTAAAGCCACCAACATATAGTATGTTATTTTAGAAATGTAGACAAAGTAGTATGGTATTATGCAATTATTTCAACATGGAAATACCTCAAATTACTAAAAACCTCTTAAATGTAGACGATACATTTATCGCACAATAAAAACAAGTACAAAATAACTGACTGTTCACAATTGTATCCTGATAACTTCTAAAAAAAGATTCCAGATTACTTTAAAACGATTAATCCGTAATTTGGTACGGAAAATAACAAAATTACTTTCACATACTTAATACTTCAGAGATGCTGTATTATGTAATTAATTATTAATATTACAGGATATTTAATTAAAGTCCCTGTATAGGTGCATTGAGTCTCAATATTGAGGTAAATAATTATAACAGTAACGAGTACAGGATTTAGTTCAATTAAGAATATTTTTTTTTCAATCAACACATTTTTAGTGGGCAATATATTTTAAGAGGCTTGTTTAAATATGGTAAAATACATACATCAGTTATTGCCATCACATAACATTTATTATTATGTTTAAAACGTCACATTTTTAATATAAAAATTCAATAAATATGATATTTTAATCATTAACAAATGTTGTTTATTATAAATAAATTCTTTGTTTTGTCTTGTTAAAAAAAACTCTCGTTGCAATAAAGACTTTGTCATTTCAATATGTGTCCTTTGAATTCGTGTCCATAAGTTTTCAATTTTACAACCATTCAGACTAAAAAAACAGTTCACTGATTCCAATTAAATTATATATATATATTCTTTTGGGTGCTGGAAATTTGATATAACATATGCCTACTTTAAGAACTCCGTTTTTCATGTTTTTAATACAAACTTGTTGCAGAATCAAATAGAATATCCGTACTTGTGGCGGGAAGCTTCAAATTTCACTGATTATACTCAATCTAATTACACTAAAAAAAACATTGTGGAAAAACTTGAAACATTGTGGTGCTAATTTTTAGACTAACGCACCTTGGCAGTATTATCATATTTGGATACTTTATTATCATTATTTGTTTTTAATGTGCTTATTTTTCAATATGAAAGTATGAATAAACAGATTGTTTATTGCAAAGCTCAATATATCAAGTTTATAACGTACTTTCATTATATGAAAAGTAACTTTGTATAAAATAAAATATAGTGTACATTTTTTAATTTAGTTTTGAATTACTATACTTTTTAAAATTAGTCTATTTTCGCAAACATGGGTCATACACTGCTCTCTAAAGTTAAATCTCTATTGTCGAAATATTTTTTTGACAATCCTTCACGAGTTTCCTTTAGGCTACTGCTTGGAATAGACAACTAATTTTACTGGCCTATGCAGTTATACAACTAAAAATGAAAAGTTTAGAATGATAAAGAATTTACATTTGGTATAAGTCGCAATATCAGAGACACCAATGGTACAATGCTAATATGATTACTATATCACTGAGATTGCAAATTTTTAATTGTATGGGATTTATCGAAAGTACTCTGGAACAAAATTTATGATAGCTAATAATAAAATTCAAAATGGCGAATCAAATATGGCGGATCAAAATACGGAAACTTTAATTCAGTACAAATTCGGTATTAATGTGTTATTGTGGTCGCCGATTGCGAATCCGCTGTCAAAACACGAAATAATAATTTTGTTTAATTAAAACTGATTTGTTGCAACAAAATGTAGAACTTACATTGTATTATATAGAACATTAGCAGATTACATATTTCTTTCTGGCTTTCTTACTCCTTTGCGCGTTCCTGTCTGTGTTTCAGATACCTAAACATACGTGTTAATGAAAAAAAACAAGTACGTAGAAAATACACGAAGTATTAAATATAAGGTATAAGGTAAGGAAATAATGTTGTTCACTATAAGAAAAGGATTGGAATTGGTAGTACTTGTGAAGCAACATCATAAACAGCCTAAGATTAAATTTCGTAAATGAACACAAAATATGTAATTTCGCACCGCAATTTGCTATTTATTTCATAATCTATTTACATATGTATTAAAATAGTAGATAGTTAAATATATAAAAAAAAAAATAGCTCGTACATGCATAGAAGTTAAAAGTTTACGATTTTCATCCTACCGTTTAATAGTCACTGAAAATGCGTAAAATATAAATCTTATATACTTACATTGATGCACACATTGGATAAGGATGTATTTAAATCATGAATGCATATCATTTTTAACATGAATTTATATATCATGTTTGCAGCAGGAACTTCTTAAGTATTATTCTTACATAGCCGTACTTGATAAGTACAAATTCTTCATCAATCATAAATCTTCGAAATTAAGCGATCTGGGTCTTAAAAAAACTCCTGGTCCTAGAATTTCACACTGCAGAGTTCTCTATTTTTATTTTAGATGATTTTCATGTGATTTGAATGTATTACGTTTTACGTTAGAATTTAAATCGCAATGACTTATTTAATATCATAGAACATATTATCATTGTTATATTATACACTTTTATTTAATTAAAGTAAAATATTTAAGTATTTGTATAAACTGGAATATTACGATCGTGAGATCTAAGTTTGAAATCCTCCTATTGTTTGTACATTCACCTTTCTATCCTCAAGTTACAGTATATATGAAACCGTCTCGGTTGTGGAATTGAACTTGAAACTATAAATCATATTTGATCAATATTTAGTGGAGTATTTAATAGTAACTGAATATTGTTTGATCGTTAGGCTCGTAGCAATTCAATCGAGTTAGTGTCAATTGAAATAATGGAGCGTTTTATACCGATATCATTACGTTTCTATGCATTGCAAACTTTATAACAACGATGTGAAAATCCATCCACGACATAAGCGATAAGTTTATATTATTTAATGATGATGAACAGAACAATCGTAATATTAAGTATAAAGTATATCTGAAACACAGTCAATAATTTATAACAACATTGAGAAACTGTAGCTGTGATCACTATTTAATAAATAAAGATTTATTGAATAGATAACGACCACGGCGTTCAAATGATGGTACATTAGGGTATTTAATTCATTTATATTGCACATGCAGGCATTGAATTTATATCTATTTTTATGAAAACTATGAAAGTTGAAATATTTACAGGTCGTTCGAACCACTTTATTTTATTTTTAAACCGAAACTAAATTGCAATACATCATTTTCTTTTTCTTTCGATTTGCTTAGAAGAAAAAATTACCTTCGAACATATTTTACATTAAGATGACTCATCGAAATCTTCGTAAATAAATGTGTTTAGTCATTTATCCTATAAACACCTATAAATTATTACTGTCTCGACCTTTCTATTCGCAAAACATTGTTTTCTATATAATTTACAACATTTGTTTGTCTCATAACTGATTCTGTCTTTGAAAATGAAGCTAAAAATGAAAAGAAGAAAATGCATTATTATTAATGTAAGTAATTTCATATTTTTTTGTTATATTCATATCTTTATTTTAAATCTACAATATAGTAAAAGATAAAGATTTTTATTGTTTTTATTAAATATGAGTATTTAAATTATGAGTATTTTAAATATTAGTCAAAGGTCTACTTTTTTAGATTCTGCCAAAAGAATTGGTCCCAGACTTAGATCCAAAAAAGATACAGCTGATTTTTTCTAAAAAATCGCGAATTTTTAAAATAATTTTTTATTAAATCTCCAATTTGAACCCGGAAACAGCAACGCAGAGTATACGGAAACAAAATATTATTAATATTATTATTATTACGACTTTATTGGCCTAATAAAATAGTTACAACAATAAATATACATATAAACAGATATGCCAAAAGGTTAGCCACAGCTGATGCTGTTTTACAGACTGACCTCAGATATCGCGTTCGAAATGTTTCACCTTTTGGGGTCTTCCATAAACCACGTGGCCCATGTGGGGGGAGGGGGAGGGGTCTGACAAAAGGCTATACTGAGCCATGTGAGGGAAGAGGGGGGAGGGGGGGTTGAAGCTGTGCCACGTGGTTTTTATGTGAAATTAAAAAATTATAATATAAAATATATATAAAGCCAAAATTTAAAATTTTTACTGTAAAAGTTAATTCTACTTCACTTAAAAAAGTCATTTTAAAAATCTGAAAAAATTTGAGAGTATTCTCTAACCAATTTTAAAACATTTTTGTTCTTCGTAAATTTTTTTTAAGCTTATAGTTTTCAAGAAAAAAAATTATTACACTTTCCTAGGTTTCAAGACTAATAATTGTTTTTCTTGAAAACTATAGACTTTGGAACAAATTTTCTTACAACAAAAATATTTTAAAATTGGTTTAAAAATACTCTCAAATTTTTTCAGATTTTTTAAATGACTTTTTTAAAAATTTCGATTTTTCGAATTTTCGAAAAATAAAAAATTGTATCCATACGTTCTGAAAAATTTGAGAGTATTCTTTAACTTATTCTGAAATATAATTGTTCTTAGAAAGTTTTCACTAAAGTCCATAGTTTTCAAGAAAAAAATTTGTTCAGTTTTTAAATGAAATTTGACATTGCGGTCGCCATTTTGTAATGATCACGTTAGTTTTTAAATATTTAAAAAATTTATGTTAAAAGTACAACTATTTTTGCCACCTTCCGTGATGGGATTTTGTGACAGCAAATGTTCTTTCGGCAAGAAAAAAATGTTTTATAAAAAAGTACACTCGATTTTTCGCGTTTTTTTGCCATTCTGGGCGCCATATTGGGAAAACAACACCAGATATTGGAAAATGGAATTCAGATTTGGAAAGAAGAGGCTTCAATACTATACGATACACTGTTGCATACGAATTCATTCCTGCTTTCTATAAAATGTTCTAAAATTTTACTATTTTAAATATTTCAAGGTATGTTTTCATTTATGTTTTCCTTGTCACTAATTATTACAGAAAGGTTTTTATATAATTTAAAATTATTTGTAATATATACTCGATGTGGCTTTTACAAAGAACGCTCTATGTCAAATTTATGGTGAAAAACGCTCCATTTCTAAATTTATTATGAAAAACATAATATGTCAGGATTTCACTAAAAAAACTTATTTAGAAATTGAGCGTTCTTCGTAGTGACATCTAACATAAAGCATTCTTCGTGGTCGGTGAGATCTGAAATAGAGCTTTCTTCATTACGAAATGAATTAGAGCGTTCTTCGTAAGAGCCGCCGATATAATGTGCTTAACAAATAAGATATAAAAAAAAATTGTAAAAACCACGTTCCTGCCGGGGGGGGGGGGGTCGGTCAAACGCCATGATAAGCCACGTGGGGGAGGGGGGGGGGGTCAAAAAGTGGGCAATTTAGGGCCACGTGGTTTATGGAAGACCCCTTTAAGAGAAACCTGCCACTTTTCAAAATGTCAAAATGTCGACTTGTAAATGGCGCTCATAGAGCTGATTTTATTTATTATTTCTCTGTTAGCCAACCGGTAGAAGTTTATATACGGCAATTTCACTATAACTCCAAATTTATATTTTTTGGGTCCCTGATTACAAATATGAGGTCACGTTTTCGAAATTCGTTGAAAACGAGACCTCATATTTGTGCCAGCGAGTCCACAACCCTTTTAACGATCATTTAAAAAAAATCCGTTAATATTTTGGAAATGTCGTCCGCCATATTAGTTCCGCCTTTTTAAATTTCGAAGATGTGACCTCATGTTTGTGATAATATAAATTTGGAGTTATGAAGTAATTGCCGATTTAGAAGCTTCTACCATTTGGTTACGACATAAATAATATACAAAATCAGCTCTTTGAGCGCCATTAACAAGTCGACATTTTAAAATTTTGAAAAGTGGTAGGTACCATTTTGAAGCTGAAACATTTTGAACGAGATATTTTGTGTTTCCATGTAATCTGCATTGTTGTTTCCGGGTGTAAATTGCAGATTTAAGAAAAATATATTTGAAAAATTCTCGATTAAAAAAAACAACTGTATCTTTTTTGGAACAAGGTTTGGACCAATTCTTTTGGCTTATTCAGACTTTTGCACCTGAGAAACCTTTTTTTTTCTACTTGGCCATATTGCAATATCTGATAAAGGGCATGAAGCATTGCGTTCAAAAAGTGTCCGTCCCATCCTTAAAGGGTTAAGAGCGTAAGATGAACTTTAACGAGCGGAGTAGAGTCAAATTCGAGTTTATGGCTTGCATTTTAAACTCAAAATATTTTGAGGAACTCATTATCTTACCCACGCAATTTTCAGATTTTACGGTCGCTTGAATGAAAAGTAATTTTGTATACTTCTTGTTGACTTACATGACATTTTTTAATAACAGCCAGAAATAAAAGAAAATTACCAATAATAGTTGAAAAAACGAAGCGACCTCTCAATGATTTTTCTAAAAATGTGTTACAATTTGGATATTAAAGTAAAACACATTTACCAATTTCGCTCGCAATATGTAAAAATGCCACAATTTTTGTTAACTATGTTTTCTTCTGTAAACATATTATAACTAATATTAATAAATCAAATTTTATAAAACTTGAATATTTCCTTTGTTTTTATTTTTATTAGTAAACGCTAAAACTGGTTAGCTTTAACTGGTAGATAATTTGAAAATTTAACAAAAAAATTTGATTATATTATAGAATATTAAATATTTTCATATGTGAATTGTTTTTATTATAAACAAGTTTTTTAATACAATTTTTGAAAATTAATTCCATATTTGCTTCATCCAGTCATTGATAATATTAAAAATATTCTGAAATAGTTATTACTAACATATTAACATCAGCAATCTGCAATAATTTCAAATCATCACTTTTGATCGGTTATTACAATTAAAATTATTTTATTCGCAATCATGCTATTGACGTTAGTGTTTCAAAACATTTCCTTGCGTAGGCATTAATTTAATGAAAGCGTTCATAAGATCGTGCAGCGATGACATGAAATTTTTACGTTGGTCATGAATTAGCACATTCTGCAAAAGTACTATGCATTAGTAACGGACTAAACTTATTAAAATTAGGATATTATTAAACAAACAGTATTAAACGAAAATATGCTTTAAATGTTAATTTCCATCGTGTAGGGTTTGTTTATTTGCCAATGTTTATATTTTTTATATCCATTCGTTTTCTTGGTACATTTTTACAAATTTATCGAATTTAATGGAATGATTGCTACAAATGAGGAAAACATTCATTAAAATCTACAAATCGGTTTTTCACGTAAAATAAATATTTTTTTTAAATAAAAAAATTAATTCCTTGAACTTAACTTGACGTTTTGTTTTACAGTACTTAATTTGTTGAAAACATCTTAATTATCACGTTTGAAATTTTGAAAAGTAAAGTACCCTTTCGTAATGTCCAAAATACACATCCCTGCTGAAAAAATACTATAAAACACGATTCAGAAAACATATAGAGCACCATACAAATTATATTTACTAACAAGAAAAAAAAGTAGCTAAATACCTGAATATTTACGTTAAAGAAATGTTGGGGGTTTACGATTTTATTAAAAACTTCCTTCAAAACTTAAAACAGCAAGTAATATTGCGAATCCCGTATAAAAAGACCTCGTCCTAAATTTAACTTTGTATGGTGCAAAGTACATAATGGTGAAAAACCATACAAAGTTAAATTTCTCCCAATAAGCACAGATTTTGAAAAAAGATTACTTAGAAAGAAGTAGTAAATAAGAATTCTTGTCGAACAATTTATGTTATAATTTTAAATTAAAGCGTATAAAAGTATTGATAAGTAAGTTCCCAGTAATCTGAAACGTATTCAAATGTTCAAATATTGAAATATTGGACATTGAAAAAATGTACAAAATCGCTTAAATTTTGAAAATTTTGTAGTTTTGAAATTCTAAACAATTTTAAAAAGGTCATACATTTTAAAAATGATATATTATGAAAATTCAAACAATTTTTAGCCAATTTGTTTAAAAAAAGAATTCTTATCTAAATCTTAATTTAATAACTATAGCAGACATTCTTTATATTTTTTAACATTCGGAAAGAATTTTTCTAGATTTCTTCTTTCATAAAAGCATTCAAGAAGTATTCTTTTTGTTTATTTCAAAATTTTTTTTTGCTTATTGGGTTGGCCACCTAGAAAAAAAATACGTATTTTGGCCATCTAATTACGAATATAGTAATATAAATTGGCAGTCGGGCAAATTGAAGCCGTTATGTTAAAAAACAAAAAAAAAAAGGCGATTTTTGCAAATTTCTTACAAGCTCAGTGTCGATTATTCTCATGTTCATCCTTCTTTTACGGCCTTTCCGTTGAGCTTGCGAAAAAATGCATGAAACCATTTTTTTGTACAATTTTCTGCTCTTCACTTTTTGTTTGAAGCATTTTTTTTCCATTACGCGTATTTTTCGAGATAAATACAAAACACTGAAAAAACACGGATTTCCCTGTCTTTTTTTTCAAGATTGCGGGTAAAATATGGGCGAACGCTAATTTTTATTATCATTTTCGTAATCAGAAGGCAAAAATACATAAAAAACCATATTTTATTTTTGTTTTCTGGGCGGCCAGGTCTTTTCTAAGATTTACCGTATCTTTTTCTATAATTTTAAATCATTCGTTTACTGGATTCACTTAATGATATGGAGTTGGGGTTCATGAGGAATAATATTAAACTAACAGTTTCGAATGTGCATATTTACATTCATAATATTTAATTCTTACTTTTTTAAGTTTTGACGGAAGTTTTTAATAAAATTGTAAGCTCTCAACATTTCTAAAACGTAAATATTCAGGTATATACCAAATAAGCACACTGTCGAAATAAAGAATTCTTTAAGTAATCTCGAATGTCCGCAATAAAACATTCTTCAAGTATTCCAAAAGTGGCCAAGAAGTAATCTTTATGAAAAAATGTATGAATTGAAACATGATCTGTCAAAGGTAAAGTGTTTCACAGTTATGATAAAAGTAGTCCCTAAAGTATTCTTTGTTAACAAATCACGGTATGTGCGGCCATCTGGAACGGTCTGTTGGCAACAGTGGATGTTTCGAGCGTCTACCGCATGGTGGTGCATCAGGTGCTTTCAACACATGCCTCAGTATATCATCCATATCATCATACATAATCTTTCTCGTAAGTGATGAAAGTATGAGTTGTTCCATATAAAAGCACCTCCTACTGCATGTTATGTTATAAGAATTCGCACCATCTGCAAATCCGATTGTAATATAATAATAAAAGTCAATAATGTATAGGGAAATGCGTTGTGTCGATGATTGCATGTATAAGTACATTTTCATATAAACTTATACTATTATCTTTAGTTAATTGACCTGTAACACCAAGAATTATTAATTATTATTTAATGTAAAATTAAAACGGTCGAGAAAATATTTTCGTTGTTATAATTATCAACGATTACTGAAATTTTCATATAACCGTTTACAAGTAGTTGTATTAACTTATTACAAAAGAAGTATTTACAAAAAAAAAAACATTTCAAAAGAATTCTTTAGGAATTCTTAGATGTTTCGATACTAACTGCCCAATAAACGAAAAAGTATACGGAATCGAAATTTTGCATTCTGTTTCTTTCTAGTTGCGTATTGATTATTCGAAATTCTTATTTGAATTTATACTATTTTATACGACCTGTAATACCATAATTGAATTCATTCGATCTTCCTAGTAAACGAAAAGGGATTAAGGGCTTTTATCTTTTATTCTTTTATTGAACATTCAGAATTGGCAATTTTCCAATTCCTTTATAGGAATTCACGCGTGAGACGTGAATTCCGTGAATTCCGTTGAATTCTGATACGCAATTTTTTATTCCGCGCATTTCCATTGAATTCCCTAACCTAACCTAAAATAATATGGATTCATTGGAACTGTCAGGAATTAAAATTGTAATTTTTTATTCCGCGCAATTCCATTCAATTCCCTAACCTAACCTATAATGTTTCCATCAATATTCTCAGGATTCCTTGGAATTCGTGGGAATTGCAAATTTAACTTTTCTATTCCAGTGAATTCCATCCAATACCTTCAATAATTCAACGGAATTCAAAATTCCAATCCCTTTCCGTTTGCTGGGTTATACGATACCGTATTTAACGCATTACAAAAAATGATTTGTTGCGGCTTAGAATAGCTTTAAATTCTGTTAATTTAATCGAAGAATTTATTATATCGTTTTCCGTATTTCATAATTTTCGACGAAATGTTCTGTTTTCTAGTTTTGAGTTTAAATCATTCGATAATCCAAAGTAATCGTTTCTTTGAGGTTATGTGCGTTTATGTATCGCGTATAATATCGTATACATATACTAGAATTCGCAACTGAAAGAGTGGGAAAGAAACAAACTTATTTCGTATTAAATCGTAAACAGATTTTTCGAATACTTTTTCGTTTGTTGGGTGGGTATTCGTGCTAGTACGTATAAAAGAATTCTTAAATAACTCTTTATTTAATAACTATAGCGGATATTCGTTATATTTTTAATCATGCGCAAAGAATTCTTCTTTCATAAAAGCATTCAAAAAGTATTCTTTTGGAATATTTAAAAATGTTTGTTTGCTTATTGGGTAGCTACTTTTTTTCTTAATAAATATAATTGGTAGGGAAGAAAAGTACCCTATCATCATTCCCAAAATACACATATTTCGACGAGAAACTATAATTGACGCATTTCTCTTGTACTTACAAAATATGACAAAATCAATAATAAATGAGTCTAGATCGTGTAAATATTTGGTTACGAATACCTCTCGCTGTCAGTTGTGAGAAAGAAAGTTTCTATGTCTGAAAACGGATATAAGCAGTAATGTATTCAAAAAGAAAATGTTAAAGGTCCAAAAGAGCTTCAATTTTTGTCCATGTTTCTTACATATTTCCAAGTCACTTTGACTAAAAATGTACCTGCTAAAAATCTCAAAATTAAAAAGGAAAAAAGAATGTTATTTATAATTGTTAGTAAGTAAACTGTATCCTTCCCCTCTATGATTATTTCTGTGCCCAGGGCACCTTATTATGGGTGTACGGCACTTAAATACACGATGGCAATGAAGTAAAAATGATCTGCAGCTGGGGGACTGGTTTCACTCACAGTTTCACGCGTTCTCAGTCCACAGCTGAACTAACGGTGACAGTGACAGGAGAAAACGGAATTTTAAACAATAGACAAACGAATATTGCTCCTAATTAGCGCCTCCACCCTTCTAACCGTACGGTTAAAGAGTCGAGACGCCGTTTTTGGAAACAAGTCTAAAAGTTGCGCAAAACGATTTGAACAGTTACCACAACTGTCAAGTCACAAAGATACAATAATGCCAAAAGAAGTCAGTTTCGAGGACGTAAGTTCAATATCATTGTTCAGTGATGTGTTATTGATGAAATTTGGAATGAAAATTATAATTCACGTTTTTTTTAGCTTCCAATCTTAGAATCGCCCTATGTCTACATTAAAGACAAAAGAAAATGTTTGGCCAAAATTAATAAAATTTGTTCCGATGGTTTTACAAAATTACAGGTTTGTATATTTTATCATTTTAGTACATTTATGTTATATTTTAATTTTTTAGTGTTTTCTACATTTAAAATTTGTGAATTTTCAGATCGTCTCAGATTTTGACTTGACCTTAACAAAGCAACATGTTGATGGGAAACTTCTACTAAGTAGTTTCGGTATGAATTTTATTATATTATTTTTGGTTTGATTAAAAGATTGTTTTCTAAACTAAACCAAAAAATTCACAGGAATTTTCAGCAAGTGCAAACAATTGCCACAATGGTACAAAGATGAAGCAAAATCCATGTATCAAAAATATAGACCAATTGAGATTAATCCACGCTTATCGTTAGAGGCGAAAGTAGATGCAATGAAGGAATGGATGATAGAAAGCGATAGAATTATGCGTAACTTTGAGTTTGATCCAAAAGAAATAGATGAAGTGGCAGAAAAATATGGAACCAGTTTACGAGAAAGGACAAAAGAATTGTTTCATAAAATGAAAGATCACAATGTGCCAATTTTAGTATTTAGTGCTGGACTTGGAGACGTAGTTGAACAAATACTCCGTAATCAGGGTGTTTTATTTAAAAATGTTAATATTATATCAAATTTTCTCCAATATAATAAGAAACAAATAGAGGGTTTTAAAAACGAACGGTTGATTCATGTTTTCAATAAAAATGAACATGCGGTCGAGCACGAATACTTTGAAATTCTTAAAGGAAGAACAAATGTAGTTCTTATGGGGGATACAACTGGCGATTCTACTATGGCGGATGGAGTGAAAGATACGGAGACTATTTTAAAAATAGGCTTTCTTTACGAACATGTGAGTGTCTAAATTGTTTTATTTGGGTAAAATCAAAAAATGTGGTAACTACAGTAGGACCTCTCTTATTCTAATTGCCTTTCTTATTCTAATTGTCCAGCCTTTCTTATTCTAATCGTTCCCCCACAAGTCTTCTCCCACTATCAAACGAAAAGTCAACGAATCACAAGCTCGCAAGCAAAGTAAGTGGGGAAAAAAGAGTAAGGGGAAAATTACTAATTTCTATGAAAAACTTTACTAATTAGAATAAGAGAGGTCCTACTGTGTTTGATTCAGAATTTTTTAATTTTTAAAACGTTTTATTTAATACTTTTTTTTGGTTAATCGATTTATATAATTAGAATAAGTAAAAATGTACAATATTGCAACTACAATTTGCTTGTAATAAATGTAATTGTATTTTTAATGATTTTACTGGTGACAGAGTTTACACAATTTTCGATACAACTAAAAATTAATTAAAATTCCATTTTTCTTTATAATCTCCGTTGTACCTATGTACAAGATATAGTCCTTAATGGGTTAGTACTAACACAATCTATGTATTAGAAATTTGTCACATCCCAAGTAGAAATTAAATCTAGATTTCAGCTAGATTCTATGTGGAATTATCAATATTCATTCTAAAATTCGGGTTAGAATTTAGTTCGATTTTTTTACCATCGTATATCTTACTAAATTATCGAATTAATTATGTACAAATTACTTAAAATTCAGATTTTGATTTTGACGGAGTTCTCAAGTAGTTTTTTTTAATGAATTTGAAGAAATCCAGGCAAATTTTTACTAGGAATAGTACGCTTATAATATTAACTGATTTTACTCTAATTTTGCACATTCTTATAATATCATTTTGTAAACGAATCTTGAATAGCCCTTTGTTGCTTCAAATTGTTATTTTATACGCATAGTTAGATTTTTCGAAGACATTTTTTCAAATTAAATTACTGTTTTTCATATTTCAGCAGTCATTTCAATTAATTATTCGTATTATTGAGTTATCTAGCTTATTATACACATCACAACATTGAAAATAATGCAAATTTAGATCGGAAACACAGATCTAAAAGAATCTGAATCTTAATCAATAATTTGAATCTACAAAAGAATAATAAAGTGATTAAAAAAAAATTCCGCATGGATAATGATAGTTAAACATAAAATCTTTCGATCCACAAAAAAAAAACCTGAGATATTGCAATTTATATAATCAGGAAAGTAAATCCGGAGTTCCGAAACCCTGAACGGGTTTAAATAATGGATTAAAAAACGTATTGTTTTTTATAAAAACGTTGAACCAATGATGGAAATGATTACAGATGTGATTTTTCTTTCCATCTGCACAGTTATCGAAAGTTACATCAGCCAAAATTACGGTGAAAACAATAAATTATATTTATTTTTTAAGGTTCGGAAAATGATGTCAAAATTTGATTACTCGGAGAACTTTCTCAATATTTAACGTTAAAATTGTTTTCAACGGCAATAAATCTATTTTTCTTACACGATTTTAGTTACTTTATCAATATGGTATTCACAATTTGCTGCCCATGAAATGATTTTAAAAACAATATGTTAATTATACTTAATTAAATTCATTTAAATGAACATAAAAGCTGTTTGAAATTGAAAGTTGAGTTATTTTCTTTAATATTACGTTGAAATATTGTTTGTTTTTTTATAAATATCCCAATTTTATATGTATTACATAGTATTTACCACATTTTTTGATTTTACCCATTTATATCTGTATTCTTTCAGCTGATTGTAATATTTCTCAATTCTCTTTTAGGTGGAAGAAAGTTTGGATTCATTTATGGATTGTTTCGACATAGTGCTTGTTGACGACCAATCCATGAACGTAATTTTAGATATTCTACAGAATTGTTCGTAACACAATTTATCACTTAGTTTGTTAAATTGCCAACGTGCTAACTTGTTTTGAAGACATTTCTCAAAGCTGCTGCAAGTTCGTGCCTATTACTCTTTTGTAGAGTAATATACGAATTTCTTATATTTTTACATTCATTAAGATCTACGAACTGTGAATACTGTAAGAGAAAGTCAGTTGTAGCAAGAGGATTTATTCAACATGTAGCGTGCTGTGTTACTGTTGCAGAATGTGCATAGAAAATGTGCTTATTACTGGTTCAGAAGATACTTTATACACTAGTGAATAATTTTTTTTCGTGTATTTCTTTCTAATGAAAAGTGTATGCCACTGCCTGGAAGCAGTTTTCTTTCAGCATAGCGATTGCGGATCGAAGTAGCGATTATAAAAAAGTGTACAGTTTGTATAATCTACAGCTTTTCGTTCACTTATCTATTGCTGTAAATGGTGAAAATTGTCTGCTTATTTATACATGATCATGATTGATAAATACTGCGTATTTATATTTACATGCGTTTGTTTATGCACAAATCTAACATATTAAATAATATGTGTTAATTTAATGAATTTTGAAAAGTTTCAATAAAGTCAGTACAAGTAAAGCGAGATTTCATAAAAATGTTCACAAGACCATATACATTCTTGTACATAAAGAGAAGTATATTTTTGAAAGAGAGACACAGATTAAAACATGTAAACATTACTAAATAGTTACAAAATTTTATTACAGGTAATACTCAATTATACTTTATAATAAATTATGAGTAATTATGCTTTATGTAAAATGTTTTAATCAGTGTCTCGCATTCATCTATATACCAGGGATGTTAATGTGCCGTATGATGTCGTGATACCTTGATATTAACCTAAGATACCTTGTATTGTATAAATTCTCACTTAATTATTAAATTCTTTGAATTGTTAATGCTTAAGTGAATTATAAGTATGCATGACTTAAAAATGGGATTCTATATTTCGTATGAAAGTTCAAAATTTATGTATGCACAGGAATTTCCTGTGATAATATTGCATTAATATTGTTTAAAAATAACTGTTAAAAAATGAAAGAGAATGGTTAATAATGACAAATTTAACACATATCGTACAAGAAGTGACTTAGCATATGAAGGAAAAATGTATCTAAGGGTTTCAGAAAATATGCCGGTTACAAAATTTCATGTCACTCGTACAATTCAATGTGTAATTATAAATTTTAATAAAGACAAACGTTTATGTAACAATTATCGATCCTTTTTGTTCGTCTGCCACTACATTTAACTACATTCTTTTTTACAGTACAAAGTAAACATATCCTGTTTACTAATTTTAACTAAGTTTATTAATTTGATATACTATTTTTAATCTATGTTTCAGTTTTAAAAATTCAAATTATTTATTCTTCCATATTTGTGTGAAAAATTTCTATGTAATTTTACAATGAAAAAATAGAAATCACAATATCAGTGTGTATCGTAAATTTACAATAACATAGTAAAATTTATTCATTATCGATGCAATTTTACATGTGCACTTTAAATCGTAAAAAATCAGTTTTTATGTTCATTAGCGCCACAGTGGTCGAAAACTAGAGCCAGTTTACATTGCGCTTGTAATTTTACATGAAAAAGATTGAAATTTACAAAGGCGTGTAAAATTACTTTTTTTTAAATTACGCAATCGATGTACAATTACCACGATTACCACTGTTATTTTTATTTCCATCTTCTGCACTGTAAATTTACAATTTCACTATAAATTTCACAGGGTTATGGTAAATTTCCTTCCGTTTTCGTTTGCTATTTACTGGAAACATGTAATTTGACAACGACAGAAATAGGAAATTTCAACAAAATTGTAAAATAGTATATTATGAAACTAGTGCAGTAAAAAGTTATTAGTAAAAATAAAAAGCAGAATGAACTTTTACGCACATGTTTTATACGATATTTTGTCACTTGAGTGCGTAAAATGCGACCGAAAAATGTCAAAAGTGTGTAAAATAGCATTTTACGCATCGAATGGCATAAATACATTTTTAATTTTTAGTATCGACCAGTATAGGTATAATTACTATCGGTTTTAGATTTAGTAAAAATTAGATTTAGTAAATCAGTTTCGATAGTAAAAATTGTAAAAACTTGGAAATGTAATTTTACATTTACTTTTCAGAGTGTAGTTTAATAAAAAAATTAAGATTTAAGTTTTATGCGTTTTAATCACAAAGCTTTAATACAATCAATAATAGTATATTAACATTATTGTAAATTATGAACCCAATAAATGAAAACATGATTAATTGCGAGTTGGAAAAAGAAAACAAATCATTTTCATGATTTCTTTTAATTTTTCAACCGCAACATTTTTCGTGGCTTTGTATAGAAAGCACATATTTTTATTTTAATTGACCGAACATACCAATATGTAATACTTCTATTAAATTTCTATAGAAACAAATTTTAATTTTTCAAAATTCGGATAACAGCTTTATACTGTATGTGCAAACTTCTGAGAAATAAATCCGGAAAATTTTCAAAAAACTTCTGGTGTAACTTTTAGATGATAATTAATATTTGGTTCTTCTTTGATTCTTTCGTAAGTGAAATATCTTTTCAAAATTTATTTATTTTTTTTCTTGTGATGAAGAATGATTCTTCATTAGCAAAATATTCTTCATAAATGTTGTTTGGTAATTTTTTAATAATATGTCTCCAAAGATGTAATTTATGTGCTCTTAAAAAGCACAATTTGATCTATCGTATCTCTAATTTCTAAGTTTAGTAAATTTGACTTAAAATTTTGCGTTATGTAATTTATGTGCTCTTAGAAACACAATTTGATCTATGGTATCTCTAATTTTAGATGATAATATGTACATATAATAATGATTAGTCTTTTTTATTACATATAGTTATAATTGTGTTCATTAAGTCATACGTAAAGAATTAGTCCTGTGACTAATTTATATATACAGGTTTACAATAATACTTAAAAACTATAAACTTAAATTTAAAATATAAAATAATAATCAGGTAAATATATCAAATACATACAGGAGTCCCCGCCCTAAGTTATACCGTCAAAGTTATATGCATATCCTAAGTCATGAATCTGACTCGTCCAAAGTTTTACCACTCTCTTCCTCTCCTTCCTTCGCCACATTGTTTCACTGATTGTGAGCCATACTCGCTTCACGACACTCACACACAGAAGCACTTATTGCACTGATATAAACAGAGTTTCGGAAGTGGGGATAGTGAGGGGGTATAACTAAATTTCCGCCATTTTGAAAGAACCGACGGTATAACTTAGGATAGGGAGTACTGTAATGAGTAGGACCTCTCTTATTCCAATTGCCTCTCTTATTCTAATCGTTTCCCACAAGTCTTCTCTCACAATCACACGAAAAGTCAACGAAAAATATTGTCCACGAATCGCAAGCAAAGTAAGTGGGGGTAAGGGGAAAATTAGAATAAGAGAGGTCGGCGCCATCTTAAAAAACTTTACTGATTAGAATAAGGGAGGTCCTACTGTAGAAACCAGTGAGCAAAGCGCATTGCAATTAAAGTGACAATTGATAAAGGAAAAGTAATCAAGTTAAACAAGTATGTATATGTAAAATAATTAAATTAAGTGTAAGATATTTGCTAATGAAAGATTTGTAAGACAGATTTATTAAAAGAAAAGAAAGAGAATAACTAATTTAGATTTTATAGTAAAGAGTTACCTTATGAAATGATTACTTTAAAATCATTTTATATAAATATAAATATTTTAAAACTTTTTATGTGAGTAAAATTTCGAAATACAAAAAAACGATATTTGTGACAAAAAATCTACTATAGTTACTGTATCTGCCATAAGGGTGCGACTAGGCAGAGGAGCAAAGCTATATATATATATATAAGCAGTTATCAATTGTTATCAATTCGGCTGAACTCGATTCACGAACTCGATCGAGCACGACGACCACCTGAGAGTTTGTTTATAATGCAGTTGTCAGTTATCGCTTGTTAAGTGACAGTACTTTAAATTTTCAGTATAATAAATACAAAAATTATGGTGGAATCAGTAACTTTTTTTATTCAGTGAATTTCACTATCTTGACAGATTAGTAAACAAACAAAATATATACAGGGTGTAACGAGGAGAATTACAAAATAAGAAGAATAAGTGAAAAACAAACCCTGGGAAGAATAAAAAAGTGTGTTGATTCAGTTCGTAACGTTATACAACGATTCGGACTGTATTCATCCGTCAACAATCAGCGAGGTGGGAAAATGCCAAAGGAAGTCACTTTCGAAGATGCGAGTCCAAATTTACAGTATCTCAGTAGTAAAATTTGATATCGTAACATTCACTAATTTAATTTGTTTCAGCTGCCAATATTACAGTCTTCTTATGTACATATTAAAAACAGGAAAGTGTGTTTGGAGAAAATTAACAAAATCATTCGCGAAGGTTACCAAAGATTACAGGTTTTGTATTTTGTGCATATTTAAAATTTGTGTTCTGTTCAATCTGTCATTGAATAAATTGTTACTTTTACAGATTGTCACCGACTTTGATTTAACACTGACAAAGCAACATATAGATGGAAAACTTATATTCAGTAGTTTTGGTAATTGTATTAATTTTTGTTAATTATTGTAGAGATATAATATTTTCAGCCTTGCTTGCCACACATGGTTTCTTTGCACCCAGACCCTGTTTGACAACTTTTAGGGCCATGGTTATTTAAGGGAATTCATTAAAATGAGTTTGAATTCCAAGTATGGAATACAGTGGAATTAATTTTGAAGTGGTAATTGATAGATTTCGAGGGGATTCAGTAATACATTATTTTATGCCATATTTGGTATTGAATGGTATTTTTTAATGGGAGGAATTTGAGGGGATTCAATGAGATATTTTTTAATTCCAAATCTTGTATTCGCTGAAATTCATTTTGATGGTCGTTTGTAGAACAGCATTTGAGGGGATTCAATAAATCAAATTCTTTTCATAATTGGGGTTTTATTGGGATTAAAAATCATTCCAATACCTTTTTTGAACAAAATGAAATAAAAACAATCAAATTTGAATCTCCATTAATCCCCTTCTAATACCTTTCAATCTTTTTTCGTTTACTGGGATTGGTAATCTATAGTATTCAACGGTATTCAAAGAATATAATCTTAAAACCCATATCTCGTATTATATGGGATTCTTTCAAATATTGGTAATAAATGGTATTCAAGGGGATCCAAGTAAGGAATTTTTAATTCCAGAAATTGTATTTAAACGATACTGACAGATGTGGAATTCACAGAGATTGAAACATACGGTATTCAATAATTTCAATTTATATACCTACTTTGGAATTTACTAGAATTCAAAACCATTCTAATCCCTTTTTTGAACAAAATGAGTTAAAAGTAGTCTCATTTTAATCCCAATTCCTTTTTGATACTTTTCAATCTTTTTTCGTTTACTGGGTTAAGCATGATGTTGGGACCATTATTTGTAGCTGCTAAAAGGTGAAGCTGGGTCCATTAGACTCGAGTGTGGCAAGTACATTCGAAAATGATTTTTTGCAGTCAATAGTTTCTGTGGTGTATACTGACTCCAGGTGAAAGAGTAAAGTGTATAAAGTGTGTTTAACAACTTCTATTTTTTCTCAATTTTTAGACAATTTATATTGTTGTTAAAAATGCCTAAAATCTGAAAATCGTGACATGATGCCTAGTATATAACAGTTCTACCACAGATTCTACTTCACCTATTGATCTTAAAATATAGTTTCGTATATCCTGAACTTACATAATTCCAAAAAGTTCCCGCCATTTTCGATTTGAAATAATTTTTATTGTTTTTAGCAATGACTAAAATCTGGTAATCTGACTAGTATCAAATTTCAGTTTAATCTATGGTTCTTAAAAAATGGTACTACGACTATACAACACACCACTTTTAAACATTTCATCACATAAATTCAACATACGACAGTTCAATATGCAACTTTTCAAAGTACAATCATTTCAACCCAAACATTTCATCACATGATCATTTCAACACGAACAAAAAGCAATGCATTTAAATAAAATAATTGAAAATAACAATTATATATTATACACGCAAAATAATACAAAAATCTAACCTAATCTAACCTGACTTAACCTAACCTAACATAACCTAACCTTATAACCTAATCTAACCTTACTTAATCTATTTTTTTAAAATGTTTAATATAATATGTTCAAATGGTCATTTGTTGAAAAATTTTATGATGAAATGTTTGTGTGTTGAAATGTTTATGATGAAGTTATCTTGTGGTGAAAACATCCCTGCAAACACGGAAAGTAATTGTTACATAGTTGTGACATAACTGTTACTTTTGTGTTTGCAGGGATACTTGTGTTGAACAGTCGCGTTACCTTGAAAAATAGTTTGGTATATCCTGAATTCTATTCGGAAGAGTTTCCGCCATTTTCCATTTTTATACCATGGTGGAAAAATGGGAAAAAATTTTCATTTTTAAACAATTTTTATTGTTGTTAACAATAATTAAAATCTGAAGATCGTGATATGCTGTCTAGTATATAACAGTTTTACTTCCCTACACTGATAAAAGTATTTGTTTGATTCAAAGAAGGCTTCTTAACAGTTAACAAATGAAATTGTGGTATTTGGCGAAATAAATATTTGTTGACCATTAAGAGGGTTCTTAAGATGCTCAGCCGAGAAACTGGGAATTTTCACTAAAAACCGTAAATAAAAAATGACTGAAACGATTTTTCAGAATTCGGGCTATGTAAGAGAAATTCGAAGCTTTATAAACATTTTCCTAGAATATGTCAAACACATTAAGTGATTTTTATTTATTTCCGAAAATTCTTGGTCAGTTCTCAATTAATGTCTTTGATATTTTCTAAGAAACCGTCTATAGTAATTAGAATTGCCTTTGCAGAGCCTGAATTTTGAAAATTGTATTCAGTCATCTGCAGTTTACATTTTTTAGTGAAACTTCCAACCTTACCAGGGGACCACTTTAGAACCCCCTTAATAAACCATTTATTGAGACCATGCAAGGAAGGCTTATTTACTTGAATTTGAGGTTTATTAATATTAATCATATCAGAAACTTACAATTGTACACTGTAAAAAATCAAAATGAATTTTACAACGTTGAGCAAGGGCAAAAAAATTACCCACTTTCAACACAGTAAATTTATAATGAGGAACATTGTAACTTTCGAAACGTTACTTTTCATTTAATCTTGTATATTTTTTCCCGAGTCGTAAAATTACAGTCCAATGTGGGCAAACAAATTACGCACGAACAACCCAGCAATCGAAAAAGGATTGGAAATTGATTAAGAAGGATTCAAATGGATTTACTTGAATTCGTAATTTGTCCAAACAGAATCTCTGTGAATCCAAAAATAGTTTTGTAAAATATTAAATCCCTCCTAATCTAGAAAATTGAATTCATATTAATGCCTACAAATCCACTTGAATCCAAAAATAATATCGCCGAAAATTAAATAATACTGAATGCCTCGGAATCCAAAAGCGCGAATTCCAACCAATCTCTACGAATCCATTTGAACCCAAAAATAATATTACAGAAAATAAATAATGCTGAATGCCTCAGAATCTAAAAAGGTAAATTCAAACCAGTCTCTGCGAATCCATTTCAATCCAAAAATAATATCGTCGAAAATAAATAGTGCTGAATGCCTCTGAATTCATGAAGGTGAATTGAAACCGATCTCTGTAAATCCACTTGAATCAAAAAATAATATTGTGAAAAATAAATAATGCAGAATGCCTCTGAATACAAATAGGCGTATTGATACCAGTCTCTCCGAATCCAATTTAATCCAAAAATAATATCGTCGAAAATAACTAATGCTGAATGGTTCGGAATCTAAAAATGCGAATTCAAACCAGTCTCTGCGAATCCATTTCAATCCAAAAATAATATCGTCGAAAATAAATAGTGCCGAATGCCTATGAATTCATGAAGGTTAATTGAAACCGATCTCTGTGAATCTATTTCAATCCAAAAATGATATTCTCGAAAGTAAGTAATGCTGAATGCCTTTCCAAATAAGCATATCGAAACCAGTTTCTGCGAATACATATAAATTCAAAAATAATAATGTCGAATACGACTAATTCTGAATGCCTCTGAATCCAAAAAGAGGAATTCAAATTAGTCTCTGCGAATTCATTTGAATCCAAAAATAATAATGTCAAAAATAAGTATTGCTGAATGCCTCTGAAACCACAAAGGCGAATTCAATCCGGCCTACGCGAATTCATAAAAGGTGGCATATCCAATCATGATTAACGTTTTTTTTTGTTCGAAAAAGAGTAGAAATTGAAAATGGGATTTATGTACTTGGATTTAAAGGCTTTCGCGGGCATAGGCGTGAAACCAACGGAATCCCTTGAAAATTGGGAATTCAGGAGGAATCAACATGCGATACATTTGGATTGAAAGGCATTCGCAGGCATAGGAGTGAATCAAAATGAATCCGTTTTAATCAATTTCAATCCATTTAATCCATTTCAATCCAGGACAAATTACGAATTCGAAGGGATTCAAATTTTGAATCCCTCCCAATCCTTTTTCGATTGCTGGGAACATCGTAAGAGTACACAAATTGGTGTATTTCCGATACGCAACGTTGTAAATTTACAATGCAGTCTTGAACTTTAACCTCAATTCGGAAAAAATCCTACGTTCAACGTAGTATTATTAAACAAATTTTATGTCAATTTCCTTTTGATTTTTTACAGTGTATGAGAAAAATCAGTTTCTCAAAACCAAACAGTCTAAAAAATGATGGCTAAATTGGGAAGATTCGACGTGCCAAATCACACTACATATTTGCATTCATTTCCGTTACACTTCACTCGTTATAAGACCTGAATGTCGCATTTACATTATATTATATTATCATTTCACCCAGCAATATTAAAGGTAAATGCACCACTTACTGTAGTATATTTAACATATTATTGCGGACATAATCTCATAGGAAATACCATTAATCCGCACACTACAACAATAGGTTAGTTGGCCCTGCTCATTGGTACTAATTGTATGCTTTACACGATGCTCATTGTATTATTAGGTTATGTCCTTACATTAAAGGACCATGCACTAATTAAATGGAAAACTGGCCCCGGTCAAATCAAAAAGAAACTATGGGAAAATACTTTTTGGGATGTCGTGATAAAAAGTCTCCACTGCGCCAACCTTGAAAAGGCAAGTTTAAGCTGTTGCAAGACCACTTGAACTTAATACATTTGAAAAAATCAAATTGGTTAATGTGATTGCAATTGTGTATTATTTGTTATTTTTATTATTTATTATCATTATTTATTATTATTATTATGATTTTCGATGGATGTGCTTCCAACATAAACAAAAACTCGATATAATAAACATAAGCATATAGAATACCATATTATTTTTTTTGTTTTTGTGTTCTATTCCAATTTATGTGTAGTGTAACTAAACTGCAGTCTAATTTGTGCAATTAAACTTGAGTTTTATTTGTGATACACATACCGAAAGAAATAGATGGTTGGAGTTACCACTCAAGTAGTAATATACGGACTACATATCATTTATATGTGTTGTTACTACCTAAGTGGCTGACTTTCCTATCTAAATATTAAGAATAACCACGAAATTAGTCTATTTATATTTCGTCGTGGTTGCCATATTTTTTTTTCTGTGAGCCAGTATTAAAAGTAACAATCATATGTGCGTTTGTTCAAATCTAAGTAAAATACAGACCAGACAGCTTTTGTAGGTGCCGTTATCACTTACATGGTTATTCATTAAGTTCAAGTGGTCTTTCGGCAGCTTAAACTTGTTTTTTCAAGGTTTGGCATCTTGTTGGCTTTTTATTAAGACATCTCAAAGATTATATGAGTGGATATTTTTCTTGTCCATCGATATTTAAATAAAATTAAAATTAAGTTGCTTCTTCTTGGCGAAATGGACGTAAATTACAAAAAACGAAAATTATCGTCGATTGACGTTTCGGCACTTTATTCGAGCCCTCTTAAAATATTCTTAACGAACTTGAAGATTTTATTTGTTCGCCATCATGTTTTTCCAAAACCTTTAGATTTATTTCCGGAGGTGGAAGTCACTTCCTCAAAACAAGCACATTTTTTATGGTATATTGCCGCGATGTTAATTCGGCATATAGAAAGACGTGCATTATTTTCGTATTTATATGTACGAGTGACTTTTTATTAAGACATCTCAAAGAGTATTTTTCCATGGTTTATTTTTTATTTGACCGGGCCACTTTTCCATTTAATTAGTGCGTGGTCCTTTCAACATTTACAGCGACTCAGAGACGTATAAAGAGGCAATGCATCATCGTGTTGCGTCTTCTCAATTTAATGCTGGCAAACTTATCATTTTTTAACTATTTAGAAATGCATTTTTACATTAGCATTGACATGTTTAAGTCCAATAAATGTTTTGATCGCCGAAATTAATAAATCTATTTGATTGTATTAAATATGTGTTCATTTCAGCCAACTAAACTAGCTCAAATAAACGGTATTTTTATTGAACAAACGCTAAAAAAGTAACAATTTCGTAGTTAATAAATATTTATTTAACGGAAATAAATTTGTTAAATATTTATAAATATTACCTGCGAATACTCGAAGAAATACTTTTGTCACTGTGTTGGTCTTAAAATATAGTTTCCTCTATCAAAAATTGCGTCAATATGTGTAATGATTGTGCGAACGTATAAATTAAATGAAAATTAATTAGTTAATAATATTTTATGTTAATTTCAAGCATAATTTGTATTCATTATATAATCAAACAATATTTTCAGTACACATTTGTTTGTAATAGCTAAATCAATAAAGTATTTTGACAATATCGCACAGTTCATTTTTTCTCTTTTTGTCGTAATTCTTTCCTCAAAATAAATAAACTTTTTGAAAGATCCACTTAACTACCGTTTTTGATATCAAGAATTTAAAAAAATATGATTTTTTTAATGAAACAGGGCATTTTTCCTCTTTTTTTATTAATTTAACATTTTTAAAGTACATACGTTCATTTTAAAGTACGTTCTTAAGAAGTTTAAAAAAATGTTCCAGTAAAATTATTCAGTACTTTATTTTTTAGAACGGTTTTTGTCGCAAGTGTGGTATGCGTGTAATTCCATAAAGGTGTGACAAACAATGGTTAATAATATACTGTAATATATTTACAGAAATTTTTAGCAGATGCAAACAATTACCAGATTGGTTCAAAGATGAAACTGACACTATGTACAAAAAATATAGGCCTATTGAAATCGATCCAGTTCTACCATTAGAAACGAAAATAGAAGCAATGATGGAATGGATGATACAAACGGATAGAATAACGAGGAATTTTGATTTTGATCCAAAAGAAATAGATGAAGTAGCAAAAAAATATGGAGCAAGTTTAAGGGACAGGACAAAAGAATTATTTCATAAAATGAAAGATCATGATGTACCAATTCTAGTATTCAGTGCTGGTCTTGGGGATGTGGTTCAAGAAATACTTCGTAACCAGGGTGTACTATTTCCAAATGTCAATATTATATCCAACTTCTTAAAATTCAACGAAAAACAAATAGATGGTTTCAAAGGTGATAGGCTGATTCATGTTTTTAATAAAAACGAACATGCAATTGAGCACGAATACTTTGAAATTCTTGAAGGAAGAACAAATGTAGTTCTTATGGGGGATACAACTGGCGATTCTACTATGGCTGATGGAGTGAAAGATACTGAAACCATTCTAAAAATAGGCTTCCTTTATGAACATGTAAGTATTTTAATTCTCAACCATTATTTTTGTTATATTTTCACTATTGATTTTCTTTTTATGTTTAGGTAGAAGAAAGTCTTCCACAATTTATGGATTCCTTTGACATTGTGTTGGTTGACGATCAAACCATGAATGTAATTTTAGCTATTTTACAAAATATTTCATAATAGAATAGGTTTCTTTTTTTAAGTTTTACAACGTGTAAATTAATTATAGTAAGCATTCAATTATTTTTTTATTTTATTAAACTTTTGTAGTAAGATATATTATCTCCTTTATCTATAAATAATCTTCAAATATACATACCAATATTTATTGGTTTGTTGTTTACTAAGAATACTTGCAGCTTTTGTTAACACACAAATATACTTACAGTCTTTTTCCCTGCTTGAAATATATCATGCATCTAAAAAAAAATTAACATCATACTTAACATGAGGATGTCTAAAACCAATTATCGTTGAAATTGAAATGAACATGAAGCAGATTTATATTTAGGATAAATGAAAGAATGCTTCCAAGCAGTAGGACATGTTTGTAACTGCAGTGATGAGTTGAATAGATGCAACAATAAAACTTTACACGAGATTCACCATAATTTTTTATAGAAATAGGGGGCATGTTGTCGGGACCACTGTACACACCATCATCTAAACGACTCAGTGCACTCATTAATTCTTTATCCAAGACAATAAATTCACACGAACTAGGAACTCAGATATCCTTAAGAATGCAAGCAAGAGTTGAGGAGGAATAGAATGCGGTAAAATAATCTTTACATGGGGCCCAAAAGACTTTATATTCATCTTTTAGTTACGTTCAACCTTTGTCATAACGTATAGATTACTTATAGTTATAATTAAAAAGTTTAATACATGATTTAAGAATAGTAAGATACTCGGTACCCCATGGACATATTTAACAATATTTTTAGGATCACGATTAAATGAATTATATTCATCAAGTTGACTTCTATGTTAACTAAAATGCTGATGTTGTAACTTGCTTTTATCTGCTGTAACAAACTTGTGCTTTGTTAAATCTATGTAATTCTGTAGATCCTCCGAATTCCAACAAATTAAACAAATTTTTTTGGTATACTGAGAAGTTGTAAAAAAAAAAGTAATAAAAATCGAAAAAAAATGACATGTGAGGATTTCTCTGGAAATTGGAATATTTGGTCTGCAAAAAAATTAAATGGCGTTTCATTTGTACGGTCTATAAGAATAAGAAAAAGGTCGCGCCAATTACTTTTGAAGATGGTTTTTTTTTACTTAAAAAATGAAAAAACAAAATGTTGGTAAAACTTCAGAAGTTTTACAGTAGCTTAAATATATATCTAATATACAATTATGTCCTATTTTTGCCTCCTGATTACGAATGTGATAATAGAAATTAACTTTATTGGCCGCCATCTTCACAAACGTACCGAATATAATTTTTTTTTAAATTATTTTTGCATTTTTTTTTTTTTTATTTTATTAACGGGCGGAATCGCCCTTTTTACTTAATTGTTTTGCTGTATTATGAGTCGTATGATTTTGCGAGAGCTGCAGATCGACTTAGACAGATGGCGCCATACTTCACATTTGTGTATGAAATGTAGGACTGCAGAAACCTACACCAAGTACAGCAGCGGTCTTGAGTCGATTTCCGCCAGATAAACAATACTTTCGAAACGTAAACACAAACAACGTGGCTCGTCTTACCAACAGCGAGCTGCTGCTTGGAAACGAAATCGAAAATTTGTTCACCAGACGGGGATCGAACTCACAACCTACGACTTCGTAGTCCAGTGCGTTAACCGCCTGAGCCACGAAGCCGATGTTTTGAAAAATATAAAACTGAAAAATATAAATTTTCTATAAAAAAGGTTAGAAACATTTTTTTCGTAATATTAGCAGTAACCGCCGTAAAAGAAGGATGAGCATGAGAATCATTTGCTTGCGAGTCTCGTTACGTAATAAATTAATATTTTTCAATAATTCCTTGTATTAAGCTGCAGAAACTGAAATAGCAAACGTTTACTCCTGAGTACCATAATTAACTATCCAGTTTGATAAATTAAAACAGAAACTATTTGTTTATTAAGAGGATTGATAAAGAAAATATCGTTCGTACATCATTTTACAAACACGTTATGACCTAAAAAACGCGATTTTTTATATAAGTATAGGGTAATATTGAATCTGCCATTTTCATTTTGATAATTTGAGATCAACTTCGTATACAGTGACCCCGAAAACCCCCGTATAATAAGTTTCAGGTTACATCCAATGAGTTTTACAAACTCCTCCACCATATTGGATCCGCCATTTTGAATTAAAAAAATCTCTAATCAAATTCGCATTTAACGACCCCGAAAACCTCAAAATAACAACTTTCAGAAAAATTCAATGAATTTTTGTAAATTTTTCCCCCATTTGGGAATCGCCGAAACATCTGAGATCAAATTCGTGTCCATCGACTTCGAAAACCCTCAAATCAGAAGTTTTAGGAAAATCCGATGAATGTTTATAAATCCATGCATTATGTTGGACCCTCCATCTTGAATTGAAAAATCTGATATCAAATTCGTACTCAGCGACCCCAAAAACCCACGAGTAAAAAATGTCAGGAAAATTCTTTTCGCTTTTTGAATTTTGTATTTCTGTAATCAGAATCATAATGTCGGCGCTGTAGTGCGTCAAGCTCGAGTGTTTTTGAACTTTTCTTGCAGGATGGCGGCTTTATTTTTTATCTGTAACAAAAAATCAAAAGAGGTTTTATTAGTAACATTATTTTTAATACCCCAAACCTATAAAACAAAAAAAAAGTAATTTCTACAAAAATGAGAGAGATTTTTAAAAAATGAACGTTTTTTCCATTAAAAAATCCCAACCATAGGTTTGGAGTATAGCCAGATGTTTGAAGAAGACCTCCACAAAATTTCAAAGCGTGGACATTATCTTTCTGTTTAAGTTGAAACAATTACATTTCGATTAAAATTTCGTTATTTTTCCTAGTAATTATTTGTAAATAATTACAAAAAAAAAACGTTCACTCATTTAAAGAGATTTTTACCTTAACAACCAGGTATTTGGGTGATATTTGTAGTGGATGTTCAATATTTTTTACAATTCCAATATTACCCACGCGCGGGTAATCATTAGTGCTCCTGAAAACGTGTTCAAAGTCGGTCGGATTGCTAGGGCAGGTTCAAACCTTGAGTTTAGCAATTGCTTGTTTTGATAGGGCAATTCCCCAACAATATAAGTTCATTGATGGCAGACTGACTGTGCCTAATCTTTTAGTTTATCGTAAACTTTGTAACCTTGGCCATGGACAACATGTCTTGATTAAAGACAATCTATCTCTCCTTTACAAAGGCATTTGATTCGGTTGACCACAGTTTAGTAATTAAGAAATTGAGTATCATGGTGAATGGACCGCGGGTTTCAGGTGGATTTCTTCCCATCTCAGTGACCGTTGTTAGGCTGTACCGCTTAAAGGAACCGCGTCCTAGTTTATTAATTTCACGTCTGGTGTTCACAAGGATCACACTTAAATTTTAAATTACTTAAATTTTAAATTAAATATTAAATGACTTTAATACCAGGATCAAGTTCTCTCACTATTTAGTTTACGCTGATAATGTCAAGGTATTTGCTTCGGTTAAATGATTAATCAACGCTTCTAACTTTCAACAGGAATTACACTCGAATTTTGAATGGTCAATTGAAAACATGCTTAACTTAAATATTGAGAAATATGTATCTAGAACTTGCAATAGAAGCACCTCGGCAATCTAGCATTACTTATGTAGGAGTCATTTTTGACAATACATAGCTTTAGGTTTACCAAACACATTTAGTTAGTAAAGGATTTTCCGTTTTTTGGTTTCCAAAAACGCTCAACCCTTGATCTTTCTTCTACTCCCGTTATTATCGATCTTTATAAAGCTCTTGTCCTACCAATTTGAATTCATGTATCAATTATATGGCGGCACTTCAAAATTAAAAGTGTCCATTAGCTTGAGAAGGTTCATCATCGTTTCTTGAAATATTTGGCTTACAAATCAGATACACCCATGAGTTTCTTTTATCTCGATTACTCTTTTAAGTTACCTACAATCTCTTCTTTACATCATATTATAGATTCATTTTTTGTTCACAATATCACAATGGGGGTGGTTAGATCAGTGCAGATATTTTAATCATTTTCTACTTGAATCCAACCGTATGCCTTAAGGCGTTTCGGGATATTATTGATAATTCCAGTGAAAAATTTTATGGTTTTTACTCCTGACCGGAAAATATAAAAATCTGTGAAACCCTCTGGTTATTCTAAAAACCCGATTACGGAATCTGTTATATATTTATTTATTATAGCCCTAACAGGGCCATTTTCTTATTTCTTTATGTATAAAGGTCTTAATGACATTCAATTTTGTAAATAAAAAATAAATCACAGTTAATGATTTCAATGAATAGATTATGTACAGTTACCAGAAATTGTCCTTCTAATTAATAACAAAGAATGAACGTGCAATTATAGTTTGCATTTGTGTAATTACCAAATATAAGATTAAAAATTATAAGTATATTAGAGAGGATGAAGACTTTTGAAATTTTCCAAAGACAATATGTAGATATATTAAACAAATCAAATGTTTACTAAAATTGAAAAAAGTTTTTTATTGCAAGATCACAATTCTAGTAAATTAGAGTTTTGGATATACTTTTACTTATAATTAAATCGTACATCATTAAACCTTAGGAAAAGTATTGTTTTTAATCTAACAAAACATGCAAGCATAAACCAATACACAATTTTCATTTTGACCTCCCTTTCCTTCATTTCTTCATCCTACAATAATAGCAGATATGGTGCAGAAAATATATGTCAATCCAAATAATTGTTACTAATGGACAATGCTGTTCGTATGCACGGATGTATACATTATAATGTATTTAGAATGAAATTGGTTTAAGCGTTGTTATAAATAATTTATATTGTAAAATATATTTATGCTTCTCTTCAGTATAATCGTGTATAGATTAATTTCACGATCCATTGCCTTTCATTTTAGTTCATTTCTTTTTAGGTATTTCTCTTGTTCACAATACAAAACATAGATTTAGACAAATTGTAAACAATATAATTGTAGCCAAAGTGATTTTACTATAAGTACTGTCAATATATTGTACTGACATTTAAATTCTTTTAGGGCATTTTAAGGTTATTGTAAAATAATTTTTTACACATTTGCGCAATATAATAATAATAATAATAATAATAATAACGTCTTTATTGTAAATAATATCTACAAAAGGAGAGGCACAGCAGAAACTGCTTTAAAGTCTGATATAAAGCTTTATACGAGATATCATTAATTAAGAAGACATAGTACATAAAAATATGTAGCAAGATGTTAAATTAATATTATTGATACTTTATAAACCGGAAGAATTGTTAATACAATTTATGCTTGAAATATAATGTGCATCATAATAATAATAAAAACATAATATTCAAATATAAAATGAGTATTTTTTATACTTCCAGAATACTTCCAGAATACTTACAGAATATTTACCTTAGATGATTGTAGGAAATATAAACTGGTAGCAGATTCAGAAGCAGATAACAACAATTGTGGCATAAATATGCTATCTGACATGGGATTTCTATCTGAATTCATGTTTTCGGCTTCTGAATTTGCTCTCGCACTATCAGGATATATATGTTATTCGTCAAATATTATGGAGACACATAACAATATGAATACAGATTATGTTACTTGTCAGTGTTAAAAGGAAAACAATATTATATTCACTTCAAAATCTTATTTTCAGGTCTCCACATAACGGTAGTATGAAACTTTTTTAAAAACTCAATATTTTGGCACGATTGTACAAAATATAAGAGTTCGACGTGTGACATATCTTCAAAATTATATTCTTAGAAACAAATAAACATGCGTCATGTTATTAATAATTTTTTTCGAATTAACTACAGTAAAACAATTTTATAAATGTTTCATATAGCAATTCCTTATTTGTACATCTGCAATATTCAAATAAAGAACCTAATTAGATATGTACTTAATATCTGTCTAGTTTCTAGTTAATTAACATTAACCGATGGTTATTATTTTTGTAAAACAGTGGAAAACCATATGTGTGATATATCACTATTCAATAATTTAGTCCAGTCACTGGCCATTTTTCCGTGAAATTCTTTCAAGCAACACCGAGTTTCCTGAAAATTTGGAGTTTGGTTCTACTTGTGGTTACTTTTACCTTGGGAGAGATTGCCACCCTTTCTCGGCGTTGAATTTTTTTTTATTGAAAACAACTCCCAGGTTCGATAGAGGCGTGTATTCTAAGCAAAAATGTCATTTACAATTTATTGGTATAATCGATACTTTTTGAGTAATTTGAGCTTGAAGTTGTTAACTTTTAGGCTAAAAAGGCACGTTTTTCGATGATTTTTCATGAATATCTCAAAGACGACAAGTTTTAGAAAGAAATTATAAGAATCAAAATTGAAGGTAATGAAACAACAAAGAAATTCGTTTTTAATTTTTACTCTACGTGTATTAGAACCAAAGTTATGTCTCCTTGAAGACACTTCACATTCTATGATATCGAAAATCGAACATTTCAACTTGAAATAGAGGGGAAACGAAAAGTTTTTTCAAAAAAAACTTATTCTACCTATTTTTAATTACTTGAAATGAGCTTTAAATTGAGATTCGGTTGAAGTTGCTATCTAAAAATTGACAGAGTTATGGCGATTTTAAAATAATTTTCTTAGTTATTAGTAAAGAAAATCGGTAATAAAATTAATGCCCTTTCAGCCAAAATTAAAATTAAAAGCTCTGCTATTTTTTATTTAGGTACCAACAATAGCTTCTAGAAGTTTGGCCGGTTGTAGAGGCATCCACGCCGAGAAATGTTCGATATACTTGTGAAAGATAAATTTGAATTTCATAAAAAAATTGCTATTTTTAAAAAATCTCCAAAACTAACGAAGTTACGAAAGAAACACAAGAATACGAAAAAGTAGGCCTTTTTATGCTGAAAATATTTATTTTTTAATTACTTTTGAACGATGAAAAATCGAATGAATTGAATTGTAGCCATTTGAAGGTAACAACTACGCACGGAGACCCATTTTTCTGAGCCCTTTAAGCGTGTGTAAATAAAAATGAAAGATCTATAAAAAAATATAAATGGCAGGAATCAAGAAGCTTGGGATGGTGAACAAAATGCGATTTAGAGCAATTGTTTACTTTTAAAATTGAGGAAGTTATCGGGGAAAAACAGATCGCATTTTGTTTGACCAATTACATATAACTATCCCAGGGGGTGGTTTTCACGGGCGAAACTTAACGTGAATAATAATTGATATCCCTTACTTATTTGGCCGTTCATTCTACTTACTTATGGCTGATTTCAATCGAATACACGCCCGAATCTACAATTTTACAATTATTTTTGATTAGGGGTTGTTTTTTTGGGATTGAAAATATTAAAAAAAATGATAAATTATGTCTCTTAATTTATTTTGATGTTGCTTCAACTTATTTACAGCTGATTTCAATCGAATACACGCCTGAATATAGAATTTTACAATTATTTTCAAATAGGGGTAGCTTTCATCCTTTAAAAATCAAAAGCAACCCTCGGCACATGGTCAACTTTGAGGTAAAGGGTATCATTATTATGAGAAAAATGAGTTGGTTCCCCTCCGTGAGGAACGGAGCTGAGTACTTCGGTGATCCCTTTGCACTCCTCCTATTGGAATCAGAAGCAGAGTCAGGGGCGGTAGAGTCCCTCTAGTAAGGGACTCTAAGGGGCGGCTCTACGTGGCGCCTCGCATCGCCGCCCATGGAAAACACTTTGGGAGAGCTGCTGTCTTTACGTAGACTGCAGCACTACTTATCACAGTTAAGCTGGTTGATTTCATGAGAGAATGCGGATTTCGCAATTTGGGTACGCTGCTCACCCAAAACGAGTCAACTGCATGACCACATGCGCAGACAGATGCGCGCCCTTTCCGAAAGCTTGTAGCTTTCCCGCCATGTGGGACTTCATGGCGTATTCGGTAGAATATAGTTTGTGTGTATAGTGCTCATATGCAATTCGTGGTTTGTGAAGTTATTAACTTATTAACAATAATAACTTATTAATGAGTATAAGTAAAAAATTCTGAGGAATTAATAAGTTCAATAGCAGATTTCATCACGTAAATGCTTTTTGAAGCATTGTGAGGCATTCATATTGTTTCATGTACAAAACGTATTCATGGGTTTTAACCCGTAAGGCGCACACGGGGGATCAGGATCCCCCAATTTTTGTTTAAAGCGCAGCAGCGCTTAAGTGTCGGAGAGAAATGCCCCTTTGCCGCCATCTGTACTTTCTTGAAGCTCCCTACTAGTCATTAGAACGGTCGGTAAGCATCCCGAAGCCTTCAGTCGTGTCGTGGTTGACGTTGAAGTCGGACGTTGAAAATCTGGGGTACGTCGAGCCCCCGTATGCGTCACACGTAATACGGAGAAAGAAATTTTTATTTTTTATTAGTGTTTTTGGGTATGCTTCCAAAAGAACAAACGTTAATGTTCTCATCCCCATAATATTTAAAAAAATAAAAATTCCTGTGAAGCTTATTTCGTGGCATTGCCAATATTTGCAGATGGCATGTAACTTCCGTTCGCGGCCGTTCCGCGAGATCCTCTTAGACACTGAGATGATTATGCTGAACTGCACCAAAATAAAGGAAGGCCAAAAGGCACTTAAAGCCTTTGAGTGTCTTGGGGCATTATACCAGCATTTATTATTCCCGTACCTTACACAGAGGTACTCAATACATCCTTGCGATATCCTATTAGATTAGGCATTCAAGAAATATTAAAAAAATACAGACTTTCTGAACCTCAAACTACGCAACGACCAAAATTAAATAAACGCCTGCGATGTGCCTTGTGCGACCGACGAAAAGACTCTAAAACCAAAGAAGTATGCGCTGTTTGCGAGCGCCCAATCTGTTTCGATCACCGCATTTTCACGTGCCCAGGCTGCTTCGGCACCGACTAACATTTTTGTGGATTTTTCTTTTCTCTTTGATTTTACAATATCTCACTCCAACTTCATTTTTATATACGATATATGTAAAATAAAATAAAATACAAGTGTTTTGAAAGGTTTTAAAGCATTTTTATTAATTTCCATTTCTGTCAAAAATGACTAACTTCACATTGCAAAATAAATACTGTTTTTGACAGCTGGTATTACAATACCATTTTTCACTTCAAAGTTCACTATACAAGAGTATCCAGTTCAAATTTTAGCTTAAAATATTAAAAATTAAAAAAGTTATGATACTTTACTCCAAAAAAGTCACTTTTTGTATACTTTCGTGCTACCAATTTTTTCCTGATCGACTGAATTGATTTTCAGTCATTCTAACCATTACAACTTATGAATGACGTTATAAAGAACAGTCCATCATTTTTTTACAAGGAAATTCTAAACACTGTACGTTACAGAGATCATTTTAGACGTTGGGGTCACAGAGCCCCCGTATGCGTCTTATGCTATTCTGAGGTACGTGTGCGCCTTAAGGGTTAAACTGCTTATTTCCTATTTTCATAGAGATACAATATATTATATAGTATTACAGTATCAGTGCCCAAATTTGGAAAAATCTTAAATTGCTTCAAATAAAAAGAGAAAAATTGAATTGAATTGAATTGAATTTATTGAATTCAGTAATCCGCAGAGGTAATCGCAATTATTCATTTTCATTTAAAATTTTGTTCTGAATTCATTTGCAATTGTTTACATTCTCCGTTTCTCGTTTCAAAACTTGATATTCAATGAAATTTGTTTTAATGCGAGAACTGATTTTTATAGATGATTGTAATTGTTAATTATTTAAAAATATCACTTAATTACGGTCATCTACTAGTAACTTTGTTGTAAATTTAAGATTCGATTTTATCTGTAGGTTATGTTGCATTCTTCCCTTATAAGGTTAGGTTTTCATGGAGATAAAATATCTGGATATTTTCCGCAACTCCTGCAAAAAGAGACATATGAACAAATCATTTGTGTATGTGAAAAATCTCGAAAAAGGAAGTTATATCCAGATATTTTAGCTCCATAAAGAATGCATCGACGTATATGCAATAAGAGGACTGTTGTATTTATTTTGAGACAACCGTTTCCCCATGATTCGGGAGTGCTGTTTTCCCGACGTTTTGGGCGAGCTGCTCACCCAAACTTAGGCGAGCTGGCATGCCAGCAAGATGGGTGCCCCCCGCATGACTACGCAAAGCAATTCAGCTTTCCCAATGTCTTTTCCGTGCAGAGATGCGGCCCTGCCCTCTGTTAACTCAGTTTTTCCCGTCCATTTCGCCCTGATTTGTGCGGTTAGACGGCAGTCGCAAAGTATGCGGATGGCAGTTTCTTCCACCCCCCCCCCCCCCACAGTATCTGCAGGCTGGTGATTCAACCAGCCTAATTTTTTATAAGTATCCACAGAGTTCCCAGTGGCCCGAGGATCGTTGGCCTCCATTTGCGGGGCAGCTATATGCCAATGAAAAACTTGGTTTGTCTGCATCCTGGTGTGGTTTCCCAGACACGTTGATGGAGGGCTGTTTTCCCTGCTAGGAATTCGTGAATTAGACGCCGTCTCCGTTGCGAGGCCAGTTCTGAAGGCACTAATTTCAGTTGAAATGACGTTAGACTAATCGGTCTAAAGTCCTTTGGCGAATCGTAGCCCTGTTTACCTGCCTTAGGCAGAAAAACCACTTTATCACCCTACCAGGCCTTTGGTACTTGGCCGAGGGTAAAACTGGCTTGAACCAGTTTATGACGTGGTCCGATGATGACGTCTCCTGCGTTTTGGATGAGAACCGGGTAAATACCGTCCGGACGTGGTAACTTATATGGTTTAAAGGATTGCAGGGCCCACCTGAGCCTAGCGGGGCTGACAATCAGCCAAGCAATGCGACAACCAAGTTCTATGCGGGCCTTGGGTCTCATTTCACCCAAGCCAAGACTGGCCCGGGTTCGGATTATCATTCCCCCCTCCTCACCTCCATACCTCGTAAAGCCCGGGAAGTGAGTCTGGATCAGGCAGATCAGCGTCTCTCTATCCGTCGCGTCGTCGAATAGGTACCGTTGGGAAGTTTTATTGCCTCGAGAACCGCGTTTCGGTTCTTTGCCAGGACTTTGCCAAGTTTTGCTGCCGGGGGGCCCTTTTCAGCATCTGAGCAAAAGAATTCCCAACTGACCTTTTGGGCCTTTCGGACCGATGCTCTGTAGTCGTCCCTACCCACACAACCAGCAAGCTGCATATTGCCGGATATAAGGGGAAAGTCTAGCGGCGAATATGACGACAGAATTCCGGATTATGCGTCATCCCACAGACAGCAAATTTGCTGGAAATTCTTCTCTGCGGTTCGTCTGCGGCGATTCTTCCGCATTTCTGTCGAAGAGATTAAACGGGTCGGCGAAAGGATTAAAGAAGCATACGAACTCAGATTTAATCTCTTCGGCAGAATCGCCGTAAACGAGCCGCAGGGGAAAATTTCCAGCAAATTTGCTGTCTGTGGGATGACGCATAATATGGAATTCTGCTGACATATTCGCCGCTAGGCTTTGCCCGTATATGCGGCAATATGCAGCAGATGTGGCTGTCTGGGTAGCTTTCGCATAGGTATTTCAACACTGCGGATAAGTAATCTGCCTGGCCTTCCTAAAAAGTTTCCTGGTATTGCCTTTCATCTCTCAGTAGTCCACTAGCTTCTTTACTTCAGCCGGTGGATTTGATGTGCTGTCATGTGGGAAATATGCTGAGGCGATCACGATATTTCCCAACTCTTTTAAGTTAATAATGCTCACCATTAGGACCCCCGTGCATAGGTCCAGTAACGGGACCGCGTTAATACCTTTGGCTATGGTACAGTCCCCAACAGAGAAAGCCCCCCAGTCCCCTGATGGAATTCTTCACGATCCAAGGTTCTTGGATTAGAGCTATGCCCCTCTGCAAACAAGCAGTGGGGCAAGTTGATTGGGGAAAATTGGAGTTGCTTGGGCGACATTGATAAGACGGACAGCCGCTCCTACTATCCTCACAGAGAGTAACCTTGAAGGTCACCTGGATGAACCGATAGTAGGGTCTGTTATCAGCGGCCGCTAATGCTCTTGCTTGGGATTCAGGTATCTGAACCACCAGCAGCCATCTGTGGCCATCAGGCGTCTGCGGCTCAGGTCCTGAAACCGTCGGTTAGCTTATTACCCGCCTGCACGAGACGTTTAGTGAGGGGTTGTACCCCTCCAAGCGCCGAAGGACCACTGCCGGTTCCTCTGGTTTCCCCGGGATCCAAACAGTGGCCTTCATCGCCTTTTGGAGGAGCTCGACACTCCTCATCTTTATCTTGCAACAAGTTCATGGACCTCCTTCAACCGCAAGTTCAGCCACTAGGAGATATCTGGTCTGTTGGTTCGCCGGTACGAACACGGCCATCCCGTCTTTGTAAAAGGATGCGTCGATTCTCGGCCACTCCTCCACCGGGCGGCAGCTTTTCAGTACGCTCGGCGAACGCACGGCCAAAGGAGTCGAGGTGCTCCCTTGTGACCTAAGTACGACGGTTAGGGGGTTAGCCCGCCGTGCCGTGGTGAGACTCACGTCACTGGCTTTATACCCAGCCGTCTGACCCGCGTCCCCCGTTGCTGAGGAGTTGCAACTTTCCTGGCTTTTTTGGGCGCTTTCTGCCCCGAACGGGGAGTATAAGCTGAGACCTAACCTCTCTTCGCAGTGACGTCAATCCCAGGGTTGTCATCGTTCACGCCCGGAGGGGCCCACCAGAGGCGTCCGCTAGTCGCAACTTCTCTTTGCGGAACCTTTTTCATGCCGCTCCGCACAGCCTCTTCCTCTTCTGTTCAACCGGCGTCGATTCCTGGGTCGTCACCCTCGTGCGAAAGCGCGGCCGCTGGGAGGTCAACACCGGTTCTATGTTGCGTTTGGTTGTCCAGGGGTGTCCCGATAATTGAAGTGTCGGTTTGGACCTCCATAGCCGTCAAGCCGTCTGTTTTTTTAGTGTTTTTAATAAAGACATTCATTTTGATCCCACGAGAAGTTGGGAAACAGTCTTCCCCCCGACAGAGCCCCGCGTGTCGAGGTGAGGCGACTTAATACGAGGGGTATCGCATGGTGCCTCAATGACCGTTGTGGGTCACCTTCATAACCCTCGGTGTCAAGACACCTAATCAGTAGCTAGGGTGACAAATCGATCCCCGGCAGTATGCCGGTTTCCGGCAAGGTTTTCTAGCACCTTCCGACTTAGGGGTTATCTGTTCTTAGTTGGAACTCCACTCAGCAGAACAAAGTGACGGTAGCCCGTCTACCGCCTGGTCCAACCTAAAATCGGCGGCCTGACGCCGTCATAGTCCACAGGTTCCTCGTTTATCCCCTCAAGCTCGGACACCTTTCGGGGTCAAAGTCCGCAGGAACGAATTGTGTTGGTATCAGACACATATGAACCTGAGCTCGGACACAAAACTGTGTCACAGTCCTCAGGTTCACCCATGGACATCCAGGGCGTAGCAGTTAGAGGGTAAGTAGAGCCTAAATCGATAAATCTAAATTTGCAGGAAAATTGGTGTTGCTTAAAAGAATTTCACAGTTTTTCCTAATATGAATTTCATATTTCCAAACAGTCACAGAATGCTATAATTATAAAGTTCACATTTTGTTATTATAAAAAATTGTTTGCCGCACGAGTAGTCATTTTGCAATTTGATATCCAAGTTTTTGAATTATGTATATATGAGAAAAACTGATTTTCTGTATACATAGAAGGCGAATTCCTGACTTAAATTATAAGCATTGCAGAATACAAAATATGTAAAACATGATATTACTGTACAAGTAATAATAAAAATACTTGAAAATTGTGGCTATTATGACACCGATTAAAAGAAAAATTAAAATATAAGTTACATAGAAAGAATTTTAATTTTAATAAAATTATGCATTTTACAAATTTTAAACGTTTCTTTTCTAAGATAATCTTACAAGCTAGATCGATCCTTAATTTTTTTTGCGTACGAAGGAAACTTCAATATTTTCTGGTGGTGGTCCATAACGTTGTATATATAACATCTTCTCCAGTAAATTGAAACGCACACTAGCTTTAGACTCGTTTTCTGCGATTGAAGAGGAAATCAGCAGGTCTAAACATGTAAGAGCTGCAAGAATCATATAGCGTTGATTTACTAGTTCCGATATACTTAGATTGTAGATGTTCCAATTGACTGCGAATATCGTGACGTTCACCCATGCTGAAAAAAAACCAGTTAATTAAAAGTGAATATGTAAATATAAAATAGTTAATTAAATAATTGATTTGAAACAACTTTTACAAACGTAAAAAGTACACACTTTTCTTTAAACTGTGATGGAGTGAAATATGAAATTAAAGGTGAGATTTTTTCTTTACGTAAAATGAATGACACTGATTTGCTAAATATTTGAGTTTGACCAGCTATTTTGGTCATTGAATACTATCTGACTGTGTATGCACCTTTAAAGGGGTTCTAAAGTAGTCAGCCGGCAAGATGGGAAATTTCATTAAAAAACTTAAATTCAAGATGACTGAATAAAATTTTCAAAATTCGGGCTCTGTAAGGGCAAATCTAAGTAATATAAACAGTTTCCTACAAAATACCAAAGATATTGATTGAGAACTAACCGAGAATTCTCGGAAATAAGTGATTTTTGTTTATTAAAACCCACCTTACCGGCGGACCACTTTAGAACCCCCTTAAACGCATTTTTTTGGCAGGGGTATGTTCGCCACAGCCGAAATGAATTCTCCAAAAATGTAGTCAGTTGATGTGCAATGAAAAAAAATATATAATTCTAGAAATAGTATATCATGTAACATGGAACTAAAACTGTAATTCTGGTCCGGGCATGGTGTTCCCGGGACGAGGCGCAGACGATCTATCAGGAACACATGCGAGGATCAGAATTGTTTTAGTTCCACGTTACATACGATATTTTATGTATCAAGAGTGTGGTTTCCGAGGTTATGTGCGTCTAACGTCCCAGCTAGCCTATTTGACAATTTGTACTTCAAAAAGTTGCCTCTTACATGTTATACATTTGTATAGTACAAATAAATGTTGAGAAGATATCGAATTGATATAACTTACAATTTTCTAAGAAAAAGATAACTCTTTTAAGTTGCTGGATAAACATCATAAAAATATTCATCAGAAAGTTAACCTAGGGAATTGTTATCCCTATAAAGTTACCAAATTGTTATGATATTAATGATGTCTATTTGCCGCCTTCTTTATGTCAGTTAAAAGACACGTTTTCTTAAGTTATCCAATAATTCGTTACCAAGAAGCTGACTATGAAATGTTATCAATTTGTTATCATCTGTAATAGTATCGTAAAGTTACCATTCCTTTGTTGCCTAGTCGTACTTTTCAAAACGTTAGCAAAAGAATAAATTTTTTAAGTCATCCAAAAATGCTTAGCAAAATTGAGTCTTTTTAATGTTATCGAGTGGACAGACTTTACTTAACTTGAAAATTATAAATAAACTGTGATACAGCATACATAGCAAAGTGTGCATCACAAAGTCAACAATAAAATTTGTATCTACAACCTACCATATTCAAGTTAAATATTTATATTTATAACATTTATATTTCATCACTATTAATGTTGTCAGTTTACCATTTTCGAGATAATAAATCGTTTAAAGATTTTCCAAGTCTTCTGTAGGCGCCGTTCCATTAGTCTGGATCATCAAAACATCAGTTTGATGATCCCGTACGCACAGAAGCCTTCGAAAATCTGGAAAGGATCCCAGCCAGCACACTTGAGCATTCGTCAACAAAAAGTTATCCAAACATAACAAATATTAACAAATGTTAATATTCGAAGAACTTTTTGGGTGCATTAGCCAAGATTTGTCAAGCATTCTTAACAAAGGCACACCTAAAAGTTATTGGAATTTTAAAATTTGTTAACATTTGTTATGTCTGGATAACTTTCTGTTGGGATTTATTACCTGGAAAATGGTAACATTATGGCATCTCTTTGTAAAGCGTAAAAGTTAACTTACAGTTAACCTACCTGTTGAAACTGTATACTTTAACTTTAACTCTAAGTTCACCTAAACGTTAACAAAACGTTATTATATTCATTACAAAACGGTCTCACAAATAGTTATCAAATTTGTAGTCAAATAGTTACCAAAAACGTTATTCAATCAATATCATAACAGTTAGCAATTTGGAAACTTAGAGGATAACTGTTTTTGGTGCATTCGACAAGATTTCAACACCAAAATACTAACCTTTTCATTTACTTTTAGGATATCTTAAAAGTTAACACGTAACTTTTGAGGTTAACAATATGTTAACGTTTTTGTAACTTCGTGCTAGCTGGGGTGTTTTGAGATGGACGATAAAGTAAGGTTATGTGCATGCGCATGCGTATAGATACATAATGTGTACATTATCGTCCTCGGCCCAGTAAACGAAAAAGTATACGGAATCGATATTTTGCATTCTGTTTCTTTCTAGTGGCGTATTGAGTATTCGAGATTCTTATTCGAATTTATACTATTTTATATGACCTGTAATACCAGAATTGAATTCATTCGATCATGTACGATACCGCATTTAATGCATTACAAAAATTGATTTGTTGCGGCTTAGAATAGCTTTAAATTCTGTTAATTTAATCGAAGAATTGATTATATCGTTTTCCGTATTTATAATTTTCGAAGAAATGTTCTGTTTTCTAGTTTTGAGTTTAAATCATTCGATAATCCAAAGTAATCGTTTCTTTGAGGTTATGTACGTTTATGTATCGCGTATTATATCGTATACACTCGCATTCGTAACTGAAAGAGTGGAAAAGAAACAGACTTATTTCGTATTAAATCGTACACAGATTTTTCATATACTTTTTCGTTTGTTGGGGAACTATAAAAGTAGACGCCCCTCCATAATAACTAATTTCAGGTCCTTAAAACATGCACATAATACCGAGGAAACTGTACTCCTGTTACATAAAATAATAATAGATATTAAAAATAGCGAATACCGCAATTGTTCTTTTTTTTTAAATGATAATAATTATACAAATTTGAAATACACATGCCGCATCACGCATTCCGTTTTACGCCTGAATTGCGAGAGCAGTTTAATACATGTAAGTTTAGGCAATGTTCTAAAGGTGGACTCTCATGGACCGGATTTTGCCGGAACGTGTCCGGTTCCGTAACATGTATGTTTCGATTGATCGAATTCAGTTTAATTCCTTTGCGAAAAACTTCAAGTTCTATCGTTTTTCGCGTTTCAAACCGACCAATTTATTTACAGACATTACAAGCGTTTGTAAAGTCAACAACGAACCAGCTTTTGTATTAATTTTAGATTACATTTATATTGAAGTGACGCCCGAAATGATTGACAAGAATTTTTTATTTCATTTATTTGAGCCACTACGGTTTTTTTAACTGACTTTCGAAAATCTAACATTTATGTCAGTGTTTGGATTAACGGTGTTTGATAAATTAGTTTTGTAAACAACAGTGAGATTTGACCTCGAACAATAGTGATTATGGTTGATGTGCTGTTAATTTTAATTCCTTTATCTAGAATTTAACAAATAAAAGTGCTTTTTATATCATCAGTATATATAGAATAAATACAATCGTTATTGGAATTTCAAGAGCTTATCCATGCTGCGACAGGGGAAAAGGCAACAAATAAAGTGCATAATTTTAATATGTCCTGTTCCCTTAAGAAAAACAGAAAACATTGGAATGAAGGTAAGTATTTATGAAGAGTTTTACTTTACAGTTATATTCGCAATTCTATTCTCGAAGCTGTAAAAATAAGTGCATATTGTAAATTAAATTCTAACTAGTAATATATATACACGTATTATGACATTGTTTTCATTTAAGTTTTCATTAAAGTAACATGTCATCTGTAATAATAGATGGATTCTTTTTATTAAACAAAAACACATTATATTACAACCATTTTTATATCAAATGAATTAATGTATTATATCAATACTTATTCAAGTTTTACCAGTTGCAAATCTAATTTTCTTTTTAAATCATTCAAGTTGTGTTTATAATTGTTAAGTTAATAAATATTGCAATGCCATAATTGTTATAATAAATTAACTCAAACATTAGGTGGATATATCAATATCACAAATTTAAAACAAAGGAAAGATCAAAATTAAAAACACTGAATTTAAAATAAAAAAAATTGTATTTTAAAGTTATTAAGTTAATATAAAGGTAAAAAGCACATGTAAGGAAAATGAAAACAAAAATCGAGATAGAACATTCCTTAAAACAAATATTTACAAATATTTTTTAAAACTTTTTATATTCCTGTAAGCTGTACAAAATGAAGAACGATATTTTGTTTAGTTTTCGAGAAATTGCATTACAAATATGTGGATAGGCTCATTTGTAAGTTTACAAACATATTTATTTACATTTGCATTTATATACAAAATGAATAATAGAGAAGTAAATTTTTTTACACAAAAAAAAATATTACATTTTATCTGGAAAATCTTTGAACAATACTAACGGACTCGTCTCTTAAAAATTTATTTATAATAAGAAATTATTACTGCATGTGTATGAAAATCATTTGAAATGTTTTAAAGCAAGAAAACATTTTTTAGATTTTGAAAACTTCTAAAATATGTTTTAGAATAGAATAGAATTTATTTAGCCTGATGGGTGACCTCTTAAGCTAACCATACATAGAAATTACAATTATGTGTTGAATAAAGAAAGATAAAAAGTACAAAGTATTATTATAATTAGATACATAATAGCTATAATGAACGCATGAACATTTTTTAGAACTATAAGGAGGAATCGAACCAAAATAATAAACGATTAATAATAGTAACATTAACCCATTAACTCCTGAAATGGCATTTTTTATACTTCATTATCAATCAAGTATTTCATATCAAAATCGAAGTTGAAAACAATTGAAAGGTACATATCCTATTGTTTTCGAGGTCGCTCTTCAAGATTCCGAGGTCAAAATTGAGTTTCAGCCATCAGGAATTCCAATATGGCCCGAACTTTTACAAAAATACCAAAAAATTGGGAATTATTTATTCCTATCAATTTTTTTCGAGCTATTAGAATATTGGGATTCTATTGAAACTCTGAACAAAGGTGAACAAAATACTTCAATTTTAAGGAAAAATTTTACTTTTATACCCCACATCATTGTAACGACCTCAAAATGGCCTCGTCAATGAAAATTTCTTTGAAAAATTTCTGAACGTTCTAACTCAAAAACTACATGCTGTTATAAAAAAATGCTAAGAATGAAAGTTCTTAAAATTAATCGAGAAATATAGTGGAATTTTTTCAGAATTTTGTAATGACATTTTGAGAAATTTTTTTTCAAAATTTTTTTCAAAATCATAATTTATTTATGAAAAATTCTGAAAAAAATTTGGTGTATTCACTTATAAATTATGAATTCTACGAGTTTTTTGTTCTTTGCAATTTTTTCCAAAAGTTAATAGTTTTTGGGGGGAAAAAATCCTAAACTATAATATTTGAAATTCATTTCCTCGAAAACTATCAACTTTTCGAAAAAATTGCAAAGAACAAATAACTCTTAGAATTCATCAGAGAATACACTAATTTTTTTTCAGAATGTTTTGTAAATAAATTACAATTTTGAAAAAAATGTTGAAAAAAAATGTCTCAAAATGTCATCAAAAAATTTTGAAAAAATTCCACTATATCGCTTGATGAATTTTAAGAACTTTTCATTCTGGGCATATGTTTTTAAAAGTTCGTAGTTTTTGACTTAGAGCATCCAGAAATTTCTCAAAGACATTTTCATTGTTGCAGCCATTTTGAGGTCGTTAGAATGATGTAGGGTATAAAAGTAAAATTTTTCCTTAAAATTGAAGTATTTTGTTCAGCTTTGTTCAAAGTTTCAATAGAATCCCAATATTCTAATAGCTCGAAAAAAATTCCCAATTTTTTGGAAATTTTTTTCATATTCGGCGCCATATTTGAATTTCTGATGGCTGAAACTCAATTTTGACCTCGGAATCTTGAAGAGCGACCTCGAAAACAGTAGGATACGCACCTCTCAATTGTTTTCAACTTTGATTTTGATACGAAATACTTGATTGAAAATGAAGTATAAAAATTGTCATTTCAGGCGTTAATGGGTTAAGCAAGTTCTTAAAAGTAAAAAATATAAAATCCAGAAGAAAAAAAAATAGAAAGATTATTTTGTCAGCCTATTATCTTTCTACCCAAAATTTCGCAGTCACATAGACTTTTATATATTATGTATTATATATTATGTTCACATTAGTACAGTTATTATGGCAATATTGATTTATAAATAAAAAATTTGATAAAGAATAACAATAAAAACAGCATAACCCAACCGAAAAAATACTGTAGAACATAATTCGAAAAACATTGAGCATCATACAAGTTATATTTATTAAGGAAAAAAGTAGCTGTTGAATACCTGAATATTTACGATGTTATAGAAATGTTGAGGACATATTCATTCAAAACTTCTTTTAAAACTTAAGAAAGTAAGAAATATTGCGAATCCCGTTTAAAAATGCCTTGTCCAAAATGATCTTTTTACGGTGCAAAAACCATTCATAGTTAAATTTAGGATGAGATCTTTTTACTCTTTTTATACATGGATTCGCAATATTGCTGTTTTAAGTTTTGAAGAAAGTTTTTAATAAAACTGTGAGCCCTCAACATTTTTATAACATTAATATTCTGGTATGTAGCTACATTTTTTCTTATAGTAAATACAATTTGAATGGTGCTCTATATGTTTTCTGAATCGTGTTCTATAGTATTTTTTCGGCAGGGAATGCAGGTTTTATTTCTTAGAATCGAACCTGAATTAATTTTGAAAAAGGAACGTTTAATTCATTTAAAAGTAAAGATATGTTCTCTTAAGATGAATTTATTGAAATAACAAAACTTCAAACTGAAGCAACAAATCATGATCGAAATGTTTTTATTCATAGTATATCAGCTTTTAAATGATTTTTCTAGATTTACAAAAAGAAGTCTATCTGATGTGCATATCTCCACGTTTCTCTGTGTCTTCTCACCGACTGCCCTTAACAAAAGCAGTACATAATGTAGCAGTATCTGATATAATTGAATGTATTCGGAATAACTTAATTGCATCGCCTCACAGTGGGTATGTATCAAACTAATGTACCTTAATTTATAAAGACAATCCGAAAATCCATATTTATGTAAGTGATGTTGAAGATAGCCCATGAATCATAGTCCCCAATTAACAAAATGAAAGAATTCAACATTACAATGAGTCCAAATGAAATTTTCTGCATGATGGTATTATACGATAACAGTTAAAATTCAAATTTGGCGGCTTATGACCTGTTATAGTGACTGACAGTAATTGCATATATTTTCAACAGCCCTGTATCAAAATTATTATTGTGCTGTATATATGCAATTATTTTTATTATAAGCAATAAAGTTGATCTACTATTAGACGTCATACATTTTACTTATACTAATTTTTATGTGCTTTCTAGCAACAGAATTTGTCAAAAAATGATTAATTCAGTAGTTAATAAAAGAATAAATATTTCTATAATAAAATATTTTTTTTCTTCAACAAGTGAAAATAACATAATTTGTTTATGAATTCTCTATTTGTTTATAGACTCCCCAATTGATTGAAGAAATTGGGATTTGTGAGATTTAAATGTTAAAGTAAAATAAACCAAATTGATTACAGTACAAAAAATGTAAATTTTGTGTAAATAAAGCCGAATTGGGTCCAGTAGAGCCTAAAAAATATATTAGTCTTAAATTTTGGGACTGTCATTCGAAAGATCGCGATAAATAAAACAACTTTTACCCTTGTGCATTTTTCATAACGGTTCGTTTTTAACGAGTTATCACGATATTGTCTTACCTCGCCATAATGACGCACGGATATAGCCGCCATTTTGAATTATCGCTAAACAAAAAAATTTCAATGGTACAAATTTAAAGTAAAAGTATCGATGACCACATTGGAATACTTTCCAGCACCATACAACACCCTTATCAAAGTAAAATCCATGATATTTAAAAAAATATACACGTGAAAAAAATCGGTATCAGTAGTACTTTTTTCCTAATTCTGACATCGGATTCGGTAAGAGCGAACTCAAAACGGAAGCATAGTTTAGATCAACGTCCAAATTCATTTTCATAACAAATTTTAAGGCTGGATTCAACGTAAAATTTTGGTCAAGTTGGGCATTAATGGGTTAATCGATCAGAACGTGAAAATTATAATTGATAGAGAAAAACTTCTAAAACAAAAAAGATCGAAAAATACTTAAACTTTTAAGTGGTATAAAATAAATAAACAAATTTTTATTATTTATAACAATTTTAGTCCATTTTTTCATTAAAAGTCAATTTTCTCTGTATTATGAGATCTGTAATATAAAATGTCGTGAAAGAAAATTTTAGTTATCTTTAAAAATGGCTTGTTAACTGATAAAAAACCGACCGCGCGCGGCCCGTCTGTCGGCCGCGCCATGCTGCGTCTCGACGCCCGCTGGCCATAATCAGTATATTATACCTGTATTTAATATTTTACTTTTTTTGTCTTTTGGAATATATTTTAGACGTAACATTCAATTCTCCTACAAGGCTGTATAAGATAATATGTGTGTGAAGTTAGCAGTATCATTTGCCAGTAGATCACTTTGTGAGTGGAGTTCTGGACGCTTGCATATGAGTTCTGAAGTTCTTGATACTCTTTAGCAATAGTTCTAGCGATTTTGAATAAAAAAACCACAATTAAAAAAAATTATAACTTGGCGGAAGTATTGTTGATAACAAATACATTACCTAATTAGAAAATCATGACCTGATGACTTGCATACAACATTTTATCTATCCCGTGGGACTTTACTAGTTTCTTATATACTCGACTTCATTCCAAACAGTTCCCACCATTTTCGATTTTGAAAATTTATATTATTGTTAAAAATGACTAAAATAATCTGAAAAACGTGACACGATGCCTATTATATAACAGTTCTACTTCAACTGTGGGTCTTAAAATATAGTTTCGTATATCCTGAACTTAATTCCGAAAAGTTTTCGCCATTTTTGATTATCAAACAATTTTCATTCTTGTTAACAATGACTAAACTCTGGTAATCATGACAGGCTTGACTAGTATGTAAAATTTCTGTTTATCCTAAGGTTCTTAAAATATGGTTTCGTATATCTGAACTAAAAATTTGGAAGAGTTTCCCCCATTTTCGATTTTTAAACAATTTTTATTGTCATTAACGATGACTAAAACCTGAAAATCTTGACATGCCGCCTAATATATAACCGTTCTACTTCCCCTATAGGTCTTAAAATATACTTTTCTCTATCTTGAAGTTAAATCCGAAGAGTTACCACGGTTTTTAATTTTTAAACGATTTTTATTATTGTTAACAACAATATCGGAAACATACAAAATGTTTTTAACGTTTGATATAGAACTGTTTACTATTCATATCGAACAAGAACGAGTGCCACCACAAATTAAGGCAAACGCTATGCGATTTAAATATACAGGGTGATTCTCCATTGAATGACTTCCGGTTAACATTAGATTCTGTGATAAATTCTAAGAACATTTTTCCTTTGAAAAAAATTTGTGCGATGTATAGTTTTCAAATGATTTAGCATTAAAGTCAGCCAATAGGAACAGGAATTGATTGATTGTCGCGACGATTGCATTGTCAGCGAACATCGAAATCGTCGCGACAATCAAGAAACTCCTGTTCCTATTGGCTGACTTTAATGCTAAATAATTTGAAAACTATACATCGCACACATTTTTTTCAAAGGAAAAATGTTCTTAGAATTTATCACAGAATCTAATGTTAACCGGAAGTCATTCAGTGGAGAATCACCCTGTATATATGTAGTTAATAATAATTTTATCAGTTAACAAGCCATTTTTAAAGATAACTAAAATGTTCTTTCACGACATTAAAGAGGACAATTTTGCGAACATTTTTTATTTTGGTCCTAAAAATTCCTTCATTCCCTTACAGAGAAAATTGACTTTTAATGAAAAAATTGACTAAAATTGTTATACCTAAATAACTCAAAAGTTTTTCTCTATCAATTATAATTTTTCACGTTATGATCGATTAAAAAAGATTTTATTTCAATTTTTTCATATATTCTTTTTTCAATAACTTTTAAACAAATTAATTTTTTAAGCTACAACTTAGAGAAAAGATTTATCTTTGCATATGCTATAAGTATCATAACGTAAATTAAAATCTGGAGCCCGACTCCAAAACGTGGGTGATTTTACTTGGAATGTCCCTTGTTTAAAAAATAACTGATCCAGGTGCATTTTATTATTACTATTCTTTTGTTATTAGTCCAAAATACATTCCTTTGACATAACCAAGATAGCAAAGCTTCTGAAATGTCCAAGAAATATGACGACATGCTACTAGTAAGCTGCTATTTGGAATATTTACTCATATTTTTTAATAAATTTCTAAGCAGAATCCCGATAATTTTGCAACTTATTTAACGCTTCTGTAGACAGCGACATCTGGAAATTGCTTAAAAATACATGAATCGCATAGTTTTTAGTTCATGGACGCAACAAATTTACTTCCCGGAGATCAGAATGTGCGCTATTAAAGCGTTAACGATGATTGAAAAATATTTTTTACTCTAAATTTAGTGTTTTCTTGCAATAAATTGTTTATAACAATTAAGGCTTCCATTAAATCAAAAAATAAAACCACCATCGGAAAGAGGATGAAATTCTGCATAAAAAACCTTTCCCCCGATTTTTTTTACAACTTTAAGAGACTGTACTTTGCTGCCGAAAAAGTTGTCCGAAAAATGTCCGTTTAGGCCTTAATGGGTTAATTATACTCAGACATAACTAAAGACGCCACTTTAAAAAACTGTTCTATAAATAGGGCGCTACTGGAAGATTTAAGAAAGTCTGTGATTGCCGTTTCAAAAGGTGGATACGTAAACTGGTGCACTTTCAGGAAAGCAACAAAATTATGGTTTGCCAAATACAAAAAAATGCAACATCAAGATGGCAATAACAATGTTCATATTAACAGGTATATATCAATATTCTTAAAGTATATCTTTTTTGTTATATTTAGTATTTACTATTCCAAATTTCATTTGAAAAGTTTAAATTTGACAGCATTTTTTAAATTATGTTTAATTTAAAAGATCGCATAAAAATATTCCACATCCTAAACGTTAAAAAAGTATTCCACATTTGAATTTGTGTTATCATTTAAAGCATGCTTTAATTCCCATAACCTTTGTACTAGAAGTTTTTATTTAATTTGTACGGTGCAGTTAGTTTAAACAGAAAAATGATTGTTCATCAAAAGCCATGCGTTAAATAAAAATATCTGTTATTTACTGCTTGCATACAACTTTTTTCTGCTCGGTGCTTGCCATATCTCCCTTCTTGCAATGCGCAGATAATCAGTCCCTTATTTGGCGGACTTTGAAAGTAAAGGATCGAGACATTTCTTCGTAAATTTGCTATCCACTTGTTAAAAATATTCTATCTGCGTACTGATGTGAGGAGTCCAAGGCAAGCAGGATAGTATGAAACGTATGGGGAGTCAACCAGAATACGTATAGTTTGATTTTTTCGTCTTACAGAGAACTTTAATAATAATTCGTCAACTTTTTGAAAATATTATATATATCATTTAGCCATTCTGTAAAACACCACCCTTTAATGTGGAACTATATTAGATAATTCGATGATATCTGAAAAGAACTAGGAAATTGGTGTTTAATGCCCCAGCAAACGAAAACTTACTCAGAATGATTGAAATGTATTCAAAACATTGAATTCTATTTGTTGACCTTCGTGAATACTTCCCTATTGTCAATCGTTCTGAATTCCTTTCTTCCAAGAATTAAATAGCTTGTTCTTTTGAATGCTTCTCAATAATTTCGGACAAAACTTACAGAGCCAATACTTCACTATCCTGAATGAAGCATTGGCATGCAAATCTTGAAACGTTCTGAACGCTTTCTATGCTTACCAATACTTATTCAAAGAGTAAGAAAAATGAGTCAGAAGTATTCAAGTTTCAATGCTTCTCAATCATTCTTCGTTTACTGTGATATACAATAACATTGAAATTAGAATTGTATGAAAAAAAACTAAGACTCCCTCTCTTTCTCTTTTATTTAGTGTATCACTCTAGCACTTTGATAAACTTGTCAACGGTACTGTAATTACGGGAAAAGAACGAATTTAAATAATCGAATTGTTAGAAAAAGTCAGGTGGTTTCGTTGTTTTTATAAGAAAGAGACACGTGACTTAACTTACGTGACGTGAATTATCAGTTTTTTACGACAAAAAAGTTGTTTAACCCTCCTGTGCATAAAGCCGGGTATACTCGTCCAAGCATGCCAACGCTTGCCCATACATGTTTGATAATAACTTCTGATAACATTAATTTTAAGACACACACATAATTGCAAATTTAAGATTAAACACACGGAAAAACGACTTTGTTGGGATAATAAATCGATTGGCTGTCCCAACTAATCAACTTAGAGCTCTGAGATGCTGATAAATTGGTTGAGATGACTATTTGCAGTTGGTTGGATTTGAAATGGTTAGGGTAACTGTTTTATTGCTTGCATATATTGTTTGTTAAAGTAACTAATTTGTTATTATTATTAGTTCCAATGCACCACACTAGAGTACTTCACGTTATGGCGTCATGCGATAAGATTGCGATCTATTGGAATACAAAAGTATTCAGCAATCTTAATGGCAAATGCTGGACGGCATTTAATGAGTTAAATATTTCAAAAAATTGTCTACAGCAACGTTATATATATAAAATGATTTTATAAAATACCGAGGCTAGCACGCTTATTTGCCAATCTTTAATCTTTTCCTAACAGTTCTCTCACCAGTTTTCGGCAATAATTCTTTTAACCCTTTGCGGCGTAGTGGTAACACCGATTACCACCTTTTTTATCCACAACTTTTCTGTCTAGTTTCAATGCTTTCGAAGCAATATTAAAAAAATCTTTTTATAGTGGTAGACGGGGATTTTTAGTACGTAATGAAAAGGATAATAAATGCAATTATTAACAAGTATAAATAAATACATTTTAAAAATCGTCGATTTTTGAGAAAGAAATTATTTTTGAACGAACTAAAAAGTAAATTAGAACCAAATTTGGTACTCGGGGGTTTTTGGGGTCGATGATTACGAATCTGGCCTCGGATTTTGAATATTCAAAACGGATGATCCAAGATGGCCGACAGAAATATGAAAATTACACGATATTGATGAAATTGCGTACTCGGGGGTTTTTGGGGTCGCTGATTGCGAATCTGATCTCTGACTTATATATTTAAAATTCAGAGTACATAGAGTATCTCATAGTTTTATCTCTATCAAGTAAATTTTTTACACTTACGTCGTCCATCTTGGAGTGACAATTTTCAGAAAAATGTGCGCCACAAAGGGTTAAAGAACCTGTTTAATTCTTCAGCTACCGCAAAATAAAATTTGAAAACATTCGTTGTTCAATCTAAGATTAAAGGTAAAATATATTGAATATTAATTACCCTTAAGCTGTGGAATGAGATAATCACATCCCTAAGTTTTCAGAATTGAACGGACCACGACGTTTTTTAGACGTGGAAGAGGGTTGGTGTAATCTAAAACCTCGAATGGGACCGAAAATTATGTTTTTTTTTTAAATTACGCAGGCATTGTAACGTGAATATAACACAGGTCAACAAGGTTTTGTTTTGGGAAGCTGTGGGTCATTTCCGACGTAATTTTGTGCGTAGAATCAGAATCCGAAGTCAGAAGTGGCCCACTCGTCAGGATTTTGAGATATTAGAGGTTATTTACTCGAAAAACGATTTTTTTTCTATTTTTGAGGTCATCTTCAGAAGACACAACATTTTTAGGAGTTTTTCCTTTCATTGGATCGTGTGGTACTACTCTTTTTCTTTAATATGGGATGCGCAGAATTCCATTACGACTTTTCTTCACCAAGATACGCCAATTTGAAAATACGATATGCATGTAAACAAATTTACCTTGAAATGCTCTTGGGGAAGAAGCTCAAGGTCAAATTCTCTGTCATGAAACCTACTTAAATATAAACAACTATATAAAATATGGATACTAATAACTAAAATCACGATTCACTGTTTTTTTGATAACGTTAATGGAATATATCTCGTAATTTCAAAATGGCCGTAACTTTGTAAGAAAAAATCTTAGGTGATCGAATAAAACCTCATTTTGAAGGGTAAAGGTAGTACTAAAAGATGCAAATAGTACAGAAGACCAAAAGAAATTGTTGCGTCCTGTACGTAAACTCAAACATAGCAAAATATCGCGTTTTTCGAGTACATGAATTCAAATATCTCAAAAACCTGACGTGATGGACCAATTCTGACTTCGAGCCTAAACGAGATAACGACCAGCCCGATGTTATCTAACTTTTATAAGGTAATTATCTCCCTTTGTACACAGAGAAAAGTGTTTTTTCCCAGTATTAGAATTCTTATGCCCCGTAAAAGATAGTATATTTGGATTCTACTCATGCAATTACATCGGAAATGACCCACAGCTTCCCAACAACATCCAAGACCCTCTTTTTTGTAGACCTGCGAAATGAAAAAACTAGGAAAATATATCAGAAACTTTAAATACGTTTTCCTCGCATTCTCAAACTTGGTTTTTCCTAGTGACAACTGAAGTATTCTAATATTAAATATTATTAACACAATAACATACAACTTTCCTTCTAAGATAATGATTAAATTTATAAAATAATCCTGATTTATTAGAGACAGTTTTTAACAACGTTGATAAAGTTAAATGCAAGAATGTAATGAGAAATTCTCCTAAGAATTCTCATGTATAATATTGGGAAAGCATGGAGAACCTGATTCCTTTTTTTTATTGTATTCCAAAATGTTGAGTCAGACACGAGATAGTCAATGTAAGTAGCCACACATGAACATAAACCGGGTGCTCGTACCAATGCTTATGTAGTTCGTGCAGGTATATCGACTAGACCAAGTTGATTACTCGAGTCGCGGTCAAGCAGTCCGATAAGTCGCGCGACTCGTTAATGGCCCGAATCGCCACTGCTTTGACGTATATACCTTTACGCCATGTACCTGCGTGTGTGCGTGTCTTTTTAATGAAAATATAATAAAATTTCAAAAAAATAAAAATAAAGTCTATGCTCTAAAAGAATTGTTTTAAAAGTTTCATTGCGAATCGACCGACAAATTTTGCATCTGTGTGACGATGTGCAACAGGCGTTTTGAACCGTCGGTACGTAAATATAGATCCGATTTAGTCTGCTAGATTTAAAAAATTGCGATTTCCACAATGTTAATAAAGCACCGGTTGACGTATTCATTTTCCCATCTACACGGATTATTCAGGAAATTAATGCTTTGGTGTCAGTGTGCCCTCTGAAAACAGTGTTTACGATCTTCCGACAGCATATGCCATGTGTTTATTATTGTAGTAAAGTCAAACCGGGTCCTCGAATCGTTTAATTGATAAACCTTGAAGCAACATATGCTGTCTTTCGTTTGTCTTTAGTCAGCTGCAAAAATTGAGTTTTCTACTAATTTGCGAGAAAACGAACGTAATCAATATGATTGAAAACGTGTTTGCAGAATCTAATGGAGTTAAGTTCTGTTTTTCGAAATACCTTTTACATGTAATTGTTTTTAACTATATAGAGCTTATGAAGCCGTTAGGCGAATAATTATTGTTTTTATATATTTTTTTTGCAATGAAGAACCTTGTTTTAAACGTTTTTAGAAACAATTAAAACGAGGTAGTTTCAGTTGAATTACTTTCACGGAATAAGAACAAGACAAATGCATGTGATATGCACACTGTACTCTTTCCTCGTAACTGGCACATGTAATTTCGTTCCGTATGTACAGGTCATATTTTGTTATGTAAAGTGGTTATCCTCGTGCACAGCCGTCAACTTATCGTTGGTTAAAATTCTGAGTGTCTTTATGTTTAAAATTTTGCCTCTTTAGTAATAGTTTTAAAGTAGATTGTAAATGTTTTAAACTAATTTATTGCTAATGATTCTTATCAGTACCTGAATATTTAAGGATTAAGGTAAAGAACGTTTATGTTTAATCCGGTTCATTTAAACACATGTAACTATTAAACCACCACTATTCTATCATTTAATATAAATACAAAGTCCATAATAAACAAAGATTTTTGTGCAATGGAAGGGCAAAACTAATCACGTTCAAAATAAAAACTGTATACAGAGAGGAATGTGTTGTAAAAGTTATACGATATTGTACTATCGTCTAATATAATTTAGTACGCTAATATTTTTGTGTTATTACATAGCTACGATTTTTTTGGTATTAGATGTTTGCAGCTTAACAATGTCTTTAGAGCATCAATAAAATTATGATAATTTCTTGGTTATACGAACTGTAGGAGTAGATTAATGAAAATACTATTGTAACTGTACATAGATAGTGTCAGAGATTTTTTCACCTTCGCCGGTCACACCTCCTCAAAATGCTATGAACGACCCACGGGGTCTACCTGACCCCAATGCTTAAAATCGTTCCTGTATTAGAAGAGTAAGCCGTAGCAAGTTACGAAAATACTGAGACCCTGAACAACCATCCCAAATTGTGACCCCATTGTTCAATTTGCATAAGTTTGCATCTAACATAGTAAATAAAATTACAAATAAAAAAAAGTTCAGAAAATGACTTTATTTACTTAAAAAATCATAACTTATTATATTTTTAATATTTTTTAATGCACTTTTCTGGACGTACCTTGCTGATTGCGGTCTTGTAGGGAAAAAATAGTCTACTGATGTACAATTTAAAAAAGGTATTTATTTAGATGAGTGAAGTGCATAATCTTTAAAAAATAAAATACATAATTTTTACCTGCATGCTTTGTTTATTTATACATAATTTTTAAATATAAGATATATAACTGAACAAATGAAGTAATTTACATCCTGATACCGAACATTTCTGAAGCATCTCCGCCAATAGTTTCATCTCCTCGGTCTCTTCTAATTGCTTACGAATACGAACTCTTAAATTGTAAGCCATCTCTAAAACTATAAATAATATATATCCCATAATATTATTGACAGTAAATAATAAATGTACAATACGCATTATTTACCGTGTTATTTCGACTATTGATACTACACGAATCATGAAATAAAAACTTTTTTATTTTCTTCAAAGTAGTCACACTGGGGTCCGCTGGACCCCGCCACGAAATCGACAAACTTTTGTAACGTACCACGAGTATACTGACGTCAGACAACGGCATTACCAGACATTTATTGGTAGTACTTTAAATTACCGATAGGTATTCCAATATTTCCAATTTAAAACTAATAAAACGAATTGTTTACCTTTAAATTCAACGTGGGGTCTGCTGGACCCCCAGTGACCGGCGAAGGTTAAAAGACAGTATTGTACCGATTACAATAATTATGTTAGTCAATTCAGTTCAGTTCCCTCCTCGTAAATTTACTACTTCTACACTGCAATGTCAACAAACAAAAATGTTCATAAATCAAAATTAATTATATCCCTAAAAATTGAATAATACACAGTGATAAATAATGCAAAATTCCAGAATTTTAAAATCGTCATCTATTCAGAAAAAGCATCGTTTTGTTCTAATATTTCGAAATTAAAATTTGTTTTAAAAAAAACTGTTTATAAATGAAACAAAACACAAAGAAAATACATACTTATTTTGTACCGATAATAAACGGAAAAATTGTGAAGGCTATAGTTAGTCGGTCAATTAATAGTGTTTGTGATCAATATTTAAATACTTCGATTACGTTAATTATTGTACATTAATCTATTGTTTCCTGAAAAACTCATTCTACTTCATGCTAATCTTTAATAAATTATAATAAACATTACTTAGATTACTTAAAATAATGAGTAATTTTTGCACAAGGAAAATCCTTTAATACGATATCGGATGCAGACACACTTCCGAGGATATTTTTCCGAGCATACATGATTTACTATTGCATAATGTGCCATCATCACTCGATTATTTTTTCCTTCCGCAAATGCCTGTCAAGGACTGTAATAGTTTCTGTGTTGTAACGAATTACTTATCATTCAGAAATACTTCTATATTACAATTTATTTTTTGTTTTTCATCAAGAGAGAGTGAAACCAAATAATGTTTAAGGGTTCCCACCACAAGAAGGGAAATTAACGTTTCGATTTAGAATATGAATCCATGCAGTCTTCACGGAAAGAAAAATAAGAAACCAGATAACATAAGATGGTACACAGAGAGAAAAAATATAGTTAATACAACCATTTTACAAAAGTAAACACAGGATTTCAGAAATATTGAACTTTCAACAATTTCGATAGTAAATCAGACCATGATATCGTTCTGTTTACCCGGCGCAGTAGTATATATAACCTCAAATCTATAGCCACTTTAAAGATTCCAAATAGATATAATAATATTGATTGAACAAATATAATCTCTTTCCATTGCTACAATAACTGTGGTAAATTTTACGATATTCTGATTTATAAAATTAAAGTTAAAAGAACTTTTAAAGTTATTGATTCGTTTGTTATTAAATGCTAAAGCCATTTCTACCTATTATGTGGTTCCATAAACCACTTATTACTTTCTGTCTATTATGCTACCTTTGATACTATGTATGCGGACTGGAATCTGGATTGTTCAGTTACTATCTCAATGTGCTATACAAAAAATTGTATAAATGACAATTTGATGTGGTAAAAATAGTATGGATGATAATTCTTTCTATCATAGATCACCACTTTTACTAGAAATGGTTGTAACGCTGACCTTCTTGTAAAACAGTAATGCCTTTTTTCATTAAAAAATGAAACATTCTTTCCAAATACGTTTGGATGTGTGTCAATTATATCGTGTTTTATAACAATTTATATTCCAAGTATGCGCATGTAAAAAATGTACTTTTTCGTATATTTTAAAATCATGATATATACTAAAACACTTGTGCAAAAATCACTTTTATTTTGCAGTGCCTGATAGAATACTTCTTCATATTAGGATATATTTGTTACTTTCCTAACCGTATGTGCAGTATTTTTATGTATGAATATAAGAGTATCATATGTATACAACATATATCGTTATGCGTTATATATAATTAATTTCATTTACAAAATTGACGTCTTGATTGTAAAAAGAAAATAGCAGAGGATAATCAGTATCATAATGATTCTATTGAATCACAAATTTATTTTTACCACCGATTGTTTACCATCCATCAATTATTTGCTTGATGAATAGACCATGATGTGTTGACAGAAAGCGGTATACAAAGTTAGCAACTACAAAGTTAGCAACTACAAAGCAACACATTTTTGCAGGTGTAACCTTTTTCCTCTATATATAAACATATACGTCAGTTTCTGTCTTAGAAGACTACTGAACTTTCAGAAAGTTTCATCTTTTATAAGAACCCTTTTACTATATTTCAGTAATTGTTCATGAAAAGGCTCAAGCCACAAAATACAATACAAAATAAATGACCTTGTACAATGCCAAAAGGCAAGCCACAGCTTGAAGAAACTGTTTTAAAACTTGACCTTTGCAAGAAAATATAAGCAATAAACAGGATATTTATACGTAATTAAGGCAAAATAAATTCAGAGAATACATAAATAATACTAATACATAAATAAATTAAAAGACGAACAGTAATACAAGAGCACATGCGCTAAAATAGTGCTACGCAAACATATACATATAGAAAAACTAAATGAGTTACAGAGGGGTTAAACATAAACAATAGTATATTATGTAATAAGGGCGCAATTACCGATATTCGACGAGTGCAAAGTTTGTCGCATGAGCGAAGCGAGTTGCCCGTTTCCATACAATATTTTTTAATACGACCGCGACGTGTGTGGGGCTAGATAATTTGCGAATATTTCACTGCCGGGTGTAAAATCGAGTTCTACTCCCGGAGTTTTAAAAATAGAAATAAACATTAAAAGGGACATATGGGCAAATCTCAGAAACTTTTACATTTTGCCTATTTGTAGGTTATTTTAATGCTTTGACAATCGTCAACGTGGTTAATTATACTCCAAATATATACGTGAATATACGTAATACACTATTTATTAGACGTGAGTATGAAATTCTTACCTTCAAAAGCCAAAAATAGACCAAAAAGGCGAAAAATGAAGTGTCTGATCACTCATTTTACTTTATTATTTCTAGTGTATCGTTTTCAGTATTTCTTTAATGTGTCTGAAATTTATACACTTAATAATAGACAAAAAAAAGAAGAAAACAGGCGGTGATAGAACTATGTGTCCCTTTTCGAAGCACTGAAAAAAGTGCCTACAAAATGTGTCCGACGTTTTTCCAAAACAACAATTTTACTTCATTTTTCGCCAATCGGACGTGCAGCATATTTTGAATCATTACAGATAGCAATTAGTCTTTTTCTGTAAGCAAAAAGGAGTAAATCTAGACGTCATACAAGAATGTGCTTCCAAGAGAAGTTGGTAAAATATTAGTTTTAATTTTATAACAGCGTAACTGGTTCAAAAAATGAGTTTTTCAATGGCACATCCCCACTTGAACAAGAGCATTGTGTATAACATGTGTGCTCATTTCAAAAGTGCTAAATGAAGGTAACCTCAATTCGCTAACATCGAATAATATTTTTATAGGCCTCTATAGAGCCTGTCCAATATCGATAATTCAACCAATATCACGTTCTATAAACCCGATAATTTCACATTTCAAAACAATGGAAAACTATACGAAATTTGTCAGCATTGCTTAAAAAGTAAAGCAATAATAATATATTAATATATTAAAAATAGTATATAAAAGCGTGTAATATTTGTCTAAATTGCAAACAAAATTCGACATTCAAAATCATTACACAGTAATTGAAATTTAATTTCTTGTTGGACACCCGTAATGATAAAAAAATTGCGGTCGTTGTCTAGTTATTGTCATATTTTTAATTTTTTATAATATTCTTGACTTGTATTAAAGTTGTTTTTATTTTTACAATTCATTTAATTCATTACCGCATTATTAGCTTTAATAACAAAAACATTTATATTTTGATTGTATATCAATATTTCATAGTAATAGTCTTGACTTTTTCTGTGAAAATGACTTGAATAATATATTATTACACTCTACTATTACACTTGTCTATTCTAAATATTTTTTTCATTGACTCAATATTTCCTTTTTTGTTTACGTTTGTAATAACATCACTCAAATTTGTTTCCACATTCGTGACATAATTTGACTAATGTTGTCGTAATATTCATAAAATATAATCCTAGTTTGTTCACATTTTTTGACAACGATAAATTAAGAGATAGTTTTTTAGACCTGTGTTTTCTTAACTTTCTGTTGATATACAAGGTAAATATTTTGATAGTTTTATATTTATAAATACAATAAATGTACCTATTGTATTCAATAATTCAACTTCCGCATATTATTCATTAAGATAGTGTTGTATTAACTCTTTAAACTCTAAAAAAATTTTTTTAATTAATGAAATCCTAATTACCAATGATATAAATGTTGGGATTTTTTGTTAAAGTTGGACATTCCATTAACGTTTGGCGTAGTTAAGTTTTACAATATTGTCCATATTTCATTGCATGTACTCAGTATACAATAATCGATTAGGGTACATTATTGGCAATTACAAAATTTTCATTATACAAAAACATTTTCTAGTCTTTTCTGTAAAGTTTAAGATTTACAATTTTCACATGCTTCCAAGCTTTATGATTGTCCTATTTTACATTTCAAAGTACTGCTTAATAGGTAATATTGATGTAGGAATTTCTTCAATTTACAATTTTCATTTCAAATTCATCCCCAGCTTCCCATAAAGATCTTAAAGGGAGTTCGGTACGTTTGTACACCTTTTAATATGTGATGCGCCATTTGGAATTTTGAAAATTTTACATCAGATTCGTACTCAGTCCCAAAAAACTCTAAGTAAGTTTTAGAAAAATAGATTTTTATGATAATTCGCTAACTTTCTCAGTTTGTGATCTACCATATTGAATCTGCCATTTTCTATTTTGAGAATCTTACCCCAGGAAAACCTTCCGAGTGCAGATTTTTATGATGAGTTGATGATGTTTCCAAAGTTTTATTTCCCGTATTGTTGAGTTTTGAAAATGTGACGCGAGATTCGCATTTATAGCGACCACAAAAACCTTTTAGATATAAATTTGAGGGAATTTTTATTACCGAACTTCAGACAGAAATGCAAACAAATTCGCGTGTCTTTCGCACGAAAACTGCATATATTATTGCAGTATTAAATTGATATGTCAACAAAGTTTTGTTGATAGGAGTTTAAATCTGCAAATGGGTCATTTACAAAGTAAAATCGTGCGTTGAATCCGAAACTAAACTCAAAATCCATTACATCTCAATTTTGAAATATTTGAGGTTATGTACTAGAAATATGCGAGTTTTTTATATTTTTGTAATTTATTTAATATTTCTTTGATATTTTTTAATATTTTTTTAATGTTTAAAAAATGTTTGAGGTTACCTGCAGAATGCAACAATTTATTTTGCTTTTCTCTTCTTACTACTCTTTCTTTAAAATTAGTTATTAGCCGATTACCAACGATTTTTTCTAACAAAGTTACGGCTGTTTTAAATTATGACATTTATCCTATCCACGTCCTTACCATTCACATCACTACCTTTTAATCATGTAAGGACCAAATGTACATAAATTTAACGTAAAGTTTGACAGCACTTTTTGGTAGTAAATCTCGGTAAAAACAATGTTGGAATGAACATTTCTTATTGCCCGAACCTTGCTCTTTCGATTGATGTATTGAAAAATGCCGCAAATTTAAATATAAAAAAATACCATCATTTATTTAACAAAAACCAGGAGTTTGGTAGGATTTTTCAAAATGGTGTATCCAACGTGACAAACGTGTTTACTAAAATCAAATTAAATCACTTCATTCTTATACAGAGGGAACAAAAAAGGTTAATCGAACTATTTTAGAAAAGTAAAATATGTGAATATAAAAAATGGTTTAATTAACCATTTCCATAGTAAAACAAACCAAAAACATTGTTCCGTTTATTATTTCCAGATACTTAAATATTCAGCATAGCACATAACCTCAAATGTACCATAGTAATCAGTTAAATAGTTACTCGAAATATTCTTGACTAGAAAAATAAATTTAGTAAAAGTGATTAAAAAGTAATTATTGTATGTTATATTTTACAATATTATCAATTATAAAAATAATATACTGTCAACTACAACTTTTCACGATGTTAATTGTACTATTATGAAATGTTACAATCATTTCTACCTTTTTTTCATGGTTCCATTAACCTTTTTTCTCTCTCTGTGTAGAACTTGGTAGTTTTGGGGTCACTGTTGGTAATTTTGGGTCCGGAATGTGGATCCGCTATTCTGAATTTTAGAAAACTAACATCAGATTTGGACTCAACGACCCCGAAAACCGCCGCATGCCAAGTTTGAAGTGATTTCATTCGGGTCAATCGACTTTAGTAGGCATTTTTGAGTCGCCATTTTGAAATTTAATTTTGTACAATAGTTCTGTATTCTAGCCTAAATATTGTTGATGCGTTATTTATAAATATCTAAGGTATTCTAATGTGGGAAATGATAAAAAAATAACGATAATTGAAAAAAAAACCTAAAAAATTCCTGATTTTTGTTAAATAAACGCTCATAATTTTTGTACTTTAAATATGTGGCATTTTTCTATACACCATTCGAAAGAGCAGGGTTTGGGAAATAAAAAATGTAAATTCCAAAATTTGTTCACTTTGTTTTACTACTAAAAAGTAGTGTCAAACTTCACATTAAATTTATATCTATTTGGTCCTTAAAGGCTGAAATCGACTAAATATTTCTACTTAAACATTTTCTTGAAAATGTGTACTGGGGCGTTTCTGGATCGCTATTATGTGATTGGTATGGCGTTGCAGAAATTAATGTAATAACTTTCAAAACGACCCATATCTCTCCGAATAACATAAAAGAATTTTTTTTTAAATAGTGGTGTTTATCAAGCATTGTAGTAGAACCATTGAAAGAACCGCTTAAAATTTGTTTACACTATTATAAAATATTTCCGTATATGAACTACCGACCTAACAATAGTTATCATATCCATTTGAAATTGAAATACCTGAAAATAGTTGCCACGATCAATTTATTAACAAGTGTTTACTAAGCTAACTAGTTGAAGAAATTAATTTTACACTCCAACCAGGTTGGATAACCCTTACATTAATGCATAAATCGTTGACGAGATGGTGACGAAATTGCTTTGTTGTTATTTAAAGAACGTTGGGAGGTCGATGCTTATCTAGGCTTGAGCCTGATCAGAAACAGGACGAACCCGACATGTATCGTTACACATCTGTATGGTGCAGCGATGGCCCCGTGGAGGATCCTAAAAGCGAAGCCAACTCCGTAGAGGATCACTCCGGAAGCGACATCGTCGAAGAAGATTCAAGTACGTTTGTAATGAACTATGATACTCCCGGTAAGAGTAAACCAATAATAAATGAATATTATCTATTATTCATAGAATTTAAACATATTTTTATTATATTGTCATTTTCACATTTAGAAGTAGTATTAGAGTATGTGCAAAGTTGAGAAAGTACTCATTATAAAACAAATGTCTTTAAAGTTATAGAATTTTCCTCAAACAATTTGATGGTTACTTTAACTTCCAACTTGAGAATAACTATAAAGGGCATGTCAAGGATAGATTCATTTTTCTTATATTTTTACACCAGTTATGACAAGACTTTTAATTGTTTAGTTACTTAAAGCAAACAATGCGTTTTTCCCAAACATCCGTGGCATAAAAATACCTGACATTGGGATGTCCTTTCATGGCATCTATTATTTTGTCAAGGTGATATTCGTCAAATTTTGTTTGTTTTAATTTCCGGAGTCAATAGTACGGTGTTTCATCTGAAGAAATAGATTTGTCCTTGAAATAATCTTGAATTAATGTTTGAATTTGCAAAGTCGACTGAAAATATAACATAGTAGTTCAGAAATAGTCGTTCCGGAACTTTGGGCACACTCTGTAACCTTTCTTCAGGAGATAATGCACTGAAAACATTGTCTGCATTACATGTTTATTTGAATAGTTACATGTATAATAATTACTTGAATAAGAAACGTATTTTGTTTACATTCAATAATTTTATCTTGTTGTTTGGATCTCTAATTTTTGTTAGTAAAATTAATTAGTAAGTACTCACTTGCGAATTTTCAAATAAATATTTTCTTTCATTTCCGAAATCATTTTCCGTATTTGATTTGGATATTATACTTCCATGCTATATGACACGCACGTGATGTATAATTTATTTTTATAGTCTAGTCTCGAAATTATTTATTGCCTAATTCAAAATGACACTGAAAGCTTATGTTTTACATGGCACATTATTTATGAGACAATAGAAACCATTTATTACATAAGCCGTGGAAATTATTATTGCAGTTTCAAGCTACAGTCTGGGAAGCAGCATGATACGTGGGTAAGATACAGTTTCACTTAAAAATAGATCATTATGAATTCCGAATAAAATGTTCAAATTTCAATCCGCGTGTATCACGTGAAATATCGCATGTAGTTTGCTATACATAAAAATATTCATATTAATCCTAACCCGTGTTTTGCACATGTACCGTTAATATTTCATTTTGAATCTCTAATTCTTCATAAAATCTTGTATACTTTTCTTCTGTTTTATGGTTTCAATTAATTTCTACTTTTAGAATGATGACAGACGATACGATAGAATCGTCCGAGGATTTGGATCGTAATTATGCTGGGAGCGGCTCAAATATTGAGTTGAAATGTCGAATTCGAAAATACAACGAAGAAAACGAAATTCTTCGGGATGATGTCCAACGAGCAGAAGAAAAGATATCTAGTCTGGAACACAAAGTTGGATCACTTCAACGATCGTTGTATGTATTTAATTTTCGTAATGTTTTATTTAACAAATATTTGGAGATTGATCCCCACCAATGAAAAGAAATTCGAATTGGCAAGAAAATGTATGGTAACGTCATTTAATTTGAAGGTTTTCTGTGTATCTCTTATTATATTTAGTATTGGCATTTTTACTCGGTCTTAAAACGTACATAAAAGCACGTGTATATTATATAATCTCTAAAACCAACGGTAACAATTTCAATAAAAATGTTGTGTAAATATGGAAAAATTAATATTTAATAACGTTTAATAAGCCACAATTTTATCATAAATCAGGACGCACACTGATTTGTGTCAAATGTAATATTGGGTTATAAACAAATCTGTTTTGGTGTAACCAACGAGAAAGGCGTGATGCGCTAGTTCTTAAATCAAATTTGAATGTTAAATCGGGCAAAATTGAAAACTCTTCTAATCAACTCTTTTGTGACTTTGTACGCAATAAATATTTGTCTGATCTCGACGTTTTAAATTTGAATTCCTGACATGAATTTACTGTTGACACCTATTAGGTTTTAGAGATTGATGTTTTCAGAACTTGAATCGGAACTGCAATTGTAGAAATGGAAAAATGCGAGACTAAATTTCAAATTATGTATTTATGTATAATATGTATCAAGTAAGTTTTTTTTAAATATTACAATATATGTTCGAATTAAAGATATATACTTTTCCAACTACGAGTAAAATACATTTACTTGACGATATCAGCATCTTTTCATTATCCAATAACTATCTAAAAAGTAAATATTCAGTGTTTTCTTTATTAATAAGGCCTGCACAATATGGTTTATTTTTACAACGACAAACTGAAAGCAAAACATATTTTAGAAAGCATGCTTATTTTACGTTTAATAAAATAAAATATCTTGTTAGGTTCAAGTGTACCGTTTTGTCAAATATTAACAGAATTTAACTCTGTTTCCTTCAGTATAATCCGTATATCAGAGATCTTGTCGATTCGATAAATAATAAGAAATAACTGTTTCATATATTGCTAGTATTAATATTATTAAAAAGTGGCCTTATTGTAATCTGAACTGCACTTTAACCTTCATTCAGTGATTTTCTCTTTCTTTTTATTTTATTTTTATCAACAAAAAAGTTAATAATTAATTAACAAAAACAAAAAATATTATATTTGTAATTGATCTTACATAGAACACAAAGTGCAGAGTTATAGGGTTACTAATAACGTATTATGTTTGCTATTGCACTCGTTCAGCGTTTCTATAAGAGTACATGTAACTATTTGCACTGAATGGGAACTTAATGAGTGCAACTTGCTCAGTACAAATTTTTACATGAGTTCTTATAGGAACACTGAACGAGTGCAGCTGTGTGCAGAAAACGGTATAACTTTATTCTTGCCGATACTACTTACATAGTTCATGGTACCTTTTTAAGTAGTAACTAATAAACATGGTTTGTATCTCATCATCCGACGTAGGTAGTAACTCACATGATACATCACATGATACTTATTTTTTGATATCATGTTCACGCAGACTTTCAAAACATTATATTTAAATAGATATATCCCGTTAGAACTTTATACAGAGATGCAAAAGAAAGTAATACATAAAGCACGTGATTTTTTAGGTCCAATTATCTGTAATATTTATTTTATTATATTCAAATATGTTATACTCATACTATATATCCAAATAAAATTATGGTAGTTCTTACCCTACTGAACAGGTCAAGCACGAAACAAAAAAATAAAGTTCATATTTCACCAAATTTGATTGATCATAAATCATAAAATATCTTTATAACTCTGTACACGATAAAGCCACGAGTGCAAATGTTATTATAATTAATGTTTAAATAATAATAAATCTCCCATTTGACTAATACATTAAGTAAACAATTAGATACGGCAACTTTGCGAATCAAAACGAGAGATTCACTCGTCAACAGAACACATAACCCAACTGACATTCCATATGTATCGTACACGGAAAGAAATTTGAAGTAAATGCCACTGTTCAGGGAAGTAACAGCTACCGGACGATTTCTGACGAATTTCAAATGGCTGTTAAAATTCGAAATCGTTAAAAAGAAAATTTTTATGAACAGATACAATTTTATTGCACCTTTTTGAATAGTTATTCATAATTTTCCGACTATGTAGTTATTAATAATTAATTTTAATGATCTATAAACGTTGTAGAAACGGAAAAACTTGGTACTTTTTTCATTCTAAAACTTCCGTATCGAAAACAGTGCAAGATACGCTAAAAATGCACTCAAACTTTTTTGTAGAGCACAAAATTTCCTACAAAAAAGTCAGCGAGGGCCTTAGACTAAAGTTAATAACTTAACCACGAGCAACGATGGAATATGCCTCATATTTTACAAAAAATCCAAAATATTCATAATTAACTTGTAAGACAACATTCTAGCGTTATTTATGGATAATCTATTAACTTTAGACTAGGGTCCTCGCTGACTTTTTTTTAGGAAATTTTGTGCCCTATAAAAAAGGTTTAGTGCATTTTTAGTGTATCTTGCACTGTTTTCGGTACGGAAGCTTTAGAATGAAAAAAGTACCAAGTTTTTCCGTTTCAACAACGTTTATAGATCATTATAAATAATTACAGTCGACTCTCGTTAATTCTTCGAATTATCGAGTGTTTGAAATATCAAATGGTTCGAAATTTGTGAGAGAAAATAAATAAAACTTCGAATTATCAAGTGTTGATCAATTATTATTTATTAACTGCTATTTTACATACACGAATTAATAATGTGAATTAATTAATCTTTGGAAAGAACTCTGTTATACTGGTTTGTTTTAAAGTACATTGCTGCTGCTCAGACTGCTCAATAACTTTTTTTACAAGAAAAAGTGCCTGAAATGTTTTTTCATCACTTTCGTTTTGTAGACAGAAGTTTTGTAAGGTATCGAATGAGGATCTTGCTTCCTTAACGGACACCTCTACCACAGGTTCTGATGTATCGTCCTCATCTTCATCATTGCTTTTATCTGTCGCAGATAAAATTTCGCCATCGGTTAGTGAACCTGAGACAGCAACATCTTCATCCACTTGAACATAGTCAGAAAAACTCACACCGCTGATGTTAATTAATGGTTCTATTGCTGGTTCTTCATCATCCATAAGTATTGGAAGATTTTCCTGATCTTCTTTTAAAAACCCGGATTTTTTGAAGCAGTTGAAGTTTGAACGTGTCGCAAAATGTAAATATTTACAATCTTTCCGCCTCTTTCTCTCTGCAACTTTGAATTGTCGAGTGTTGGATGCCGATGAATTCGAAATAACGCGTCGTTTTGTTGCATAGCAATGATTTTTTCGTTCGAATTACCAAGTGTATAAAAATGTATTGATTTAGTTCGAAATATAGAGAGATTTTGTAGGGGACACGTGATAACTTTGAATTATAGAGAGGTTCGAATTATCGCAGGTTTGAATTAACGAGAGTCGACTGTATTAATAACTATATCGTCTAGAAATTATGAATAAATATTCTCCCAGGTTCACTCAAACTGGATCTGTTTATAAAAATTTTCTTTTTAACGAATTCGAATTGTAATCGTCATTTCAAATTCGTCAGAATCTGTGCGGTAACTACTACTTCCCAAATTGCTGTCGCATTAACTTCAAATTTCTTTGCGTGTACATGCGCAAAAGGTGCCGAGTGCGGAACGTTGCCAAATCAATTGTGATCGAGAAAATTTTGCGACAAAATCACGATTTTCTAAAAGATATTATGGAGAAACTATACGGTGAATTCTATTCAGCTTTAAATATTATGTTCTTAATAGTTTAATCTACACTCATACCGTTTTTTGTTCCGACCGTGAATGTAATAAAAGAGTTTTAGTAAAAAACGTCACATTTTGAGGTCTGAAATCATACATCCTCATAAGCTGTCATAGTAAAAAATCACATTTTATATACGCTTTTTCTCAGTAACTACACGGTCAATGACTCTCAGATTTCATCAGTCACACAGGGACGCATTACGTATTTAAATATTTTTTCTCTAAATTTCGTGTTGATGGTGAATAAACGGGGTTTCGTAAGAACTACCTTAAAAGTACACAAATTAAAGATGAATTTTATAATATCAATATTTTAATTTCGATGGAAATCGCGCTTAAAATTGCAATAATACAAAACATAATATAAGTGCTTACAATCTGAACTTGAGCAAACGTATATTCGGATCTAAATGCAGGTGGTTCTAAAGTCGATTGACAAATCACATTCTGGTTTTCCTAGATCCTGCAATCAATAAGTAGATTAGTAAATATTGCACAACATTTTCTCGGCATGTCTAAATTTATCAGGAAGAATTTATTTCTAATAGTTCGCTGCGATTATTGCACTAAAACGAATTTTGTAGACTAGTATATTTGTAATATTATATAAATATAATTGAAAAATAAAAATAATTTTTACCATTTTTCAAAATCAGAGATAAAAGGTTGTTAACGGAACCATAGAAAAAGGTAGGAATGGTTGTAATATATAATAATAGTAGAAAAACGTCAATGTTGACATAGTATGTAGTTTATACAAATACAGAATATTTTAATATATACCACACAATAATAATATATGATATGAAAAGCGGTTAATTAAATTTAACCAATTTTATGACTATTTAATTACTGATGAATATATGGGCATTATTCTAGAACTTTTTAACTTTGAGGTTGAAGAAAATTGCATTTTTTTTTTAGGATCATTCATGAAATTAATTTTATTGGCTTTAGAATTGATCAAAGGACAGGAAAAACCTTGCGTGACTCATTTATACACAATGTATTTTTTTTTTTTATATAACATGTTACGTTACTCGTAAAATTAGTTTTTAGTTTTGTAACGTTTAATATACATAAAAAATTCAATTTTTTTGCTTATGGCCTAATTTTTAGAAGCTAGTATATAAAATTAAACGTCTAGTTAATAGTTATTCAAATTTAAAATAACGGATTAAATTTGGCGGACTATTTTTACAAAATTTCTTTGATTTTTATAAAATTTGATATGTTAGGGTTTTTGAGGCCACTGATTACAAATCCAAAGTCAGTTTTCATTAAAATTTGAAACCCAAATACATGATTTAACATTAAGGGTACCAAAAAATTAAAGGATTTGTAAAGAATAATCATTTTATTATTGTCAAAAAGTGTGTTTTTTGTTGTATTAAAAAAACACAAAAGTTATAAATACTTTAATAACATAGGAGAAAAGGTCACAATGATTCCAAAGTACTTAGAAGCTAAATTGTTGTTGTGCCATTAAATAATTTGATTTTTAAAGTGAGTTTCGCTTGGAAATTTAAAGTTTGACGTGGTCGCATTTTTTATGTATAGGTGGCACACATTCGGGCAAAGGCTCAAATTACTTCTTATCATATAGGTAATGTACCCCTGTTGTGTGGTTTCTTAAAAACCAATGTGAAAAAAATTATCTAAGGTTGATTGCTAAATTGTCAACTATAAAAAAAAGTTATCTCGCAACTTTGAAGGGATATAATTTTATTCCTCAGTGAGGCACATCATTAAGTTAAGGATTTTTCATTTGTTTGCATCCCCAAATACTTCCACAAAAAAACCACAGACCATAAAAAAAAGGTTCAAAAAGTTTCAGTGGTAAAACTGAAAAAATGTAGTGAGTGTCGCGCACCAAAAATAGGCAAATTCACTACTTTTATTTACTCTCATTGTTTTCTACATATCGGTAATTAGTAATAAACGCTTATTACACGTAAAACGAACAAAAATTTGTTGATCTGTAGTGTTGCAAAGTTACATTTAAAATTCTTAAGGTATCATAATGAGCGACAACATAAAGTTTAAAAGTTCTAGAACAATGCCCATATATTGCGCTATTACATATTTAAGGATTGAAAAATAGTAAACAGAACAATTTCACGGTCTTGTTTACTACTGAGATTGTTAATTCAAATATGTTTTCAATCCCTTGTTTTACTATTGTAAAATAGTTCCACTATGTTTTTCTCCCTGTGTGTATCTTATAAGATCGCTAACATCTCAGGTAAATCTGTTCAGAAATGACAAAGAACTATTCGAATTAATTTTTCCAACCACCTTAATAGGAATATTAATTCATAACTAGTTAGCTTGCAGTCGCGCATCCAAATATCTTGTTGTGAATAAAAACTGTTACATACATACGAATCATATACTTGTTAATAGTTTTAACTTATTTATTAGAGAACAGGTGACAGAAAAGTGGAAACAGATGCAAAAAGAAAATGACGAGCAAAAGGAAATGTTAATTTTTGCAGAACGGAAAGAGGCAGCAAGTAACCAAGACTTGCGAAGAAAGGAAAAAACATTAGCCCAGTTAGAAAAGAAACTGGAGGAGTATGAGAAAGAAGTTAGTTAAAGGGTCATTTATTTTGTAAATATTTTATTATGTTCTTTGATGTAATGAAAATGACATTCAATGATCTTAGAACGAGCAAGTAGAAAATCTGAATTCGAGGATTCACAAGCTGGTGCAAGAAAACGCTGATTACTGCAAGCAGTTGTCACAATTTAAAAAACAATACGACGAAAAATGTGAAGCGTTAGAAACTCTGCAGGATTTGCAAAAAGCTAATGCTGAAATTCGATTGTCATACGAAACGACCATTAATGTAAGCAGTATCTATTTAGTCAAATCTGATTTAATGATATTGATTTATTATTACTGCTATATTTTCAGTACTTGCGAGAAAAAATCGTCGAACTTCAAAATAACAATTTAGAACTGAGGACGAAATTGTACAACAATAGCTCCGATAGGGTAAGTCATCCTTGTAATTTTTTAAATTAAGCTAGCTTTCTCCTCAGAATTTGCTGAGCAAGGTTGTATATTGAAAGAAACAAATTAATCAACTTAATTATTTGTAAAAACGATATTGCCCAATTATATTTCTTACATGGGCATATTATATGAATCATTTTCGTGTAGTTTTAATTTCCATGTCTTTGATGTTTATCATAATCTATTTGACGTAATTTGAATTCTTTGCAATAATTTCTTCCTACTGTGAAAAGCTTGTTCTATAATAAGCTATTAAATTCGAAACCGCTTGTATAACCATTAAGGTTTTTCAATTATGATTTTATAGATTTATTTGATTTCCATTTTCGTCAAAACCCATTTATAAGTACGAGTTCATGAATGCTACTTTATTGGCAAATTTCATAATACAAAAATTAAATGCAGATACAAAGAGCATATAATTTTAACATTTAATGGAAATTTAATAATATTCATCTATATATGCATATGAAGCATTTATTAATAATTAGTTTTTATCAATAATTTAATGATGAAATATGTATGTCTTCAAAAGTAACGTCAGCCGTGTAACGTGAAGTGTCTCTATTTTAGAAACTTATTAAAACGTAAAATTCGAGCGTATTTAATTTTAACCTGGCTGTGTGAACGTAAAATTTAGTATAGCAAAAGTTAAAATCGTATATGTAGAAGAGTCATTGGTATGAAAACGTTAAAGGTAGGAAAATGCCTTCGTAATTTGATCAATTCTTCGTTATAACGTTACTTAAAACCTTGAATTGTGATTTTTTCTATATATCACATGTTTTCTTTTATTTCTAATCGTATTTGACATATATTTAATAAATAACAATATTACATAAATTAATTACATAGATAATTACATAAAAGTATTGTACAAATAAGTATATATATTATGTTGATATAGAATTATTTAACAATGGTTGTCAGTCGTGTAACGATTTTCATTTCGAGATAAATTTGACTGTTACAGTGTAGAATGAGATTCGAATGTTTTTAAAATCAGATTTCATCAGCTTGATATTACTTTCCATTAGTATTTATACATATACATGGATTAATTTTGTAAGAACAAATATAAAATATGTGTACATAAGCACTAGAATTTAAAAACGGGTATCATCAAGCTAGGTAAGTAGTAATTTCATTCTAAATTAAAATACCTTGGAGAACTTAAAATACTGCCCCTTACTGTAATAATTATGAATTGTTTAAATAGTCAATAGCATTAATTACTGTTTAAAGAGGGCAGATAGGCACAGAGCACAAAATATTCCTTAAGAAATACAAAAAATTTAAAAAAATTGTTTAAATATCTTTACCTACTTATTTGAAAGGTGTTCACAGTTTATATAATTTTATTGACTTTTTTTTTGTTTGATGAATTTTCTTTGAGTTATAAAAAAATGTACGTTACTCCATCCATTTGTAAAAATGTATCCATAAAGAGAGAGAGTTTATAAATATTATTTGTAATTTTAAGAATCTCTCTATTTTAATTTAAATTATAAATCTTTTAATTTTATCTTAAACTTATGGGAGAGGAACTGTTATCGATGCGGCGTTTATTAGAAAATAAACTAAAAATATTGACAATAGTTTGACAACAATAGGTATAAATACAAAAATCATGAAATACGGAGTTTGAAAAAATTCAAAGAATAAAGGAAGCAGGGAACGTGCAATAAACATCAAATTATCATTAATGACAGTTAACATCAGATTCTACAATGATCACTTTCTGAGGTTACCGAGTATCCAGTTCTTTTTACATTTTGCTCAGCCATATTGGATCTGCCATATTGAATTTTGTAATATGATTATCAGATTCGTAATCAGCAAACCTCAAAAACCCCACAGTAAAAAATTTTTAGTTTAATTAATTCATAGGAAATATGTTGATCTGAGATTTTTGTCATTTGTGTCCTGCGTTGGAACAACATTCCAGGTAAAATACCAAGAGCCGTATACTATTTGCATTTGTATACGGCAAAAAGCTGAAAATTTGTTGGTAAAAACTCAAATTGTGTTTAAGTGAAAAAATAAAAGTAACTGAAAATGATGAATAGATGAGCATATGCAATTTTACCCAATAAAGTAACATAGTTTAAGAATTCTGAAATTACTTTTATATTGCACATTTTCAAAGATACTAGAGATTGATGGATACGAATAACATTTTTTGCATTGAAACGGATCATTAAATTAATCATTTGATTGGACGAGACCTAAGTTAGTCACGAACAAATAGTATGTTTATTTAATTATTGAAAACAAAGCATATGTGGTTGTTTTAGTTATCGATTACACCACCAATAGGATTTGCGAATACTTCTCTGCACTGCCCTCCACAGTCGAGCAAACTACAGCATCAAGATTCCTTATATATGGAACTAAAAGATTCAGTAAGTTTTACGGTATTTTCTTCGTACCCCGTATTCATGTTATGAAATATACCCCACATGATTATAGTAAATTACATTGTTATTTAAATTGTTGTTTGACGACTTAACAGTTAACCCGTTTCGTCCCAAAAGGACAAAATTTTTCGCCGGTTTTCATCCTGCGTAAGTTTATGGATATCTTTGAGATATTGCTATGAAATTAAGGTTTCTTATAGTTTTTTGGTATGCTCTTTTCGAATCTGAAGTCCGTTTTTCGATATCACTTTTCATTTTTTAAATGTGGCTACTTAAACGAAAAAAACGTGGAAAAAAGTGAAAACTTTTTTTAGTAAACTGCAATTTTTATTGCGAAGGAGTTCCAGGATCGTGGCAGACCTCAGAATCCTATGGCATAATGATTTGTACTAAAAGTGGTCAATATTACGATTTAAATCAGAAAATGGCGTTCTTAAAATGACGCTATTCATTCGAAATTTTTGTGTTAGTTGCGTTTTATTAAAATATTTCTGGTATCTTGACGTGTACTTTGATGAATATGTAGATTGTTTTTGAGATATAATACAAATAGAAATACGTTATTAAATTTGGAAACTGAAAGTGGCGGCTCCAATCCCAAGCAGCGAAGGAAGAACTTTCGACCATCGTTAGGTCAGATTGTCTTATTTCGGTTAAAAATAACCAAATTTCGACCTTCAAATATGCCTTATAAGTAAAAATGTATTTAAAGTCTTTGACTTGGGATAATATTACCAAATTACGACTTAAAAATTCCTTCATAGTAAAATTGTATTTGAGGTATTTTTTGAAGTCAAATCTTGCTAAATGTCGACCTCTGTTCTGACTTGATAAACACACGGACTTTGAAAGTGGAAATAGGTCGTGTTTTTTGGTAAATTTGACCTCGTGAATTTCTCTAATTTTTACTTAAAAGTCAGAATTACCAAAAACTTAGAATGATGCAACATTTTACTTCTGCGACTATGATGACGTTTTCTGTTATTACTGCAATGCCGAAATAACCACAAAAATTGCCCATAAAGTTAAACATGTCGAATGTTTGGTCAAAAAGACCAATAAACTAGACCTCATATTAAATCGGACTACTCATACCTTAAACACATTTCAGCGAGCGCATTTAGCTCTAAGAAGTCTTTTTTTACTTTGCATTTATATGTCTCCCAATCGTTTTGAGGGACACTTGAAGCATCATTAGGGAAAGTGAAACAATTACTTTTTGGCCATTTTAAAATATTATTCGTCACCCGTAAATGGAGTACATAGCGATACTTCAATACTGTAAGGGATCCCGTTTTTTAATTATAGCGGCAATTTTAAAATAGCTTCCATCCATTTTGCAGTCTCGAATGTATATACTTACACGTATGAAAAAATTAATATTTTTTAACTAAAAACGAGACGTGACGAATGCAACAGTGAACAGAGTTACATGTAGATGTGCAATGTACATGTATATGTTGACTATATGTCCTTAACTTTAAAATCAATTTCGACATACATTGGTCGAAATTACCTAACTATGATATCAATTACTTGACACTCTTTAAACCTTAGAAGTCGAAATGTCTTAAATCGGTAAGTTTGTCTAAGAACGAAAAATATTTGGGCATTTGGACTTCACTTTGAAGAAATTCGACGTATAAGTTAACATTTTAAGTATTTCTGACAAATAAGTCGAAAAAACCTATAAGTCATAAATTATATCCGTCCGCCACAGAAAGTCAATTTATAACCTTCAAATTTGTATATTAAAAATAATATATTTTGATTGTCTTTTATTGATTTTAAGTAACAAAATATGTAAGATTTCTAAATATTGGGCATCAAATTATTGAAAAATAATTTTTTTAAACAATCCAATGAAAAAAAATTTCTTTTACCGAATAATTTATCAATTTAATAATTGTTAAGTGTATATTTCATTGAGCCCGTTAATTTTTAATGATGTACAATTAAAATGTAGACAGAAAATTTTAATTCGTTGTGAAATTTACATCATGTTTCTCGCAATATTTAACTTTTCAAAAACAACGTGTAAGATGAAATAATTAGTTATATATGTATGCATATCCATTTTTTTCGGACTTACATACATTGCAGTTCCCATACAGCATGATGAACATGATACGCATTATATGTATACTTACACGTATTTATATTAAAGTCACCATCTATCCAAATCAGTTTACGTGGATCGTTTATATATATATTACATTCAAGAACGACTAACAAGGCGTAATTAGGTCGAAATTACCAATATATTACCAATATTCCACTTACTATTGGTCTATTTGACCCCATTGGCCTGTGACTTACAGGTCAAAATGCCTTCCGTTACTTAATTTTTACTAAAAAATTTTGGTTAGTCGTATTCGATTTGCCATTTTCAATTTCCAAAATTTAATAACGGATTTGTATTCAGTAACCTCAAAAATAAGCCACTAGAAGATATTCATCAAAATAAACAGCAAGATAGCAGAAATATTTTAATAAAACGCAAATAACAACAAAAATCCAAATCAATAGACCGATTTTGTAATTTAAATCTTAATATTGACTAGCTCTTAGTAAAACTCAAAATGCCACAGGATTCTAAGACCTGACATTATCCGGGAACTCCTTTGCAATAAAAATTGCCGTTTACTGAAAAAGTTTTCGCTTTTTTCCATGTTTTCTTTCGTTTAACTGGTCATATTAAAAAAATGGAAAGTGATATCGAAAATCGAATTTCGGATTCGAAAAGAGCATACCAAAAAACTTTAGGAAACCTTCATTGCTTAACAATATCTCAAAGATATCCATAAACGGGTTAAGTAAATCAAATTTCACAAAATCGGCTTCGTGGCTCAGGCGGGATCGCACTGAGTTCGATCCCCGTCCGGTGAACAATTTTTTGACTTCATTATCGAGCAGCTTGCTGTTGATAAGTCGAAAATGTTTACATGGAGAGATATGGGTGGTAAAAATAATTATGTTATCGGATATCATCAAGATGTTACTAACTATCATCTACTATCTACACAGACTGAAAAAATGTGTTAATGGAACCACGAAAAAATAGTAGAATCGATTTTAACCTCTTAAGTAGTAGAATTAACTATATATAGTTAGAGTTGATATTTGAGGTTATGTACGAACGATTTAACACTCGGAAAATGGTAAATGAAACAATTTTATTGTACCGTTTACCATGGGAATAGTTAATGCAAGAACTTTTTAGATTTATGCGTTTTACTATTACAAAAAGGTTCCGTTAACTATTTCCTTTCTCTCTGTGTACTTTTTGCAATCTAAGATGCTACCCAAACCCATATAAAGATGTTAGCTTTTGTATGTTATCCCGTAACATCATAGATGGTAAAGGGGCAACATCCACGCATGCGCAAACTAATTTTTGCAAATTGTGCATATATACGAAAGTTTATTAAGCTCTTAAGGTTATGAAATCAGTTGTTTGTGTTGTATGCGTAATTTAAAAATGGACAACTTCGTTAAAGGTTGTAAATATGTACATATGCAAGCTAGTAAGCAAAATGTGAAACAGTCAAGTGCAAAAATATAATCGAGTTCACAGTTTTTAGATATGTCCTCGCATTAATATTTCATCAAGGCCCATTTAATCTTTCTTATTTACACTTTACTTGGAGGATGTAAAGGTGTATAGGATTAGGAAATCAAATAGATTTTCTTGTTAAATTGGCAGGTTGATAACATTTCTTAAATTAGAGTAACATCCCAGAGTAGATACACTTATAACACATTTTAATAATACTTTCTTTTATTATTCAAAATGTAATATATTCACAATACTACACTACGTAAAATTCTCCTTATATAAGTACTAAATTTTAGTATAAAAATTATATATTAAATGTCGGCATGCATACGAGGTTTGCGCCGGTTGCGAGGCCGAATGGCCGAACATAACCTGAACGACGCACTAACCGTCTATCACTGCTTTTTTACCATCTGAGATCGTCACCTGTACAATCTTGTGTTTAACATCTTTTGATAGTAACTGGTACGATCTAGATTCCAGTCCGCATACGTATCATAAAAGATGGTAACCTGTACCATCATTGTGTTATCCGATAACATATTTTTCTCACCGTGTATCTGGTGAAAATTGAGTTTCTTCAATTTCATACATTCACGACAAATGTGAAGTATGGTATCTCGGAAGACGAGAAACAAGATTTGGAAAAGAAACAAAGAAAAAAATGGAAAATACAATTTGTCGTACTCTATGAAATGACAAACATATATATTTCAGGGGTTTTCACAAGAGACCCACGTTCAGGAACTCAGAAATGAACTATCTTTCTATGACGAAGAAATAGGCAACTTCATATGCCAAATTGACATGTGAGTTTCATTCGTTTATTTACTTCGCACGTTCTTGATTTAAAAAAAGTTGCAATAAAGTTAAGTAATTTTGTTTATCCTGTTTTACAAGTGCACTAGAAAAATTAGCTTCTTCGAAGAAATCTGAACACGTACCATCCACGCAGGTTTACGAATCGAACATTTTGTGTACACTACGGCGGAAATTTGCAATTTTTATGGAAATGGTAATCTTTTTATTGATATTTTTCTTAAAAATTTGGTTCGGATTTATTTTTATCAGCAAGTTTTGTTAATTTCTACATTAGATTCATTCTGTGACAATCTATTCGAAAGCAAAGGTTACAATTATACTTTCGATTATAACCTCGTAGTGACTCTGCAAGTGTTTGTCTGATACATGTTTTTTAGATATACATTAACAAATTTCAACAAATAACATTTCTTCTTTGCCATGTTTGAATATTTCTTTTAGTCATTTTATACTTTGTATATCTTCTTGATAGTTCCGTTATTTCTAAATTAAGACACAATATCAAATTCAAAATAATAAAAATTCATTTATCTACCATTTCCGTTGCCTCCAGAATAACACTCGGAAGATTTCAAAACAGATACAATATAGTAATTTTCATCACAAAAGCAAGTTAACGTGTCTCTTTATTTCGTTTTTAGGACCAGAAATGTGAATAGCTTCGTAAATTTTACATTCTATTATTCTAAGTTTATTTCTTTTTAAAGAAGTTCTTTCTTCCTCAGGTGAACAATGACACGAAGGATGTAGAGGTCAAAGTCAATTCGCAGACTCAGACAGGAATATCGGTTGAGATTATGACAAATTCAACAGAGATCGTCAGGTACATTACTTTCTTTACCGTTCGCTTCTTTGATACTTTTTAGTTTTACTTCTTCCAAATATTTATACCGAGACAGTAGTGTAATTTTATAACATACTTTCCCTACTTTCTGCGCATTGACAGTAAATTTTTTCTAATTTTTATATGCTGCCTTTTGTGGATTATTATTTAAAGATTGATTTCAGTCAAAGTTGTATTTGAATTGAATGAATATACTATGAGAATTATGATTGAATATGCAATGATTTGTTTGTATATTAACGTTTTTTAAAACATATTTCTAAGCAATAAAATTTGTGCTGTAATTCAGTAGCATCGATTATAAAGCAGTTGACTTTGTCTCGTAATAAAATAATATTTTTCAGATTTCAATTTGTTTTAAACGTATATAAGGACATTCAGTAATCGTTGAAAAAGATAACAACAAAAATATTTTCTCGACCGTTTTAATTTTAAATTAAAAAATAATTAATAATTCTCGGTGTTATAGGTTAATTAACTAAAGATAATAATATAAAAATTTTTATTAACACAATTTTTTTGGATTTCGATAGAAAACACGAAGATATAAAGATGAACATAGCCAGATTTTGTACGATAATCGCGACAAAACCTTCAATTTGGAACATTCATATCTGTATTTAAAGCGATTTAATGATAAATGGGACAACGATTACTGAATTTTGATCATTGGATATCGAAAACCAAAAACATTATGTTAATAAAAATGTTTATATTATATAAGGACATGTTTATATACTAATTAATTAACTTCGTTAGGATATTCTAAAAACTGCGTAACTGTGGGGTCATTTAAAATTGAAAATAATTGCTTAATACAATATTTTTTTACTAGGAAAAGAGAAATGTAACATAGTTTCCGTATAATTCACAAAGTTTATTATATTTTAAAAGATATTCTTAAAATATTTATGAAGCTGAACGTAATAAAATAATTATCGATTTTTCTAAAAATATTTTTTAGCATCAAATGTCAGCACATGAGAAATAAATCAACTCACCTTATGTGTCCGTTTGACTGCTTTCAGTATAACGCTAAGTTTAGATGAGATTCGTATCCACCGTTTTTGCAAGCGGGTCGAAAATATATTCGGACTAAATTCTTTAAGCAGATTATCCTATCATCGCGGGGTTATATGAGCCATTGAAAGTATTTAGATCAAGGGCAATCGAAGTCGTAGGTGGTTCATGGAAAAGACAGTCTTCCAGCCATAAAAATAGAAGCGCCATGCGTCCGATTCGTTTGCATCAAACCATCGTTGCATTTCGTATAAATATCTGGAGACCTTTTTCCAGTAGTAATAAAACTCAATACCAGTCAGTTTTAAGAATTTTTAACTTTAATGCCCTTGAACGTCGTATTTGATCCTTGTTAAATATAATTTTATAATAAATTATAATAATATAATTTTATTCCAATTAATTATGCTTACGAAGTATTATACTAGGGCCTCTAACCCCGCACTGGCATTTTACATTGACTCTTCATTAGATACAATGTTAGCAGGCATCCCCCATTTTTTTAATGTTTTATATTTTGCAGTTTGATTGTTATAATTTCATAAATGTCAGATATTCTTCATGAATATTTTTAAATTTCAATTCCATTAACGAAGCGCCATTATATTATTATAAAATAATTCATATTTCTTAAACACGTTTTCTGTTGACTCCAACATTTGTCATACTAGATTGGTTTGACTAAGGTCATTTTAACACTGCATTTATTCTTACTTATCATATTTGAAGAAATTTAGAGAAATTAACTAAACGCGATAGGGAATAGGGAAATAGGATTGTTCTGTAATAATAGTGCCCCACACCCACATGGCTTTCAATAATATATTTTTGTTTGTAACTCGCAATTTAAAACGAATAATATATATAAAAAATAAATTTTTATTGAAAAAAGACAATTTTTTAGATTATCGACATAGTTGCATTGACTCGTTATTAATTTAATTAAACAAAATAAATAATGACTTAAAGTTTATGAGACGAATTTTATGGTCAATTAATAACATTCTAAATAATAATTACTAAAAACTAAATTTTCAATTAATAAAATTCACAGTCTAGATTTACCTTGTCATGACTGTCAATAAATTTCTGAAGAGGGCTGTCATCAACGGCCGAAACGTCAACTAAGTGTAATAGTTTATTTTTAAAAAAACGTACAACCAGACCGTCTCTACCGAAAATCCTCAATTTCAATCATTAGCGGTCAAGAAATCAGCATCATAATGCGTCAGCATGAAATTTTAATTAATAATATGTTCAACGACATTTATTTAAACGGAAAAAAGTGAAATTTCTTAGTTAAAATCTTAGAGTTAAAACCGGGTTCTTGGGAGTTATTTATTATAAATATAATTACATTACATTTGAACTTAAAATAACGATTTCAATCCTGCGAAAAAAAATTTAATATTTCTTAGTTCGCGTCTGTTAAAAGTTACACGTATAATTTTAAACATTTCTGCTAAAAATACATAAAAGTGACTAATCATCCGTCAGAGACTCGTAACCAGCGACTTCAGGGACCACAATGCAGCAAGTTTCAAGAGAATATAAGTCACTGTTTCATTGTTTGTCAGCCATAATGGATCCGCCATTTTGAATCTTCAAAAAATGACTTCAGATTTAATCGGTGACTGCAAAAACTTAAAAAAGAGATTTTCTATACACTTTTTTATTGTACACTGCAATGTTATTTATTCTATAGTGTAATCATAATTATATTGCTGTAAAACGGATTCTTTTATAGTGCTTATTTATTTGTAGCAATAATTTGCTTATTAAAGAAATTATCTATATATTTATTATATTCAAGTATATCATAGACTGTGATTCTAAAAAAAAATTACGTAAAATTGAAAAGAAAAAAGTGTAAAATCTACCTAATAATAATATACTGTAAAACAGAATACATAGAACGTATTAATTTAAACGCGAAAACCTGTATTATAGAAAATTATCTTATTGGACTGGATCAAATTCAGAACATCTTCACGGAGAAAAAATGGGTATAGTTGGACTTACTGCTGCAGTAGTAACAGCTGGCCAAAAACTTTCGTAGTTCTTACGATTCATAGTAAGATATATGACAAACAATGAAATAATGATTTAAAGTCTCTTGAAACTTGCTACATTGTGTTCCCTGAAGCCCCTGATTACGAGTCCGATGGATGATTAGTCACTTTTATTTATTTTTAGCACAAATGTTTAAAATTATAAGTGTAACTTTTAACAGATGCGAACTCAGAAATATTAAATTTGTTTTCGCTGAAGATAGTAGCACCTACTTAAATAGTAATTACTAAAATGGTAATGTTACCAAGTATTTTTTTTCACTACATCTAATTGTAAACATTTATCTAATTGGTACTACAGTATCCAATTGTAACTTCTGATGGTAACTTTGCAAGCTAATAGAAAATAAATAATAAAAGAAATATAATCATAGTAAGATGTTTGAATTATTGAAGTAATTCACACTCAGAATGCCGTTTAACACCAGATATGCATACATACCGTGATTATTTTTATTATAATATTTAATAATTTAATTATCCGTAAACTTCTTTGTATAGCATTTATTTGCATGCAAAATTAGTTAATACACGTCAGATATATTAACCCATTAAATCATAAATGTGGTCAATGTTTTATGAATTTTCTTCTATTTTTTTTAAGTACTGCTAGTTCCAAAAAGAAATATGCATACACCATATCCGACTAAAATTTCACGGTCTTTCTCAGAATATGGCCACAGAATTTGTCTAAAAGCAATGCTTAAAAAGTTATAAATAATACATTTATATATATTTATTATAAACAATTTGAAAAAAAATTGTCATCGTAATCTTTGGTTAATTCTAAGAACTTTTTGTTCAGCAACATTTTTTCCAATAGTCTATCATTTCCAAATAAAAAATTCCTGCATTTTTCGGCAATTTGTTCGTGTCTGAGACGCCATGACGCCATTTTGGATACTGTCAGCTTTGTTTTCAAAATAGTACACATTTTAAAATATAAGCCTCCAAAATACTTTTCTATATGGAACCAGATGCGTATGACCGAATCCATTTCAAATCATGCAGCCAGATATAGTCAAAAGTTTAAATTTAATTGTCGATAGAATATGTTATTCTTCAAGGAAAATAAGGGGATACGTATTTTGCCGAAATTGAAAAGGATACTTTTTAACGAAGTAATGAGTATTTCAATTTTTGCGCTAAAAATGAAAAAACCGTTAAATAATTTTTCTTTTCCATGCCATTTTTTTCCTAATTAATATAATTAATTTTCTTTCGCTGATTCTTGTAGGCGATTTTGAATAAAATTAAAAAATTATTTAAAAATAAATAAACTCAATTTTCTCAAAAACACCATCTTGTTTGCTCAAATTTTTACCATAAGATTTCAAAATCGTCTACAAGAATCAGCAAAAAAATTGTTTGTAACTTTTTAAGCATTGACTCTAGACAATTTTTGTTTAGCTTCAATATGAATAAATGTGCCATATGATTGAAAAGAAATAGCTGATATTTATTCATCCCCATTGGGTTTGAAACTGTTTGAATAGGACTGTAATGTTGAAAATAAACTTATGTTCAATAATGTCTGTAAACAAATTTCAATAAATACTATTTATACTTTTGGAGACTCCTCTTAAATTCAACCTTGAATTTTTTGTTTATAATTACCTTACATGAAGGTTAAAAATTCAAAATAATTATTCTTAACACTATTTTTAACATTATTAATATTTAATTCAAAGAAATGCCCTGATTTGACTCATTTTCTCTTTCCGATTTCCCTGCAGTTTGTTTCTGACTCTACAACATTCATAGATAATGATTTAAAATAATTAGAAAAGTTACTTTTCAAACTTTTTGTTTGAGACTTTTACTTATTGCACATGACTAGAAAAAAGAATTATAAGTGGAAACTCTGAATTCTATTTACAACAATTAGCAATACAAGTAATATATGGAATATTTATAAGAAAATGCGAACGAAATGGAAACTAAACTAAAGAGACTAAACCTGCGAAAATATTTCTACACCTTCGAATATGAAAACCATAATAAAATGAATATGTAGTGAAATAAAGAATAAAGTCACTCATGAAGAGTCGAAACGTCAATAATGACCATTTTTGTTGTTTTTATTTTTATTGTTACTTTAAAGCTAATTGCTGCCCAGTAGAACTCTTTTCAATATTTTTTTTTTTTATTTTTATTCATTAATTAACGGGCGGAATCGCCCTTTTTACTCAATTGTTTTTGCCGTATTATTTACTATCATTTTATTTTATTTATTTTCCAACCGTAAAAACCCAAAACTTGTCTCCAAAATGTATATAATATTGTTACCTTAAACATTTTTCAAATTCACCAAATAAACGTTTTTATCTACTTTTTTCTATCTTTAGAAAAAGATTTTTTTTTTCTATATTTTATCTATTTCTTTTAGCTATTTAAACATTTGCAAGGGAAAGTAACACTCCAAATTAAAACAAGTTTATGTAAGATTAAAATGTACTACATGTCTTTTATCCTAAAATCTAATTGCAATAACTTACCAGTAAATGTAATTAGCTATTTTTTAATATAAACAAAATTGTCAATATTCAGACACATAATTTGTATTAATTATAATATTTGTTTATTCATTGCCCTTTCTACATTTAAATACTTTTATCTAATGCTGATATTTATTACATTCTAAATCGGTTGAAGTAACTTGCTCAGTTTGTTAGTGGCAAAGAAATTGGAATATTTTGAAGTACATTTTGAATCCCCTAGTTTAAATGAATAGGATCATTCTAAAAAGGAGTAGATTATTTACTCCAAATAATTGCAAATTTACTCCTTTGGTTTGAAAATTTACTTTGGGCTAATCGGTCGATTATTATGGCTTTGGAATTAAATTTCACTCATTTTCAGAAAATTTCAATGTGTACTGGAGAAATTTTAATTAATGATTACGAGTATTATATTTAAAAATTTACAACTTTTCTATCTTAATTCTTATATGAATCTTATAGTTTACTACATAAATATTAACTTTGTCTAGGCAAATTAGTAACTTTTAGTATTTTTTAATCAAATTTAATACATTCCCCATCGGCTCGAGTAAACCGAAAATCGACGGTCGATTTGTGCAAAGAATTGACTCAAAATTTACCGAAAATTAACCGCGGGCCGGAGACGTTTTCGGTTAACTTTCATTTGCAGTCAACTTTCGGTCGAGTTTTTCGATTGTCGACCGAAAATTGACCGAACGACGGAAACATATAATGCCGTATATGAAAGAGTAACTGTTATGCAACCGACCGAAAGGTACTTTTTTATTGTCAACGACAAAATTTCATCGGTCGATTTTCAGTTGACTTTTACGAAGATGACCCAAAATTTGACCAAACAACGGTTTTTTTATTGAGTCTATAATCGATCGTCGATAATCGGGAGATGTGGTAACAGTCGACCGGAAGTTGACCCGAAATTTAATTGATCGATTTTTGAAAATTGTTGACTCTAAATCGAGTTAAAAAACGGGTCAACCTGGGCCGATAGGGTTGTATAGTAAAATAAAAAGAACAGTTTACAATTGATTTTGTGACTTTCTAATACAGCACAAAAAAGCACATTGCTTGATTCTCCCGTAGGTACTCCATCGTTATAAAAAAAATTTACATCAATATTAGAATTTATTAAATTTTAATGATTGGTATTGCAAGATGGAACGTTTAAGATGCTTCATGAATTTTTTTCACATATTTTAATGCACTTTAACACCTATAAAAATTGGGCAACTGGGGTCAAAAAACGTGGATCCGGTAAGCGTTAAGAACGATGAGTGCCATTGCAATTCGGTTGTTGTTATTGTGAAAAGAAATAAATTAATTATTATTTATACGACATTTTAAATATGCGAATTTTATAAAAAAAATACATCGTATAAGACACATGTCCCATGTCTTATTTGTGAACTTGCGCAGCCGCCGAGTTCAATGTATACATTTCTTAACTATTAACTAATTGTCAATTCTGATGTAAGAAATAGAATAGTAATATTAAAAGAACCGCATTTAATATTACAATGCCATCTTCACATTAAAAAAAGGACTTCAACTTTTCAATTGAATAATATTTCTTTACAGCAAACTGTCCTGTTTCTCAGTGTAATTAAAGATAATTTTATACAAAGATAATTTCGTACATTTTTTATTTCTCCTAAATTGTAAAACGTATAATATGTATATGTTTTTTTTTAATATAGTATTAGTCATTATTTTTCCTTTTTTTCTCGTCTTCATTACTATGAAACATGTCGAAAACAGCTTGCCAGTTCCCCACTTGGTACAGTTATACGTAAATGGTCGTGAATTTTATGTAACGTTCACGCAATATGTCAGTCTGGAAAAACCACATTTAATAGTGGACTAAGTTGCGTCCTTGCCAAGGGCTGTATAGTGATACGCGAAGACCTTCTTGAGCCCGTTGGAAAGCGATTGAGCTCAATGCAAACCGGCCCCACGTCCGTTCTTACTACACTATTTTCGAATTTACCAAAATTTTATACCAATCTTCTTTTTGTTACTGATTTTTTTTATTTGTTGTAAAAATTTATTTTCATTTACTCACTAATTTTGTTTTAGATGTGAAATATTTATTACATTGCATTTGGGTAATAAGTAAATTGTGCAGTAATCAAAATATTTAAGGCACTATAGTAATATATCTTTAAATTTTCAAAAACAAAAAGAAAAACTATTTTTTGTAGTTTAAGAAAGTTAAAATTCGACATTTTCACTATTCAAAAGTGTTATCAATTTTAACACGTAACAAATAAATTATTTCGTCAGATGAAAGGTCTTTTTTCCATACGTATTTAAATCATTGTTTTTAATACATTTATTTCATGTACTTTTTAAATCTGAAAGGGTAGGTAAATATAAATCAGTAAATGAATAATTCGAATACCATTATGCAGAAAACCTAGATGGCTGAACTAGTTAAGTAGTAAAATACGGATCGAACATCTTTTATATGGGAGTTTACTGATTCCTAATTGGTTTAATTATTTAAATAGTCAAACCGGCTACGAAAACTGTTTGAAAATTTGTCAATTTAAGTGTTAAGCTATCAATATTTTCTATGCATTTTTAGATATAGATATAAAATTTATCAAATTGTGTTTTCATTTTTATTATTCGACCTATAATAGAATTAAGGCATTCACAGGGAATCAAAATCATTAATTAAAAACATTAAAAAAACAAAGAAACTTACCTGAAATGTAATGTTGTAATATATGCAAACATTATACATTTGATACATAACCACTTGTAAACTCCATTTAGTACAAAATTTAAACTAATTTTTTTAACGGGTGTTTTTGCGTTCGAGCCTGAGCAGACGATTTCAAAATTGTAGAAATGTCACTAATTTAAATTATAAAATTGAACTGGTCACTTCATAGTCAAATTCGAAATATTATTTACAATTAGTACAATCAATTTGTATTATCAAATTTCCTCAGTAACGTTCAAAAATTTAATAAATTTGATGGTAATAAATTAAATATAGATAATGTTCTTACTAGAAATAGTAGAATATTATTACTTCTGAATCAGAGAAATAATTGCAATAAAACTGTATTTCTTTCCAGTTTTGCAGATATAATATTTCATGCTTATCATTTATTATTTAAAAATTGTTATTTTAATTACTTCGTACGATTATACTGTGTCACGTGGTGTCGTTCATTGTCATTAAACAATTATGGGAAATTTACATATTATATATTATTACAATTATATAACAAATTATGTAAAATTGATACTTTAGCCAATTTATTAATCTTAATACATTAATAAATTCGACTCTTCCTATTTCTTGGAGTGAAAATTGAGCCACTCTAACGAAAAATGAAGTGAAAATTCACACATTTATTAGAGCGGCACTCTTTTCTCTCCACAAAGAGTGATTTTCACCCCCAGACAGTCAGAGAGTACGTGATCAGAGTTTTAAACGCAAGAAAGATACCGTGTAGTCATATGTCGCTTTTTAGCGGCAATCGTAAAGGTGTATCAGATCATATTCATTCTCAGAGATCTCAGTATACGGGCGACACTCGGAGACTTCGTTTCTCTGATTTTACATCTCTGTGTCTATTTTGCACTCGTTGCCAGTCTATATATATTTACGAAAGAAACGACAATACTACAATTCAAAGCATCATATACGAATAAATTTGGATCAATGTATGTGCGTGACCTTATGAAGTCTATATGACAATCATTGTTATATTGAGTACGATAATCAGTTCGACAAATTCCGTGGTGGCAAGAAAAAAGAACATTTATGCAGTAGTGTGAATGTGGTTCGGTGGTACTTGTGAAGTGGATATTATTTGTGCCAGAAAAAGTGCAAAAAAATGTTTAAATCGTATTAACACATTTTATTAACCACTTAATTTGTTAAACCTTGGATTTTTAAGATTTCATCATATGTTATTTTTACGACAAAAGTATATGATTTATGTGGTAAATTACGGTAATATTTTTTAAATGTCTCAGAAATTTTGTAATTTATTGTTCAAATTAATTTTAATAGAATTCATTATTTTGTTAAATCCGTTAAAAACGTGACTTGGTAGTACATTTCCGCTACAGATTCGTGCTCGATATAGTATAAGACATTGAAATTACTAATCATTGTAACGGAAGCAAAATCCTTGTTAGAGAGTGGATCAGTCACATACCCTAATTTGCCGAACTGTGCAATAGTCATCACGGAAATACGCGGAAAATAATTTATACGATTCTAAGGAAATTAAGCTTTGGCGGTAAAAAACAATAATATAATTTAAATTACGTTAGTCTGTATAAACTTGACTTTGAAAAAAGAACAAGAATTAATGAAACAATATTGAAATTAGTAAGGCAATATGATATATTCCAGAGTTTTCATTTATACAAAATTTCATGCAAATATTGTGGAAATCATTTTAAATGTTATTTATAATATGTGCTGTCAGTGACAATTTCCTGAGCCTATAACGGTCTATGTACTCAAAATTAATGGAAACAGAAATGTTTTAAAAATTACTTTAAGTTATATCAGCAATGGTTCAGATTGCTAACGAGTTAACATTCGTTTTTGGATAAGATAAAAACAAATTCATTAAGGGTGGTTTTATGTATTTACATCATATTTTTTTAATAAGTGTAATTATTGTTGTGAGTGCTTGATCTATTATATTAATCTAAATCTGTCTTTTTTAATATTACCAACAACAAAGTACGAAGTCTTTCGACAAATGTAATTGTATTCAATACTCTAGCCTGGAAAAATCCTTTTTTTTGTAGAAATAAATGATTGAAGACTAAGTTACACTTACTAAGGGGTAATAAGAATTTATTCTATTTTTTAACAGAATACAACGTAGATACAAATCCCTTGCACATGGAAATATTCAACTTTGATATACTTACTAAGAATATTGTCTTTGAGTAAAAATTAAAAGTTAACTGGAATTAAACCGGAAAACTGATTAAATATTTTCGTAAAAAAGTAATTGATACTTTTTAGTATCTTGAAAAAAATATGACATCAGGTTCAGCCAGAGAGAAACAATTCGCATATGATTTATTACTTGCTCAGTGTGATACTGTGGAGGTGGAGATAATTACAATTTGTACTCTGCATAATTCACCTATAATAATTTTTTTTACCTATTTAAGATAGTTTCCGTATTACCCGTTAGTACCCATTAATTAGGAATTGAAATAAGACATTTTTTTATTTGGGTGTAAAGTGATAGAAGTAACTCATTTATATTAGGCATAATGATTTCTTTCAAAATCGGGACGGATAAAATTGCATGATTTTAGACGTTTTAATATTTGTTTTAACGGCTACAGTATTACGTCTTAAAAGCCAATGTATATTAATTGGTAAAAATCTCTTTTTTATAGTGTTCGTATATTTGATCTGTTGAAAAATGCAATTAAGTTATCATAATAAATTATTATGACATATTTACTTCGATTCGGTAATTATAATTTTTTCATAAACGTAATTTAAACGAAAACGTACGCGTTTTTGTAGTAAAACTACGTGTTATTGCACTCACATTTGGATACTCCAAGAAACATTTTAGAAGAATGTCTACACCAAACAAAATAAATAGTGTGTTTTATTACCTAAATAGAAGGGCCAGCATAACTATGGTCTTTAATTGGTTTTATTATTTAAATAGTAGGCTTGGCTATTTAATTTCACGAGGTCATTATTTAGGTAGCAAAAGTGACTATAAACGATGCTCGTGTCTTATACTACTATCTAGTTAGTAGTTCCAATTATTTAATTTTGTTCGTGTACTGTTCTTATTAGAAATTTGAGTATAGACCCGAACTTGTATGAATATGTATTATTATTTCAGTAAATTTTGGTTTTTTCTTGTTCTTTCTGGTCAGTGCTCAAAGCCCTAGTCAGAATAGTAAAATTACCTATTGAATCAATTTGAAATCTATAATTATATATATTTAAAACCAATCATTAAATATTCCTAGTTATAAACTAATCTAAAATAGTGCTAATTTAAATCCACGTTTTTAAACAATTTCGATTACGTTTTTAATGCTTTTATCTTTGGCGATCAGGAAATATTTGTAGTCACTTGCAGAAAGATGCTTACATGCATTAAAATTAAACTATCTTCAATATGTTCCATCACGAAACCTTAGATTTAGTTTCCTTAATTCTCTATTTCAGATAGAAAATTTTGAATCTTGATTAGAATTCATGAAACGTTTTACAATATAAATTACAGTGATAATTGAACACTATGAAAATCACCTTGATTCGCCTATTAGTATACGTTGAGTAATCGTTTACGAGCAATTAAGTAATATTTGACAAAAAATCCTATTAGCCACTTGCAGACAATATTAGAAAATCTAAACAAAAATTAATTTGTTCTGAAATTGCAATTTTTTGTTCTAAATAAGGTAGTTTGTAGAATATTTGTAGAAACCTACAAATTTAGAAAAAATGCATTAATATTTAATTTAATTGACCGTTAGTTAGCGATAACAACTAATATTTTTTCGAAAAGATTACCGTTTGCATCTGCCAGTACACATAAGTTTATTATAAAACTTTTACTGCTATAAGTATTCAATATATTATTATTTTTTAAATTTCAAATCGATTACTTGTACAACATTTATTTGATTTGTAATAATCACTTCATATCTTGCAAATATAATACTTTACATCTGAAAACTACAATACTCTATGATGAATTTTATAAATGAGTGGTCAATGAATATTGAACTTTTCCGTTTGTAAATTAATTAATTGTGAATATTTATGAGAACTTAGAACAAAGGGGGAAAATGTAAAAGTAATTGAATTACATCATGAAAATATTTGCATATCCCATACTAGAACTTGTATCTTAAACAATTAATTGAGTATCTCATTAACAGCTTCCTATTACTTCGAGGTTAAATCAAAGTTGACATATTCAGCTAAAATGAGTAGGGCCACGTTTTAGAGATGTATAATTCTGGATAATATTACACTCTTAATTATAGTATAACATTTAAAGATAAAACGTAGCATTAAAAACGTTGAAAAATCTTTTTCGACTGGGTGGTGAGTAATCGGGCATAATATTTTTTGTGAGGATGGTTGTCAATTCAGGGACGAAAAACCTCTATGCAAGGTTTCATGTGATAAATAGCCAATATGTTTTTGTTAATGCTTTCCTTAGAGAATACAATTTGAGAATAAGATTTATCAGTAGTTAAATTTCTGCAAATTGATGCATAAGATTAGCAGAGAATTTGGTGAAATAAACATTTTTATCTGTAAATCTTAGTATGTATAAAGTTATCATATTAAAGCCGTCTGATAAACATACACGTGGAAACTCCAAAAAATATTAAATATTAGAATTCTCTAAGCGATTCGTAAGTAGCCCAAACTATCGAGACTGCATTTAACACAAATTTATTTACGATAAGCCCAAATTCTAAAACAAGAGATACCTGAAAAACAATAACTTAGGGTAAATTGCTAACTTTTTTATTATTTTTTAAAGTAGAAGTAAGACTTTGTAGAAAAACGTCTGGAAGTAATTTCCCTGTGCAGCCATAATCTTTAAACATTATAAGGGTAGGCAGAGTTCGGACTTGTTAGGTTAGGTTAGTTTCGTTACGTTGCCATTTCCTCGCTTCCCCTATTTTAGTATACGAATTTTGATCTAAAAGTATAAACATAATCATATTTTTTTTTAATAAATAAATTGGAGATCATAGAATTTGCGTAGTTTGCGGCAAAATGTACCTAAGAGTACGCAACTCGTTTCCTAAGAGTAAAAAGGACAGACTGTTGAAGAGAAATAATAGTTTCAAATATAAATGTCACGAATATTTACATACGCTTACAATACTAATTTAAATATATTACTTGATTATTTTTTAACACATGTCATATTCTTCTGCTAATTCTTTTTTCTATTTTTTTATTTCCCTTTTATCTATTTATTTCTAACAGCAGAAAACGCATTTTTTTACATCTAGAGAAAAAGTGAAGTATAACGTTGAAAAGTATAGGTTATGATGGGTTTATGATTTTCAAAGTACGATGCGTACATTCTTGAGCATATTTTTACTGTGTATTCTTGGGCAAGTATAATCATAATTAAATAACAATTAATTAAAAGGTAAAATATACCTATAAACAAAAAATTAGTGTATAATTCTTCAATACAACAGGCATCCGTGATACATTTGACGTATTTCAAAGTTTACAATGTAAAAATAATCATGAATCGCTTATTTTTATAGGATGGTGTGAATTAAAGTGGCTCGCTCTTCATAACGGTCAATACATAACTTAATTTATATACAATTTTTTCATCATACACTACTACAGAATTTAATTCGAAATACATAATAAATACGTTTACTACCATAAATAGAAGAATCTTCCCTTACTTGTGACATTTCAAACAGAACTGGAAATGTAGTGAATTTTGTGAAAACATAATTAAATTCACACTTTAGGTAAACAAGTCTCAATAACATTTTCTAATATCTGCAAAATTTCATCAAATATGAAAAAATAACGTAAATGAAAACTTGTCACAAAATTTTGAAAGAACTGTTTACCGTAACGGTATTCGAAGCTGAATTTGAAACAGTGAAAATGTACTGTTTCTGAATAAATATTCACTGCTTGGCATAGTGAAAAATGCATCACTGAGTAACAATGAACATTTGATGTTTGACTCGATTTATAAATTTACTGTATATATCAGTGAGATCGGTTATTTGAAAAAAAAACGATTTTCTACAAGCTGGATTTAGTAATCAATACGCTTCTCTATTCATCGTTTTAAGAAAGATTTGTTCGCGATAACAATGATTATATAAACTCAGAATGGCTAGTCAAATAACATGTGCGGGTTTTCCATTCATAATCTGTCAGAGCTAATTTATTAGTTGATTCAACTAAAGAAGTCGCTGGAAGCCACTGGATCAAACCGTGAACTTTTCACGAGAGATCAAGTCAAATCCCGCAACGGTACTCAAAATATAGTGACAACTTTTAATTTACGCAATTTGTTTTAATGTTTTGTTTCGTAAAAATTAATAATACATTCTGAGTATCTAATGTCACCACCATAATTACACTCTTTTTATTTGAAATTAAATGCGCTATGTTGACAACACAAATTTGTACTTCAGTTTTGTGGTAAATTTCGCAATTATGTTGTGATTTTCTCCAACATTATATAAGCAATAAAAATAAAAAAAAAAACATTATACAATTTTTTATTACTCTAATAACGAAATAGGAAAATGTCAATTATTTTTCATTGTAAATGTTTGTGATGGCTACAAACATCGTGATTTATACCGTACCGGGATTTTTGTGGATGGGTCAGATTTTTCTCTGTGTATGTGACAAAAATAACGATACCTTCCAGTACATAATATATATATTTCTTCCCATTATACTGTATAATAGATATTATCGTTATTGTTACATCAAACGAAAATCTCAAAGATTCAATTTCATTTTGCCGACGACATTAAGAAACGTACCGAGGCGTCTGAATGGTACTAATTAGTTCCAAGTATCCGTAGCATCTGTGATAATTGTTTGCTCTATATGCACAGCGAAGGCCTTGTCAAGACCGTTTTTTCTTTTCTGCCTGAGATTTTCATCGTTTTAAATGAATTATCCGGATGCAGTTTTAAATTCGAATATTTTTGACTACGTCAATAGTTAAACCTTTCGATTAATTAGGAATAGTCTATTACTATTGACGTAGTTGAAAATATTCGAAATTAAAACTACATTCGGATCGCTAACTTTTTTTATGTACAATAAAAAAAGTTGGACTACTTTTCAATAGTTGAATAACTGTTTTTCATTAGTTGTAGAATACACCCACAATTATTACAATAGCTGCAAATATGATTAGCGTAATGAATTGTGCAAGCTAATTTGACTAAATTGAAAAACAATTATTTAGTATTTCACTTGATATGTGGGTAATGGAGAATGCCTCCGGCAAAAAAAAATTAAATGTGTAATTTGTAACCTTTATAAGGCGAATGAAATGAAAGATTGGAACATACCGAATGTTTCACAAACATTGAAGTCTCTTTGTACAAGGAAAGTTTATAAGAATCTTATGTATGTGACATTTTGATAATAATTGCATTATAAATTAAATAGAAATAGACAAATTGATCTACAAAGTTTATTTTTTGTTTTGTTTAAATATTAACTTTAATATCTCTTTGAAAGGAGAATGAAATAATCAAACGAACTTACCTGTAAGTGAAGTTCTATCATCATTTTTTTAAACTACCATTTATCTTTTTCAATAAATATTATAGTCAAATTAACTGCATTGAAAATATTTAACTAGCTAAATAAGCAGATTCTTTTACTACTTTCAGATGTAATATCTACCAATAGTTAAATTTGTCAGATGAATTTTTTGAGAGCATGCATAATAATTATCTTATGTTCTATTTGAAATTTTATTGAAATGATAATACAGGACCAGAAAATAAAAAAATTTTTGGAAACTGAAACGCGACTAGGTGATTTTTATAGATTTTTAGCAGCTGAATCCGAATCTGGGCACAGAATTTGCTCATCACGTCTGAGATTTTTTTTATGTCAGGTTATAGTGCGTCAAATTCTTTTTATGCGTATTTGCACGTTTACTACATAAACTAATGTTTCGACCGGTGAATGAAGTGGAATTGTGTAATTCTTATGATTTTTGGCCGTTGAATCCGAATGATAGATGATAAACCAAAATTAATAAAACAGTATTAATCGAGTGTAAAACGGCTTTTTTAATGAAAATCGCTGCTGGATTCCTAGCAGCTGAATTTCCTGCTGCCAATTTCTACTATCGGCTGAATTTCCTGCCAGTTTCAGTTTCAAAAATCTACAAGAATTACATAATTCCACTTCAGTCTCCGGTTGACACGTTATTATATAGTTAATGTCTAAATATGTATAAAACGAGCAATTTTGCGCACTATAACCTTAAAATAAAAAAAAATCTCAGACGTGATGAGCACATTCTGTGCCCAGATTGGGATTCAGCGGCTAAAAATCTATAAGAATCACCTAGTCTCGTTTCAGTTTCCAACATTTTTTTTTATTTTGTAGTCCTGTGTAATTAACGGCTCCATTTATGATAACATGTTAGCTGCAAAGTTTTTTTCCTTTTCAATTTTGGATTATAGTAATCAACATATTTTTTTCCGTGAGAAAACGGTTTTCTAAAACAAAAGACATATCTAATGAATCCTAGACTTTTTTCATGCATTTGCTGTTCTAGAGGAGGTTTTAAAGTGCTGAATTATTCTTCAACATTTTTAATTCAAAAGTATAAAGAAAATTTATATAAATGTTGATATTTTTAGCATTTGCATGCTAATATATTAAATATTTCATTCATTCACGATACTAATGTATGATATAAGAGTTGTTAACGACTGGTGGAAGGGCTTCAAATAAAACGCGCAATATGATCGGTCAGAAACTAAAAATCAACTTTATTCCGATCCCGCGGTGACGATCCGAACGCGACGCGGACTTCCTAACCCCACGACGTCCCTAAACGTACTGAAAAAACCCGATCGTCAATTTTTTACATCTTAGTTCGACTTTTCCATTTCGCGAACGTTTAAATAGACTACGTCATATTATATATATGGATTATACTATTCGAAATACAAATACTTTTATCGAGATCGTCACCATTTCGAAGGGCCTTTTACATAATTTACCTAACAGGCCTGCTTCATTTTGAGAGGTACCCCCATTCGGGTGTGCAATGGCGTAGGGAAAACCACCTCTGTGGGAAAAAACCTACGCCGGGTACCGCAGTTGATAAAACATCGATTTCATCCGTAACAAGAGTAATACAATTATTACAAATTTTATTTAGGGCAACGTCTAAGAGTACTTATTGCCTATGTGAGTAATTTTAGTCGAAAGTATTTATGGCAATGAAATTATTTACCTACACGGATAAAAGAGTTCTCAATAAATAAAAACGTCGAAAACCAGGATTCAATGGGATAGATAGACAAATGCTTCTCTATTCATTATAAGGTTAGGTATTGTTAAAGAATTGAAATAATTCATATTTATGGCTCTGAATTCAGATTCTTCAGGCTTGAATTCTTTTTCGTTTACTGGATTGACAGGCCCAATAAATAAGTAGATAGGCATATAAATTAGTAAATGGCCTATCAACTTATTTGTTGAGCTAGCCAACTCGGTTTTCTTTGAAGTGTTGATAATTAGTTACTGTAACAGTTTTTTGTTTATAAAGTTGAGAGCAGTTTTTTATTAGTTCATGTTTATATCGCCTGTTGTTGTGAACGAGCAACTACCGAGTCATGATTACGATCATGTTGTAAATAGTTGTTAGCTACGTTAAACGAGTAATTGACGTCGCTTAGTCAAATAAAAGCTTTAGTTAATGATAAACTTGATTATTCATTGATATTTTAGTTCACCAACACCCAAGAATACGTAGTACTTGTAATTTGTAAAAGAAAAATTGACAGACAGTTGATGATTACCAAGCAAATCATGAGAGAAATTGAAAATTAATTAGCAGAATACAATTCAAAAGTTAGGTCATTTTATTATAAAATTTATTAAAGAACTATTACGTTTAATATACACATTAAAATAAAAACAATAATAAAATATAAATGTTTTTCTCTTCGCAGTCATTCACAATCGTTACTTTTTTTGTACTTCACATTGCTTAGAAATTATTTATTTCGAAAAAAATGGTTGCATTTATACTTGTAACATAGCATATTCTTCGTATATACATGACCTACTAACGCACAAAATGCAGGATATGTATAGTTGCAGTAGTTTCTATTTCTAATTTTCTTTATATTTATAATTATATTTAGCAATAATTTTATTTAACTTCTCTGAGTTTTTAGTTTTACATCTAGAAATGTCTATAAAGAACTTAAGAGTGCACTTTTATGGCATTTCGCCATAATATTTTTGTATATTATAAACTGGCACAGAATGATCTACTAACTTGCTTACCGGCAATTTGACAGTACACTTCAGACAACCAAAAAATGTTGACTATTAATCTGCCAATTCTATCCGCGAGTTGATTTCAATGCAGGGCCCGCCACAACATTGTCGACTGTCTTTCTAATCGTTGATTAAAAGCTCACGTTAAAGAGTTGGTCGAGTCCAGGCACAAAAATGGCATATTAATCGGCGCAATGTTAATCTCGTAATTTAAAATCTATGCCACAACAAATTATTGTCTTTGATCTTGGCACGATTTCAAAGGCATTTTTTCTTGTTTGTTTGTTTAGTGTTTTAAAAATGCCATGGAAGTTGAAATTGAACGTGAATTGTTGACTTTGACCGCTTGCAGCAACGCATACCGGGATTCTAAAATCGGCGAGGCTTCCGTGGCAGAATCGACATCGATGCCTTCGATTTTTGCGGAGAGCGACTGCGTCAAAGCCGACAAATCCGTGACTAGGCCGCCAGAGTTGAGCTTTACTAACATTACGGCTTCGTCGGAGGTTCAAGAGCAGGAAATCAAATATCCGATAGTCGAGGCCCTCACTAGGATCATCGACGACTCTGACGGAACCGAAGGCGTACATAAAGCTCCAGCTCTTCGGAGTCAAAAGTAAGTCATGTTCTTAACATTTTAGTCACAATCGTAGCTTCATTAAAAAGAATGACCAAATAAACAAAAATGAATTAACACTGCAAAGAAAGTTGAAGCGAAGCGTACAAATTTGTTTACTAAATATATTTTCTTTTACGGCACAAAAATCCTACGTGCAATACTTTACAACACCTTACAAAGTAACTCCATTGATTTTTATTAGTGTCATGGAATGATGTAAAATTGACTTTTTAATTTAATTTACATGTGACATCATATTTTATAAAACGTGGATATTAAATGCTAACATTACATTATTTTCGTCTTCATTTTTTATGCGTATGTGTCTCAATAGAGCAGCATGACGAATTCAGTTGTGTTGATGCATTTGTTATTTCCAGTTCAATTAAGGCCCCTCTTTCAGATAGACGCACATTAATTGTTTACAGACAGAGAATATCCAGTTTCGCGAGATCTCTGCTATTCGGTCAATTTAAAGGATTTACTTCCCTAAAATGTTGGAATGCGGTTACGGAGACGTGTCTCTAATTAAATAACAGTTTGAATATGACATTTCCAAATGACTCGATGTCCATTTTAAACGCATTTTACAGAAGATGTAAATCTTCAACGAGTAACTTTTAGTATAGCTTAACATTTGCGGGCAATACTTATATAATCACATCGTTTTTAAATGAACTGGACGAAATTAATATTTAAAATAAAAAATAAGCCGTAAGTAAAATTTTCCCTAGGTACTTCTCTGGAAAAACTTTTGCATACTTATTCATTTTCGAGCATTAATTTTTGAATGTAATTGATGCTAAATATGTAAAATAAGTAAAATAGGAAACAACAGTCAAGAAAAATAGTCCATTCTTTAGAGAAAATAAATCAAGACGGTTTCTATGACTGAACTACTATGCCACTGTACATTATATGATATGATTGCAAAATTATTCAAGATAATGGTGGCCTTTGCAATTATACTCTAAAAGTTATTTCAAACACTTTTATTAAAACAAAATTACTAAACTACTGAGTTTGTTTAAATTACTTAACATTAATATAATATTCAGAAAATTCTGATACTTTTATGTTACACGAATAACATAATTTTCATAAATCTTTTAATAGACAGACAAATTATGCAGCAGTATCAGAGAATTACAAAATTGTGATAAAAATTTAAATATAAATCAGGGAGTCAAGGTGACGTTAGTTCGGTCTGTTAGCCTGATTGCTGTTTCAGAAGTTGGAATTTGATTCGGTCATAAGAAATTTATGTCTACATTTTGGTTGATTAAATTCAATATTTTTTATAATTTATTAAATAATAAATAATAATTCAATAAATCAACCTAAATGACTAATTCGAAAACACTATTGAACATATTAACATAATGAATCAAACAATTGGTTATACACCATACATTTTTCAGTTAATGTAAATAAAAGTGACTAAATTTTGTTTCATAACATTGTGAAAGGTAATCGTAAAAAGCGTCGGTTACAAATTTCAGTGAATTGCTAAAGAAGTTTTTAACAGTGTACAAATTTAATTAAACTATCCGGTTTGTTCCGAAAAATATTCGAAAGACCCAGTTAAACGCAGAGAGATTTTTGGTGCATCAATTACATGTACGGATCTAGCATAATCGGTATCAGATTGAGATAAATATAATAAAACTATTCAAAAAGTAAACGTCAGGAACTAAAAACAAAAAAAAATGAAAAAACATTAAAAATGCATGTAAAAGCCGCCATATTACATTGGCCATTTTGAATTGTGACATTCTGCGTCTCTTAAATTTTAGTTATGGTGATTATTTCACAGGATCTAGACACTTGTGGCGATCCGACCACGGGAAAATTATTAGCCAGTACGTTACACAAATTAAAAAATTTTTTAAATCTCGTTTTTTGTAAATTAGCCGCCATTTTGAAAAAATCAAATCGTTATAGAAAACAATTTTTTGCTTATCATTACACGGATAAATATTCACTTGGAAGACATGACAAAATTATGGCCGTTTGGCATGAAAAGGGTTAAAAATGCGAATACCGATTATTAAATGGGAGAAGTGAAGTTTTATTTTTTTATCCTCGATATTTAATTTGTCATTTTGAATTTTACAATTCTAATTTTAGATTTATCACCAATCTCTAAGAAATATGATTAGAATACTGATGAATTCAAAGCATTTCAGTTTTGGTCCATCATATTAGATTCGCTATTTTGAATTTCACAATTTTAAGGTTAAGTTCATAATCAGAAATTCTATAAAGTACCTTTTATGGAGACTCGATTACCTCTTTAGGTCGTCATAACTAAGATGCCATGTGGACATATGCAAAAATACCACGATGCATTCGAAAACTCTATATACATATTTATACTAGATGAAAATACATGTTGTATATTGTTCGGATATAGTTACATATTACCCGATTTTGTTAAACATGTATTTCAAGAATTTGTGATTAAAAGACTATGAAATAATGTTCCTTAATAAAGTGATGCTTGTCTTGTTTTGTAACAGGCAAAGGAGTATCTATACTTGCAGTCAGGTGTGCGAGCGCACCCAGAATGAAAATTTAGACGTTTCCCAGATGGAATCTTGGAGTCCTTCATTGGAACATTCTCCTTCGTATTTATCGGGCAGAGGTGACGGTCCAAGATGCGAATCCACACCAAAAACGAAAACTGATTCCAAAGATCGATTTTTAACCCAACCCGTTTCTAAACCTCGAAGTACAATATATTCTCACGTGCCTATTACGCAGTCGCACCCACCGATCAGCGATTTGAGTTCAGCTACTACTCGAACCGTTGCAGAGATTAAAGAAGCACTAGAAGATATCGATCAATCCTTTAAAGCCTCTTCAAGATCAAAAAGTGATGAAAAAAAGCGTGATCTTGGCATTTATTATGCCACACCATTTACCATTACTCCAAAAAATGTCCCTAGGCGAAAATTATCGGTCTTCGACCGACCTTCCGACATTGACGACCATCCATCTCCTCCCAGCCCACTGCAAAACGAAAAAGATAGAAGAAGATCCAGCACTCCAATAATTCAGGATAAGTTTGGCGATGTTAAACCCAAATCATTTAATTCCGTTTCAGCCTTAAGCGGAGGAAATCAATATTTGAATGCATATCGAAACCCGATCGAATGTATCAGTGATTCATCAGATTCTCCATCTCCAAAGAAGAATGTGTTGAATGACATTGAATCCCATGTTAAAGAGAAGCTAAAACTTAAACCACCGGTTCTGGCGCCTACGAAAACCAGTGTCTTAGAGTCGAACGCAATCGGATCCAAAATACCGTTGCGAAAAGCTGGATCTTCCTCTCTTCTCAAGCCCTCGATGTTGGAAACAGGTAGACTGAACGAGGTTGAAAAGGAGGATATCGAAAATACCCAAAGTAGGGATCAATTATTCGAAAGTGCCATTACTGAATTCAGCACGAGTTTAAAAGAAAATGATATGGTCTTAAGACCGAACGAATGCAATAAAAAATGCAAACATACGAAAAATATTGTTAATAGTAAAAGCTTCACTGCGGAGAATAATTACTCCAAAGAAGTTAAGCAAGTCCAACAAGTGGTCGGAAATGGCTTCAAGGATGAAACTTTTACGATAACTGGTAAGAACAATACTTTTTTGGTTATAGACATTAAATAAACTGATGTTTATTAGTTTTATCGTAGTTTTGTTTATAATAACAATTTTTGTTTGTTTTTGTAAACTAAACTAGGAAGAAAAATGTACATGGAAAATTTATGCAGGTGTTACGAGACACGTTATTACTATTCATTGTTTATTGCATATACTTGACTTTTTACGCCGTGTAAAATGTAATCGAATTGATCTTAGATTTTCCGTTGATTAGAAATTATGTGCACGAAAGTGTACTGAATTAATTGTTGAATCGCATTCAACTGGGGTCTGATTTATTAGTGATATTGAGTTTTTTGTAAAGCATTAATGAACTGTTAATTATGTAACGTAAGTCTCAAATTGTAAATGCAGAATATTTACCGGAATGATTATTTTATTTGTAATTAACATTTGTTTTGTTATTATGCAAGACAATGACTCGCGGCCAGTAGCGGTCATTGAAGGGAGAGAGTTTCGTCAGACATTAACGAGATACTGCAAAATTCATTTAAAAATCTTTTGTTTTGTTATTGTGTTATTTTTAGTATTATAGTTTTATTGTGTTATTTTACCTAATTAATATCTAGCTAAATTTCATAGCGAAGAGCAATTTTTATATTACAGGAGATTGTGAATAATATTTTCATCATTCACTTCTGGCTCATAAAACAATCTCCTTCCCTCTGTTTTCTTATTGCATAATACCTGTTCTGTCTCGCCTTAAGGGAGTTATCTCGGTAATATAATTCGCAACCACATTTTTGTCAAATTTGGTATGCTTCTTCATAAAGATATACAAAATACGGATGGGGGTTTTTACCAGAAAAGTTAAGAATATTTTTATTTTTTCGGATATAATATCGTGTGTTGTGTCAATAATATATCATTGATATTTATTTAAATAACAGTTTGAGTTACCATGAAAAAAAAATTAATTATTTTCCTATAATAATCGTCGAGTTTCGTAATTTCCTTGCGAGCAGCTGTCATTACTTGCAACGATTGCCACCGTTGTACTTTGTGATTAGGTTGCGAACATATTGCCAAATCCATCTAAGTGGTTAACCGTTTTCGTCCCGAAAGTCCAAAATTTGGATGAAACTTTCTGCATTGTAAGTTTTCTTCTAAACAGCACACCGTTAAAAAAATTAGAAAAGTCAATATCGATAATTTCGGACCTCGTTTTTTCAAAAATTGGCATTGCAAGCGAATGGAATTTAAAAAAAAATACATTTTTTCGAAAAAATGCCGATTTCCTTGACGTGTCTTCGTAAGAATCTACTTTTTTGACATTGATAAGCACAATACTAACATCGCAAAAGGTACTAAGCGCGCCATTTCTTTTCTCGTCTGATTAAAAAAAAAAAGGGAAATGGCGGCTTCAAAATGGCACCTACAAGTTGTAGTTTTGTGTTTTCTCGCATAAATATCGAATAGTTGACCGTATAACGGTGGAAAAATTGCAAAATTTTAATGAAAAGGTAATTATCCTCATTTGTGAGTATTTAATGTAGTTTTGGATCATTAATAACCTCGAGTTAGTTATATACAATGGGTGTTTACTTTTTTTTGTCTTATTTTTACTCACTTACGGCGATTCCCTATTGATATAATTCATATGAGATCACCTTTGTGATATTTTGACTCAATTAAAATGTTGCTATTTCATGTCCAATTAACCTACTGAAAAAATAAAAACAGAGAATCAAAGAGGAGACTTTCACCTTCTCAGTCGCATTGGATTCATTTCCGTATACACACGTGCCTTTGAAATATGCTGGATTTGCTGAAGTAATTTTTTCGTATTATTTTTGTTTTGTTTTTTGTTTACATCGCCTCCATTTTTTTTTAAATTATTGCAGGAGAAAAGTGCAACGTGTAATGGATAGTTAATGCTTTCACGTTTAATTTGCCTCTTTGGAGTTTTTCTAGTATTTCGTATAGTACAATTAATTATGAATTTTTCAATTTTTAACAAATTATTGCGATTTTTGTTCGATCTGCTCAATATCGGAAAATTTTCGTGATAGAAAAAAACGTTTATGCTGCCTGCATCTTTTGTTCCAAATGGCATTCGAAAATTAGTTAAAATCGATAGATTTGGACCTCCTATTTCAAATGCCGTAGTCAATATCAGTCGGCGACTTCAAAGAAAAAAGTTATGATCATTTTGTTGATAAAAATACCGATTTTTTCGATGTTTCTTCGCAAGAATCGCTTTTTTTGGCGTTGAAAGGGCAATGCTGACCATTGCAAAACGTACTAATCGCGCCTTTTTGTTCAGCCCTTCCTTGACCCGTCAGATTTTTTCAAAAAACAAAATGGCCGCTTCAATATGGCATCTGCAAGTTATCATTTTGCATTTTGTGGCACAAATATCGAGTATTTGACCGAGTAACTGTTGAAATCATATATAATTCGGATGGGAACATAATTATTATCATTTGTAAATACCTAATCTCATCATGATTCATTCATAACCTCAAATTAGTTACATACAATGGGTTTTTATCGAGTTTTTGTTTGATTTATGTGTGAAATTGAAAATTACTATATATGATTGTGACCTAGCAGTGATTGGTTTATAACCTAAAAATGGAGTGCAGCAGCTCTTGTGCGCATTGCTATCTGGTACTATGACGTTTGTAGATTTAATAAACGTGAATATCGGAGTAAATACATCGATCCTCTAATGCCTGATTTCAAAGTTGTTTATTCCCGATGATAAATATTATAAATTACCTACACACCACTAACTCACAATGATTTACATCACGTTGTTTAGCCGTCAATACATATTTTGCCATTGTCCAACTCTTACCGCGAGCAGTAAATGCTATTCGGAGGGTCATTTTTTTTTTACTTTTTTTTTAGTGCTTTTAAAATTTTTTTTTCTTTTTTAACTATTTTTTTTAATTCTTTCATTTTGATAACATTTTTTATATTGGATTTTTCCAAGAAATGACGGCGGTGAATCAAGTCAATAGTGATATGATAAATCTATGTAACTTTATGAAAGATTTGAAGCCATGCAAACATTTTTATTACATTCTGAAGAATAAGATGTCCGTCTTTCACACTTGTCACCAGAACAATATCGGTTTGACTCTTCATTTTTGATAATGTGGGTCTCTAAAGGTTTTTTAGACTTTCTTTGTATATAATCTGTGATATCACTTACACCGAAGTTTACTCTGATATTATTAAGCCCACAAAGGTCATAGTACCAGGTCGGAATGCGCACATAATTGTCGTCCTGTGCTCAATTTTTAGGTTATAAACCGATTATTGAGAGGTCACAATCCTATCTGGTCATTTTTAATTTCACACGTAAGTAATATGGAAACATCGAAAATTAAGTGAAAATTAGAAAAAAAAGTAAAAGTCCATTGTATAGAACTAATTTTAGGTTATGAATGAATAATAATGAGATTAGGTATTCACAAATGATAATAATTACTTTTCCATCCCAATTCTCCATGATTTCAACCGTTACGTGGTCAAATAATCGATAATTGTGTGAGAAAATGCAACATTATAAATTGCAGACGTTATCCTGAAGCCGCCATTTTGTTTTTAGAAAAAAATCTTACGGGAGACTAAAGGGCTGAGCAAAAAGACGCGATTAGTATCTTTTGGATTGGTCAGTATTGCCCAATTCAATATCAAAAACACTATTATTGCGAAGAAACGTCGCAAAAATTTGTATTTTTTTTTGCAAAAAAAATATGTTGACTTATTTTAATTTTGTTAGCGTCGTTTGGTACAAAAATTACCTCACGTTAAAATTTGGGACTTTGAGAACGAAAAGGGATAAAATGACATCAAGTGGGTGTGGAGCGTTGCCAGGCCTACTTAATACCGAGTGAATAAAAATAAAATTCTAATAGGTTCTTTCTTTTCATTAGCAGCGTAGGAAGAGAACTTCAGAATTGCGATTGCACGTATAATGTAAAACTTATTCAAATCTTGTATTTTATAAATATAAAAAAAATTTTTCAAGATAATGGATATACATTTATAAAGATATTTTTATTTTTTTTGCAGAAAAATTTTAATTATATTGCAGAGAAAAGACGGATTACATGGTATTTCATAAGCGATTTTTATACGCTTAAAAGGCGTGCCGTTTCATTATGGTTGCTTAAAAAAATTACGAGGTCGCCACACAGAATCGCACAAGCTTTAAAACATTTTTAACACCCGGGAGTAGAACTCGATTTTGCGCCCAGCAATAAAATATTCGAGCCCCACGCCCATCGTATCAATAAATATCGTATGAAACATAGCTGTCCCTCGGTAGAACCATAAAATTTGATATTACATTCGGAAGCAGTAGAGAGTTTGAAGCGAGTTCGTTAAATTTTACTAAAATCATCCGCCATATTGGATTCGCCGTTTTGCATTTTTAAAATCTGATATCAGATTCGTAATCAAAAATCCCCAAAAAATCGCGATTTTGTTTCGAACATTATTTATAACTATTATGACTTCTCTCACTACAAACGAAAGTCATCTTTGAAAATCGGATTCAAGGGGTCAAAATACTTTAATAAAACTTGTGTGGATACGGGGAGCTCGAGATCCTATGGACTTTTCAACGCTTGCTCCGGACTAATATTTGATGTGGAAAAAACATATTTTCGCTTATTTAATAAAAAATTGTTAAAATGCCTATTTTTTAAACAATACAATCGATATTTCTGTTGAAAAATTTATAAAATATGAGATTATATTAATTGTGTATTACAAAAACTGCTCTACTTATGTTTTACAGGGCTATAAAAAAAAAGAAAACGTCAAAAAGTGCTTCTAAGTTAAAAGTATTTGTGCCAATTCTATCTTTATTTTTCGAGTACATGATGTATTTTGATATTTTTTATGCAAACCGTTATTTATAAGTAACAACAAACGATATGAACTTTACATTCGTAAAATTGATAAAATAGTAAGAATTTTTAGGAATTTACCAGAATTTATGATTATTTTCATCTAAAATGTCAGGTACAATAATGCAAAGAAACTTTTACCGTAAAATGTTCTCGTTATTTTAGTATTATCTTGCACAGAGAGAAAAAAATATTTAATGGAACCACGAAGAAAAGGTAGAAATGATTAAAATATGTCATAATAGTACAATTAACATCGTGAAAAGTTGCAGTTGACAATATCTTATTTTTATAATTCATAATATTGTAAAATATAACATACAATAATTACTTTTTATGATGGAAATTAGTTATTTTCATTTATTCCGTTTTAATAAATCATTTTTTCTATTCAAGAATTTTTCGAGTGACTATTTAACAGTAAAGGTACTGTACATTTGAGATTATGTGATACGCTGCATATTTAAGTATCGGGTAGTAAAAAACGGAACAATGTTTTTGTTTTGTTTTACTATGGAAATATAATATTAATATTTTACTTTTTTAAAGTGGTTCCATTAACCTTTATCGTTCTCTCTGTGTGTTCGATTTATTAGAAAAACTGGGTGCACCTCAAAAACCCGACAAATCACAAAACAGACACTTCAAAAACCAGATATTTAAAAAAGCCGACGTTCAAGACTATAGACATTTCAAAAAAGAGACATTCAAATACCACACATTTAAAGTAAACAGACATTAAATACCAGACATTTAAAAACAGAGACATTCCAATATCACACATTTTAAAAAAACAGACATTTAAAAATACTGGGTGCACCTCAGAAACTGGACAAATCACAAAACAGACACTTCAAAAACCAGGCATTTAAAAAAAAACAGTTTAAATTAGTATAAAAGCATTAATAAGAATTTCAAACCGTAAAATGTGAGGGCCTATATAATAGTATTTTTTTAGTATGAAATATTCATATAACTGACATTAACGATTTTTGGACAATTTTGCATTATTTCCAACATCGCGAATGTCAAGAGAGTAGGACAAACGTGTCGTGAGTTGCACGGACGAATTGAGAGCCATTACAGCGAACGTCTTGCAACGTGACGCTCGTTGCAATGACTATCGTTTCGTCCTTGATACACAATATACAGTTTTTTGTTTATTTTTGGGCCACTCTAACGTACAAACGTATATGATTAACATTTAATAAACGTGTTAACATTAAAGGTTTATATCATACACCTGCGCTATTTTTAGACCAAGCTTATGTACATACTAGACGTAAATAGTGCTGATATTAGGCGAATAACACAACTTATAATAATAGCTATCATGAGGATCAATACATACACATTGGCCAAAATAACATAAATCTAGTATCTATATCTACAAGTATATTACAAAATAATATAACGATCTGACATGATTTGGAATTAATCGTCACGTGCTTCTCGTAACATTTTTTCTGCAGGGTCTTTTGTTAAATTGAATTGTATTATATTTATTCATCGCGAAATAAATGCACTTATCAATTATTGTTGACACATTTCGAAATAAATGAGATCAACTTTCAAATTTGCTTTCGCAATATGATGTACGCCTGCCGCGATTTTGTATGATACAAGTCAGTAACCTAATAAGTAATAAATATGCAAATATATTGAAAGATGTGTGAGCTTGCGCGCATGTGTTGGAAATGCATACTTTGTTCATTAAACGTACGTATATTTTGTATTATGCAACAGACAAGGTCGTGGCCGCAGGAGACGCGTGCACTCCCGAAACACAAGGAAGTGCCGATTACGAAGAGCACCATCGTGGCGCTGGATGCGTCTGCGGGGATAAAGAGAACGGGCGGCCAGTTGCCCATGCGATGTCCACTGGTGAGGACAGTTCTGATAGCGAATGCGAGCTGGTCGCAAGTAACGCGGAAGACCGGTCTTTTTTGTCCGAATCTTCAAATCTCGACGCCCAAGTCGACTCCTCCTCTTTGGATACTGGAAGGACAACCGATGACAATTGGGGACAGCGAAGGACAGACATCGATGACAAAGTTGATGTAAGCACCAAATATTTTCCTTTTTCGGTTCCAGAAATATCTTTTTTATAATTCTCCAACAAAATGTATCAGAATTTTCCAAATAAGACTATGCTAATCATTCCTGATGTGCTTGGGACGATAAATTTTATGCGAACATTTCTCATTCGAGTATCAATTCAATCAATTTTTGCTTTAATCGTTATTTTGCTTTTGAAATAATATTTCCCTTCCACGAGTCTGTACGCGTGCGAGTATTTTACGATGCAAATGTTGCGATTCAAGTTTCCGATTCAAATACTCCTTCATTTAATTCATTACCTTTACAATCGATAAAAATGCTTCGTGCAAAGGAGGAACTAGTGTCTTGGTGTAGTCGCTGTAGTCGGAAAGATTTAATTTTACACTTTTGAGAAGTGCGTAATAGATAGCACGATCAGTATAATGGTAATTATTCTATTCAGCATCATACCGGCAGATACGTTAATTTGAAATACCAGAATAGCCATAATGCATTCAGAAATACATAGCTTAAGTAGTAACTGGCTAAGCTGCATTTTACTACGAATTTAATTCAAAAATACGTGAAGTAATAGTTCACTACTCTAATTGATCAAATATTTTCATATTTATAATTATAAAATAACCCATTAACGCCCAAGAGGACACAAATTTCACCAAGATTTTCGGAATATTTATTGACATTAAAAACCAATTCAAACAATTTTAGACAAAACATTTTCGACGTAAAATAGATCGATCTTTCCGAATCTGCTGTTAATAAATCAATTGAGCCCATTCCAAAAAAGTTTTTCACAAAAAAATCCGATTTTTTCACTGACAAATATTTTTTAATCGGCATTTTCATGCTGAAAACGGTTAGGAATCCCTTTCAATATCGCGCTCTGATTGATTGAAAAATAATCGGAAAAATTCTCGCTGAGCAAAAAGAATTGATCAAAGAATACTCTCAACTTTTTTCAGAATGTTTAAAACACTTTTCTTCAGTTTCAAAATCGCAAAATTTTTAAAAAATATGATAAGTCATAGAAAAATTGTGAAAAAATTCCGAGGTTTTCTTTGATCGATTCTAAGAACTTTTTGTTCCGCCACATTTTTTGCGAAAGTCTATCGTTTCCAAATAAAAAAATTCCTGTATCTCTATATTTTGAAAATTTCAGAAAGCCTATCATTTTCGAATAAAAAAGTCAGGGGCTTTTCGCAGTTCTTTTCGTGTTTGAGCCGCCATTTTGACAGTTTCCAACTTTATTTTCAAAATTCTATCATGCACATTTTAAAGCTAAAGGATTGAGGACACAATATTTTCACCGATCAGTGATCTCCCTAACCGTTTCCAATGTGAAAATACCGAATAAAAAATATTTGTCAGTAAAAAAATCTGATTTTTTTCTAAAAAACCAAGCATAACTTTTTGGAATAGGTTCGATTGATTTTTTAACTGCAGATTCGGAAAGATCGATAAAATTTACGTCGAAAATGTTTTATCTAAAATTTTTTGAATTGGTTTTTAATATCAAGAAATATTCCGAAAATCTTTATGAACTTTTGTGTCCTCTTGGGCGTTAATGGGTTAAAACTGTAATACAAAGAAACAAATTTAGTAATATTGACTATGTGGCTGGCAACCAAATATTGAGTAATTTTAACTATATTTAAGTTAAATTGGCTAAATGTTGTACTATCGGTATTATGATTTAGTTGGACGGAGTAATACTTTGTTGAACTGAATAAATGTTTAGTTGCTAACAGGCAATCATATTTAGTTAATACTACTAAATTAATTTGTTTTCAGTGTATAATTAATATGCGTAAATAATTAATTACGCGCTATTATTTAGAATTATGTATTTACGGTCTATATATTTACTCATTATTTAAATACATTAAAATTTCATGCGTAAAATTTTCCAAATTTTAAATGTAAACAATAAAGGGTTGTACATTATTTACCATATAAGTCACAAAGGTTTTTTTGAACTGTCAGTTGCTGTGTTTGGTATTGGGTTTTGACATAACCTAAATTTATTTAAAAGTGATTAATACGTGAAACGCTGTCCATTTCTGCATTTTCATGCTTTTTAAATATACTATACTGAGAGACTGTACAGAACAAAAATTGTAAAACTGTTTACGAATTTAGAGAACATCGATGCATGGCCATAATAATTCTAAAATGTTATACTAATTTTTCATATAATACTAAGAAAAGACGTAAGTAATTAACATGTAATATATGAAAAATTAGCATAAAATTTTAGAATTATTATGGCTGTTAAAATCGTACACTGTTTTACAATTTTTATTATTTACAGTCTCTCAGTGTAATCTATCGAACTTTTAGGTTTAAAAAAAGTAGTTTTATTCAAGCTGTACGCATTTGTACGAATGTTCGATAATTGCCTGGAGTGTAATTGGTTTTCGAGTATTGGTGAATTGGATCAAAGATTTTTTTTCAATCAGAAATCTCAAATGTGATTGAAAAAAGTTATGCGTTATATTTGGTAATTAAAAGTTTGATAAGTGTACAAATAGGTTTTAGGATCTATAAAAGCAGTTATTAGTCTAATTATAAAATAATTAATTTATTTATTGGACTGGCGTGTTGATAAAATAGCTTTAAGTATATTTTATCTAGAAATCTTATGTAAAAATATTCAAAATGGCGTCAGTGACAGCTGGTTCAAGTAAGCGTTTCCAAAAATGGTGCACTACGATGGATATCGGAACTCCAACAAATCTTGCCTAAAATAAAAACAAAGATCTTTAAGGTTTTTTTAGTGGTACCAAGAGTTAACTGCAGAACCAAAAAAGAACATGCTGAATTTTTAATAAGAATTGTTGTAGAGGGAAAGATAACATAACTAGATCTGATATTTTAGAACAGAAAAATACTCAATTCTCTTGCGAATTTCATTAAAATCACTTTATTTTAAGTAATTGATAAGTGCAAGTGTATATTTATACATTGTCAACATCGATCGTATAATAATTTACTTAATTTTTTTCATGATTTTGTTGTAAATAAATGAAAAAAGAATTCGCATATTTCACGGGTATAATGATCAGGTTATGATGTAGTTGAAATGTTTTTTTTCCACTGGTATGAGATGCCATCAAATTTTATTGACTTTTTTAATTAAATCTGTAGTAGTATGCGGTTAGGTGTAAATAATACTAAAGTCGAAATTGGATAATTAAAACTAAAGTGTTTATACCGACAACAACCATGTTCGCATGCAACACAGTTTTTGTTTTATATAAAAATTTTGAATATATTCAATATTTTTTTTAACCCTTATTACCAACTAAAGTTCTGAAATGTTTAAAACAATGTACACATGAATAGTGATTTATTGAAATGTAGGTAAGCTGTAAAATAATCTTCAGAGTTTCTACCTTATTTTGAATGGTTTAAAACGTCGAAAATCTATGACAAACAATTAAACAATTCAGATTAATTGAAATTATATAAAGTGATTTCTTACAAGTAACCCTACCCAAGTGTGTCTCACCGATTGGAATGAAACTTTGCATACGTGTAGAGTATCGAAAAATATTGGACACGTAATTTTCTTTTTGGGCCCTTAAATCGTTTTAGGGGTTAAAAACTACTCCCTGTATGATACGATACGACAAGTATTGACAAATGAATATCGTTTGATAAAGTATAAATTTTCAGTTGTTCGGCTTAAGAGGTTGGTTAAATATTTAGAATTTGAATAAGACGCTTATATAATATTCACATAGTTATTAAGTGTTGCATAAATATTAAATGGTCGTTACAAAGATGTTACTTTCGTTTTCTGTTTATGTGAAAACATTGAAATTGGTAATTTTCATCTAAAATTTAATACTTCAAAAGTAAGTACTTCAAAATTCTCAAAATATGAGTTCAATTACAATTAGCCGAATCAAGTGAGCCTAAAAATCGAAAGTTTTGTAACAGTGGGGATTTCTCAGGGAAGGTGTTTTGAAAAAGTTGTAGCTGATAAAATTCTGAACAATTTCCCCTTTTTAAATGATTTTAGGTGTTAAATTGAAGGGGATTAATCATTTATTAAGGAATGTAATTTTTTTCAATGTTTGGAGAACTGTCTATTTTCCGCGCGATTTTTTATCTTGTAACCAAAAACTTAACGTATCTTGTCTCTTTTGGGCCATGGAATACAGGGAAACATGGTAAAGTAGTACTAAATTTTGAACAATTTATATTTTTTAAAAATTTTCGTAAAATTGACCAAAATATGACGCGTTAATATGGATTTTAGTCATCAGCTTTAAGAGAAATGTATTTGTATGTTCGTAAATATCAAACAGATAGGTAATACAATTTCTATTCATTTGGTACATTGCAAATTCAGAAAATTGATACTGAGTTTCTCAGAAAACTACCAAAAATACAATTTTTTGTCATGTTTCCATCTATTTGTGCATGCTTCCTCTTAAAATGTTCATAAAATGGAAATGTAAGCATGGTTTTTGAAGTTAATGACACAACTAAATATAATGATGTAAGAACAATTGGAATCGACGTATTTTTTTCAGTTTTTTATATGTATATTACAAACCCTCCGCAAGGAAATCTTCAAAAAATGTCTGTTATGAAATATTCACGTTTAAGATATACCGTTTTTTCATTATTTCTTCACAAATGCAGGAATTAGCTATACGATTCTCGCATTTTTCTCGATTTCTATCGATTATACGTACTAATATATGTATGATCAGTAGTGGCTCAGAAGGAGCGCTCAAAGAAGTAAATAATGAAATTTGTATCTCGTATTGTACGCGAAAATTATTTTTAGATAATGTGCATTTAGGAGGTCTTTGTTCAGTCTTTAAGGTTTCGTTTGCCGCTTCGATTATATTTTTAAGATGAGTAGTATACGTACAATACAATCTCCAACATGAATGGGTTCGTGCTGACCTACTGTCGTAGGTAACAATTCATTTCGCACATTGCACTGGAAATGATTATTTTGGTTCAAGGAGTTTCACAGGAATCATTTTAATACCGATTTTAATCATTTTTTCCAGATGTAAAGTTTATTGAATTTCAAGCAAGTTGGTCTTTGTGGACTACAAAAATATTTGATTGGAACTGTTGTGTTGGTCGAAAAAGTTCAGACACAAGTTTAGACATGTAAGCTTTGTTTCAGTTTAGAAATATTTTTACAGAAATGCGTTTATGTATTATAAATTTACTATAAACAAGCTCAGTAAAATTTTTAGAATATTTTGATTTAATATGTATATAACAACAGACATAACAAGAAAAGTCCCGACGAAATAGATTGTATATAATTATATATAATTGTTTAGAATAAAAAAGTTTAACTTTAAGGGTTTCGTATCACATGAAACACATGGTAACAAATAGTGACCCGTCGGCAATAGGTCAGCTTGGACCCACTACTAACTACTATACACGGAGAGAAAAAATAGCCTTCATTGTTTAATAGCAGTAAATCGTGTGATTATAACAAGTAATTACATTAACGACACTGAACACAAAATTTGGGGCGTACGGGAAACTGTTTTATATCAGAGCAATATTGCAAATGAAATTTATTTGATCTACGTGAATTTTTATCATAGGACCTAATTTATCACTGTAATTGCTTGCTTGAATGGCATAAAAATAAGATATTTCAACTTAGTACGAATAGTTCTCAAGCAGTTGTAAAATGTTCACAACCCAACGGGCACGAAGAACCCAAATGTTTCTAAAACGTTTTTAGAATGTTCCAGAAACGTTCCTAAAAAGTTTTATGTCTGCAACTTTTACGGAACGTTTTATAAACGTTTCATCCATGTTGCAGACATCAAACGTTTTAGGAACGTTTCTGGAACATTCTAAAAACGTTTTAGAAACATTTGGGTTCTTCGTGCCCGTTGGGAATAGGTTATATTTCTGTACAACCCAAACCGTTTTTCAGTGTATTTAGATGCTAAACAAGACAACACCGAATTTATTTTTAAACTGCATGGTTATTCGATTAAAGTAACATGAATTATTTTTTGCTGAAATTATGTAAATTGAATATACATATAATTATTATAAATACCGTTTTCCTTTACTTGCCCGATGGATTTTAATAGACGCAATGAAATGTTTTTAAAAGTTTCAGATTTGATACAAAATGTTGTTAGTTCTTATGCTCTTGAAACGAAAGTCACGAGTTAGAATGCGTCCACAATCTTGCAAACAATTGACACTGATTAGCGATAATTAATGGACTGCACGATTAAACGTTTATGATCTATTGCTTTGTACTTGAGATTAATACACACTTTCATAGTTTCGCGACGAAAACCTCAAAAGTAACTCGTCATGGTAAAATGGTCCAATAAAATGACATGGATGTTTTGGATTCATCTGGTGTGTTCTGAGCTTTGTTATGATGTGAGAAATTTTATTCAGCTCCCAAATAAATTAGTGCATTATAATGAAAAAAAAGTTAAGTGTTTATCAATATCGATAAACGTTTTAACTTTATTTTGGTTCGTTATTAATTCACTGAAAAAACGAAATTCTCAGAATGTTTCACTTGAAGAGAAAATGTTTTATGTCAAGACAGTTTTGATCTCTCACTCCCTTAAAATGAGACACTTTGACAGTGATCATTTTTAAATTCCTCACTATTAAACTTATTTCATTAAATTTGTAGTAGGAACATAGCCAAAGTTTGTCAAAATGAAGACATAATTTTTAGTTGTAAAATTTCGTTGTAGTTAATATTCCAGCTGAACAGAATGCAACGTGCGTTTCGAAAACACTAAGAATACAACAAAAAGTGGTTAATTATTATTCTAAAGATGTTTTTCTGGTTTGTGGATAACAATTTATTAGTTGCTGCGTAACCTTTCGGCAAATATTATTAGTCTATTATGCCGAGCATAATCGAGCGGATGTAGCATGGCACGCGCAAAGGCGACTTTTATAAATCTCGGATGTCATTATAATCATTATTTTCGCTGAATGAAATCTAACGATAGAAACTGTACTGTGAGTAATCGATACTTTACAAAAGCTGACAAAACAGGTAAATTTATTACTATTTCCAAAACAATTGTAAAACAATAGAGTTTATGATTTTGAATGATGAACTCCTTAACAAAATTATTACAAATCACTAAACAAACATGTCGTTTTCAGAATAATTTAAAATTATGATTCATTTATGAATGTTTTAAAGTTTAATCATGAATATGAACAAAAACAAAGAAGAACGTTATTTGAAGACATGTTTGAAATTATATAAACAAAATGAAAGGAAAAGTAATCGAATGATTAAAAATTACTTACAAGTATCAAATAAATTAAATTGAAATATAATCAGAAATACATTTGAAGAGATGCCATTAATTGCAATTATGGCCATATTTTCGCTTTAGAATAAATCTGCTTTTCCTTAATGAAAATAGGACCTAACTATTCTACACCCACATGTATACAAACTTAGTGGAAGTAAAAATAAAAAATAATCAGTAAAACTTGTAAATTATTAGATACCGGTAGTCTTATTTGGCACGTGTACACTTTTGCTTATGAAGCAGTGAATATATTGTCATTTATATCCTGGGAAACTACTTTCCTTATAGGGAAGCAGTTTATAATTCTTAAATAATACTACATTTAACATTTACTAAATTAAATGACGAACAGACTCGTTTTTTTAGTTCGTGAACACCACACTTTAATAAAATATCTGCTTTGAACTTCCAATGAATGTTTTCCTGTCATTTTTACAATATTTTTCGAAATTTGCAGTACTTGTTGAAAGTTGTGAGTACGTAGTTGAAAGATTAATTAATGCTGCTTAAATAATTTAAATATTTTATTTTTTTGCTTCAAAATTGAAAACAGTTTTGTAAACTAATTTTTACCAATTTATGTTTAGAATTAAAGCTTAAGGAGAAAAGTAGTGTCTGTAATTAAACATAAGTTGTATTTTACCCGTTAATTGATGAAATAAAACATATTCTGATAAAATATGCCGATGATATAATCTATTAATTACGACAATGAAATTTGATGACAATGATTATAATAATTTGTCTGTAACTTGGTGGATCAGGCATGCTAATTTTTCACTACTTTTGTGTCACGGACATTCAACAATTTCAGAGACTAATTTTGGAACTAAAATTTCAGCAATTCCGTACGAAAATGATGTATGGTTTGTATAATTTAGCAGCTATAATATGCCGAAAATATCGGAGCTTAATAAATATACAAATATTTTCTCTAAGCAGTGATGGTCTCTTTTTTATGTTGTTAAATAATACAAGAACTGTCAGAATGGTTTCTTTAAATACTTATCTTTCATGGTTTGAAGGAAAACAATGGAAACTTGTCTAGAATTATTTGTTCTGCAAGATACGAAATAGTTCGGTTAGTGTCTAAAGTAAATTTATGTTAATATACGTATACGATAAGGAGTAAACGGATGTATTCATGCAATTTACGTTCAGAATTTCAAATTTGTGCAACGTTGTTGCAACGTGTAAGTGTTTCACAACATACGAAAAAATTACCAGCCAGTGTTTGAAGTTATTCGCTTTGAATATATTCTGTAGTCCTGTATATTGGTTATATAGAACTTTTCAAAGTAATAATAAACTGTAATATTCTATACTCGGTTTCAATGCAAGAAGAAGTGAATATGTTTAATTCATCATTTTTTCTTGAATTAGTTTAGAACGCGAATTTATTTATTATGGAAAAAACAATATTTAATCTACCTATGCCAATATACTGACTAAAGCCTAACGTGTCGTGTCTCGACCCAAATGAAGAAAAATAAAAATGCTTCGTGAACGCTTAGAAAGGATCGGTCCGAGCCGCAGTTTCACACGAACGATCGACGCATGATCGATTTTGCAGGTGTGCCTTATTGTACCATTTTTGTCCAATTAAACATATTATTAACCATATACATCAAGTGAGCACGAACAATGTATTGGTAAGACTCTTCTTCATCTCCAGATGACTTGACAAAGGAAGTGTATGCATTTCACGGGTTGTTGTAATTAATTTAATTTTTAGACACTGATCTGCTGGATTTGGAGAAATCGAGAAATTTCCACTAGCAAGTGAACCGTAACGCTAGCTGTTTGATATATGCTTAGCGTTAGACGGTACTAGCGAGCTAGTCTGCTCTGCAAACTGATAAGGATATACACTCTTTTTAATCTTGATCTTTTTCTTTCTCTTTTCCTTTCATCCGACGATCTAGCAGACGTTATGTCATAAACGATAATTTCAGTCAAATGTGCGGAACTTGATATTATAAGCGTTTTCCGGTATTTTCGTATCTCATATTTATGATTTGCTTGTGTTTATGATGTCTGTTGTACATTTATTTGGTTAGTATACAAAACTCTTTTATACTGATTTCGAAGAAATTTTGGCTGGTAAATACGATGGTAATTGTAAAATACCATGTTTACTTCGAATTTAAAATTTTTTAGTCAAGGCTTCACTTTGGAAATACCTTTAAACCTAAAAACCTCTCACTTAGTTTCCTCACCCTATTTGTTTATATTTTAACCTAATCCGTTTCTATTCATAATTAAAATTTTAAAAGAAATATAATTTTTGTACTCTCGTTTCATGTATGTACATTTTTATTCAACGTTATTGTACCGCATATATTCTTGCGTCCTGCTGGAACAGATTTTTTATCATTATTTTTCACTTGTTTTGAGGTGCTTTCTATAAAACTAAAATATCTTGCCAAATTTGACCTTTTTTGATTGAACACGTGTTGTCTAATATATGGAATTCAAAATAATCAGATATGGCGAATAAATTGTTTGTAAAATAAATTTTAAATGTAATAAAGGTCATTTATTGTTAGTGTCTAAGTAATTTTTTATATATTCCTCCTTCTTGATTATTTATGTTGCAAGGAGAAAAATTGTCTTTAATATTTTTAGAATTTCAGGTGGTAGTTTAGGGGCAGATTTTGGTTATGCGAAATAAAAGCTGTTAGATCTAATAAAGTGTACGATCTACTTTTAGAATTACAAAACTAATACTAACGTTTTCAAAAACTGCTAGTACTTTTTCGGAAAAATGATAATAATTTTTTTTAATCGACAGTTAAAAATTTAACAATGGTAATTACTATCGTAACTGGTAAAATTGCTATGAAAATTTAAAAATACTTTTCGAATAATTGTTCTTTCGATTCAAAAGTCATATAATTATTGTTAAAACTATTAAACATTATCTATATAAAAAAAATCATATGTACAATCTATTTTTAAAGCTATTTTGATCATATTGTTAGATCAGCCAATAAAGATTTGATCGAGATATCTATTTCGCTCATCTAAATAATTTTTTTAAATCTCAGGATGTACCTAAATCATCGCAGAATGGAAAATGTTGGCATTAAGGAATTTTTGTCGGTTTCTATGTTTGGGTATATGATACACAATAATATAAATTTTCAAATGAAAATTGTTGCTACTTTAATATTAGTTCATAACACAGAATTAGTTTCAAAGCAAATGAAAGTAGTTTTCTCCCTTAATGATGTATGTTTGCATATTATCAAATTAATAACACATTCTTGTTTTCTTTTTTTTTTACGAATATCCATCTCGTGCCCTTGAAAATCCAGATGTTGGATTGTTTTGAAACTTGTTATTGGGGGTTTTAAGATCACTGGTTACGATTCTGGAATCAGATTTCACAAATTCAAAATGACGGATAAGTTTGCCTGTTATAAGACAGCTAAGACGTTATACAACTTTTTTTGCACGAAATATCAATATTGTACACATTTTTTAAAAAAATTATAATTTAGTTGTGCAATTTATTATTTTTGTATACATGGTATTGACCATTTATTAAAGAACGAAACATGTATCGTAATGATTTCTTTAAATTTGCAAGAACAAAATTTGTAAGTGGGACATGTATGTCCTGGAGTAGATAAGTAAAAGGGTTAAGTGTAGGGTACATGAACTTCACATCCATTGCAACTATGCACCCAATATAGATTATAGAATTGTTTTGTTTGAGGTTTCAACAAAATATATTTTTACTTCGAATTTCAATTTTAATCCGTTCTTTTTTACCTTAATGATAAAAGAAAATTTATAATAACTATAAGTATATGTTTGATCAAAATTGTTTCGAAAAGTTTTAATTTTACATAATGTCATAAAATCCACAGCAGCAACTTTCAATTGTCAACGGTCGTGACGAATCTCCTGACAGCCAAAAAACTACACCGAATTCTATTCATCAGGAGTCCGCGAACGAGGATGAAAGCCCTAGAGCTTTTCCGAGTTTCTCAGATGAATGTCTACGGGAATCTGGGCTTGAGAATCTTTCAGATATCGAAGCTGAAATCAGGTACGTTACTTGTATATTTTGATATAGTAGCTAATTGGCTAAGCAATAAGAATTTCATACATCTTGCAAGGCACGCTATTGTTCAAATTTGATTAGGATAATTTTCTTATATCAAATTTTCTGCAGAAGTGACGTATGTAAAAGAATAGTGAGGAGCACCGAAATCAGATATATTATAATTTATATATCTTTTTAGTTGGTTGTAAGATTAATGGGTAAAATCACCATACACGTAGAATGGGCTAATTTTCAGAATTTTTTGAAACCTTTGCAGATTTTATTTTATATTATTTTATTTCATCCGAGCTCACTGGTCAAAGACCATTACATAAATCGTAAATAAATGAGATACCGTAAATTATTAAACCTAGGAATATTGGACTAAGGTCACGAAAATTTTAATAGAATATTTTGATATAATGGATGAAAGTTTGCAGTATGGTGCGGTTCTGATTTCCACATCAACAAAAGCTTTTTGCAAATTCTACTGAAGAGATCGAACGTCACACGAATTTGAGAATGTTTGATAACATTGGTTCTACATCTAGGAAGAAGGGGCATTGGTGATCGAAAGTTATAAAAGGGATAATTAAAAACTAACTCTTCTTTAGTTGGCTCTTATTTAGTTTTGACAGATTTTGTTTTTTTATTATTTTTTAACTTCATTGTGGCATTAATAATATGCTCGCGTCACAGAATATGCAAGAAATTAGAGAGTTCCTCCATTGTAATTATTTTAAAAATAATTCTATTATAAGAGCAGATGACCGTAATGCAATGGAAATTCTGAACGGTTGCCAACATTCTTTACTTTTAGTATACAATGAAGCACATATTTTTTCAAATTAAGCTTTTCATTGATCAAACTTTTTTAATTTTAGTTTTTTACATTTTGTTATATTAAATTTAAATGTTCTACATTCATTATTATTATGGTTGGATCTAACTAACGAAACCGGCGTATATACTTAGAACACAAGTAATTGCAAATATGTTTCATATTTCTTTATTTCGATATATACTGTTGATCAAAACGTTCACACTACTTTCCAACTACAAAGTAATCCTTAAAATTATCGATGTGGTGGAAGAGCATTCAAAACCAATCTGGATTTTCTTCATCAATGTTATATTACATCTTCATTTTATATATTATTCTGTACTTTCTGTAATGATGGTTTTTTACTTAAGCATTCTATATGGAACGCTTCCGAGAGCTAAGTCACGTCGGAAACGGCGCAGGTAAACAATTTCAATTTTTTAGTATTGAATTTTGTAAAAGTAAAAGTTGCACCTTAACAGTAGTACTGTATAGAACACGTGTAAGACAATATTTTATAAGATAATTGGAAGATGTAAATTTGTACATTGATTAGCTTAGGTTTATTCTTTGAGGTATTCCAATCGCAGTATAAATATTAGCCAAAAGTATGTAACTCTAGCGATAGTATAGGACAAAAATTTACTCCGACGTAATCCGGAATTTGTCGTCGATCTAATTTGACACATTCCGCCTCTAATTTTCAATTAGTTCCAATCCATTTCATGCCGCGATTTCAATCCGAATGAATTCTACATAATTCCTAACATGCTTTCAATCCATTTCATTCCGGGATTTCAATCCGAATGAATCAGGTGTCATTCTGACGAATATTTCAACTATTAATTCATTTTTTATCATTATAATAAATAATAATAAGCATGGTCAAATGCCTACTGGTCGGAACAATTTTCAGTTTGGTCGTTTTTTTTTTCTTAACGAATAAGATTTTTCCAAAATGCATACTTTTCTCATCACTGAATGGATTAGCAACATATTCAGGATTAAGACGTAAAGAACCTTGTCTTTCCGTTTCAATCTAAGTTGACCAAGGAAATGCTTGATACCTGGTAGAGATCTGTCCAGTTTTTTGTTATATTACACAGTTTTCCTATACCTTTAACATGGAAAATTACGAAACTGGTCAGAAACTGGCCAAAAACTGTTCTAATTTTCTACTAGATAGTCAATCAAAATCATAGTTAGATTGAACATTAAGAAGTTAGAGGTTCAAAAAAAGGTATGTAATTGAAGTAGTACTGCATCGAAATGTGAAGTAAAAAGATTTCACACACACCTAGCCATGTTTCAAATAAATTTACGAATGCAATCGTGCGAATAAAGACAGTACTCACTGTAAATGAAGACAACAATAGTTGAACATATTACACTGTAACTCATATTTTACGAAATTCATTATGGTGCTATTTCTAATTTAATTATCTAATTTATTAATTGCTAGGTTCTAAATGACTGAAATACACATTCTTTTTATTTCCAACAATTTAAATTAAATTATATTGTTTAGGCGAGAGAATTCGAAATTTTCAATTATAAATAATAGAAACAGAACTGATTTCATTTATATTGAATAGAATTTGTAAACTTTCTATTGGGAACTCGGCGCGCCCGTATTTCCCATAAGAGTCAGTATCAAAAATTGTGTTTGATTAGTGTAACATGAACTGTTCCAATACAAAAGTTTAACATTATTCTGGTGGAAAAACTATGTGAGTGCAACTTCCTGAGGCAAGAACTCATAATAACTTGGAATTGGAAAATCTGAATTGGGAATTGTCAATACGAGGAATATCAAAATAGAGCAAATAATCATTTTGATGTACATGAAAAAATTAAAAAATTGGGCAAAATATAAAGCAGTAATGAATGAAAAGGGGTTTCAATATTTTTAATGTACGTACTTGCTATACGAGTAAAGAAATATATGTAATTTGCATTTTTAGTTTATAGTTAGTAGTTAACTTAAAATATTATTTTTGTTTAATTGAATCGATCATCTCATTTATGTAAACAAACTAAACTCAAATAAGTTTATCGGATGGAAGTATATTAAATCAATGCGTATAAAATTTATTCGATATTCGTCATATATAACCTAAAATATTAGATACCGTATATTTACAATTAAATGTCATTTGAATATTTGTGATTAGTAAAATAGACATTGATAAACCACTTTTCATAGTAAAAATAATTACTGTATACATATTTACAATACAATAATTTACAATCTTAAATTGTAAAACTAACATACTGTCAACTACAAATTTATAAAAATTGTTATTCTACTATTATTAAATGTTGATATGGCAATCGTTTCTACCATTTTGTCATGATTCCATTAGTAGCTTTTTTCCTCCATGGTGTTGATGGAAGTTTAGTTTTTTGACCAATTATAAGACCATTTTTTTACCATTTGAATTAGTGTACTTTTCAGAGATCTCCTATATTCTTCTAGAAATATTCTAGTTTATTGCATAATAACTCATAGAAACATACAGTGTCCATGTTTATTTAAAAAACAAGTGAATCAAATCTGTATAGTTATATTATAATCAATAAATTAGGGTAACTTGCTAAAAGGTCAACATAGATGTAGTGTTATGAAAGATGAGTGTGTACGTTTAGCTTCTATAGGAACCAACATGCATTAAATTGAAATGATATAGAATCAAATCTTACAATTAAATTGAGGATAGACGTGAAATAATCGAAATAAATATTATTAGTCAAATATATTTTGATATTGTTCAGTAATAGAATTTTCCAAATCAGAATAGTAAAATATGTAAGCTTTTGAAATTTACATTACTTTTGTAGAAACTGTTACTAGTGAGAATAGTGAAAGCGTTCGTGACCAATGAAAAGGTAATCACATGATAAACATATGTGTGGTCATCACGAACATGTTTACTATTCTGACTAGTAAAGATTTCTACAAGAGCATTTTAAATTTCATAAACGTTTACGCGACTGCACCAAAAGATTCTTACAATCTAGTTGCGTTTTGTCGCCGTCAGGTACGAACGCGATGCTCGTAGGTTTTGTTGAGTTCCATTGTGGCTCCCGTTATAAATGCGTTTTCATTCACAGATCAAATGACAAGCTTAAAGAATGCACATAGAATGGCATACGCGCATAACCGACGGTATAATATATATTGATGGCACTTTTTCGTCTAATAATGTTGTAGCATAATATTTTGTTAGAGAATGCAAACAATCCAATACTGAATCGAACTTCTAAACGACGTAGATGAAGAACAAAATATAACCAACATAGAGAAAATGCTATAAGCTATAAAACAAATATAAAAAATTAACATAAATAAATAAAAATTAAAATTAAAACAATACCATTTTATTATGAGAAAAACATTATATTTATTATTCTATATATATCGATATTTTCCAACATTTGAAAGTCTGTCTATTTTTTAAAGATATTTTCCTATAAAATTTCTCTCAATGTATGAGAATTCTCATACATGCCTGGAATTACCGTACTATTATTGTATAATTTATATATATATATATCTTGTAATATAGTTTGTAATATCTGTTTTCTTTTAATTTTAGCGAACATTTACCAGAGGATGAACTTAAGGTGAGGCCATAATTTTTTAACAAATAACGAGTTTTTAAGCATAATAAAAAATACGATTTATTATTAATTTATCGGTTTTTAAATGCATCGTGGCCTTTTAAAAGGTACGGTAAAACCAGTCACTTAGATCACAATGAATCTTTGAGCTTATGCAATAACCTTTAATAATGTATCAAATTGAAAAATAACGTTTCGATTTCTGTCGTTTGTTATTGAACGATATCTTACGTATGCAGAAGAAGTACACCGCATTTTCCATTGGCCTCAGTACGGACAGGATGACGCTCACCAAGCGGATGACTCTTTCCCGCCGACAACGAGACCAAGCCGAGAAAAATCTAAACAATGAAGTAGAAAAGATGACTCATGACATACAGGTAAGTACATAACCCGACAAGGCGTTATTTTGTTTATCATTTTAGCGAAATTCTCCAAAATCTCTATTAGTTTATTTCTGATATGGGCAGAATTCAGTTTTAATCAAAAAGGTTGTTATCTTAGCGTCACTTGTGCAGCTTCATGGAAGAAGCGCCAATGCACCGAAGAGAACATTTCCTAAAAAGATATTTAATAATTTATAAGATGGCGATATCATCTAGAATTATATTATAAGAAACTTGCAGGGAATTTTCTGTTCGTTATTGTTTACTAAGTAGTACATAGTTTCGTTTTAAGTATGCCATTGCAAATTATTCCAAAATTTAGCAGTTAAAAAATTGCAGTATCTGTCCACTGCCGGTCTGAGATTCTTTTCGAAATAGAATATTTTCAGTAAGCCTTCCATTAAATGGTGTACTAAAAAAGTAAGTTAGACAAAACTGAAAAAGAATGGTTAAATTCGAAAACTCGCGAATTTAGCGCGAGGAATTTGTCGCGGATAGCGAGAAAATTCGGTAGGCTGTGGTGAGTTGAAGAGATCGAATTTTGAAAACCGTGTCAGGAACTAGCACCGCTCTGCGTTGACAGCGACTCCATCGAGTTGGTTGAGAGGGCCAAACACCAGCTGGAGATGATCGCACAGTGTGCACACAAAGTCTCCTGCACGGCTGAAACCCTTGGTGCAGTGCACCAGGAACGGCGCGTTTCCCGGGCGGTGCTGCTCGCCGATAGGTACTTGCAGACGCTGAGAACCAAATGCGAGAAACTCATGTCAGAGGTCGCCGAAACAAAGTAGGATGATTCTTTTATATTGCTATATTTTTGTACTTCATTAGCTCTCACTAAAGATCACATTAAAATTCAATTGCGAGTGAGCCACAACTACCAATATATTTTTTAAAATAAATAAAATATTGCATTAAAGCAACAAAAATTCTTCTTTAACCGTTTGTAATTATCAATTAACTTAAAATGTAGTTCTTGGGTATTCGGTCTCGTGTACATAAATAAGAAGTAAATATAAATATAAATATGGGTTATTATGTCAACCACGAATTATGAAAATGAAGGGTTTAAAAAATTCAGTTTTTGGCGATAATATCACAACTAAATTTTGATTTTCTGCCGGATATATATAAGAAATAATTTTCAACTTAGTTCATAGATATAGTGTCCCTCTAGTGATATGACTTTTTAAAAAGTGCCTACTTAACAAAAATACTACGTTTCCAATATGTTTCCTAATACTAACTATATCGACTGATTATCATATGTTATTTATTTATTTACTTATTTATTCATGCTTGAATTCGCTCTCGATGTAATATATTATTTTTTAATAAAAATTGTAGAAAATGACATACAAACTAATACAAGTAATTAGCCTTAAATATATAATAAAAATACAAAATAATATTAACAATGATTATAAAATCACCAGGCATAAGTTTCAGGATTTTAGAGATTTACGGAAATTAATATTCATAATTAGCTGAGGGGTCGTTTAAAGGTAAATATATTTTTTGTTTAAATGGTACCAACTATGTTTAAACCTAAAGAAAGGCCAGGAAACTCGGCATTTAGGCATATCATTATGTCATTAACCAGATTTTTTTCGCTTTGTTATATCGTAAAAAAAATATTTCGACATTTACTTGACCTCTAAGCTTTTCCAAAGTTATTTTCAAGGTCACCCCCGGGTAGCTCTCTCTACATGCTGTATGTCTGAAACTTTTTTTCGGTAAAGGTTTTAATAAACCCATTAACTTTAAAAAAATGGAATAAAAAAATACAGAAAATCCAACAACAAAATAAGATGTAGTGATCGCTTAGAAACTTCGATCCGTTGTCAGCTAAGTTATTCTCTAACACTTTTTCGTAGCTTAGAGTAGCAGAGTTCAGTATCGGTCAAAAGTATTGTTAAAAATATACTTTGTATTGAAAATGTCTAAAAATGAGTATTTTAAAAAACTCGACCAGATCGCAGGCCAACCGAAGCATCATTAAAAAATATTAGTATTACTTCGACCCAGACCTTAGATCTGGACGAAGTATTGAATTTGGTCACTTCGGGCATAAAAATTACCTTATAGTTTTTCATCAAATGTCGACGTTTCAGACCTCAAGGAGCCCAATTCATCAATAAAAAAATTTGTTTCCGTGATCTTGTACGTACGTACGTCCGTAAAAGATATCCGTCAGAGATCTTTTCGACACTTTCAAGATATCTTTGTCGAATTATGTGTATATATATTATATATATAAGATCATAATAATACAGACAGTAATTAGTAAAACATAGTAAACATGTATTATGCATCGAATAGTCTATTACAGTACAAGTGTATGAAGTAAGTGTTTTGCAACTTTTATTTATTAATACTTCAGCTGGCCTGTCGTCGGGGTCGAAGTTTTGAAAATGCTCATTTTCAATTTTACGTCGACTCAGGTAATAGGTCATGGTTGTAAATCATTTTCAATTTTCATACATATAAGAACACTATATTGTTGTAACATATATATCGAAGCCACTTGGACTTAAATATGATTGGACCCCCAAATATCGATATAATTTTATAATATAATTGAAAGCTGTTAGTAAACGAACGAGTATTAATGAATAGCCGACTCTCCACTGGGTTGAAGTTTCTGAGCGAGCGAGGCACCACGCCAATGCTAGTATTCAGAAATGGTTTTCTTTATTTTACTGGAATTGAATAACATTACAAATAAATAACTTGTTGGTAGTATTCGTTAATTTGCAGCTGATTTAATAATTTAATGTGATCTTTAGAGTTTTGAAAGGAACTTTAGAAATAATTTAGAAACTGAAATTTTAACATAAGCGATGGTCATAATACCTTTGTCCCATTTCCTTGAAAATTATAATATTGTGTGAGCAAGCAAATTCAACCGTACATTTTCTAAAAGTTAGACATATGGGCATTTAGAACGTTTGCTATTAGTTTGTTGCAATAAACGGAAAAAGCAAATTAATCTATTACAAAATCACGTGGAGTGATTGTTGACAACGAACATTTTCGCACGGGTTAAATGGCAATTAGAAGTCCGTTTCCTATGCCTCCAATATCATGATTTTCAGAAGGACATGATGCAACTATGATTGTGTATTAAATGCCTGCTTAATTATATGAGATATATCTTTAATTACGCCTTATACCTGTGATCTTTTCATCTTTATAATAGATATAAATAATGAAGGTTAATATATTTGCAAAGTATTTGTCAACAAAATTATGTGTAATTTTGTAAAATATCTTTTATAATTAATTATACACTATTTTTCCTTACATTTTTTTACCTAATTATTATCCAATATTTATATAAAAATATAAAATCTAGAGAAATGAATAATGTTTGAATTTGATTCAATACTTAAAGAATAATCTTCTAATTACTGTAGTCGAAAAAGGGGTACATCTCAAACACCCGACAAATCACAAAACAGACACTTCCAAACGCAGACATTTCAAAATGTACACATTAAAAAACCAGACATTTAAAAAAGCAGACATCTCCGATTGGTTTGTTCAATACATAAAAAAATTATCTCGGGTCGTCGCCCTTGAGGAATCACTGGAAGGTCATTTAAAAAATGTTTAATCAACAGGTTAATTATGTAGGTCACTTGAAGGTCAAATCAATTTTACCCCGCATTATTTATTAAGTGCATTTAGAAGTGTGCACCTCAAAAACCCGTCAAATTACAAAACAGACACATCAAAAACCCGACATTCAAAAACCAGACATTTAAACAAACAGAGATTCAAAAACTAGACATTTAAAATAACAGACAATATAATATAACACCAGACATTTCAAAATGTACATATTCTGAAACTAATGATTGACTTCTGAATGTGCTTAATAAATAATGCATGGGTCAAACTGATTTGACCATCAAGTGACCTACAAAATTAACCCCTTAGTCAAACATTTTTTACCTTGAAATGACCTTTCTATTTTTTTGAAATGTCTGGTTTTTGAAAGTCTGCATTTTGAAATGTCTGATTTTTTTAGTGTCTGGTGATTTGTCGGGTTTTTGAGATCTATCCCGAAAAAGATTGAAATAGAATTGCGATTATAATTTTTTATAGTATTAGTATCAACAATTGAAAATCTGTATTCTATATCATTACTATTATATATATGTATATATATATTTTATAACTTACAATATTCACTGAATACCAGCATTTCAAACTTTCGCAGGAAATTAATTTGATCTCACCTCTAATAGTGCTGCTCGAATATTTCGCATACAATTGACAAAATATAATATTCTCAAATATTGGAAACATTTCAGGAAATTGGTGAATTAAATGATACTTTTATTCAGTAGATATCCCTTCCTTTATATGATCATTGTCGTGTTCTTATATATACTTTGATAAACCAAAAGTTAAATCATTTTAATGGCTCTCAAACTCAAACGTTTGATTATATTTATTAAGTTGTATGTAATGATGTTGAGAAAAATATACAGTTATGCATGACTGCTGCGGAAGTAATATTTACATGTAGTATGATTTCTTTTTATTTTAAAAGTGTTTTAAGCATATCATTCTTATATTTCACTAACATTAATAGTCTAAACTGTCTTTTAAGAAGTTTTTTTTCAGAATTCGGATTAATTTAGGATTTATATTAAGAAGTACGTAATAACTCATATACCCATCGTTTGTAACTGAAATTTTGTTCTTATTTTAGCCCCTTTGTAAATAGTAATGAATAAAAAACAGGTGTTCATATTCATTCTCTAATATAAATGTTTTAAAACTATTAAATAATTTCACTGTAGCCGTTTTCTTTTTGTAACATTAACAGTCATATTTTATGTCATCTTTTCAAATGTATAAGGTGCATTGTTACCTAATAACTATCCAGTAGTAGGGTAATTTTTCTTTTAACAATTTCAGTCTCTAATATGTGATGAATTTAATGACTCTGAGTCATCTTTATCGGTGTCATTTATATCGATGTTACAAATTTTACAATGCATTTAAATTTTAGGAGAATTCTTGCTGAAAATAACATCGTCTATGAGGAACAGCTAAGCGAGATTGGCGACGACACGCTTCGAGTGCGGTACCGCACGGTGACCAACAATAATCGTACGATGGTTCGAAAAATGCAGAAACGAATTGTTCCCTGCTTTTTATGCAACTTATTGCATTTTATAAATTGTTTATATTTTTAGTTAATTTTATGCAAAATATGATTTTAATATTCTTCTTCGTATTGTCAGATATTTTATTTTTTTCATCACTAGTATATTTAATAGAAAAAAATTAATTAAAATTGTTACATGAACTTTTTTGTATTGTAAACAAAATGTTTTTCGTTATTGTTTAACACCACCAAGTTTTATAAATTTATCGCTCTACACAATTCACGCTTCGCACAAAGCTGTAAAGTTTTATTACACATTTGAGTTTGAGCACTTTGTTTTTAACGCAGCACAATGCAACAATTTATTTTTAGATGGCTAGAAGAAGAGCTAGCATCGCGACAATATCACGACCAATGTTAGGCAGCAACCAAGATATTTCTAAGGCAACACATTCATTATTTGCTGTTGTGCCTGATGCTATTATTATGCTTTTATCATTTCAGTGTTTTCAATTACTCGCTAAGAATATGTTATAATATTTGTATATGTTTAATTAACACCTGTGTTTCTTTTGAATTTAGCATGTTTTAAGCAGCTGACTAAACATCATGGCTTCGTTTGGCTTCTGAATTTCTGAAACGCATGCATCAGTTATTTTAAATAGTTACTAAGAATGTTCAGTTAATTCTATCTTTAATTTTTAGGAATTAGATATAAGTACTATAGATTGGTAGTATCATAAATAAGCTTTTAATTACTAAATTTCTACTGCATATTTACTTTATGATTGCTTTCTTAAATCAGTAAATAATATCCATTCAAAATACTTTAAAAAACATTAAAATAGCAACAGATAATTGCATTGCAAATTAACGAATAACCAATATAACATATGCAGATATTAATTTTAACAATTGTTAAAGATATATTGGTTTATTTTCCAGGACGCTCCGAGGCAAAGAAACTCAGTATCCGGAAGGGTGACAGCGAGAAGACCATCTCTTTGTTACGAACCTCAGAAATGGGAATCCGAAAAACTAAGTCGAACGAAGTACGTAGATGTTTTTTAATTCAATTTATTTTCATGTCGGATGAGTAATATGTACACTACTTAAGCGTAACAATACCCTAAAAGTATATGCATTAAAAATGTTTTCTTTAAGTTGCTCGAGTAGTATTGGAGAGTTGCGAGAGATTTTCGAGCAGGCAGAGTCCAGAAGGCATTCTAGAGAAGAAAATAACAATTTTGTAAGACCGACGATTACAACCAATTTGTTGACGATAAATCATGAAGAAAATGACGTTGAAATTTGGTCTAATACGAGGGATGATTTTGAACCCGAATTACCGACAGTTGATAACAACTTTACCGATTCGAGGCCAAGGTATGTTATTCATTAGAACTCTTGATTTATTACTCAATACTAGCGGACATATCGGAAAAATATTAACACATTATTGAATGGATTATCATTTAGAATATATGCGCATTCTAAACAAAAATGAAATGTCATATTTTGTGAAACAAAGTTTAACGATTTGAATCCTTAAGTTATCTACTATATTTGCAAATATGTACTCTAATTTTCGTTCATTTTCAGTCAACATTCGTCGATGACCGGTGGTGTACTGAGGCGGTGCTTTTCATGGAATCCGACAATCTGGGGCATATTGCTAGCGTTCATAGTCGGGTTTTTCATAAGCCGTGTAGTTTCGTCTAGCATGCGTAAAGGACCGTCGATCACCTGGTGGTCCTGTGAAGAGATACTAAATCAGTACATTTACGTTCAAAATCACGGAGCGCTCAGACCGACATGAAAAACATCCTTTAGGAAGTAACATAAGTCGACCAATCATTAATGAATCTGCCGGAAAGTATTAGAAAATCGTCGGTTTCAGTTGTAACATTTTAATGTGTAGTAACCGTACTCTACACGCGTTCCTTCGAGAAGAATAATCAAAGTCATTGCGAAGCGATCGCGGGAATGTCAATTTCGACTTAGGGTATAAAAATGTCGTTGATATAAAATGTATATTTATTTTTAATGGATAACATTCTTGATGGTTAAGTGAATTACGAGATTTTGAATAGCAAAACAATTTTGCATAAAGTTTAAACGTAATGAACTTTCCATACTTGAGCAATCCACTTTTATTTATAATGTAGACGCAGTCAGATGGAAGTATCAGTAACAAAGAAGATTATGATACTTTTAAAACGCGTACGTCAAACAAAACAATCGGAGCGATAGCGAAGAATTTTTTATCTATTGATCTTTAAATATAAGGAATTTTCAAAATATTAAACTGTGTTTACCTCACTCCATAACTCCTCTTCACTTTATGTAGTATTACAGCAATATTGCAGTGGTATTCATATGAAATGTTTGGCTAACAATAAGTTAGTCGAACTTCGGTAAGAAACTAATTTTTGTTATAATTACTATAACTTGGAAAGAAATTAATGGCCAAGAGAATAGTTACATCTGATGAATTTGTTGGATATATATGTCGAATTGCTGATATTATTCAGTCGATTTGATCACTCGCTATTCAATCATCTTTTCTCTATTTTTGTATGGATGATATATACATGGCATCCCAGAACTCGCGGACTGTATTGCAGGTATGTATTTTACGTGAAATTTCAAGCCAAAAAATCCTCTACCTAAATATAATCCAATGTCTATAATTTGATTGGGGCGTCATTCGAGTTTTGAAAAAAATCTAAACTTCACTCATTTTTTTCAAATTATTTTAACAAATTTAGACTCGTTTTAAACTCACTTTCAAGCTCTATAATTCATCTGTGAGGCTCTTTGATCTAAAATGAATATTTTGTTTGCTATAGTCATAAAAAGGGTAAAAAATTCCAATATTTGTGGTTTTAAGTGTTTATGTCATTTCGATAAACAGACGTAAAAAGTTCAGTCAAAATATGACGTTATAAGATGTTATTTAACACATTAAGTCCCAAAAAAGCAAAATGTGTATCTTACGTTTGATCTAAGGAAACTTTGTGAAAAAGTAAGAAAATCTTTTGAAAAATAGCCAACCCTGCTATTTGCGGGTACGCTCTATATGATAGAATGGTATTAAAATTTCATTTACCTATTTGATTTACTTATTAGAAATAAATATATTCAAATCTACGCTGCTTTGCCGTCGCCAAAACGTCATAAGTCCTTCATAAAAGACATGTATTTTTTCAGACGTCGTAAAAGTGCATGTGCTGTGGCATTTTAACGCCTCTATATTTTTGTCTCCATAGAACTTATACCTATGTACTTACAATACATAACAAACATATGATTTTAGTATTCTTTGTAGATATAAATATGTACTTATACATTTACATTATTCCACTATACATATCGATTAACATTGGTGCATATATACTCAAAACTTTTAACCTTGCCACTTGCGAGAAACAGTATTCTGACAAACGTATGTTTCTTTGGAGATACCACTCACAAGTAGACGTCATAAAGATGTCGTAAAAGAGACGTAAAAAATAGTGACAGTGTTTTTACCGACGTCATTATGTATGACAATGTCGTTAATGAGACATCCCCAATGTGACGGCGTACGTTTGTCATTTCGGAGATCGTCCCATTTAAGACAATGTCATTTATGTGACGTTCAAAAAGCGACAACACACTTTTGTCATTTCGGTAACGTCATATGCCAAGACGTCCCTCCGTTGCCATAATGATGTGTGTTTATGATGTACCAGAAATGACAAAATTTTGAGACGTCTCTTTCAGTCGCATGCTAGCTGACAGAGTTCCAAATTTCACCGCTGTGAAGCCAGCCGGCTAGGGGAAATACTTTCGGATGTCGTAATTTTTGTTAGACATGGAATTTTTTTACAGCAGAACCCAGAGTATGTATCCAAAAAATGCTCCGAATTTGCTCCACCCTACAAACCACCTTTGACATATCTATAGCCTAACCCTTAAACGAAGGGGTAAATTAAGTACGTTTGTTACTAGATCATGGTACTTCGCCTTACGGCCCTGCCCTATGAACCCTATAAATCAAAAAAAGTTCTGAATTTGACAATTTTGGGTTCAAAATTCCATTTTAACTAAAGTTATGACATCTGGACAAATTTCCCCTAGCGGGCTGGCTTCACTGCAGTCCAAATTTTGGTCCATAGATTTGTCATTGGGCCGGAGCAGCTTAAGAACTTGATCTCGAAACTTAGACTTTAGCGTAATTTTCTATCCTTTTCTAACTGCATAAGAGAGTAAAGGCTCCAGCCCCTTGAAACTAAAATAAGCCTTATTCATTAAGGGGAGGGGCAGGCCAGAATTTAGGCCCTTGATTATTATATGTTACACATTTGTAAATATTGTAGTTTGGTACTATTTTCTGGAATCGTTATTTTTGGAAATATGTGACATAATAACAAATCCATGCCAGAGATTGTTTAAAATGGAAAGAAATACACGTACAAATTTTTTTGATGGAAATATTTAAAATTGCGGAAGTAGTTCAATTTTCTGTATTTTTTTTTTTCGATTTTTTAGTGCAACATACGACTTTCTAGCACCGCCAAAATTTAATATGATATATTTTTCAATACGTAGATACGTATAAAAAATTATTTTCATCGATATACAAAACTAACGATTAGAACATTCCTGGACCATACGTTACACCCTCATACTCAAACTCAGCCGCTTCTCTTCCGCTTTGCGCTAAGGTCATAATGCGTCTGGCAGTTTTGTTTTGTCTTTCTACACAAGATATCGATATTGCTAAAAGTACTAACACTTTCATTGTAGATGATTTGGACAAATTATCAAAAAAAAATAATAATTGATTTGAAGCTCGTGACATTGACTATAAAGCGTAAACGTAAATAAAACAAAAAGTAAGCTACCAGTAGTTATTTGTTGATATTTTACAATAGAATCGTTTACTATTCAAGATAAAATGCTCTGGTTGTGAGGAATGATTACAATAAATGAAGAACTAACTTGACATATTTTTTATATAAATTTTAGTCGACTACTGCTTTCATATATTTTAATACTCAGATATTCAGTAGTTTTGCATGTTTTTGAATATTCATTCATTTTTTGGAAAGCTTTTCATAAATATGTTGGAATATTAGATATCCGTGTTGATAAAGTAACGCAAAATACTGAATGAATGCAGATATCTTATATTAAAGAATAGTAAAAATCGGGAAACATTAGAGGAACATAATGTTTTAGATAACGAGAGCAAGGCAGGAGTAGAAATGAATAATTTTATTAAGTATGATCAAGAAGGTCAAGTTGGTACATTTTTGTAACAATTCCGTATTGATTTGGAAATTGGCTGTATTATTGATTTTGATACAATGACGAAATACTGCGTGACGCATTGTGGCCTTAGCGCAAAGCGGAAGAGAAGCGGCTGAGCTTGATTCTGAGGGTGTAGCGTATGGTCCAGGAATGTTCTAATAATTAGTTTTGTATATAGATGAAAAGGATTTTTTACACGTTTCTACGTATAAAATATGTATACGTATACAAAAAAATTAAATAATAATAACTTACAATAAAGTTCTGAAGATTCGAAATATTATTTATATTTGATAGCCATACGAAAACTTATTGAAAAATATAGCATATTAATTAGAATAAAATAATTAACGGCTTAGACCTACCAATTGCATTAGATGTTAAAATGCCATAGTTTGGAAATTTCATAAACATTTCAAATACCTTCCGTCGTAATCGCTCGGATTTACAAACGTTTAGGCCTTGTCGAATTATTTATTTTCCATTAGTAATGAAATTAACAACGAAAAAAGGTAATAGAAAAAAGAGAAGATAAAATTATATTCAATAACTATAAAGTTGATACAATTTCGATTTGACAGTTACTAGCAATAGAGTGGTCTGTGAATATGATTTGTTAGCAAGCATTATAAGAAATCAAAAGAAAGAAAGAAAGGAAATTAATATAACAATATATAATATGTAAAAAAATATATATAGACATGCGAAAACATATACATAGCATGAAAAAAAATATACATAGACATGCAAAAAAAAATTATAGTTATTGAATATAATTTTATCTTCCCTTTTTTTCTATTACCTTTTTGCGTTGTTAATTTCATTACTAGTTGAGATTATAAATATTTCGACAAGGCCTAAACGTTTGTGAATCCGATCGATTACGACGGAAGGTGTTTGAAATGTTTATGAAATTTCCAAACTATGGCATATTAACATCTAATGCAATTGGTAGGTCTAAGCAGTTAATTATTTTATTTTAATTTTTAAATGCACCTACGTTAAATCTATATTATATAGCCTATTAAATTTTGTCAGTGCCTGAAAGTTGTATGTTGCACTAAAAAAACGAAAATAAAATACTGAAAATTGAACTACTCCGCAATTTTAAATATTTTCAAAACATGGAAAAATTAAATTTTTTTATTGCTAAATACCATTAATTTGAGGAAGAAAATAGTACCAAATGACAATATTTACAAATGTGTAACGTATAAAAATCAAGGGCCTAAATTCTGGCTTGCTCCTCCCCTTAAAAAGTCAATAACTTGAAACCAGTGATCAAGTTCAATCAATGAACGATGTCATAATCTATTGTACTTTCGTTCAATACTTACCTTCTTTGTCTAGTGTGTTGGGGACATTAGTAAATAGCGATATAACATCAAATTGTCAGGAATGGTGATATAAAATATATTTGAAATTACTAAAGCGTTTCATTCATTTTTAGTACTCAACTATATACAACATTTGTATTTACTCGATGAAATTATTATAATTCTTTGTTAAGAAATATTTTGGTCACAAAATTAATATATGGGTCATTCTACAGAAAAGTGTAATTTTATGTCTCCAGTTAATAGTTTATCCAAATAATGGAATTTATTCTCCAAACATTTTTTTTTCTTGCGTCTTATACTTTTATGTAAACATTGCACAAGAGATAATTTGTTCAAATCGTATGATAAAATTTTCACATACTGCTAAAGGTCCGAAATGTAAGTCTCCTGGCTGCCCCCAGGTATAAATAACACGTTTTCGATCACTGACATTCTCTTTCATGTGAACGATTAAATTTGTTTAAAAGTGGTTATGATCTATTTTATTTATAACAAACAAATAGTGCTGTGAAAATTTCACTATAACGTTCCTGAAAATTGTTATGGCTTTGTAAAATGTGTCCCCGTGTTTTAAAAAATAAATGTAAGTATACAGAATACATGCCATTTCCAGTACAAAAAAAATTTAATGTAGATACAGAGAATCGTTTTACAATTTCGATTACTTTTAGGCTATGGATTGTGTGTATAATATTACTGATTTCAAAACTAATTTAAACCCAAATTTAGTAATATTGTTAGAACTAAGGCCAGTACATTTATTCCTTGTAAGCCTCCTGTCATATTTGCGACGCTAATCTAGCATGTTAAGAGAACGAGTAATATCTTAAAATATAAAGAAAAGATTAGACTCTTATGCCTTAAGTGCATTTGACCGAAATTTATTTTGTTCTTATATTAACATGGTTAATACGTTGACATGTAATCTCTCCTGTCATGTAAGCCTCCTGGATAATCGTAGTGATTTACAGAAATTCCGCTTTAAGTAGTGATAGAACGGATTTTTATTGAACTTAACATCAATTTTCTTAACTACTTTCAGTATTAAACGCGCATCATCAGTAATATGCGATAATCAAAACTTTTTTTTACATCGCTAAAATAACTAAACATATCAATTTAGAATTTTCTATAATAATTTTAACTGTTTTGAGTTTTATAAAATAAATATTATTAAGTTACTATTTTCATTCTTACTCTTTGTGAGTCACTCATTCGCTAAGAGTGAACATTTCGCCATTTTTATAGAAATTTTCATTAAAAAATTAAATTACTTGCATATTTCACGCGTATCGACGGCTACTGCATTATTACTTCGTATTTCCGTAATTAGCAAGCCAATGAATATATCTAAACTTTAAATTTTAATTTTTACAATCTTTTATTTTGTGGAAAAAAAATACGTCGATTTTACACTTTTTCAGAAGAATGACCCATATAATTATAATTTTTTTACTGAGGGTATAAAATTGAATTTCGCGGTCGTCGATATGTCTCGATATATATCGATGTATTAATTGATGACGGAGATACAGGTGGCGACATCATAACGTGGCGTGGAACGGTGAAAGACAAACGGCTTCCTTCTTCCTTCGTTTCTTTCTTCCGTGAACGTTCTCAGGAAAGAATTAATGTAAGTATTTTGCTTATTTATTTTATATTTTAGTAAATAAATTGAAAATAAATGGCTTTAAAATAATTTTAATTAAATATTTGTTTCATTAATTTACAGAATTTGTAAAAATTACGTCGTTTTTTAATGTTAAAATTAGTTTTGTGTCGATAGCCACGTGTGATTTCTGTTTGAGGTTAGGCGTCGAATGTTTCCGTTTATAGTGTTATATACATATGTCTATGTACAATATATTTTAATTGTTTTAAACTTTAAAAAACATAGATTTTGAATTCGAAATAGTGATTTCTTTTTTTTTTATATCTGAAAAGAAAGTTGTTTAAGAAAATAATTGTTTTATTTAGCATGGCGGACGCTGCTCCCGCCGCTCGTGGAGGATTCCGAGGTGGCTTCGGTGGTCGAGGAGATCGTGGAGGCCTCCGAGGTCGTGGTGGTAGAGGCCGTGGCAGAGGCAGAGGCCGTGGTCGTGGCAAGGAAGATGCTAAAGAGTGGATTCCTGTAACTAAACTCGGTCGCTTGGTTCGTGATGGAAACATTCAGTCACTCGAGGAAATTTACCTTTTCTCGCTCCCGATCAAGGAGTTTGAAATCATTGACTTCTTTATCGGCACCGCTCTTAAGGACGAAGTCCTTAAAATCATGCCGGTTCAGAAACAAACCCGTGCTGGACAACGTACGCGTTTCAAGGTATGTATCGATATTTTCACTTCATTATTTACAGTTTTGATATGTTCTTATGTCAATTTTTAATAGTAAATGTGTTTAAGTTTAAAAATCTAAAAACAGTAATACGTTTATTAAAAGAATTCATTTAAAATTTAGTTAATACATTGATATAGATCAAAATAATGTTAAAATTAACTTAAATTGTTTCTGTTTGACAGGCTTTCGTAGCTATTGGGGACAGCAATGGCCACATTGGCTTGGGTGTCAAATGCTCCAAGGAAGTAGCTACCGCCATCCGTGGTGCCATTATTTTGGCAAAACTTTCCGTCGTCCCTGTTCGTAGGGGTTACTGGGGTAACAAAATTGGTAAACCTCATACCGTACCTTGCAAAGTCACTGGAAAATGTGGCTCGGTTCAGGTACGACTAATTCCTGCACCAAGAGGTACAGGTATCGTATCCGCGCCAGTTCCCAAGAAACTCCTGCAGATGGCTGGTATCGAAGATTGTTATACATCTGCCCGGGGATCTACGTGTACACTCGGTAACTTTGCTAAAGCAACGTACGCTGCGATAGCCAAGACTTATGCTTATTTGACGCCGGATCTCTGGAAGGAAATGCCTTTAACTAAGGCACCGTATCAGAAGTACGCCGATTACTTAGCTAAGAATCATCGAGTGATGGCTGGAAAACCAGTGGATAATGCTTAAAAGAATAAAGACCCTCCATGAAAACTAACATGTTTTGCAATTATTTCATATTTCCATTATTACCACATTAAACTGATTTATTGTAAAATAGCAAAACTATGGGAACACTTGAATAGATTTTCATTTTTATTATTTAAATAATCGGTATTGTTAACCAAACTTAAATGACATTATAAATTGGAATATAAGGAAAATAGATTTTTACAAATTTTAAATTGTGCATTTTTTTCTTTTTATATGCCACATTTTTTCATTTCTAGCAATTTCTTTTGGACATTATTTTGTTCAGAAATAACAAAATGTAAATATTAATAACCTTTATTTTTCTTATAAATACAAGAATGTTCGAAAGATTCGTTATATGTACATTATGAGTACTTTACATAATTCGCTACATACTGCTAATGATCTATGCCATAAACGTAGTCTATTATCACTGAGACATTTTATTTTTCTTGCTCAAAAACAATTAAGCTTATAAACTGCAGTAGGTTATGAAATCGATTCTAAAATTGAATTTTTTTTCGATATCAAATGTACTTCGGACAAGCAATTCTACGTAATGGATGAATCAGTAATCATTAACCCTTTAAGTCCCAAATTTGCACAATTGGCACATGGATTTCAGCATCGTTTTGTCTATAAAATACAGTAGAACCTCTCTTATTCTAATTAGTAAAGTTTTTCAAGATGGCGCCGACCTCTCTTATTCTAATTTTGCCCTTACCCCCAGTTACTTTACTTGCGAGCTTGTGATTCGTGGGCAATATTTTTCGTTGACTTTTCGTGTGATTGTGGGGGAACGATTAGAATAAGAGAGGCTGGACAATTAGAATAAGAGAGGTCCTACTGTAAAAATTTTTAAAAAACGAAAACATCTATATCCGACTAGTTTTGAGGTCGCTCTTTCGATTGGCGCTGCTGACATTTTCTAAAAATGGCGTTTAACACATTTTATTTACAGAAATTCTGAAAAAAACGTGATTTTTTAGCTACAATTTTTTTTTAAACGCATTTTTAACTACGGTACCGGTTTTAGATCACCTTTTAACCTATCACAAACGTGTTCCCAATTATTTTACTTCAAAATTATACATTCGCATAGTTTGATTTATTTTGTTTTCCGTTTCAAAATGGCGTCTGAACATTAAAAATTGTTGAAATCGAAGAAAATGCTAATTTCGGATCTGCTATTTGTAGTAAAATCGTACAAATAAGTTAATACGAGTATTCTCTGACCTACAGTAGGACCTCTCTTATTCTAATTAGTAACGTTTTTCAAGATGGCGCCGACCTCTCTTATTCTAATTTTCCCCTTACCCCCACTTACTTTGCTTGCGAGCTTGTGATTCGTGGACAATATTTTTCGTTGACTTTTTGTGTGATAGTGGGAGAAGACTTGTGGGGGAACGATTAGAATAAGGGAGGCTGGACAATTAGAATAAGAAAGGCAATTAGAATAAGAGAGGTTCTACTGTATTTTGATTTACGGAAACAGTAATATGCCATAAAATCCCATTTCAAGATGACTCCCATTTGCTCAGTATACGTGTATTTCGAGTTCTGCTACAACCAAAATTGGGATGAAATTTGCTAATTAACAATCTCAAAGGTTTCAGTAATCGCTAAACTCGAATCTTCAATCAGTTTACCGAAATTCAAAATCGAGGATCCAATATGACGGACGCGTTATGTAAATTTTCACATTTCTGGAATAGAAAAAATACTATCGTATTCCAATTAGATTTTTTTTAATATTTTTTTGATTCTATAAATGGTTTTTGTGAAAAAAATTATGATATGATGAGTCTTGCCGACATTATTCGTTATAATTTTTTGATCTGCGCGTCCTTTGCCTTTGAACATCACAGTCAAAGTTGCCCGATTCTCACTGCCTTATCATCTCATAATTTTTTTCTCAAAAACCAATGGATTTTATGGGATATAGCTGCTTATGTAAATCAAAATAGATCATACAAAACTCGGAATAACTTATTTGTTCGATTTTACTACAAAGACAACCTAGCAGATACGAAATAATAGCATTTTCTTAAATTTAAAAAATTTTCAACGTTCAGACGCCATTTTGAAACGGAAAATAGAAAAAATTAAAGTATGTGAATGTATAATTTTGAAGTAAAACAGTCGGGAACACGTTTCTGATAGGTTAGAAGGTGATCCAAAACCGGTATCCTAGTTAAAAATGCATTTAAAAAAAATTGTAGCTAAAAAGTCACGTTTTTTTCAGAATTTTTGTAAAAAAAAAATGTGTTAAACGCAATTTTTCGAAAATGTCAGTAGCGCCAATCGCAAGAGCGACCTCAAAACTAGTCGGATATAGATGTTTCCATTTGTAAAAATTTTTATTTTATACATAAAACGATGCTGAAATCCATGCGCAAATTGTGCACATTTGGGACTTAAAGGGTTAACCTACGTGCAGATTTCTTTTTCATCAGAAATGAAATGTTTTCGTGCACATTAAAAATAAAGAACATCCGTAACATTTGTTCGCTTCTATTTGTTTTATAATTCTTTTATTGGCAACTATTAATGATTACTAATTGTCCACTACCGACCATGAAGACAATTTGAATCGGGTTTACACGATCAATTGTATAAAAATCCGTGTGGTTACACAGATTTCTTTTGGCAGCTTGTAAATGGAAGACCGCAGTTATACTCGGATTCCGAGAAAATATATTGCGGAGGACCTTTGGTATACGTCATCAGGCCTCTGTAAATTATTTTCTCCCCATGTGGCAATCATTTTATGTCTATATACTTGATGGGTGATGAAAATTACGATAGAAAAATTCGTTTCTGGTAAGATTGTTGATTTTTCGATGTGTGAACATGACTACAAATATTCAAGTTTTTTATTTCTAGATATGCTATGCATATGTAAATATAATAGCAAATATCTATTCATGTAAACTACTAAAATTTTATTTGGGCTATTTAACAAACTTTTCTTAGTCTGGATACTTGGCTCCAGTACGCAACTTCAGTGCGATTAACAATCGAAGATATCTTATATTTACACATATGGTGAGTTTTAAACTATGTTTCTTTCAAGGCGTCCAAAATCTTTAAAAATTGAACATTGAATGCAATTTTACTACAATTATTACATAAGTCTCCCTGTTTAATCCATTAAGTCCTGAATGTTGTTAAATCTACGCATTTTTATCCAGTTTTCTTGTACGTGTTTGTGTCTAACAAAATATTTGATATAGTGGCCCTCCCTTTTTTTTAACTCCTATTATTTTAACTGCGTCCTTTATTTTAACTTCTTCCCCTTGTGAGTTCCCCCACCATTCGCCATTTCAAAGTGTTCAAAAGAGTGCGGACTGCTGATTGCGCTTGCGCATACAGGTGAAGAAGGACCACTATATTTCCTTTCTCTGTTTTTATTCTCTCATTCTGCCAGTGGTGGGGATGAAGTGAAGCGGTAAAATAAGGGAAGAAGCCGCCATCTTCTTTGACTCGAAAAGTTAAAATAAGAGGAGGGCTACTGTACATGATATCCGATGTAAAATTTCGTGCTTTTTCATAATATGACTTCAGAATTTGTCTACAACTAATCTTAAAAAGTTATAAGTAGTTTATTTTTAAAAAAATTCAATTTTTTTGACTAAGAAAATTTTAAGATCTAAAATTTCTATATACATATCGCTTATATACAAATCCCATATCATATAGAAAATCTTTTTCGAGCCCTAAATTTGAAGCTGTCCGAAATAAAAAATTCAATATGGCGGATCTCAAAATGGCGTCCAAAATGAAACTTTTTGAAAAAAAACGAAAAGAATGAAAAGTTCTTAGAATTCATAAAGGAATACACTGGAATTTTTTGGTGACATTTTTTAAAATGTGTTACAATTTTCTGAAAAATTAAAAATATTTACAAAAAATTCTGGAGGAATTTCGGTATATTCTCTGATGAATTCTAAATATCTTTTATTCTTTGTCATTTTTTCCATAAGTTGATGGTTTTTGAGACAAAAAATGCTACACTTTCCACATGACACATTGCATAAACATAATACGAAATTTTTCAAAAACAAATCTGAAAAAATTCTAGCGTATTCCTTGATGAATTCTAAAGTTTAGCCATTTTTTTTTCTCAAAAACTGTCAACTTATGGAAAAAATGACAACGAATAAACGACACTTCGAATTCATCAGAGAATATACCAGAATTCTTCCAGAATTTTTCGCAAATATTTTTCCAAAAATTGTAATACAAAATTCTTCAAAAATGTCACCAAAAATCTGAAAAAAATTCCAGTTCATTCCTTGATGAATTTTAAGAACTTTTAATGCTTCTAATTTTATTGAATAAGTTCATTTCTTTTCAGTCAGAGCATTGAAGATTTAAAAATAAAAAAGTTTCATTTCTGACGCCATTTTGAGAATCACCATATTGAATTGTTTATTTCTGACCATACATAGTTTCAAGTTTAGAATCGGGCTGGAAATATACAGACATTTAATCCATTTTTATCCACAATGAGGTATTTTTATCCTGTTTTCGATCTGTTTCTATCAGGTTGTGTCCAATTATATCCATTTTTTAAAGCAGGGTACGGTACAGGATGTGTATATAACCGATATCGTATAGAAATTTTAGATCTAAAAATGTTCTTAGTCGAAAAAATTGATTTTTTACAATAAATTACTTATAACTTTGTAAGCATTGGTTTTAGACAAATTCTGAGATCTTATTATAAATGAACACGAAATTGTACATCGGATATCGAATATCCAAATTTTTGTTGGAACAGGTAGCGTACAAAAAAACTGGAAGAAAATGTGTAGAGTTTTGATGACATTCAGGACTTAATGGGTTAATCTTTAAAAACTCCAAGAATTTATTTTATATTATTTCAGCACATGAATGAAATCTAAATCACTTCATCCATTTAATTAGAAAAGTGTTTTGTATATAAAAACTGTTTTTATGAAAAACTCACTATATATGTGAAAAACGAACTCGACACACCATTACATTTATTTTTATTCACAATCATGCATAGTAAAAGTCATTGCACTTGAAATATTCCACGAAGAACATACACGGTATCTACAATCTACTAACATTTCGACACGATCCACAATCGCATTTACAATTACAAATATTTTAAACAATTCAACAAAGAACTGAATTATACTCCGTTATATCCAAAGGAGGATTTCTACAACTGATATATTTCATTAAACGAATTCTGTTTTCATTTTTTCATTATAAATATTTTGCGAGTGAAAACGAACAATATATGAACTAAAGTTATGCTCACGGTTTGCATACACTCATCTACTTTTATATACGTACATTTTGCGCCCCTTTTTTACAATTACTATTTGCAAGTATGTACTGAACATATTTTCATTACAAAACGATTCGAGTAAAAAATTGGCTATCGTTTCAACAAACTAGTATATTTTCTATCGTGATTGATATACTGAAATTTTACTTCTCGTGATGAATTTGAACTTGTATTGTTGGTAATTTTTTAATTTTTATTTATATATACTGGAATCACTAATGGTTATTGATATTAATATGATTTTTATCGAACCACAGGTTTATTTATTAATAAAATATGTAATGTTACTTTTATTCTTGTCAATACATAGCAATATGCAAACTTGAATTGTAAAGGAAAGGCGCTTTACACAATATTGTATACGGAACTTCGCTTATAGGGAAATTCGTAAAATTATTTGATTGTATTTACATGTGCTTAAGCACAAATTTTAGAAAGTCGATCGCCTTCGAGTAATGCGTGACTTCAGGATTTTTCACAGCCTCGTATTATACAATAATAGAATATTTTTGTTCGTCATGATAATTTTGTTTTTCGTTACACAGATCGTTATTTCCTTATAATTTACAAGGAACTCTACAGAACTATTAACATCTAAACAATAACAATATCAAATAAATAAGCATTGACCACATAAAATTGGATTGTCTGTTGTATAATATGTTCGATTCTGATGTTTTTGATACAATTGATATATTTCAAGTTTTAAGTAAAAGTGTAAAATGCTGAAGCAAAAATCCACTTTAAAGACTCTCAAATAATTTGGAAACACAAATCTAGATATTAAAAGTTCTGTAAAATTTCTTTTATACTATATTCGATTTTGCAATTATTACATTACAAAGTTTTACGCCAAAAATTTCATTCAAAAAATGTTTTTTTGAGAAATTTTTTAAATTATTAAAAAAATAAGGACATGGAAATCGTAGTTTTGATATGTTGCTGAAATATACACTATTCGAAACAGTAATGTAGAGTGATTTTCAGAGTTTTTGTTATACGTGTACAATTTTTGTATAAAATGAGAATCGCTTAAAAGACTCGATTTTGGAAATCTGACTCGATAAAAAGCCGAAATAGTATTTCGAGTTTCTAAAATGGTCAGTTTTGAAATCGATATACGTGGGAGTTAAACGCCATTAATAGACCGTGTAAAATACAATATCTTATCCGAATTCGAACTTAACGCTACACACATACATACATTATTTGCTTTAACAGGAAGTTCTTTTTATAAACAATTATATTGCACCAGCTTCGATGTGAAAACCGTAGCTTTGTTCTTCCGAGCACGAAAAAGGAAAATTCGCAGACTAGATCAAGGATTTTGATGATTTATGTAGAAAGTGGCAGGCCTAGGCGCGCAAGAACCATCTCCTTTCTCAGTCGCGTGATTTCCCAGTAAACGTCATGGACTGGAAAGTAATACATTTTTGTTTAATAAATAATTTATAGAATTTTGTAAACAGAATGTCATATAATTATCCAGCTTGACACATTGTAAAATTCATATGATTTACATCCAATGCGGACATTTTTTAATCAGTTCAAAACGAATATGTAAAATTTAATATTTTATGAGAATGTATTATGTTTCTTATTTATTTTTTGTTGAAAATAATAGAAGAATGCAATAAAACACTGTTGTTATTTTCGTTAACTCAGCCCTAAAGTATAAAATAGAACATAATACCATCCCTTCCGAAAAAATACTATATAGAATACGATTCAGAAAACAAATAGAGCATCATACAATTTGTATTTACTAAGAAAAAAAGTAACTAAATACCTCAATATTAACATTATAAAAATGTTGAGGGCTTACAATTTTATTAAAAACTTCCTTCAAAATTTAAAACAGTAAGTAATATCGTGAATTCCGTGTAAAAAGGCCACTCCCTAAATTTAAATTTGCATCTAGCAAAAACTATACAAAGTTATATTTAGGGGTGCACCTCAAAAACCCGACATTCAAGAACCAGATATTTAAAAAAAAAGACATACAAAAACCAGTACATTTTAAAAAAGAGACCGTCAAAAACAAGACGTTTCAAAAACACACATTCAAGAACCAGACATTTCCAAAACACACATACAAAAACTAGTACATTTCAAAAAAAGGACCTTAAAAAACAAGACGTTTCAAAAACACACATTCAAAAACCAGACATTTCAAAATCCACACATATTTTGTAAGTCTATTTTTTTAAAGTCTGGTTTTTTAATGTCGGTTTTTTTAAATGTTTGGTTTTTGTACGTTGAGTTTTTGAAGTGTATTTTGTGATTTGTCGGGTTTTTGAGGTACATCCTTTAGGACGAGTTCTTTTTAGACGGGGTTCGCAATATTTCTTACTTTTTAAGTTTTCACGGAAGTTTTGAATGAACTTGTATGCCCTCAACATTTCTATAACGTAAATGTTCAGGTATTTAGCTACTTTTTTTTCAATAAATATAATTTGTATAGACAAATCTATATAAGACAAATCTTTTTTCTGTCTGATGTAGTTAAATTGCAAAGCACTATTGCTCTGGAATTATATAATCGGAGTGATCGAACCCTGCAAATTGAGAACTTTCATTTTGTACCGTAAACAATTGAAAATTTCAAACGAATGTAAGATTCTATTAAATTTTGGTATTTATTTTATTTAATAAAATGTTACGAATAGTAAAAAAAGTATAAAAGAAGAATTTTTGTAAACTAAGTTGTTTAAATACAGCAAAATTGGAGTATTTTTTTAGTTATTTATTGCTTTATTTTGTACTTCCTGATACTGAGTTTCGCAAGTATTTTTTGTCATGAGTTTGGGGGAGTATAAAATTTCAATTTTAAAAATCACAGAAAATCTTTTATTTAATTAATTTAAAGAAATTTTAATTAATATTAATAAATATGTGAAGAGAATAAAACTGAATACAAAATGTTTGATTCTGAATACGTAATCGTTTATTGCGTTGTTTAAAATGCATTGAATTTGAAATACTTTATCTGCATATTGAAATCTGACTATTTTGCTACGGATGACGATACAGTTTTAATGAATGATCTAAAGTTAGATTCCAATAAAACTAAAGGTTATATGATGCAAATTATAATTTTTAGAAATCATAATTACGAAATGTGACAATGGACATGAGATGTGGAAATTATTGGATATTTTCAAAAGAAATGTATTAAATTTATGAATAAAATAAAATAATTTAAAACCTTAGATACATTTAATCGTGGAATAATTTATATTCATAGTTTATTGTACGTTTTTATTATTGATTTGAATATAATGTTTATTTACGCTATAATTAAATCTTTATTACTGACCTGAGCTCTTAACGAGTCCGCGTTCAACGTATCGTAAGTAGTTGAGAAAATCGCAGACAGCTATAATCTGAAATTATTATAATTTTACAAGTCATGTACATCATATATTTTTATTGTAATTGTTAGTAGCTATATTATTGTTGAATTTATATAAATTGCAGAGTGTAGATGTATCAAAAATGCAAATTATGTTAAAAGTTTGAGGAATTACTTTTTTGTCAAAAATATTTCAGTTAAAGGGAAAGCTGGTATAGAATTTTGAAAAAATCGTGTATCGTAAAAAGCGTTCTAAGCTTTAAAAATAGTACACCAAAGATAAATTCCGGACAGCAAAATAAAAAAGAGTTCAGAATGATTTCGAAATGTGCTCTAAAAGAAGGCAGATGACGCTTTTTTTTAGGGTGTTCTGAACACGAGTTCATAAAGATCTTATAATGATATCATGTTCAAAAAACCCTCAGAAAGTGAATCATCTGACTTCTTTTAGAGCACATTTTGAAATCATTCTGAACTTTTTTTATTTTGTTGTCTCATTTCTTAGACCTCAGATAGCAGAATTAAAAAATAGTTAAGAATGAGCACATGATGTGTGCTAAGAAAGGTCGGATGCATCAGTTTATGAGATTTTTCCGTAATTGATATCTTTATGAGAATATTACGTCCTGAAGCTCAGAAAAACCTCATAATTTGACGCATCCCATCTCTTATAGAGCACTTTATGAGATTACTCTGAACTATGTTTTATTCTACTATCTCGGATAGTGCTTAAAACTTTAAAACTTTGTTCGGCTCTATATCAACTTTTCCTCTTAAGAAAAAATTTCCCAATTTGTAACTTAAAATATTGAAGACCATATGTAAATGCCCGTAAACTTAAATGTTTTATTCTAAATAATTTACGTAAATCGAGGATATTATTAAACATCCAGACAGCAAAATAGAAAAGAGTTCAGAATGATTTCGAAATGTGCTCTAAAAGAAGTCAGATAACCCACTTTCTGAGGGTAATCTGAACATGATATAAAGATAAAGATAAAGATAAAAAAAAACATTAAGATCTCATATGACATCATTTTTTATTTTGCTGTCTGAGCGCATTGCACGTTAAGAATGGATATAACAAATAAAGTAGAGACATATAAACAAAATGTGCAATTACAAACAGAAATTCAGTAATTTTCATGTTTTTTATATATTTTTTAAATCTTCGCATGCAATGGTAATTTGAAATAACTTACTCTATTTCTGCAAATTTGAGATATGCTGTACCACTGATTCTTTTCTTGTTCTCCCAACCTCATTCGGTAATGACACTGTCTCGGCGACTCCAATAAGGCGCATTTTCTGTAAAGTATATCCTATATTAGCAATTTTGTTTAAATATTTGCGTTTCTCGAATATCCTTATTTTTAAACTATGAATCGATAGTGATTTTGAAATCTATCAGATGATATCTAAGATTTTCATCTACAAGAAAGAAACGCGAACTTCGAAAATTGATCTATTCTTAATCTATTTCTTATTGAAGTTTCGAAATCAGACTGCCTCTTATTTAATTTAACCCTCTAAGAACTTGACACTCGTTAGGATTTCTCAACTTCGACTTTATCGCTTTTATTGTAATTGACTTTACACCGATTCTGCAAATACCATTTTTTGAAGTTCAAATCCTCCCCTTTCATATGCTCTTGTTAACATTGATTTATGAAGCGATATCAAATAAAATTGCAGATTTTTTCATAAAGTCTTATGTATTTTTTTTTATATTTTTGAATTCAGTACTTGTTAAAATATTGCAACTATTATAATGAAAGGTGGCATGGAAAATGCCCCGGACGATCCCAGTTGAATGTTGGCGGTTTAGTTGAAAAATAAAACCGATATTTTTTCATTATTTTTTATTGTAATGTAATTGAATCTTACGTTAATGTATTTTAAATGAATTGATTCTGCATCCGACTTGGTAGAAGTACAAATGGATCTATACGTATTCTTATTTTTTGAAAACGTGAAAAAGGCTGTGATAAAGATGCAAATTCAATTGTAAAATACAATGGCATTGTTTCGTGCAATTTGCATGCAATGTGGCTTTAGAATTTAATCGTTACTTAGGTTGAGAAAGATTTAATGAGCTCCAATGATTTTTGTTACATTTAAAACTATTTGAATTCATCATAATTATTTTTTAAACATCTAGATAGCCGATATGAGAATATATCAATGTCATTTTGATAATGTGGTTAAGATATTTTAGCAAAGAATATTTAAAATTACGGGATTTAAAAAATGTGTGCAACCCTGTATTCTTTTGTCAGGTTATTTTCTGTTTTAAATCATATCATTGGTAATTTGTAACGACTCAGCTGAAAGCCGTCGGTTTTAAACTTACCGAAGTGGTATTTGCGGAATTATTTCCAGGCCAATAACATTGAAAGATGTAGCTCTGAAAGTTGAGAAAAATAATGTCTTTTCTGTTCCCAAGTTCAGGTCAAATATTCAGAGGAATTCGTAGATGAGAGACATTCGTTTTGGATTGACGCGATTAATTCTCTATCACTAGTAATTTATTTCTTGTATTTTAATAGTCTGCCTAAAGGAGCTTGTTTGTATATTTCCTGAACTCAGGAATTTGTTATGGAAATGTACTCATAATGGGCTCAAAAAATTGTACGAAGACATCTTTATAGTTGTTTCGATTTTTATTTCAAAATGTATTAATTAAATTTTTGGAGGTCATTTTTATTCTTCAAAAATGTCGACTTCAAAATTGAAAGGTTTTGGAGATTTATCACACATTTTTGCTGAATTTACTATGTTTTTAGTTGGTTCTACCATTTAGGTTTTTCCGTGTGGTTGAAGCCCACTGTGAGATACATTCTTATGGCTTTTTCTCTTTACAGTTGCACTCGTTCAATGATCCCAGAAGAGTCCATGTAATTATTTGCAATAAATGTGAACTTGACTAGTGCAATTGGCACCGATACAGTGCTAATTTTTACATGGGTTCTTATTGAAAACCTGAACGAGTGCCAGACAGCAGAAAAAGTGTTTATACAAATGATACCTTTTAGAGCTCTTTATACATTGTTATCAGGAATCTTTTGGAATACAGTAGAGTCCCAGTATATTTACCCACTCGGTTCCTCGCCTTTCTCTCCCGTCTCGTTATATTTACCAAAAGAAGGGAATTGCCGTTTCTCCCACTCAGTTGCGTTATGTTTGTAACGTCACAGCGGCCCTTCCTGAGGCCCCAGCCCGCAAGGTGGGGGAAAACCAGACCAACGACAGGTAAATTTTTTTTTCTGCCATCTATGGCTAATCGGGCAAGGCTTAGTCATCATCCCACACAACCGGATAAATATGCCGAGGTATAAATATAGCGAGACGAAATTATACCGGGACTCTGCTGTACTTCATTTACTGAGATTTCAAAAACAGTCATCACGATGTTCTATTATCTACATACTACTTGCGGTTTCGAAAAATTCGCAGCATCTGGGGACTTCCTGATTGTTACTTCTGGTCCCTGATCGTCGTAAACTCCACACTTATTAATAAGGGGAAGAACAACTCTCAGTACTTAATTAAACGAACTTCTACAGGTCAAATTGGGAAACCAGGGAAGCTAATTAAAACGGCAGTTCGCATCTGATAATTTAAATAAATTCATTGGTAAGGAGAGGAGGCGCTGGGAGCGGTGTCTGGTATATACTCACTTGGGAAAAGCCAACTTGGCCTTGTCGCTGACGGCCTCGATGAAGATAATCCCATCAAGCACGGCCTGTCGCACTTTGGCGCCTAGCTCGGCATTCGAGAAGTCGAGGCATAGGTCGATGTCCTCCCGAAATATTCTCTCGACGAAGGGTTCTCCCTTATCCACGCAGGGGTTAGCTTTCCAGCGCAGAAATTCCGCGTGCACCCTGGGGTCGACCTCGGGCTCCAGGTTGCGACTTTCCCGTTCCCTCTCCCTCTCGCGTTCCCGTTCTCTGTCCTTTTCGCACTCTCGCTCGTAGGCTTCCCTCTCGCAGGGCAGAGACGTCCTCTGCTCCTTTTGCGGCGAGTCTGGAGGAGAGTTCTCCCGACCGTACTTGAGGTTGAAGTGCGAGGGTGACCTGCAATCAGTCAACGTTAGTTAAAATAGTTTCCTCATCATTTTTTCAGTTTTTCAGAAGAAAACCTTCTTCCAAAATCAATCATGACATCACTCTAAAATTAATTCAAAATTTAACGACCGGGGGATACAATAAATAATGGGTAGTTCTCAATAATACACAGTCAGATGACAACAGTAAACAAATTGATAAATAAATACAATGAGCTGTCGATGTCAGCTTCTAAGAATAATGTAAAAAATTATGAACGTGCTTATTTTTGTATATCATCGCACGCCGAAATATGATTTAACAGGCGGAATGTTATCAATTTAACCTTTTGAGACCCACATTTTAAGGGATATACTAAGTATTTCAAAGTGTGCACATAGTTTTCGGGTTTACTGATCACGAATCCGATGTCAGTTTTTCGAAATTCAAAATGGCGGATCCAATATGTAGGACAAAAATTAAAAAATTTTAGGCAAGTTCGTGAAAATACATACTGAGGTTTTTTCTTGGTTGCTGATTATGAATCGCTGATTACGAAAACTGACAGATTCCGTAATCAGAGTCCACGAAACCCCCCGAATATAATTTTTCACAAATGTTTACAATTTTGTCCGCCATTTTGTATTTCGAAAAAACTGACATCGGATTCGTAATCATCGACCCCGAAAATCCTCCAATACTGATTTTTATGAACTTTACTTAAGTTTTCAAAACACTGCCATACTGGATCCGCCATTTTGAATTTCGAAAAATTAAGATCAGATTCGCAATCAGCGACGCTAACAAAATAAGTTACAATAATTAAAACTACATGTTTACCGCTGAATTTCTTCGAAATTGAATTAATCATGTAAAAACTGACACTTTGAAGCGTAAATTTGTTTATAACAAAAACAATGAAATTACTAAAAGTGCTGGCATATGGACAAATATAAACCTGTATTGCATTAAATATAAATATATACATAAATAGGAAAATATGACTAAAATAAGAAGGTTGAAGCTGACATCAATTTAGTGGCGTCTGGGATTCGAAGGGTTAAGAGTCTAATATAACTCTTTTAATATAAGATTCAGCGTTCGTCTAACGATGAAATTAACAAACAAATCTCCATTGCATATACAATACGTTTCGTCCTAGGGTCTTGGTGGAGGACTCATCAGCAAGGCTTTCACCGAGATCTCTGCCTTATATTTCATGTATAGTGCTGCGAACAGAATAGATGTTTTTTCGACTGCGGTATCCGTCTTAGGTTTTTTCCATAAATGTGGTTTTCCCTACGCCATTCTAAACAGGAATAAGAGTAGCTCTTAAACTGAAGGTATCCTATTAGGTCAATTGTATAAAGACCCTTCAAAATGGTGACGATCTCAATAAAATGATTTGTAATTTGGAATATTATAATATCGATATACAATATGATGTTTTAGTCGATATAAACGCTCAAAAAATGGAATGGTCGAACTACGAAGATGTGACTATCGGTTTTTCAGTATGTTGCAGAATGTCGTCGGGTTATAGGTTGTCCGCGTCGTGGCCTAGACGTCACCGCTTGATCGCAATAATATATATTTCCGTTCGGCCGATCAAATTGTCAGTTTTATGTCGAGCCATTCCACCAGTCGTTAACATGTAGTATGAGTTTGGAAGGAGTTTTTAAATATATTTGAACAATGAAGAGGAATTTGTTGCACATATTAATAGAAATATATAACAATATGCTAGTATCAAGATTGGTTGCACTATCAGTAAATATCTAGAATATTTTTTTAATATTTAATGATCGAAGGATAAAATAAATAAGGTGTCGTTTTCAACAATTATAAATTTCCTTCTAAAAATACCTTACAAAGAACGAAACGTATTGTATAAATAATTGACATTTGTTTGTTAATTTCATCGCTAGAGGGACGCTGATCAAAATAGCCTCTTAAAGTAGTCGTAAAGTTACAAAGCGTCCGGTTTTTTATCGCAACTCCCGAAATCTCCGGTTCTTCGTCCCAGAACTGAGTTATCCTGGTTTTCGCCTTAAATTTGTGATTTGTCTTTATACCATCCATCGATATGTATTTGCATGCAGATACACATTCATCAACAAATTTCCATCGACAAAATTCCATAAGGAGCCTATTATTTAATTAGGTTGTTGCTAGTTACGCGTGGTACGACTAAGGACATACATTTCAATATACGAAATTGCGTTCTACAAATGATACAGCAGTCATTCAAGTCTCTCTGTCACATCAAAACCGCGACTGTCCGCTTATATAGTTAAGTTTAAAATGTCCATAGCTACTATGTCATGAAGTAAGTTTCAAACATATTACAGAGGATATTTCACAAGTGTAACTGTTTGATTGAAAATCATTTCATTGCAGTGCTGTCTCTAAAATATGGCTCTTTACTTCAAAGCAAAATATTAAAATGTTAGAGTGAAGGTTGAACAGTAGCTTTTATGATTCTTCATGACTTTTTTTTAAATAAATGACTTTACCTAATGTGCTTTTGTTTCTTTACATAATATGCCGGCTAAGATAACCCCAGGTGTCAAACACAATTAAAAAAGTTTTTCGCATTATCAATTGTTCACAATATGTCAAAATTTATTTTATAGTCAAATGTTTTTGTTTTATTTTTCGAAAATACTTAACAGTTCTACTTGTGAGTAGCAATGGATATCTTATTCCGAATTAAAGCTAAATCATAACAGTTCTCAGAATATATAGTATTGAATTAAAATGGTCGTCAAACAGTACAAATATACGTACAGCCACATATATAGTATAGTGCCCTAAGAGCACACACTTAATTTACTTTATAGTCATTATTAAGTACTTTACGTAAAATTAAAAAATGAGAGAAGCGTCCGTTTACTTGCCTCGACGATCTGTCATTTGACTTTCATTTTGCTAATTCATTTGCATGGTAAACAAGTATCTTTTAAATAAATTTTTCTTTTACAGCTTCTCGGTTTTGTAAGTTACGAAATGAAAATGAAAAGGAAATACTAAATTGGAGAGATATAAAGCTAGGCTTTCAACGTACTCTTGGGCTGTAGGAAGTGAACTATAATAATCACTAAAAGATAATATACTTATAAAACTCAAGTTTACAATTATTTAAATGGTTAAAGCAGACCTAATTTACACGTTTAACATAAAGGTAATCGTGAATCCGCCATTTTCATAAAGTAAAAAATTGACCAATATAACGATGATATTGTCAATATAAAACCGAAGTAATATAATATAACTTATATAATCGTTATGTACATAAACTGTAACGAAATATGATTTTTAGTGTTTCACCAATCATTTTAATGCATACATGGTTGCATGCGAAATTAATAAATTGGAATATTTGATACTAGAATAGTATCGAATATTATAGTATCAAATATTGTTACGCTGATAGCGTAACAATACGCTATTTTATCTCGTATATATATTTTTAGTAAAGAAACATATTTTAACATTTGAAGCACTCAACTTCTATATTACTTTGGTAAAATTACATCATTCATATTTGTAGAAATCAAAATTGAAATTGAATATTTGCGCACACGTGCGTAACTTTATGTGCATAATATTTGTATAGAATGATTTTTAATTTTAATATTGAATTGTGGAATATAATTAAAAGAAGCTCCAAGACATAGGAAAAAGATATCACATTTAGTTTCTTACGTATTTTAGATCTCTAAATACGAATGGAATGTGAAAATTTGGCAGTGGACCATGTTTCTACTTGATATGCTCGACTGCCTCTCTAAGTGCGATCACTGAAAAATTACTAATGCGTCAAGCGCAGACTATGATTGCTGTCCATCAGAGAATTTAAAATGCATATAAAACGCACTAAAAATACAATAATCAAACTTCAAAATATATTTTCTAAACTTGAATTAATATAAAACGACTACTCTACAGCGAAAAGTGGGTTACCATTAATTAGTAAGTTTTTTATTGACAAATAGTACGATAATTCATTAGTAAAATTCTACTAATTTACAAGTAGATATTGACTTTTTTTAAGTTAGTGGTTTATAGAATTAGTAATAAATTAGTAGGTTTTAGCTTTTTATTAGCAAAAATGTTTGCTAATTCATTTGGTGTCTCATTTTCCATTTTCAAATTGGTAGTTTTTAACTAGTTTAGATTTGGAGAGCAAGAGAAAAATTATAACTTGGACATATATAGATTCCTGTAGTTTTTAATACTGATGACTACAGTCGTTACATTTTAGCCATATACTAATTAACGCAATATTTAACTAAATTCACTACCCAATTTCTGGTGGAAAATGAGTCTATTTTTTGGCTACTTTCTGTCCAGTTTTGTTATTTCCTATGTTAAAGGTATCAGGAAAATGGACAGTGCAACAAAAAACTGGACAGATTTCTAGCAAGGATTCGATAACTCAAAAGTCGACATACATTCAGTTATTTCCGGAAAAGTGCATTTTTTAAAGCATAATATTTATCTTTTTTTTATTGACTTATTGACAGCTATATCAACTAACAAAATTTTCCTCTTTAGTTAGGTGTGTGACAAACAGTAAAAATCGTTTCAAGAATTTTGAATGGTATTGTATTTATAACGTCAACGCAAAATGAACAAATTCACAAAATTTAAATTATGCAGAAGTATAACACGCACTAAATTCGTAAATGGTTATCATCGAAGGATTGAGGACGACAAATTACTTTTTATACTTCACTTTATGGCCCGGATTTTGTTAGCCTACTTCGATACCCTTCAAATTTCTTAGAGTGGAAATTCACTCCTTATGGAGGGGAAATTGAGCCACTCTAGTAAAAGAGTGAATTCTTTGTCTTAACGAGTGAATGCTTTAATGAAGTGACAACTCACTTTGTGTGGAGTGAAAATTTACTTTTAAAGAGTGAATACTTTTTGATTCACTCCTTAATTAGAGGCTCAATGTTCACTCCACAAAAGATGAAATTTCACTTCAAGCAATTTAGAGAGCCTGTTTTTCAGTCTTCGACGATTCTTGAGCTCAATTTTAAAAACATTAGTCGCTAAATTATTTAAACTTCACCTCACTTTATTATTTTTATTACGTACGTACGTTTCAAGCTGTCATAGCAGCCTCATATGAGCCTATAAAATATTAATACTACATGCACATGAAGAAGTGCATTATTTTAGAAATAAACTCTAGTTATGTTTATTTAGTTTACTTTGCTTAACAGGACTCTACATTAAAAAAAAGTATTTAATTTGAGAAAATGCTTGTTTCCCTAAAACGACAGACTTTTAAACATATAAGAATGTATGACATAACTCCTAGAATAATCGATATTTTTTGGATCTATGTATTTATGAATTTATTTCAGTTAGTTTGAGTTAATTCAATTTCTGCAGTTCCATTGAGTTATTGGACAACACCCTTACTGCTCTTGTGGAATACGACCGATTTTATTCTCCAGGTCCTTAATTGGGTAAAACAATATTTGGTTTGTTGATAAAAGGTATATATCCACTTTTTGCGAAAGTGAATATTCACTCAAATAAGAATTGCTCGGCTCTTACTGTCGCTTAGAGTCCACATTCACTGTATGAATGTCATATTTCACTTTAAGATAACTCAGATACTATATGCATTTCAATTAGCGTTATATCGATACATTTTATCAGAAACAAGAAGTTGCAAGTTAGTTTTTTGACTATATACGGCACTACCTCGCTTGATCGACATACACGGTTCTAGACGCTCTCTCTCTTTCTCTCTCGCTCTCTCTTTCTGACCCTCGGTAGTTCGATATTGGTTTAACCACGCCAACTGTCATAACACACGAATGTAATTGGCTCGTTCCTTTGCATGAGCGTGAGAATACGGCGCGGTGGATGCTTGGAAGGAAAGAAGTCACCGCCCAATGTCAAACTTGCGAGGTCGGGAATTGTCGAATAAGCGAGGTTGCCGAATAAGCGAGGTCTTACTGTGGGTTACATATCCTTCGAAGCATTTTGCATGTTCACAAGACTACTTGAGTCTCAACTTAATCATCAACCAAATATACTATAATAATAATATGCAAGACTAACCTTCGGTGTTTCTTCGCGAAGATGCTAGATTGGCCATCGTCTCCGTTTCGGCACCTTGTGTCGATTTGTGGGTGGAGATGGGGATTCGGTCTAGCCGGTGTCGAGGTCAAGACGAGAGTCTTCAAAGCAGCTACTTCAGCGGCAAGGACTTCCGACTTCATACGACTTTCTTCCAGAAGTCTTTCGGCAGTAGCTTGCCTCGTATTAGCTTCCCGGACCATATTGTGGGCTTCTTGAAACAGACTCGCCGTTAATTCCTCCAATTCAGCCTCGACATCTTGCCGGATTCGAGAAAGACGACCAACTTCCTCGTCTCTTAACTTGATCACTTCGTAGGCTCCTTGTAGTTCGGCTTGTAGTTTCAAGACGGCCTGTTCTTTGACTTCTGCAACTGCCTTTTCCCATTGGAGAGCAGTAGGAGACGACGGCGACGAAGGGCTTTCCCGTTTTGGTGAGCTTTCTTGGATTTCCGACTCATTTTTGGAATTTTCTTCGGTAGGCACCTGGAAATTTGACGATGTTAAAAGATTGGTTTTGAGAGGTGTTAAATAGAACTAAAATGCAGTTGGGACTTGTGCTAAGTGCGGTATAAGATTGGATTAATCGTAATCATTTTGAATTCATTGTCATTTCTTAACCCTACTCAGCACGAGCTATTTTCTTACCTTCTGGGAACAATGTAATTTGGACGACTATAGACGACCTAGTGCTCAGGAGGGTATAATCTAGTTACATCTAGTAGACGAGAGTGTAGGATCTCTTCAAATATTATTGAATGTTTTTGTAATCATACGATTCTATCAATTATCCTAGTTGACATATAACGCGTTAGGATCTGTTTTACAAGAGTAGTTAATAAAAGTGATCATTTCTAACAGTCACCATGACAACCTCTGATAATGTATAATACTTAGCATTTTGAGAGGTTCATATTACATATCTTTTAAAGAGATTTTCCACATTACTTTTTGAAGACCTTTGAAGATCTTAGCTATAATATATACATATATGATATTCAGAAAAATAAAAACTCTTAAAGACTCATAATATTATGTTTGAGAGCTTGTGTATATCTCATTTTGGATCATTCATTTTTTGGTAAAGATTAGAATACTTAGGCTGGAATTCATTGTTAATTCTTACTATCCAAGTAGTAGTACTTCATAGTTCTGTCCTTTTACACATAAATACGAATGATAGAGATCTTAAGAAACAAATATGAATCACAGTCTTGATTTTCAATTAATTTGTATATTTTCTAGTGAGAGTGAAGGCTCTTAAATAAGAATTCTTTGGTGAGACATCGTATTTAAAATATGATTTGTAGACCGTTTAAAATTGTTATCTTAAACATCACTTTAAGACCTCTCACCGAGTAGTATATAAGATACTTTAAAATAAGCTTAAGGATGTTTATTTGCTGGTTGGGTAACTGGCACAATCTATAGATTCTAGTAGTACACGTAGTAGCAATTGATGATATCATTATGTCATATTTATTCTTTGTGGATCCTTTAATGTTTTTAGGAAATTTTGAAGTCGGAATTGGTATATCCCGTTCGGATTTTGAGGTATTTTAATGTTTATATACTAGATAAATATGTATTTTGCTATTTATCAGGTTATATACGCATTATTTTGGGAGGTTATTCGGTATTATTTTTACCCGCTGAAAAATGGTTACTATTAAATTTCAATCAGAGTTATTAGTCCATTAGGGCTCATATTTTTTTAAAGTTGCGGACTGATTAATTACTTCTTCGATAGATTAGAAAATTAATAATAGAGAATTGGCAATGCCGACTAGAGTTTAAGTGAAATATGCAAGATGTCAGTTTCATCGCTGCAAGAATATATGCGCTTAAGTCAAAACAACCTGACAATTAGTTCTTCCACTCAAATCGATAATTTCTCGAAATGATACCGATAACGTTATATAAAGAAAGATATATGAAATATAGAATGCATATACGTTTAAATTCATATTTAAGTGATATTTTGAAATGCTGAAGTAACAGATGGCGTTCAGAACTTCGTTAATTATTGCGAAAAATGATTGATTGCTCCATATTGTTAAAAGTCTGTAAAGTTGAACTGATTATTTGTTAATTTAAAAAGTATAATTACGTTTTTAAATGTTAACTTCGGTTTCATTCCATATAACATGTTACTGCGCTGTTAATTTAATTTATACAATTATGGGAATTTAATCCAAAAGGGCAGACTTATTAAAAGTCAAATCAATACATCAGGTAATAAACTTTAATTTCGACAAATAAAACATGAATTAGTTTTAAATATATTGATAAATTATTTTTGGAAACACGGGATGATTTCACTAAATATCATGTTTTAAGTAAATTAAAATAAACTAAATTTTGTTATTTGTTGTAAATATTACCATGTCTATTGGTAAGTTTTTTCCATATATCTTAGAATGGCATGTATAAAAACAATTAAATTGTTTTTATAACTCCTCAAGTTTTTTTAATATTCGCTATTTTTAACATTATTTAAGTTTTCACTGGCTTTTGTATTTGTTGTTATTTTTTGTAAAGAAATTCTAATGCAATAACTTGATGTATACGCACATTACTTGAGGAAATTGCACGTGTAAAATAGTCCACGTGTATCAAATTTTATCAAACATCGATACTATTCAATTTCACACATTAAACACTTGATAAACGAGTATAACTTCAGAGGCTCATTTGCATTGTTTAAACCGATATCAACAAATCATATACGTAGTATTCATATGTTTTTATGATATTGACGAAAAGTTATCAAATTAGTAAAGTTTCACATAATGTTTTTTAAGTATCATTAAGAAAATTTAATTTTTTAGTTACACTTTGTGTAAGTATGATTTGTTCTATAAATTATGAGTATGAACTGGGTGTCATAATATTATCTTACTAAATTTTAATTCTATTTGAAAAACCATGTTGCAATGTTTTAAAATGAAATAGAAAATTAGTGATTATTACACTAAACTTTATTTTGTCATACGAGAACGAACATAATAATTGTCGAATGTAGAATTTCTGGTGCGAAAGTCTGGAAAACTGTGAATTATCAGTGTCGTAGAACAAGCTTAAAAGTATGTCGCTTTTGGATGCTTTATACGTAGAACGAGATTATAGAAAGTCAAACACAATTTTGCAAGAACTAAAGAGAACGAAATTCAGTTAATTACAACTTCAAATAATTGTTATATAACATTCTTTACATACTCAAAATCAACAGTAAAGCACCATTCACCAACTAGAAAAAGTAATGGATAATATTTCAACTATGCTATATTTTTCGAAAACGTCTAAAATCAATGAATTTTAAATTAATTAAGTTTCAACAAATTAAGTGAGAACATTTAAACTATGAATTTTGAGAGGTGAAAAAATTAGAACGAATAGAAGGGCACATCATTAACATCTCAATTACAAATCCTTACTAATTAGAATAGAATTTATCAGAGTATCGGAAAGTAATATAGGGGCGTGCCCTACTTCTACATAGTCGATAATGCCTGCAATGAACTCTCCTATTACTTTTTTTATTTCACAGGCTTATTCGTATATATCTGATCTATTTGTTTTTGTTTGGGGATTATTTAGATATTGGAATTTTACAGTGTACAATCTAAAGTATGCTTAACTATTACTGCTCTATTATTCTTATAGGTATACATGTATTTTTAACATAAAACCTTTAATAAAAATAAAACAATACACTGTTAAAATTCAAGCCCATATGTTATATGAAAATATATGTTATATGCAAAGGTAAACAAGTATTTTCTAAACACACGCAAACAAATTAATGTTAATAATAAACATAATAATGTTGACTGTTACTATCTCAAATGTTAAATAAAGAATTCTAACTGCATTTTAATTGCTGTCAATTGCTATATAGCATCAACTGATTAATTTATTTAAAAACTTCAACCAATATATCTTAAACTATAAAAAACTTTCGCACACAAACGACGAACATATTTATAGTTCAGAGTAATATCAGAATTTCTGTTATATACATCGATACTACGAAAAATAATGGCTATTGACGACGACAATTAATATCTATTTTTTATCTATGTATCCAATAGTGAAATATCAATCCATTATAGTAAACTAAATTTATCAGGTACAAACGATAAACATTGTATTAAAGGAGAAAACTACAATGTCTATTATTTACTTTTTTTAACATTTATTTTTCCCCGTATATGATGTAAAAATATAAAAGAAAACAAATTTATACTTATTATGCATACAAGTTGTCAATACTCTACCCATGAAACTACATGATCTCTTTTATAGCGACATTTTTATTTCGTTCTTAGAAAGAATATGCAAACGCCTAATCCGTTGAATGAGTAATGAATTGTTAATTTTTAATGCAGGGTTTAAACTGCAAGTTGTATAAATATTTTGAGAAAATTTTACAAGGGTATACTTTTTAATTTAAGTTATATACATTATTTACATAATTCAAGTTAATTTTCTTTAAGTTGATAAATTAAGCGTTTAAAAGGAGAAAAGCATTAAATAAAAATAATACAGTCATTCTTCGAACCTTTTTAATAATTCAAAGTTTTTTGTTATAGTTTAAGTGTTTTTAATTTGGTTTACTAGGATTAAACCCAGTGCTACTACTTGAAAAATTAATATAAGGTATAATTATTAGTGATTTAAAAAAATTATGATAATTCTAAAATCTATATTGTCAACAAAAGTAAATTTAGAAAAATGGTGAAATACATTCTTTAAATAAATCATTTTTTCTCTTTTTTCAAAATTGATACAGGCACTGAATTATTTCTTATTCAATACATATATTACACAGCCCAATAAAATTTAGTTGCCCTATAAGTAAGAATCGATTTTGATTGGATTTTCCCCGCAGAATCTAAATATGTACGCCAAAATATTGAATTGGACATACTTTATGCCCAGATTGAAGGTCAAAGAGGTACATAATCGCGTTTTAGGACATTTTTTGCTTTTTTCTGCAAAAGTAGCTAAGACGATAAAGAGTGAATTTTGAAATTTGAAGTGATTAGAATTTCAAAAAGTTGGTCGGAAACATTGGATACGCCATTATGCATTTCTTTTATGTCACATTCTATAGTGATGTTAAATATGCCCAAAAACGCGAATTTTAACCCCTTTGACCTTCAATTTAGTAAAAAATAATTCGATTCTGCAAGAAAAATCAGAATAGACTGGTGAGAGAGTAGCACTTTTTTTGAGCTGCGAGCAGATGCCCAAAATGCCCGAAATCCAAGGTTTTTACCCTCTTTGACCTACAATAGTTTAAAAACTATAGCCAATTGGACATTTTGGAGGTCATATTTGGATTCTGGAGCAAAAATCCTAACAGAATGTACCTGACTTATAGTGGGCAACATGAAATTCGTAAATTTTTGTTGAGCTGTGTTATCATTTGTAAAATTTAATTTTATAATTATATTTATAATTAATACAATACAAATAAGAAAAAAATTCTTTATGGTTCTTGTCACTCAATAACAATATATTACATAAACATGAATTTCTTCAATTTTACTAAGGAAATTGTCCTTCAATATAGAATGTGACATTCAATTGTTATTCGACCCACACTGTCGCTCGTTAGAATATCCAATTTCGAGGGAAGATGATTATCGCTGTATATGGACGTATAGTATATTACAAATTTGAAATGTAAAATGAAAATAATCTACTAAAGTGAATAAAATTGTTATATTTTTATTAAAATATGCACTTGACATCGAGTTTATAAATGTTCCGCTGATTGACGTATATTTTGAAAAGTTTTATTTGGGTTAAATGTTCATCTATTTCAACCCTAAACTATAATTATAAATGTGTTTTAAAATCAAATTTAAAATATAAAAAGTTTTGTAAAATTTCAAATAAGATACTTTCTTGAAACAAATAAAGTTTGTATTCGTTTGTTGTCTCTTGAGCGTTTTGGATAAAACATAATTAGGATCCATTACTTTTACTCCGTATTTGAAGAAAACCCTCCTTCGGGACGCTTTTTACTCTTTAGGAGTGAAACAGCTAATGCTCCCTCTTTAAGAATAAATTTTCGGACGATGCAATGTGAGTTTTCACTCTTTAGGAATGAGAATTCACTCTTTTATCGCAAAGTGACTTAATTTTCGCACCATAAAGAGTGAATTCTTCTTCCAAGAGTATTTCTCTAAGCATAACCCACACGAAAAAAATAATATTGAAGATTCTCGAAAATTGTTCAAACCTTGTGAACATTAAATTACATTTTTAAGAAGATATTTTCTGGATTAAATTTAAAATTAATGAAAATTGTATTTTCTATGCGTCGTCTTAGAAACTAAACTTTCTTCGAAGGTCGTAATGAATCGAATAGAATTTGATAAGTTATGTAATGTAGATGGGGTTAACGAATGTTTGATTTTTAGAGTTTATATTAGCGTATATACTATCATCATCAGTTTTACAATTGCTATGAACTTGAGATAATTTGATATTATTCGTGCTACTTTGTTACTATTGTAATACTGCTCGATAGAATTGGAGCGGAAAGAAACGGTGTGACACGAATTATGTCTTATTACTTCAAATTGTGAATTGCACTCCTGCTGATGACGTTCACCCACTTTCGTGAATTTGCGATATTATTATAGGAAGGAATCCATTTTCAAGCACAGAGATATGATATGGTCGATTTTGATTGTTCTTGTAAGCTTGACAATATATATTATAAGACCGAGATACAAGTAATCTGGAACGTTAATTACAACATCAAATATCTTTGTCCATCATAGAAAGTAATGAACTAATCGCTAAAACAATTTAATCTAGATGTATTGAGTATTATATCAGTGGTCATAATTAATGATTATTTTAATCATTTGTATTTACCATTTACGTTTAATTGTAAGTTAGCTTCCGTAACAAATAAATGACTAAGTAAATTAAAATACACTGCAAAAAATTAATCTGACAAATTTGATTATCCTCCGGTCTAAAATAAATAATAACAACTACCTGATACTACTTGAATTAGGAAGATTCCTTTGATTCAGTAAATTTCCTTATTTTGATTAAAGTTAATAATTAGTTATGTTAATGCAAACTCGTAGTTGTATTGCAATATTTTTTTTAGATTGAGTGAAGCTAACTTCCGAATCTCATTATATTAACTACATTATTAGTTCATTTAATTACATTAGGGTAATTCTTTTAATTGATGATGTCAACTGTAGATAAAAAGTAGTTAAATTGAGGTACTAAGAGTTCTTAATAGAGTTAACTTTATTTTTCGTGGTACTAATTACAAATGTGATTTCTGTAAAACTGGACAATTTTTTAAAGATTTTCGTGTCTATAATACATTCAGGAGAGATCACGAATTTTCACGATAGGCAATAATATACGAAAATAAAATATATAATCAGTGTTGTATAAAAATGTCCAAATACGGAGTTGTGGGAAATATTGAAGGTTTTAATATTTCTTATCCCGCACATTGGATTCGCGATTTTGCATATGGAATATCCAATATTAAATTTGTAATTACTGACTACAAAAACACCGGATATAGAATTCAAAATATCACCACTGACACTTTGGAAATCAACAATTTTGAAAAGGTTATACTTAATTTTGAACAGAAATTAAAATTCTTCCTTAAATGTAAATATTTTCGATCATCATTGACTGTAGATTGTCTCCAGGAAATTCATTGTCCAACAAAAAATTCGAAAAAAAGATATTTCAAATTTTTTGGCACCTTTTTCAAATCCGACGCCATGTTGAATTTTGCATATGACAAAACTCAATTTTGACTATTGATACCTGGGTTTAATATAATGGGTTAATATAACTGATACTGAAGACACATTTAAAAGTATTTTTTTTGCGAAGATTTTTTTTTCAATACATTACTTTGGTATAAAATATACTGGGTTTGGTGCGACGGAATCCGGTAGTACAGATCTATAGTATTCGTATATTGCAATGTCAAACACGTACTAAACGTGTAATATAAATATATAAAGACGACACGGAAAAAGAAAATACTGACACAGCACGACATGAGCAAAACGTTTTAAGATTGAGCTTGATATACTCCGGGGTCGTCCCTGAACTTGGAAGTCACGAAACTCGGCAAGGTCGGAGTCTGAGAAATCGAGCGTACGCATGTTATTCCAAAAAACAGGCGAAAGAGAAAACAGAAATAAAAGACTGGGGAGTTGCACGGCCTCCGACTTTAACGGAACGGATCCTGCTTGTAAGTCTTCTCACGTTAATGCCGCCTCGACATCCGCAATTTGTTCAAGTCGCACAAAGAGACTGCGTTTCGCCCGACTTATTGCCGAGTCAAGGTCAAGGTCGGATATGATCCCTAGAGAAAAGCGCATTGTTTATCCTGCCAAGAACCGGGCGACATTGTGACCCGATTATCATCCGTTAGCTTCCACCGCGAATCTCTATATATCTAGATCGTCGTCCTCTTAAGAATAAGTGGATGGCGCGATGTAGTTATCTCTTCGAAAGCCTTCTCGAAAGTAAGATAATTCCATAGAATCCGAGTCAAGTTCGGTCATATTACCGGAGATTGATGTCGATATCGTCTTATATCGATCCGCCATTAGTTGGCCGTGATGAACGATGAAAGTGGAAGAAGCAAATGTTTTTACGAATCTCGAAGATTCAACGACCTGGTGAACAGATGACCATGGCGGGTATTTCAGCAAAAAATATACCTTAGATTATTTCGAGAGATTTCGATAACATCAGTTGTATGAAAAAAGGTCGTGTTATCAGATTCTGCCAAAAAGTGGAAAACTTATTCGGTAATATACGAGACATTCATATATTATGACCCCTTATCCATCTTCTCCATCATGCCGCCCGATTTTTCATATTCCCTAAGTATCCATCGAGTTACCCTAGTTCAATACAGTAATAAAGGACACCGTGCAGACAGGGAATAAGAAAAGGCATTTTTTGTGACGAATATGATTACTTCCAGGGTACTGGTCAGGAATAAATATACAACAGCTCTAGCATATCGAACTTGTTCTTCAAATTGTTGGTACATTGAGAGGAAAAAGATTTATGAAATATTGAGACAATCGTAGAAAGTGTTCCAGCACCTAACAATAGTGGAATTAACAACATGAAATCTGTAATTGAGAGAATGTTACTTTCACAGTCTAAAATTGTATATTGGACCAGATAGCAATTATTTTCATCACAGAAAAATTTATTAAATCCATTACGCCAATTATACTATTCAAAAATATTAATAGTGACATTTAAGGGAGTTCTCTCCCTACGTTGCCGAGAGAAACGTCACAACCTTTCCAAAGAGTGCTACGTATTGTTAACAGCAATTTTGCATCTCATAGTTACTGAATGACAATTATTCTGGACTCTACATGTTCAGAAAATTTTCAGCTTATGCTCGTATAATTTTTAGTAATATCCGATTGTCACCTATTTCATATATATATATATATAAAGGGCGTAAACCCCCAGTTTTCCGTGAGACATCTTGTTAAATACAGTAAAGATACAGTATAGATAATACAATAGAAAAATACAGTCGCTGATAACTTTTCATCCAAGTACTCTAGCCCACAAAATGTTTCACTGCATATTTAGTATAACTTTAGGAAGAAGTATACCAAATTCGGTCAAAATCTGTTTGTCAATTCTGTTATCGAGAGAACTTCCTTAATTGTAAAACTTGATGTTTGAGGTTATGTATACGATGTATATCATCCGATAAGTTCAGGAAAATGTCAAGGTCTGTAGCTTCTTCGTCTGCAAAATGTCATGATGAATACCAAGCAGCCCTTTAAACTTGCCTTTTAAAATACTTTTAAACTTTTCAAAATATTGACCGAGTCTCCACAATTCTAGCAGTTTCATCGCACTGCAAAGCGTTTTCACGACACGGTGAATATTGTAAAAATGGAAGAAAGTGAAGAGTTTGCTCGGCGCTTTCGGTTGTAGTTTATTACAATGACATAAATAACTTTAGTTTAGTTTAGTTTAGGTTTCACCGCGTCATTTGAACTATAATCCCAGGTAGCAGAATAAAAAGTAGTTCAGAATTATCTCAAAATGTGTTCTATAAGAGGTCGGATGCGTCAAATTATGAGGTTTTTCTGTGCTTGAGGTCGTAATGATCTAATAATGATATAATCTTCAGAAAAACCTCATCATTTGACGCATCTGACCCCTTGTACAGATCATGCGATTATTCTGTACTATTTTTTTATTCTGTTGTCTGGTATACTATGTTACTATTTAAGAATGTTACATGTGTATAGCAAATACTAAATAAAACAATATTATTGGTTGTTTACTATTCAAAATAGTGAAATTAACTACTTTCTACAATAACTCGCTCTACCTTTGTGAAATGGTTCGATTAACAATTTTTTTTCTTTGTGGATTTTTATCAAATTAAATATACGTGCCTCTGAAAAACTGGTATATTTTCAGGTTATACATAGAAACAATACTAGTCCCTTCTATATATAGGCTCGTGTTGAAGCACAATCGTTGTTTTACATCCACCGTTTTATATTTCAGGGTTTCAACTCCTTGCAGGGCGAATACCTTTCTTTCCTTCTATCATGACATGGAACGATTTCCTGGAACGAATTGTTTACGATGGAATCTGGGAACATTATGTTCTTTGATTTCCATGAAACTGAGCTGTTCGCAAGAATTTTAGGAACACTGTTGCCAGTGGCTACAGTCGTATTTCGCAAATGTTGGCACTCAGGGACCGACGTCATCAATCCTCTCTGTAAGATCATTTTTTCAGATGGTACGAAAGAATCAAAGTTTCTAGTCCTTGTTAACTCTACTTAAGTCATTACTTTAAGATTGACAAGTTTAGAACAAAAATGTTTGGTATTTTACCATTGATTGGCCGTGTAAGTACAGAGCAAAGTTTCATATAAATTTACCCCTTACTTTCTCTATAATCATTCATAAAAATAATTTATTTTGAGGTAGTAAATATTAACGAATATATATATATATATATATATATTGTGTGCGAGTCGAAAAAACGACAAATCAAAACACTGGTAGGTTAAAAAGCCGACAATCATAAAACCGACAATCATAAAACCGATAATTATAAAACCGTCAATCGAAAAGCCAATAGTCAAAAACCCGAAACCAAAAAAAATGAACACATCGGACAAAAAAAGCGGACAGACATTTTTTTTACTTTCGGCTTTTCAATTGTCGGTTTGTTAACTTGTCGGCTTTTTTATTTGCCGGTTTTTCAACCCGCACCCTATATATTATATAGTGATAATATATTAAGTGTTGAATAATATGAGATTATTCACAGTTTTCGTAGAAATAAATAGTAATCGTAACTTTTTTTCTAGCCAAAATAAACAAAACAGGTAATAACATTATTCTTGGATTAGATTTTAAGGCCATGCAACAATAATACTATGTTTTTATTTTACTTTGTCTTGGATGCCAAATGTTTTAATAACGAAAACATGTAGCACAGAGAGCTCTGTCATCTTGTATTTTTCGGGACTACCACAAGTTCTCAAAGAATATCCGCAATTTTCTCCTGATCCCAAGTTTACAATATAAATTATCTATTTGATGCACGTAAATTGCAATTGTTTAAAATGACAGGTGTAAATTTCCACTATTTTTCGGAAAACGCCGCCTTATTGAAAGAAACCAAAGCAAATAAAGCAAAAATAACAAAGGATTGGACAAGAGCATGAATAAAACATTTGAAAAAAATAGCTTTTTATTCCGTTTTCAGTCTCGTAACAAAAAAATGTTTTACTCATTTGTAAAGTATTGGACCAGCATTCGCGAAGTCAAATCTCGGGACATCGAATTTTTCAAGTTCGGTTCCCATTTATAAAAAAATTCCCTTTAACTATCAAACCTGCACAATTTCCACATGGATTTTAGCATCGTTTTATTTATACAAAATTTGTTTGTTTAACTAAACACATCCATTTTCTACTAGTTTTGAGGTCACTCTTTCGAATGGAGAGAGCTGGTCACACTTTCGAAAAATGACATTAAATTTTTAAGTACAACTTTTTTTCGAATGCAATTTTCACTATGATATCGGTTTATGACCACTTTATATCTTATCATAAACGTGTTCCCGATTATTTTACTTGAAAAATATACTTTAACATATTTTGATGTTTGGCGATTTGAATTTTCAAATGGCATACGTATAAAATAAGTTATTTAATATTAATGACAGTTTATTGACATTTCCAGTGAAAACATTAGGTGTTGTTGCAAAATTTTAAAGATTTCGGTTTATACAGTAACAGTGAGTTCAATTTCGTATTTTATTACAGAGTACAAAGGAATTGTAATCTATTAATTACTATTTTGTTTATTTTGGACATTCCTGAATATGATCATACAAAATCAGTTTATCAAATTCCAAAATGGTGGATCCAATATGGAGAACGATACATGTGAACTATTTTATTATGCGTAGAATAAAACTGAACCATCTTCGAAGAAATGTGGCCAAATCCGTAAAAATAAAAATTTGTGAATGCACATTTTGAAAGTAAAACAATTGGGATTTAGCAAATGCTATCTTATTGGATGATGTATATATTTTCGTGTGGTAAAGAAATATAATTGTAACACTAATTGAATTGAATTGTTGCTGTAATATTGAAAGGTCTAGTTATGTATGCAGACAGAACTTAATCAGTGTGATTTCTGTTTGTAATTTTCTTTTCAGGCGATATTAAAACTTCCTTTACATAAGTAACTATCCTATTTCACACGCTCTCAATAAGTGTTCTAAAATGCTAAACCGGTTATTCTGAAACACTTTTCAACAACAATTAATATTCAAGAGTACTGAAGCATTTTCCCATACCACGCTATACAAATTGAGTGTCATGTTTCTAGACACTTTTGACATTTAAGACACAATGTCGTGGGGAAGAAGTATATTGTGTCTGTGACACTGAAAATGTCTTAAAAGAAGACAATTGCTGTTTTAGTGAACTTTTTAAGAAATGAAAATCTGAAAATTAGTAAAAGTATAGGTATAATACTCCGGTTTATATATAATAATGTTTTGCAGCGCAAACAACTGCAACCAAAGTTTACTCATAAAGTTAATGTTTGATTTCCACTCGCAATATCGGAATTTAACACATTCGCTAATATTGTGATAAGATATGACACGTTTTTTGTTTATTGTAATCAGTCACAAATTCAAAGACGTCAATCATTTTGCATGTTTGATACTACTTATGAAATGCACGAATACATAAACAGGAAGGTAAACGAATGATGGAATGTTTCCTTATTTCATAATGACAATGTATATTTAAAATGCCAACTATTTTTATTGTGAAGTTTCAAAATCAAAGTTATAAATAAATCATCTTAATTATATACTAAGAATTATCTAACAATAACACATGATAATAAGTATTAAGTATAATTAATTACTTGCAGCAATTAAGTAATGAAAATGATGATGCATTTAATATCTAAATTTCTTTTATATAAGTAATTATTTGTAGAATTAAAATTCTCATTTCTTTAAAATTATAAAATAATTATTATTCTTGTGAAGATTATGATGAAGGAAACGTGACATTCTAAATAAACATAATGTTATATACATGTAATAAAAGGATAGTTTCCATAATGAGGTAAGCATGTTATGGCATTGCAGCGTCAAAATATTCTAGACTATCCAATATGCATTCTCGTGAATATTTCAGGTTTCCGCATCAAAACTTAACAAGCTTAAAGTCTGTACAAACAGTTTCGAACAGAAAAGATATCTTTGATCTATACGAGTTCCTTTTAAGGAAGCGACTTGTCTCTAAGATGTGCCGTTGTCATTACAGATTCAAGTGATAATAAGCAGTCTAGTACTACGTTCCTTATTGATTTTAAAATGATAAAGCACACAGCAATACAAATTAGCAATTAATAAATGTAATAATTACATAAATTTGTTATTATATGTACTTAATGGCAAAATTGTTATTATATCGAGTTTAGTAAAAAACGTTTAGTTTTAATTTTTTTTCAAATATTTACTGCTTTTAATTCTGGATACAAATTTAAGAAATGCCAAATACTACAATTCCTGATAGAATTTTGTACATATTATCTCTATATTGTCCAGTTTCCCCGTACATTTAACATGGTAAATAAGTGGATAAAACTGGATAAAAACTGTTCAGATATTGGGTTAATTTCCATTAACTTAAAAAATGAAAATGTATTCTTAAACGAAGCACTCAAAAGTGTACCTGCTAAAGTGTAAAATCTCCTAAAAAATAAAGTGACATTTGGATTTGTTGTAAAATATCAAAAACTAAGAGATATACGTATTTTTTTAGTGGAGGAAAAATTTAAGGGTCGAAATAGCCTCGTCCCCCCAAAATTATTTTGGGGGTAATTTGCCCCTTATTTTCGTTCTGCATTCAAGATCTCTAGGCCGATATTCTGCTTCTATTGTAAGGTTATTTCCTACTAAAAATCATTAAAATTGCTTAGCTAACTTCAAAGATATCGCCATTTTTCTATTTGCGCCACACGTTTTGGGGGAGCGTTTCACCTCTTAAATATGTTTTTCCATCGCTAAAAATCTGGTGTAGCATGTTTTAGCTTTTCATTTTTTACAACTTATCCAAATTTTGTAACATTAACTAAAAACGGTGACTGTGTCTTATCCTATCAATTTCAACGTTTCCGTGTAATGTGTACTTGTGTTCAAGAAATGTGTACTCGAAATACAAAATTTTTTAAAATTAAATAGTATTTACTTAACACAAGATAAACCTTTGAATATGGCTACTAATCTATACTTATCACATATGCTGAAATAAAATAATATTAATTGATTATATGTAACGATAATGACTAATTCAATGAAACTAGGACGACCTGAACAAATCGTAAAAAGTTACAAGGAAGTTGAAAAGTTTCGCGTAATATGCATTACGATTAGGTGTTCGGGAAGAGAAATCGCTACAGTTTCAAACAAGAACAGTACAAATTACGTATTGCACTACCGTAAAGGTATCTTTCGAACCAATTCGAGAAACGTTTGCCACAGATCAGAGACATATGTTGAGTGTACTTGGACTTGCATACCTGGGGGAAATTGTAGAGATAAGCACGAACACTCGATTATGACGAGTGAACAGTTTCGCAACTGAATAAGGAAGTATTTATTTGCTCCATTTGTATCCAAGTATTCAGATCATTTCCTAGTATAATCAATAAAAAATTTAAATAAAATATTTGCAAAAGACGGTTTTATCTTCATTTCGTAATAAATAGTATTTTCCGATTACTAAAATCATCTCGTTATTAAAGATTAAATTTCTATTTAAATTACATAATCTGAAACTTTGTCATCAATATTTTAACTGCAGACACTGTACAGATTCATGTGGGTATGATGGTGAGAAAATGAGTACCCTATACGTGTGCAATAAACCAGTGTCTCAAAAAACGACGAAGAGGTACATCCAAGTATCATCGCATGCCAATTTGCTCACGAAAATTGCCACTCCCCAGTCCCAGCGATCTTATTCCCTTCATTCTAGGGTATCGAGTGCAAGGATGTTGATTATGGAGAAACAGACTTCGCCGCCGGCTAAGTCATTACTGCTGTAAAATCTACTTCCTTTAATAGGTTTTCCATTAGCCTCGGCATACCAGAACTCGAAGGTCGAAAATTCGATGATAAAAACTGTATTTTTAGCATTGACGAATTTTCTGCAAAAAATGCTTCTTGTTTTTGTTCGTACCAATTTGTTACAGATACTTGGTTAGAAACACACATTTATTTTTACACTTTAGAAACAATATTTTTTAAAACTTCAAATGAATGCTGTAAAATTTAAAAAATACTGTAGAATCGCATTTTTGGAGACAAAAACCAAGTTCGAGACTGCTTTGCAATAGTTTTGGCGATACCGAGACCCAGAACATGAAATCCGAGAGTCTCAAAATATCTTTTAGTTATTTTTTAACGCTCTGGGAATAGAATTCGATTTTGAGCCCTGTAGTGAAATATTCAGGCGCAAATTATCGAGCCCCACGTCTGTCGTATTGAAAAGCGTATAGAACACGAGCGAAATATCGATCTCCGACCAGTGTGATTGTCACCTTCGCACTCGTCGAAGATCGGTAATAGCGCCCTTGTTACATAATATACTATTATGCTCTGCTATAAGTTATACGGTTTTTATCAGAATTAGTCGTTTTCCTTAACTTTTCACGAAACAATGAAAGTTTATAATAATTATATAGGAATGATGATATCCATATTTGCTTTATAAAAGAGGCTTCTTTGTAGAACAAATATTGTTTTGGTCTTGACAATCCTGATATAAATGATAATCTCATCTTGTTATTGTATGGTATTGACTTGGTTTTGTATCTTAACAATATTGTATCCTGTAATTAAAATGCAATAATTCTGATTTTCTCAAGCATATTGACACCAATTATTTTCAATTATTCAGTATTACAGTAAACGAAAAAGCATTTAAGGGTCATAAAATTGCATTCAAAGTGATAGAGAAAGATTCACACTAATGAAAGTGAATCATTGTTTATCGATTTTTATCGAATGTTTACAAAAGCATGTTTTCCATTAACTAAAATACATGATTATTTATATTCATAATAACAACGTCCAAGTTAACTTTATTGATATATTAATGCCAGTGTTCTTTTAGTGTATATTATTTACTCGTAGGATTGAGCTCAGTTGAAAAGTTAAAGGTTGCATTAAAAAGTTAAGTGGGTAATAGTTTTAATTTAATTTGGGTTCTAAGCCATTCATATTTGTATCTTTTAACTTTTAACCGTAAAACGGTACACTAATAATTCCCATGACTTCTGAAAAAAATACCATAAGTGATAGGGAACTATTCTTTATCTGATAATAATACTTATATAATAATGTATTATATGGCACGGTTTACAATCGTTAGTTATGGAAGAGACGTTTAGTAAACTATAACTTATAAAGTTGTTATATATATTTTTTCCTTTTTTCATACATTATTTAACCATTTTGTCTCATTACATTTTACATAAAATACACTTATATTTATTTTCTGTTCTTTTTGTGCTCCTAAAAATTCACATCTAATAATATCTAGGTTCCCGTTTTTTATTTTTTTTTTACATGAATAATTATATTCATTGATATATGCATCAAATATGATATATTATCTTGTTATGAATGGCATTGAAAATACATTAAAAGTTAATTTTTTTATTTCTTTTATAGGTCATCTTATACGCAATATAATTTTACGAATAATAATTGACTTTGCAAATTTTATTATTAATAAAAATCTCTTGCGCCTTTTCCATTTCTGATAATGTTCCCTATTTCCTGAAAAGCACATTATTATTCTGCAGAGCTATTTTATGGCCAGCAATGAAATAAGACAATATTAATAATTCTTAGCAAGAAAGTTCGTAATTCGTTTCAAAAAGTAAATGGTTTTACAATCTCGTATATACATTTGAAATGAAGAATAAAACCTGTCTTAAATCGTTAGTTGAAACGCAATATTAAATTTCTAATACTCATCAGTGTATAATGGATAACCTTATGATTGATAATTTCTTTGGTATGTCTATAAATAAAATAGACTTCAATTGCATCGAAACGTTTAATCATATTGTACATTTCATTAATTTTTTACGTAAACTGAAAAGCTTTTATTTCTTTTTTAAAAACGTTTTATTCACTACGTTTTAATTTCAATGAAATGGGAGGAAATGTAATGAAAATTATTCTAAAGGAAAACTTCTTGTTTCGACGCATTATGTAGAAGTCTACAGAAGCTTTCTACGGCTCCTTTTACGCGTAATTCATTTCACATTTTTCTTCTGGAATACTTAATCAATTTCTATAAAAACTGTTTACTATTACGCGATTTCTTCGACGTACCGATCTAAATATATTCCATATTTGGAAATTTGGTTTTCTTTACCTACTATCTGTATATAGGTTCCACGCAGTACAATCTGTCCCAGGATGTCCCGAGGCGCTCCTGAGAACGTCCAAATGTTTTTTATTACGGAGAGTTCTTCGGGAGCTGCTCAAGATATCCCAGGACGAACTTGTATTATATACGGTATAGCTGAAACACATGATACTTTACACACGTGTTAGGTATCCTATTTTTTGTATTTGCGCGCGTAAAGTGAGTGCGTAAAGTTTTGATGCCTGTTCGAGTGCGTAAAGTATAACTTTACGCACGACCGGTCATTTTACGAATTTCGTCGTCGGGAGTGCATAAAAGTTTACTTTAGGCGCGAAAGATAGGCATCAAAAGTACTTTACGCACGAACTTTACGCCCGCAATTACAAAAATATATTTTTCTGCACTATAGCCGTAAAATTCGATTTTACGGCCTACTTTTAGTCTATAAAATTAAATTTCACGGATCACGTGTAACATGGACCTGCGCTGTCAAAAACATAACCCATACCGATTAAATGCAGTCCGCGAAATCGAATTTTTACAGCTTTCAGTACCAAAAAATAATGTTCCACACGGCCGTAAGATTTTACGGCCTTGTATCGAAAAATACTATTTTGTTATTTCACCGAATTTAAAAACGAGTAGATTATTCTTTTGCCACCAGTCTTTTACGAAAATATTTAGTAAATAATATTTAGAATTGCAAAGTGTTTTCAAAAAATCATGACATCCAAAATTTAATTTAACAAAACTAAACAAAAACGACTGGTAATCTAATCTAATTTTGCAATTCTTGTCATTACTTACTGATATTAGATTTCACAATAATAATTATAATTTGTAACATTATATATTGAAATGTTGCAAGTCAGGGAATTCCAACTATAGTATGGTCTAATTTAATTCGAAACATTCAATAACAGATGATTCAATAATTACCGTTTTCTACATTGAAATGTTTAAATGTAATTTATCGTCGATCTATTTTCGTCTGAAATGACCCCAGTAAATATGAGACTCTTTAAAGCGTCCGTAAGGCGTGAAATTGAATCTCTAAAATGGCCTTGAGAAGTGTCCAATCGTTTTGGCACGCTAAAAGAGTTCGTGTTCAGTTTAATGGAGACATTATAATTGTATTACCTTAAATTCCGACCAATCTAGTAATTTAATTAACTAGACAAATTTTCTATACGATATATGATTTCAAAACAGTATTAAGATATACCCTCAAATACAAGTTTTCGCGTTTAAAATTTTTATTTAGGATTTTGTTGCATTATACTTATGAATCATCAAAACTAATATTTTTAAATATTATTAAACCAATGATTATAAATGTTGTAAATGGTGGCTTTTAAAATATTATAGTAATTACATGAAAATTTCCTGTGATTATTTTTAAATCCGGAAAATAATACCATAACCCTATTGATAAAATGTGAATCTGGGTATATTTCCATGTGGATTCTAAATGGAATTTCCACATTGGTTCTGCTGATTTGTCTATATTTTCTGTACCAATTCTACACGTGGATTTACGAGCATTCCATGCAAAAAAGTTTCGTTGAATTCACATAGACATTCTGTACAAAGCCATGTAGAATCCATATAGAAAATTAACAAATAAATCCACGTATCAAATCCCCATAAATCAGTGTTAAAAATCTACACAATCCATGTGAATGATCCATACAAAAATGTATGTGTAGAAAATCCCCACAACCAATCGACGATGAAAAGCCATATCGAAGGCCACATAGATTTCACTCGAATTCCACATAAATTTATTCAATAGGGTTGGTAATCTTACATCTTTTCAATTTTCGTATTTTTATTATAACCAATTTACTTTAGTATTTTTTGAATCAAGAAATAAAACACCAGCTAGAGAAATCCACGGATCCTTATGATTTAAAGATCAAAATATTTACATTTTTATATTACGAGTACATCATCTTTTTTACATATACGTTAGAAATGTATTCAGGAACAAAATTTTGTTTACCTGAACCATTTACTTGTCACACTTGATAACATAAAAGAAAGTCTATCATAACAAGATGATATATTATCATGTAATAAATTATATTTTTGTCGAATTTTCTTAGTAAAAGTTGTTTAAATATCATTTCTGAAACCCACGTGAAAAGATTCTATCGAATCACGAAAGTTTACACTTTGTGCAGAGCATTTTTGTAGGGTAACATTATTTTACAACAGTCTTTAGGGATATTCTAGGCGAATTATATACAAATGCTCCAGAAGGAATCCATGAATTTTGCTCCATAGTTTGTCGTTATCCCAGAGCAAAGTTCACGTGGGAACGAATATTTATTTTTATGCTTATTTTATAGTTATTTCTCTGTTAAATATGTCATTAAAAAGATACTGATGCTAACAAAGAAATTATATAGCATTATTAAAATAGTTTAAATGAGGAGTAACATGCTTCCGTGGATTTATCCAAATTTTAATAAGAAAAAAATATCTGAAAACTTTGCAACTTAAAAAAATCAGAATACTTTAAAGTGACATTATTATGTAGTCGCGAATGATGAACTTATGATCATGAATATTTTCAATAAAAAATAATACATTGTGGTTACTAATAAAAAGGACGCGAATTAACTGCGGATTTCAAAAAGATATATTTATTCTGTTGCGTGACCACATCTATTTTTTGAAAGTCACAGTGATTTTTTCTTTTAGTAAACGGCCAAAAACGGGACACAAACGATGTGCGCGTTTAAATAAACTATCTAAAGAACGAGCGTTGCACACTTCTGCTGTGTAAATTCACGCTTCAGATATTTCCAAGTTGAAGTTTCCTTTATTGGATCGTTCGAATCTGCATGTTTCAAACTCTTAAGAGGTCGATTCAATTTTTGGTCATATGACGTCACGTTTCTTAAGAAACTAAATTTAATACACATCTCATGACTCAGTGAGCAAATTTATATTTCCAGCATCATTTGAAGTCATTACAAGTTTAAGTAATCAGTAAAATTGAATTGGACGTAGTCAGAATTAGAAGACGCACAATTCGATGTTGATTAATCGACACAAATGGAAGACAAATGAATTCAATTGACCAGAATCCAAAAATAGAACGGCTTTCTTTCTCATGGATCAATAAGAGCAGCATTCAGAAAGAAGCTATAACGGGAAGAGGGAAATTCGAAGACAAAAAAATCTTAAAAGTGCGTTGTCGTCTAAAGAAAGTGCACGGACAAGGGAAAAGCATTAGTAGTATGACGTAAAAAATGAACTTACGTCCGCATCATCAGCGTGTTCATCGTTGGTGGAAGACTTTCTACCATGGACTCCTTCCTGATTTTCCGGCTGAATTTCACCGGCGGTTGGCCGCAGCTCATCTCGAACGGCGATCGGGACGTCCGTGGTTTTCCCGCATACTAATTGAGATGTAGTATCCTCGATTAATCTATGATCCAAAGGTTTTGAGTTTTCCGAGGCCTCCGCCGAATCTCGATTTAGTGCCGGACCGTCCGTGCTGAACGGCTTCGTTAACGACTTCGCGTTTTCGTCGGTGTTGCAATTCGACGTCCGGCGTTTCGCCAACGCGCCCCAAGAGCCGAGGCTCTCCTTGTACGTGAAAAGCGAGATTGGCTTCGACGAGCTGAAAGTATTGTTTATTTTGACGTTACGAGGTTGCGCAATGTGCCAATGGAATCTGAGGGAATTTTTGTGGCTAAATTCCACTTAATTTATTGGTTAATAAAGAATTTTTGTCAGATTTGGAACGAAACCATGCATTGCAGAATTTTGCAAAATTTAAGAAAACAAAATGAAAATTGGGTAAAAAGACTAAAAGCCTACAAAGTCATAAATGTAATAGGGAGACGTAAGTTTAGCAAGTAATTGGACCGAATTCTCAATGAAATCGTGTTATAGTAAATATCTTAAAGCTTTTTATTATACTAAAATGTGGTCGAAAGTTCTGACATTAGAGTGTCAAATTTTTCAATTAAATGTAAATTCAATAACTCTTTCCAATTATTTATATTATAGTAATATAGTGAAAATATTAAATATAATGTCCATAATTTCTGAATCAAAAAGTAAAAATACAAATTTATGATGTTTGTAATGAAAGAAGATGATTTCAAAAGATTTATTTAAACTGATTCTAAGTCGTATTTTAAACAATTTTTATATTTTGTAAATCTAAGATTCAATAGATTTCATAAAGAACACATAGGTAGATTAATTCATCAATTTAATTGGAACCGAACAAAAAAAATATTCGAAAAATTCGAATGTAATTGATAAACTATTTCTGATGAAATTGTTAAAATTGTTTAACTAAAATTAACCGAAAATTGAAACACTGGAAATTTAAAAAAATTTTCTTTTAAATCTTAAAAAAAAGTATATTTTAGATTAAAAACGAAAAAGATAAATCATCTAAGGAGGGCTTATTGATCGAAATTAACAAATTTTAGTGACAATTAAAAAGAGTCACTAGACAATTTGAGTCTAAAAAAGAAGCTTTCAGATTCTTTTAGTAACTCTGAATAAAAAAATTCTCTTGTAAATTTTTCAGAGATAACAAAATAGTGAAAATTTGTTTTGAATCTTTTGGCACCTATATAAAAGCCATTTTTATAGATGCTTCGAATAATTCTGAATAAAAATTAACTTTGTAAGACACGTACTATTAAAAAAATAAAATATCGACAATTGTGTTATTTGAACATTCGATATTTTCTATCTCCAAAAACGGAGATATTTAAGAAAAAATCGCGTACTGGACATGTTTTGTTCGGATTTGTACAAAGATTTATACAAAGATTTATACATATAATACTAACAAATATTCTTCCACACTGAAAACTTTCAACTTGTTAATAGAATTTGTTACTAACAATGAAAATGTCCTCAATGGAAGATTTGATTTTTCGTTTTTTTTTAAATATAGAAGTACTTTTACTGCTTGTTTGAAAATTGCATGTTTTTATTTTTGGTTTAATTTTTTTCAAGGCGTACCGTGAATATTATTGCTGGAATTGAGTATACTATTTCGAAACTTCTACCTTTATGGTTAATTATAATAAATTAGTTGAAGGAAAATATGTGAATTGCATTTTGTTATTTTTTTTCAATATTTGTACCCCTGAAGTCAGAAACTCGTCTGTACAATTGAGAGATTTGTGCAAATTTTTTGTCAAAGATGAACTTTTTTACTCAATTTTTTGGATCATTACTGATTTGTGAAATAAATTAAGGCCCAACTTTTCAAAGATTTCGGAGCATCGAACCTTGGATAAGAAATGTTTTGGAACAAAAATTTGCACAAATCTCGGCACTGTAGAGATGAGACGAACGCAATGAGATGAACGCAAATATCATTATTTATATTCCTACCGTTATATGTGTATAATTAAAGATTGCTTATGATGTGATTGATTGACTTATTTATTCAATAACAATTTAATTCGGATTAATAAAGTTATATGCAGTGCGTGCATTGGAATTAAGTTATTTTCATCATAGTAACTGAGACTTGGATTAGATTTCTAACTGATTTTTTGTTAACAGTTAATAATAAATAAGTTTAAAAGTAATACTTTTAACTCAACTATATGTCGAAATGAGCAGAATTGATTACTTTTATGTTGTTAAATCGTAATATTCGTTTTATTAATGACAATTATTTATCTATAAGTATATTATATAATAATATTTTCATTGTACAGTTAAATTTAGATGACACTTTTCTGATTTCGAGGTTGATAATTGTCCTATACCAAAATTGCCTTTATCTGATTATTTTAGGGGAAGTCATATCGTGTCACTTAAAAACAGTAAATCCAATATATTATACACATTATTAGGATCTGTTAGTGTGCACCTATGTAATGTTTTATATAAAAAGTACGTATCTAATCTTCTTCGTTATCCTTAATCGACTTTTAAAAGTATGAAGAAATAAATAAAATATATACCCATTGGACGTATTTCGTAATATTTCCCTTTCATTATACCCCATTATACTAGTTACGACACAATCGCGTGTCATAGAAATACTCATTCTTAATATTTATGTCATTACGCGTAAATAAATCCCGTTTATCTTAATTGAAACAGTTTGATTTTAATTGAGGAAATTTGTAACACTTATTGACAATAGATTCTAAATTATCACGTTGCTATTAACATTTAGCGTTACGTTTAATTTATTACAAAATTAACAGTAAAAAATGCACTGATTGCCTTTCGTTAGACGCGTATGCCTCATTAAATATTTCTTTCTCATACCTTTCACGTCCACCTTCACCTAATCGGATTATTTGAATTATTTTCGCTTCATTTTTGCCCATTAAGGTATATTCAAGCAGTGGTAAAGGACATTTTGAATTCTTTCTGAGATAATTACATTCGACATTTTAAAGTAATGAACTTTGCTCATGAATTGTAAGTTTTATAATCTTTTAACATGTGATTTCTTTTAAATACACGTGTTTAAATAAAGTTTTAAATGTTACTTTTGTATGAATAGAATTTGATTTTGTTAATAATAAAACTGGATAATAAAACTGGATGTAGTCAGCATTGTTGTTTGATGTATTATACATAATAAGTAAGTCAAGAAAATTCACCGAGAATATCTTCATTAGCGTCATTGATTAATGAGCTTTAATGTTTTCTTTAACAGTATTACTTACGCTAACAAAGAAAAATTTATTATTTATTTCAAGTGTCTACTACGTCTAAAAAGCCTAATCGTAAGGTTACAAAAAATTGATCAGTTAAGGTAAAATTTATCATGTCATTGTATACGGACAAACTATGATTCAAGCACTGTCATTTCAGGAATTCAGATACTTATTAAATTTAGAAGAATGATCATTTATTAATATTCCTGTAGTCTATCGAGGGCTTGTTGTAATTTTGAAATTAATTTATTACATATTATATTGTAAAAATTCGTATAAAAATATTTATATTTTCTATTTTTATAAGATTTGCCTGAACCATATACTTAATATTGGTAAAATCGTACTTCTTGTTGCTAGTTCTGACGACAATTGTCTCTTTGGGCATACAATCTACAAAAAATACTTATTCACCTATTGAATCATAATTGTTACTATTGTGTTGCTGACACATTTAAAAATTACTTAAATAGTCCGTAATATGTAAGAAATCGTAATAAAATTTAACAATCATTCGGTTTTCTAAATTGTGTTGACTAATGACAGTCAGAAATTTAATTGTATTTTGTTTTCGGATTTGGAAGTAAATAAAATAAAAATTTTATTTTTGGTGTGAAAAGTCAGGTTTGTACCTTCATTTTTGTCATCGAAGAATCTTACCATGAAAATAAGTTATCGTTTTTCAGTATATTAATTCTGTACACATTTGATATGATGCATATGTCATTTTTATATGGTTTCTATGCAATTAAGCCAAATGTTCTCAAATCTAAATACTTCTATATTATTACTTAAAGGGGTATAATAACCACTCTTATAATATCAACTCGTATGCCTGGTTTATTTAAGTCAATACATTATTTTGAACTAATATTCTCATATTCAGTTGCAATTCAATACTTTTACATGGTGTTTCAAGAAATAAACACGGCAGACCATTGTATTTTAATATTATCTTCAATTTAATTTCTGTTCAAAAAAGTGTTTCACAAATTTTGCATACAAGTTGGTGTATGAATGAACCTTGTGCAGTAAACTATGTTTAATAAAACCATGTAGAATAAAGCAATTGCCAAAAAGACGTCGAATCAATCTTTTCAAAATATTCTTAAAAAATGCACTTATTACTTGTAACATAAATATTATTTTATTAAAGTACTTATATTTTATGCACAAACATGGAAAATCCTTTTACTGCAATTACTCTTTTGACATGTAATATGTTCTCAAAGATATCTGTTTCTACAAATAGAACTTTAGTTTTTTGTGATCGAAGTTGCATCCGCGTTTTCCGATCGACATTTCTGAAAACATTATCCGAAATAGCACCGTAGAGGTACTCGGCACGACAAGTATATTCTGGCACAGCAAGGGAGGAGATAGAAGTACATTTCGTAGAGCGTTAGTACAGATTTTAGTGCTTCAGGTTTTGCTGAGATTCTTTTCAAAAGTCGTGATAGAAAATTGCCTCAGTTGTAGATCCGTATTCAGGTTGTAATTGAAGTTTACAAGGCGAATACAGTATAAATATACGTGGATTTTCGAATTAGTCAAATACTACTTTAGTAGTCTAAATTTAGATTGAAAATTGTTTAGTTGCTTATCCGATTGAATTTTGTCTAAAAGTCTTTCATTTGAAAACAATTGTTCTTTGCCTAATTCAAGTAAATTTCATTACAGACACACTCAACTGATTTTTTAAGTATATATTTTCAATGAGTTTCATTTTTTTAATTTTAAATTAATCATCGTTTTCTAACAGTTCTCTTGAATATTTTCATTTTGTACAATTAATTTCGGTTATAAAAGATCAAAATGATTCGGAAGTAATAGTGTTATTGAATAATGGTTTTAATGCTAAGTAAATTACAATTGAATGGTTGTTTTCATGTTATTCCGATGCTAGAACATTTTAATTTTAGTATATTTACATTTTAGTCAATAGTAAACTGAGGGAGATCATAGATTACAGGTTGTTGATTTGTTTCGACTTTTTTTCGAGATGGAAGAATTAGAATAACCATACATCTATTTTTCATGTGATTTCCTCGAAATTCACTTGAGATATAATCTACTTTCTACCGAAGGTCGCAAAAGTCTTTCTGTAAATACCTTTGAATGAATATGACTAACTTACGGATTGATATCTTAATCTGACGTTAATTTTGTACAAAAAGTAATTTTAAATTATACAGATCGTAAAACTTGTTAAAGTAATACGCAGATGACAAAAGAAAATTTTTTACAAAATCATTTACAATTACTTCGAAATTAAATAAAGCGTACACACTGGATAGTCTCTATTCTGTTAAATATTCTTAAGAACTTATTTTACGTCAAAGCAATTGTTTCAAACATGTATAATACACACATTTTTAATAGTAATGACGTTTGTTGTCTTAAACAACTTCAATCTTCGGAGTTTCATGTAATTCAGTACTTGTTATTTTGAAAAAAACTGTGAATTTCATAAATTACACTTTAGTGTGAATATGTGTAAGTAATAAACTCTGATCGCCAATTGAGGTCGATGGCAACTTGCAGTCTAGAAGTTTAATAGAAAATGATTTTAGAATTGTCTACAAAATGACTCCAAAATATTATTAGATTTCGGTTATTATTTGTACCTTGAAAAAACACAGTACAAAAACTTAAAAAAAAAAAACAATCTCACCGTGTGGTTTGGGAACATTAGTCGTTTTTAAAAAAAAATAATGACATCGGTTTCCTTAATAGTTGACCCATTAAATCCAGCATCTGCACATTTATTAGTTGATTTTCAACCTTCATTCGTAATAGGAAATAAGACAAATATTGATTGGACAGTGACCAACCCTATAATTTTCGAGTATGCTCTTACGATTGGCATGGTCAAAATTACATTTAAATTGTTTCAAAATCCATTATGGCACCTTTTAATCCCTTGAGTGTGAGGGTACGTCTATAGTCGTGTATTTAAAAAAATTGATAAAAAGCATAAAAATAAGTAGATTTACATCACACATACATTCTTCTTAATATGACTTGTGCAAATTACGTTCTCTGAGTAGGGAGTGTTCAAAAATCTTGTTTCTATTTCGGGTAGTGTTGCTCTTATCTGACACATCTAGTGTTAAAAACATAACAAAATGTAATGTATGATAGTTTATTAAATTATCTGTAAATGTGAATATATTATTGTAACTCAAGACGTGAAATGTTAAATAAACTTATTTTTCAAACAATGTAACCAATTTCAACAGAATCAAAATATTTCAAAAAAATATATTCGCCATATTGGATCCGCCATTTTGAATTTAAAAAAATGGACTTCATGTTCGTATTCAGTGATTCCGAAAACCCAAGTGTACCCAATCTCACAAATTTTTGTAGCTTAAAAAATTCTTAACATTTTTTACCCACATTTCAGATTTATTTCCTCACAACGAAGGGATATGTAAAAAATGAACAAAGTTTCGTGCATTTCGGATTTTATCAATTTTTTCTCGCATAAATAAAGTTGAAGTATTGATACCTATTCGCAAACAAAAGTACACAAAATCTATGAGCTACCCTTAAAAATTTATTGATTTTTACACCAACTTATCCTCTTCAAAACGTCAATATGGCGAAAAACAAATATATTTCGATCCAGTATGAACATTATTGATGAAATTGGTATCTGTAGGATGATTTTGAATCATTTCATGAAATTTATTCGGCCATATCGGATCCGCAATCTTGAATTTAAAAAACCTTTAGAAACTGAAATTCGTGATAAAGGACTCAAAACCCTCGTATATACATTTTCTCGAGATATTGAAGCATTTTATTGAATTTCGGTATTCCATACTGGATCTACCATCTTGAATTTCAAAGATCGAACCTCAAATTATTGGTCAGCGATGAAAACCTCTGTATCTGCATTTTATAATCAAATAAGGTTTATCTTTTCAATACATTACGTTTAGAAGAGGTTAGGTTGATTCTGTGCAAAATAAAAAAATGAACTTCAAATTATTTGCGACATTAAGATGTTTTAGTCATTCTTGCGTTGATATCGTATGTTTCGTTGTTCTTATTGTTTTAATACTTTCCCAAGTTGATATTTATTCATTTTTTTTAATAAAGTAATGAATTTTTATGCTGATCTAATGAAATGCCACTCACAAAATTTTGTTAAGGGAGTCACAGAACTCTTTCATAACAATGGCTCAGTTGTCACCGTATAAAGGGTAAATTGTCATTTCATGAGATTTAGAGGGTGTGTAAACTATCAAAACTGTTGCATGTCCAAGTCTGGTTCAACCAATTTTTTTTGGAAAGTGGAAAGGAAGGACTGATAATTGTATTATGTAAGTGGTTACCTCTCTCGGCAGAATTTCACGTCGTCTTCGTCGAAAAGACTTGTGGGTTCGTCGTCGCAGTTTTCCGGTTTCGTCGCGTAGCCGAACAAATCGGTGGCAGCCCGTGCCAAGTCGGATTTGAGGATCGGATGTGGTGCATAGAGGGAACCGGTGCAATCAGTGTCGTCACCGTAAATCTCATCTTCGTCCGTCGTGTATTCCTCGTCCCCGGTCGTCCCCGTACTTCCTGCCCTTCGGTGCTTCGTAGTCAGAGGGCGATAAGCGTACTCGTTCGATCCCGTTACCGAATCGCTCGAGTCCATGGAATTCGGCTGCTGCTGCTCTTGGACCGCCTTCATCCTTAGTCAAGGACTGCCTGCAATCTATGCAAATTACAGGATTGGTTAGACGACCTTTATCCACAAGGTTCATTAGGGCTGGAGAACATCTACAGGGTTCAAGGGAATTATCGATAAGATAAACACCTCAAGCAGAAATGTTCATTTATGTAATTTGAGGTAAAAACATGTTTGCACAAGAACAATAACTATGTGGAAACGTTCTAGCATCCATAATGGTAATTATGCAGTAAATTACATTAAAATCATTTACCTAATATTTTATCAAATGTAATAAATAAACTATTCATATTACAAAATCGTGAATTCATTTCGACGTCAACGAAAAGATAATCTACCAGATTCCCTTCGTTTTGTGGGTCATTTTTGTCTGATGGATGGTATATAAAAATCCTATACGTTTGTAAAATAAATATATTTATAAACGTTTCGACCACCAGTGAATCTTCCGGGTGCACCTTAAAAATCCGACAAATCGCAAAACAGACACTTCACGACCCATACATTCAAAAGGCAGTCATTTAAAAAAACAGACATTAAAAAACCAGACATTTCAAAATGCAGACATATTTTAAAAGACTGTTTTTTGAAGTGTCCGTTTCGTGATTTGCCGGGTTTTTGTGGTGCACCCCTAGTTTTTGAATGTCTGTTTTATTAAATGTCTGGTTTTTGAATATCTGAAGTGTCTATTTTGTGATTTGTCGGGTTTTTGAGGTGCGCCCAATCTTCTTTAGGGGATTATTCATAATATTCTGTGTAAAATGTTATTTGCGTTATATAGAAACTATATACGCGCCTTATGCAAGTTGAAATTTAGAGATTTTAAAGAGATACAAATTATGTCGTTAGACGATTGGTATAGTTCTACCTATTTGGTTTAAGCACTGTAAGAACTTAATCTAAGAACTTTAACTTTAACGCCGTTCAATCTTGAGCTCTTTCATCTAGTTAGAAAGCAAGAGAACAAAGTTCAAATTAAAGTAACGAGAACAAGTTCTTGTTGTGCTCTGACTCATTTATTTTTCTCTTATTATAGAATTGCATCTTTTTGAAGATACATTCAGATTTGACCTGACTTTTCTTTTGTTATTGGCGTATTCTAAAGTTTCTGACTAAAATTGATTATTAGAACAGATGGGAACACGACTTTCAAACTCACTAAAATCAGTATTTTGCTGTAATCATAATATATTACACTGAAAAAATCTTCCTTGAAAAAATTCCCATATTGTCTGGATATACTCGTAAAATGCCGATATATCCTACATTTTCCTGAAAAAATTGCCATACTGTCGAGGAAATTTGGGTGCAGGCATTTTAATTATATCATGAAAATGTAGAAAACATCTTCATTTTCACAAATATTCCCTGCTGAATTAAGACAGTACGATATAGATATACCAATAGTCAAATATCCGTAGACGTAAAAAACACTTATTATTAACCATTTAAAAAATTCATCATAAGTTCATATACACTTTGTTTTATTAAAGATATATCGTATTCAATTTACATTGTCTAATATCTAAACGTATGTATCTTTCTTTTTATCAGAAAGTGACGAATTCAATTAAGTTCGCTTTTCCTGCACTTACGTCGCGAATAACAATTGTTTAGAAGTTAGCGAATTATTCTTTTCTTTATTTTCGATTCATTTATATTCTTAACTGTTATGTATAAAAAAACGTTCAATATATATTATGATTGTAGTTATGCAGGCTATGTTATTCTGAAAACAATTATATTGTTGGCATTGCATTAAAATGTGACTTGTTTTTAGTTTCAGAAAAACTAACTCTTAACCTTTAATAAACAGGAAATATTATCTAGGAAATACTCATTATTAATATACTGCATTTTATCATCTGTTATACATCTTTTAATATGTATGATTTTCAAAGATGAAGCCTTTTTTGTTATAAACGACGTAAAGTCGACCATACATGTGACACAATATACGTTAAAGCTGCCAACCACAAAAATGTATTAAATTGAATTTTTCATGTGGGATAAAGGTATCTCTTATTATGTAAGCTTTAGAATTTAAATCGAAGAAGCAAAAATAAATTGTACTCAGGCAGAAGCTTCTTAAAAATGAACACAAGTTGTTCGAAACGTCGAGGAAAATTTTCAAACACTTTAAACTGTAGGACAAAGCCGACCCTTTATTTATTTTTTCTTATTATACTCTCAATTAATTTCATCAAAACAACAACATCATTTATTTAAATCCAAGAATTTATAAAAATGAGGTGAGATGAGAAAAGTAAAATAACAAATAAGGATCGAAACTCAATTACTGCATAGAAGTATAATAAATAATATGTTATTAATTTTCAACCTATAAAATCAAATGCCAGGTAACATTAATCAATTGGAATAAAGGTTATAGACTCTATAATCATAACTGCATATTGTCATTAACATTGGCTTAGACAAAAAATGGCTGCTACTATTTTATAACTTGTTAGCCTAGAAATCATCTAAAAGCCAATATTATAGGTGGTATAACCCCATTTCTTTCTTATGCTGTTTTTAATTTTAATCTTGCCGAAAATTTGCACAAATTTAATCAAAGGAATAACATGATAATTAAATGTTATATGCTGTTATGTAATACCACTTTTACCGCATTCAGATCCAAGTAAAGATTTAAAAAAACATAAAAATTCCCTTCAAAAATTTATAACATCATTCTAAAAGTGGTCATGAAGATGAAAAAATAATGGTTATTGAACCTACTCTTGCGGGTATTATCCCATGAATTCAATTAAATTACTTCCTAATAATAGATTATCATTCGTTATTTAACTTTGTATAAATTGCGAAATAAAAAAAAGTCATTGTCCAATCGTCCTTCACAATTGAAATTCGCTGCACGTGTAACAGTTATTCGAGTACCCGATAGGCCAAGTTATTGCAAAGCGACACTACTTCCGGTGAAATCTCTCGTGCTTCAAACAATTGAATTGATTGAGTTATCAGTCAAATTCCACTACTCAACGTCGGTATGCCAGTTTGACGTACAGAACAATGTAAAAGTGTGTACTAAATGCATAACGTGATAGGCTGTTATTTCCTTTTTTGTCTGAAATGAATTCAGTGACAATTTCGCAATTTCTTCAGTATGGAAAATTGTGTTTAAATTATGTTGCTTTATAATTTTGTTTTTTTTTTATTGTCGAAATGTATAGGAAACCATTCTTTCATTTTCACCAGTATGCTCTCTTTTCATTTTTTTGTGAGACAATAATTTTTATATAGGTTTCTAATTTGTGTATACAAAAAAACGACACTTCAAAAAATGACTGCCCGCTTGCCGATGTTACTATATTTTTATGTGTCGGCTTTATGACTATCGGTTTTTCAATATGCACCCGAATTTTTAACTAAATATTGAGCGATATATAGAGTTTGCTAAATACAGTTCTGAATAACGGATGTCAATAATATTTTGTAAAACATTTTTAATGACTATTATATTTATTCAAGAATTCGATATGTTAGTTAAATCAATATTAAAGTACATTATAAATACTATTTATATTATACCGAATGCTTGTAGACAGAATTTGGCAACAATATAGCCTTAATTTTTAATAATTAAATGAATATTTACATGTTAATTTATAAATTGTTACATGTTATATAATTATAATTAGTATTATCTGTTATCAACCCAAACATTTGGTAATTAAAAAAATATCTGTACAGAAACATTGTATCAAAATTAATTCCATCTAGGGTAATTATTCATGATGAAATAATTTACATTCTTATATGCTAACAAGTATTTTACAAATATTTTATTGAGCAGTTGACCAAATGGTGCAAATATGCATCTTAATTTTTATCAGGAAATATAGGTGTACTGGGAATTTTTTCTAATGCTACTGCAGCGGTATAACTACTGCAGCTGACAACCTCATATCATTAGTAATAAGGTATACAATGAAACAATACTTTTACGAAACATTTAAAGAATGATTTTTAAGAAACTGTATCAGCAATTCCTTAAATTAAATTGGTAAAACAACTATTGCAATTTTTATATAGAAAACGAATTAGATTTTGTTCCAATGTCTGCTTTTCGGCGGTTTAAAAGCATCGAAGAATGCGGAACTTGTCCATCCTTATGAATAAATGAATATGGCCAAATTCACAGAACTTTTAAAATTAGATGTAAGTGAGCTAGTTTTTCATCACACCGTATATGGTGTAAAACAAATATATTGATAGTAAATATAGAAGCTGACCAGTTACTCGCCTCATAATTGCAAATTTGAAGTGATTTGAAGAAGTCAATCTATCATGAATTATCAGTCATATATTTCGTGTATTTATAATCCCCCTTCTCATCCATTAAAACCAAATAACTATTGCAAAATTATAGACCCTATAACGAACAATACGAGATCAAAGGGCAAACAAATAATGTACAATTGTAATTTCAAACAAAAATTTAAAAGTAAAAAAGGCAAAGTAAAAAAATATTGTTGTTAATATGAAATATAAGAGAACAAAACCATTTTCGCACAGAACATTGGACCGACAAGGTTATTGTCTCTCGGAAAATAAAATCTATTAAAAATCTCTAAGTGAAGTTTTCACAATGTTTCACTCGACTGCGTGTTCTTTCGTTCTCGTTCCCACGATTACGCAGTCCCCAGTTAAAGGATGTGCCAGAACAATAATACCAGATTTTCTCGCACGGTCTTGACGATATGAAATCCCATACGTTTTGGATCCTTACGCATATTGCGAAAATGCGGTCGTTACGTAAAATTTCAGAAGCGGAGACTTAAAAATGTGCGTCATTTCGGCGTCTCATCCACATTTTAACCGTTTCTTTTCCCAGTAGCTAATTCTTTTGTATTATTTTGCCACAAAAAATAAATTTAAACTTCACTCGTTGAAATAAATGTCTGAGAAATATTTCGACAAAGCTTTCAAATGTATTTTCTTCATCTTTTATTCTTCGATTTCGTTCTGCATCTAGCGACAAAATACTGTATTTGATGGCTAGCAATGGAAATTTCTCCCCTTTGTATATTTTTCCTTGAGCACTGAATAGAAGATGCACAAAACGATTGTTTTGTATATTTTCTATTTTATTTGAATGGCACGTCGTAAACACGAAAAATTGTATTTCTTATGACTTCAAGATTAACGTAATATTTCAATGTTCTTGAAGATGGGTATTTTTATTTAATATAGCAGACAAAAAGAAACCCATAAGTTAAAATTTTTTCAAATCGTTCAAATAACTCATGGATTAAGTAACAGCATAGTATATTTGATTATTAACACTGGATCATAAACATACATTTTACATCGAGATGGCAATTTGAAAACTGATATTCATTATGCAATTTGACAATAATTTCTCATAAAATGTACAATTTTTAAAACGCATTCTGAGTACAGTAAATATTTAAAAAAAGGATGACTTTTATTCTTACATTTTTTGGTATGAGAATTTACTCTTTATGAAATATCATACACTGCATAGATTCAAAATCAAGTATGACTTCTCGCTTCAATAAATGTGTATAAAGAACAATATAGCTATAATAGTTACCAAAGAAAGACAAAACTTTCGAAAACAAATTTTCTCGTGATATATGCGGTAATAGAAATATCATAACTAATGTATTCTTCCTGAATTAATTTCATTTAAACAATTTTTTTGCAGCAATTACTTCATCTTCTACATGTTGATTTTCGAATTGTACCTCACATCTCGTATTTTCGTAAAGAAAATCGATTTTCATATTTTTATTGAGTAAAAATAAAAAAAGCGATCAACAATAATTTTCAACTTTCTAAATATAATGTTTTTATTTTTACTTAAATGTTGGAAAGAAAATACGTAACTATGTTTGCAAATCAAGTGTCATCATTATTATACGAAATCGTAATTCAGAGGAAGACGGGTTTCGTTTAAAAATATGAATGATTCAGAAGGTAGAAATAACGGAATCTCTGGAAATAATCGAAATTCTATTTTCTTCATCGTATTTAATTAACCTAACAGTAGGAGGTAAACAAACAGAGAACTGCTTTATATTTAACATCCGTTACATAATAGATTTGATAAAAAGTTCCTCTTATTTTCAAGTTAGTTTGCCAGTCCGTTAATATTTATTTTTAATGTGCCGTGAGACAATATCTTTATCTATATACTATCGTTTATATATGTTTCACGTATTTATTTAAATGAAGGTAAAATGCGTTATCAACACAGTTCCTCGAAACATGCGTCATCCTTAAAAAGTAGCCTGGGAAACACTCGTCACCGATGTCACGACATTTAACGGTTCATTTATTCGCATTGACTTACTTTGCGCGAAAATCGTAATGCAGGGAATTCAAATATACATGCCCTCGCTAATTTATTAACGATTCATAACGATGATGTCAATTTAAATATAGATCTACACTGGCATACTATGTTTCTTTACAATTATGCAACGAATTGAGATCAATCAGGCATCTTTTTTTGATCGAGTGACGATGTCTCTAAAAAAGAATGAGTATGCGGAGGTTCGACTTACTTAAGAAAACGTCATCTTGAATGTCATTTAACTCTTGGAACATTAATAATGTGACCTTTAATATAATTAATATCATACTTTTATCAATAATTAACAATAAAAAGAAATGGACTTCTTAACCAAATACAAATGTTGGATATTTATAAGGGGGTAATTCAAGTTGGTAATTCTAAAAAATAAACTTAAAGTAAGTACAAAATGACTTGTGACATCTTGACCGAACTATTATGTACTCAATAGATAGCGCAGTTTTGTTTCACCATTTATTTTTAATAAGTTAGAATGTCTTCTTTTGAATTGATCAATACAATCGATTAACAATTTAACTCCACAGGTTTTACTTTCAAAAGTTTAAATATTTTAAGAAGTTTCTTCCAAATATTTACTTCGGATAGCCATCAATAACCAGAGCCATGGACATATTAAAAATATATTTAAACTTTTCATTATTTTCCAATTAATTATTATTTTAATTTCATATTTTATTTAATTACATAGTTGTTTAGGGCATTATTATAGATTTATCATAACTTATCTCCTTCCTAAATTCCAAAAAAATGGATGTTATTAAATCTTGATGGAGTTTTTACCCAAATACCTGGGGTATTCATCAAGATAATGCCTAGTGCTCTATAATATAATTAAATATAGGTAATATTCTTCGATATAAACATTATTCTGCAAGTTAAATATACTTTTACAGTCGTTAAGCACGGGTGGGCAATTGTGTAAATATAAAATTAAAATTCGTTTAAATCTGTATGACTTCAAAATGAGATAAAGTGCTCAAATTTACGCTAAAAACATGTCTTCGAAATCAAATAAGACAACATTTATATTACAAACCGTATATGGTGTAAAACAAATATATTGATAGTAAATATAGAAGCTGACGAGCTATTAGCCTCAGTTAGCGAATTTGAAGGGATTACAAGAAGCCAAATTAAGACAAAGTTTAACTTCTAAGTTGCCTAAACAACTGGACCCGTCAAGAAATTGGTGCACTACTTTTCTGATAAAAGTTCTGGTACTGCTAAAATGTGTAAGAATAAAGTTAACAATTTTTAAATCTCGGCGTCTTTTTAAATTCAAAACTATGAATATATGTTTATAGCGAATATGAAAAAGAACATTTTGAGACGTTGCAGAGTTGTGTGCTGAAAATAGTCTTGAGATCAAAGCACTTTAAAAGATAAATTTTCGAAACGTATAACTCATAAAGAAAAACTAGTTTTTTATACTGTAAATCAATAATAATTTTTTCAATTCTATTAACTTATAAAAAATATAGTCCCGTTGATAAATCTGTTAAAGTTAAGGCTACAGAGGATTAACTAATTTTATGAACGACTTTACCTCACATAAAGTAAACTTTATGCCCTCGGCATTAGTTTTATACATTAAGGAAAACCAAGGGCCTATATCGTGAATAGTTCTGTATTGTTAATAGTACTGAAAATAATATTTTGGAAGTAGTTTATAATACTCTACGGACTTTTACAAACCTCAATTTTGACTTTTAGAATACATTCAATACGTGATATTAGACTATGATTTTACCTGAAAGTTTAATATACTCTTGAAAAATAATTGTAAGGAAGTTTCCGTCAGAATAATAGCACATATGACTTCAAAATGACATAACCTTAAATTGGTTTGGTCCATGAATCATTGGAATAGAAAGAAGACGATTTTGACAATTCATCGACGCAGCATTCAAAAGTTCGTGTATTAAGGTTAGCGATCGATTTTAAGTCAATGATATCAATTTTATTGCATAGATATGGTTTCACATTTTTAAAATTGTCACTAATTAAAAGCAATCCTGATCCGAGCTGAACTTTTTATACTGATGGTGATCAGTAAACTTAGTATTGGACTACGGAAATGTATTAAGATAATTAATATATGTACTACCACAATTTATATATTTATATCCTAACCATACTTGACAACATGCAATAAAACGTTAGTAAATCCCATATGAAACGACAATTTGACTTGAAAGTTATGAATTTTAAAAATTCCATGATAAGCTAAATTTACTTGGACAGCAGGTAATTTAGTCTACGAGCAAGGTAATATGACTTACAAATCGAATATTTTAACATTGAGCGGTAAGTTGAAAAGAGACATAATGTTTATTAGTCAATTTGACATGAATGGTTATAAAATGATTTCATAGTAATTGATATGAAAAATAATATTGAAGACTATTACATAATATATTATTAATTTTTTAAAATTGTTTGTTTTGCAGTGTATTATTTCTGAACGGGTTATCAAATTTTAATCACATAATTTTTTCGTTGTGAGTCAAAATATAAAAAATTTAAAACGAAAATATAATTCGTATGGATTGATTTGTAGACTGTTGGGACCAGAATTATAGCAAATCTATTACGCCTCGTGCATATGAAAATATAATTTTATGTGCAGGCCTGCTACTTCAATGCCCAAAAAATAATGATAATGAACTACAAGATTTACATGTTGTGTTTATGTTTTCTTATAATATATTATTTATTTATTGTTGGTTATGTAAGGCATGTAAAGCATGTTATGTTATTTTTGAGAATATTTTCAGATAGCTTATCCTAAAACCTTAAAACTGTATACTAGGTATGCACTACCTCCATAAGTTTAAACTCGATAACACTAAATGTTTTAATGTTGCATGTTAGATCCTTTCATAATTCTTACAGAAGATATTTTGTCCAAGGAAATTTTGCAAAAATTTTTTTTATTATATTCTTGAGTTAGAAATAAAAATACTTGACTAGGTATGTTTTTATCGGTTGTAGAACTTTCTAAGCCTATTGATTAAAATAAAACTATTGTTTACATCGTCGAATTTTAATTAAGTTCCATGAAATTCCTCACATATTTCATTACATTAATAGTAATAATGATAGTAATAACGGAAATTACGTCGTCAAAAACTTATGCATGGGAAGTGTTTCAAACTTTTTCTAACAAAATAATGTGAGTACTATATAAGTAATTTTAGAAATAAAAATATGTAACACAGGCTGTTATTTAACATCTATATACTTGAATGGTAGTATGGAATGAATACAAATTTTTAAGAGTAACAAATATCTTTTTTACGTTCAATATCCGTTATATTAAATAAAACGAAATATAACAAAATATAACAAACAAAAATTCTAATTTTGGCTTCTTTTTCTAATAACGAGCGAGTCCTTCGTAAACATTTGAATAATTGAAGGTGGCAATGGAACAACTCGCAATTTGGCTGGTATGTTGGTTGGTGAAATGTACATTTAGTTAAATTAATTGCACGCGTACTTAGCGTAATCCCACGAATGCGCGCAGTTACGTAAAAAGCATGAGAAACGTGACGTATACGTAGTCATCGCGTTGTCGCGCGATTCACGAGGAGGACAATGAACAACGGCTGTAATGTGACAATTATTAGATTATTAGAAGCTTGGTCCCCAGTTTTTCAGCACCGCCTCCATACTGCAGAATCTTTTTTTGCGAATTAAATCAAGTTTAGAAATGTCATTATATTGTTTTTTTTTTCATGATTTGAAAACATTAAATAGTCGAGAAAACTATCTACACATACTGGAAGGTTCATTATTTATCATGATTCTTATTGTTCATAAGATACGAAATTTATCCAGTTTTAAAATTACGTATTCTGTTTGCAGGAGTGAAGGCATTAAAATGCTTGCTGGTACGCAACAAATTCTGGAACAGCGCGGAATATATATTGCATGCTTAGATTTGAAATATGATGTTTTTGACTTGTTTTTTAATTAAAACTAACATATGGTTTAATTTCAAAGTTGTTTAGATTTGCATAAAGAATAGTTGTTTAGATCCGCATTTTAACTAATTAATCGATAAAATACTTGTATAATATCTAATAAAAATATTTTGAAATTACACATTTCAGACTTGAAATTAAAAATAAAATGAATAGAAAATGTTTAGATTGTAATTCCTTAATTTGATGTTATGGGTTTTCCATGTGAACTAAACATACAATCAAGTATATATTAATGTTTTTGATAAATCTGAAATACAGTTATTTTACGAATAAATTGACGGTGATTCATTAACTGTAGCCAGTTGCTGAATATTGGTAAGATTTCGATTGTTCAACATCTCCTTGAGTCTAATTTTTTATTTAAAAATATTTGTTTTAGGACTAAAAAGTGTTTTAATTATTTCATTCCATGAGATTTTTATTTTTAAGATATACTACACGATACAAGAAGTAATATGTCCGAACACAAGTATCCAGATGATATTTTAGAATTCGACAATTCTGTGATTTGGTCAAGTTCCGGAAATTATTAGAAAACTCTTTCAATATCAGTTTTACAATTGTATTGTCATCAGTATAATTTTCATAAAAATCAGTTTCATTCAGATTATCATTCCTGTCAACATAGTTTTCAGTACTATTGTTACTTGCATAGTCATCAGTAGTCATTGCCAGGATGGGCAATCCTTAATGGTTGTCACTATCCAATTAATTAAACTGGTAATGTTTATGTACAATATTAATTACTTCTAATCAGCCATCATAATCGGCAGCACCGAAATTATTTACATAAATAAGTATTTTACCTTCAGACAAACTAACATGGCGGGTTACTTTTAATCCTGCAGATGACTTAAATCACAGCAGTCCATTTCCTTTTGAACATTTGTATTTAGTTAGGTATAATCAATTCGGAATATCACATAGTAAGCATCTTCTTTTTATATAACATTTGAACGTACTTAAATTGAACATTTGATATAGTTTTCTTCGATGCGCTAAATCCAAATCTGCCAGCAGAATTGTTCAGATATCCTAACTTAAAAGTGCAAACAACGATGTTTTTGTATGATTTCAAAACGCAGATTCGATTTTCTGCTATTGAGTTATCGAATCTTTGTTAAGGCACGATTAGGATTTTGTTTTCTTTGCCCTTTTGGATTAGGATATCATCTTGACATGATAGAGTAATTTTGCGACCAGATTTGGATTCAACATATTGAAAACATTCGGGAAAGTATATTCAGGTTTCTGAGGAATGCACTTTAATCTGGTGTTTACTAAATTACGAACAAAAATTTCGTTCCCCCACAAAAACTTACTAAAAATGGACAAAACGATGTTTTCTGCAACTTTTATGTTAGGATGTATGAAAATCTTGACGTGATAGAATGTTTCTGTGGCCAGATATGGATTCAACGCGACAATAACCTTCGGAAAAGTGCCTACAAAATAGACAACTATACAGAAATCATGATTTTTTTACAAAGTGATCAACATATTGGGTACCATCAAATTGATTAATCTAAGTTGTTTATATTTCACGTTTATTACTCTTTCAATTGTCTGCTTTTCTTGAAAAAATTGTACCTTGTCATTAAATTAGATGGCAATATCTAATTTATATCAGGTTCTCAACCGTTCAATTGATGTTTTCTGCCGCTAGTGAACCAGAAGCGGATGAATTATGATGCATAATCATCTTGCATTTAATGAAAATTATGAAGAAAACCTATCTATCCGTGCCGAGTATATGAACTATTGATGATAATAATGATGATGATGCTGATGATAATAATTATACTGATTATATATTTAAACCGATGAACGAATAACTCATATCGGATATAAAAAAATCGTGCAAAATATCGCTTTTTTTATTAATATTTATGCTTTTAAAAGTGCTACTTAAACATTTAAGAAAATGAATTAAAACTGGGCAGAAACTGCATAAGAAGTATCCAGAAATTTTTTTAATTAAACGTATAGATAGTGCTACCTATATTATGGGCTAGAAACTGAACAAAAACGATTGATATGCGTGTTAAATATTTTGGGTATTATTCTATATAAAAACATAGCAAAAACCGTCCACAATATATGTAATAGAGTTTATACTATAAATGGAATTGTTACATTTTGTATGGAAAACTGACTACATTTATTAATGGCAAACTGGGAAGTGTACAAGTTTATTGGCCAATATTTGGTCAATTTTAAGATGGATAAAATGCTATGGAATTTTTAATTAAAAAATAAACATATGAAGAGCATATTACAGAAAAACTGGTATTTACTAACGAATTAGTCGAGTTACAATTTAGAGAATATACTCTTTTTTTTAGTTTGTAAATATTTTTAAAATTTCAAAATCAATATATAATGATTAATAATATTAAAAACAGATACACTTTATATGCGACAAATAGATTATCGTTCAACATAGTTGAATTTGTCACTTGCTGGAAATCTACTTTGTCGGATGTGCTATTTACATATTGTAATCAGATGTAATCTCATATGAGCCGTTCAATGAAGTACTAGAATACGTAACTTTATGACAATTCCAGGGTTTAATATATAATTGATTCAAAAACTGCATAACCCCAAAAGCCTAACAATCAATTGAAAATTTAAAAAAATGTTATTTAATTAATAAATTCTTGTTTAATTCGTTTAAATCATTTAAATGATTTTTGCGCAGGCAGATGGTATTCGATCCATTTTTAATTTCGATTCATCGAAATTGATTTGCCCAATTTGAGCACTCATCCCTCCAATTATGATATTATATCGTGTCAACACGTAGCGTGAGACCGTTAAATTAACTACATGACAAGAAGCAGATTTCCAGAATCAATTAGAATTGCTTGAATTATCTCATAATCACCCCGGGATGACAAAACGCGTTACTAGAACCAAATTCGCTTGCAAAAATATTGGCTTTGCAAATTTTTTATTTCCAACACTCCCTCGCGCCTCGTGGCGACCTTGAAGTCCTATTTTTAGAATACAAAATTTCGCGAAAGTAAGAGAGCCTTCGTAGAAATTGTCGTCATCGAGATATTTTTGCATTTTCATCAAATAGAGGACTTTCGTTTATACCGATTACGGACACGCTCCGCCGTGCATGCGACTGGGCGCGGCCACCTGAACGAAGAGTCAAAAGAGCCTCTGGGAATTATTCTGCGTTTGTTCGATGTCTCTGGCGATCAACGCGTATAACTTATAAGGACGTTTTTGCGAGGGCGTGCGACCCTGAATAAACAGCGTTATCGACGAGGTAAACTAACTTTGCATCCACGTATTGGAACATCCATCGCTTAAGAATTCATGATTTTGTAATGTGCTAAAAATTGTGGGAGTATTCCCCAAACGTACTTTTTGATGCATTTTGCTACCTCTCGAGAAAAGAACTGCTTAATAGTATCATTAGAGAATGACAAAAATGACAATCTGGAATCTGTCTTCGATTAAATTAGTGTCATTCCGAACAAAAGCAAAAATTTACGTCATTCGTTAAAAAGAAAATTCGGACCCGACCGAGAATCGAACCTTGGTGACCTGCTCATCAGTTTCGAATATAAATTACTCGTCCATGAAATGATTGAAAGTATATGTTCAGAATGACGTAGGATTGCAAATTTACGTCGAAATGACGTAGGATTCGTCCATGCCGAAATTTCGGAATTAAACGGATTGAAATTATTCGTGGGAATGATGTAGGAATCATTCGGATTGAAACGGTTTGCATCTGTTTTTCTGAGCCCGTTTTAGTTTGGATTGAATAAATGTAATGAGATTGAAACGGTTTGAAAGATAGATGAAGAATGACTCGGATTAAATTGGATTAAATTCCTATCCAATCCAACTTTCGCACAGGGAACATTTAATAATAATAGAATTAAAATGAATAAATTGAAGTTGGCAGAATTTTGAAAAGTCAAAATGGTAAATCAAACCATGTGAAGTATTTATTTTTTTCTGTGGACGGAGGTTATCAAATGATTGAAATGACTAAATTGGGATACTTCACATTTGAGGTTATGTGTATGAATATCATTTTCTTCAGAGAATATTACTGTTACAATCTAAAATTGTAAACTGGACCGCATTTTTGTTTTTTTGCATTTCGTATTTTTCATAATATAAAGAGTTTATTAAATGTATTACGATACTATTCAAAAATATTAAGAGTTATTATTTACTTATAAAATTTTATATTTGAGGTTATGTGTATACGACGGATATCATCTGAATTTCAGGAAATTTGAAGGTCAGTGGCTTCTTCGTCTGCAACATATTGTGACGAATACAAAGCAGCTCTGGAATCGTACCTTTTTAAGTGGGGAATACCTTGAAACTTTTCAAAACGTGGAACGAGTTCTCATAACTCCCATAGTTTCTGCACACTGACCAAAATTTCGTGCAATAAAACACGTGAAAATATCTTTTGTCGTTTATTACTAAAAAATTAATTCTCTTCGAGGATTATACATCAGCAGATAATAGTAAATGGAACAATAGTATTGTTTTCATGTCAATAACTCGTGTTTATACATTATGAAATGGTTGTCGTAATTATTTGTTTTTCTCTGTGTTGAATTGGTTATTTACAGTTAAAAGGCTCCATTCATAGGATCATTAGATTACGTTTCATGTTTTGATTTTAGGCATAATTGATTTCATTTTTGGGCTCTAAAGTCGAACACCCTTAATCCATTAAATTCTGGGTGTACAAAAAGCTAATTCGTCATTTCAATCTTGAGAAAACAATTTTCTAATCTTCATTTCCAGTCTTGCAAATGAAGATTACAGAATTGTTTCATTTTTCGTTCTAATTTTTACACATTTTTGACAACTAAGACTAAAGGAATACTTCGTAATCGTACGAATATTACGTGAAGCAACAAAACAGATGTACTAACTAACGTTAATTTTTTTGTCAAATGAATGAACTTTTAGGCTATTGGAGCCGCCATATCAAATTTACGAATCGGAATTCACATTCGAGTGGCAACATCAAAAAACTTCTAATAATAAGATTAAACCGACGCCATATAGTTTCATAAATTGTTTGCACCAGGCAGTGCTTTTTTAAAAAAAAGCAACTCCAGCCACAACTTTAAAATATATTGTGTTCAAACATTTTACCTTGTAGTTTTAATGTTTTGACGCGAGGTATGCAACGTTTGAAGGCCTTTCCTCTGGTCTTTATCACTAAAAATATCTCATTTTTTCCATAAAAATAGTAATTTTTTAATTTAAAAATTTGGTTCATAATTGATATGGATTATACTGTTTCAATAATTTTTGAAAAACCATAATTGCGTAATATTATTTCATGAAACGATTTGATGTATAATACTTTAATTATTAGCATTCTAAGAATTTTGTAAAAATTATGAAACACTTATATGAGAAAAGGTAAATTTATCAATGTATTGTCCTACTCCTTAAATGTTTAATTAGAGATGTGTAATTTCTGGGGCATCTTGCAACAAATAGTTTCCTGCTGTGTTCCATAACATAATTCGAAACGATGAATTGTGTCACGTAAACACCGAGGATTAATATATTACCTGGAATGATATAATCTGTTATTTTGAAAGAATAGGAAATATTGTTACTCCTACTTGGAAAAAATAAGATCGTTGGACCAATTTCATGAAGATTATTTTGTTGCGTGAGTCAGGACTTCGATCATTATTTATAATCTACGGTCTTTTGTCTTACAGGTCGCTCTCTCAAAATTATATGACAGATAAACGATGTTTTGATCGAGTAAGATAGACTAAGGAATATTGGATTTTCGATGTGTTTTTACATATTATTTCTATTTGGTTTGTGCTTTTCATTTACCAAAATAGTAGAATTTAAGATTTTTTTGTAAAATTGTGTGAACACTTTGTATAATTACAGAAAACAACGTTCCTAACGAATTCCTGTAATTGTACAAAATTGATTGGGACCAAATCATAACCCCACCACAAATTTCATGCGCAACGAAAGTCCTACACGTGTACTTTTCACTTTATGTCTGATTTTACATGAATGGTCACTTCAGATTAATACTAGTAATTGAGAATAATAAAATGGCTGGATATTATATATTGTCATGGCTCCATTACCATATATTACCTATGCGTATCGAACTTTGTACAAAGTATTAAATATTATGCAGTATTACGAGAGTAATTGCACAACTCGATTACAGTTGAGTTAAAATCGATATGGAAACATTGAAATTTTCGAGCTGCACATTCGTTATTATAATCGTTTGCGCATATAGAAATAATGCCAATTCGTGCGCTACTGATTGAGAATATATGATGTTGATACTATACATTTTAATGCACCTGTTTAACTTTATAAATACTCACGTATTTTATGTATTTTTGTATGTGATAATTTATATTAAATATCTTTAGTTCAATATTTCATATGACACTGTTTTAAAAAAGGGACACCTGTTCTTCCGTTTTTTTATTTCGATTAATAAAGAATAAAATTAAAGTAACTTTTTAATTATTTTAAAATATAATTTTAAATATAATTTCTTGTTGTTGATTGGCAAAAAAACAATTGCGAATACAGTCATTATTAACAAAATTAGAAAGAATGAACGAGGCACAAATTCAAACCCTCATACCGTATATTACAAGTTTCTTCAGAGCGGAAATACCCCATCATGACAAATCCAAAATGGTGGCTCCATTAGTGGTAATTGGAGAAAAACATGTCTTTCGCCGTAAGATTGTAAAATAATGGCGTATAGGCGTATTTTCCACCAATTCAAGTCTTTTACGATTTGTCATGGTACATTTCCCTTTATTTTTAATGCTCAAAATGCGACTGTTATGAATACTGCAGGCTTCCGTATAATTTTCTGCAATAACGTAAAATAATGGAAATTTCCTCGTTTGTATACGATTCACCTCTTAACGTTGCGCTGCTTCAAGTTTCAATTGTCGTTTTATAACATAAGTATTTTTCGTTTCAGTTCGCAACAAAATTAATGACAAATAAATGATATCCCATCTTTAGTTTAATATCATTCAGAACTTTTCGAATTCCAAAACAGTCTACGGAAAGTATTATCTGTTCCGCCTGCTAGAAATTCAATTTTGAAAATTGCTAACTTAATTGCAGTAAATTGTAATGAATGTAAGGTATGCCGGAATCAGTCGATTGACGATAAGTTCATAAATTAATGAGTAATCTGCACACTGTACATCAGTTGATGAGATATACAACTTCATATTATACAACTAATCTATAATTAATTTTGAATTTAAAAAAAAATTGACATCGACGCCTAAAATGGTTGTGGGATGCATAAAAATTAACGAGAACAAGAACGAAGCCTGAGGACGGTTGCGCATCCCGATCTGGTGGAGAGGATGCTATCCTTGGCCATTTGGAATGGCAAAATTGCGTCACGATCTTAAGAGAACCAGTCAGCGGGAATGGTACCGTCGGTCACCCGTTGCAGTAGTGTTATATAGGAATACATTCCATCTCCGTACTTATGTACATTCCCATTTTCTCACTCCCTCTCACTCGCCGTTGGTCTTAGCTTCCTTTGTCCCGCTCGCTTATTCCAACTTCTACGTCGGATTCTTGCTGGAGAACTGTCTCGTATAGTTGTCTTGTTTAATTCCTTACTGATTTAATTAACCTTCGACGTACAATAATTAACAGCAATTGCTAAACGGGTCACGGCGTTATGAGGACTCCCATGCTCACAACGTATCTCACATTTATTGCGCAACAATCGATCAAATTGAACGGGAACCATGCCAAATTATAAGTTATTATTTCATGACGTCATCGTGATATTATCTACGCGGAATTTGCTGGTTCATTTCAGCTTTGATTCCAAATCGAGATCCCGCTCTCAAACCGAAGGCGAGATTTCATTGGTTTGAAATTGTTAAATCATACTGTACAGAAAATTCGCAAATCAGATTGCAATGAAAACTGAGATGAGGAGTCGAGTCAGGCTCTCGGGTGACGATTTATCGCGTGATAATTTTCTTTAGGACATGAGCTTTCAAGTGAGATCTCACATGCGGATCTCATCAGAATGTCATTTTGGTAGGATTTATTCTCATTTCAAACTATCCTACTTAAAGTTGTCACGTGATAAATCAACTCGAGGAATTTTGTTTGATATCTTGCCATGAAGTCTCGTGTGAGTTCCTACTAAGATCTTATCATAAACGCGTGATTTTGTTTAGGTGGAAACACCAGCTGACACAACTGTGAAGCTTACAGTTATATAGAATAATTCTCTCTAAATTCCGACGTTTATAATTACGAGCATAAAAGAATATTTTGATAAAATCCTTAATTCAAATGTAATTTGTGTTCACTACCATAAAATCCAGTACTCGACCATTCTTGGACAATTTGCACACTTGAAGAATCTTTCGTAAATTGACATTCATTATATTTGCTCAAGTACACATGTATCCCGTGCGTGCCAACCCAAAGATTCCAAGCAGAGGGTAAAGTGTGACACTAAAAGTATATGCACAGGCAGATCGAAGCACGTTCTCAAACCATATTAGCTTATTCTGCAACTGAGAGGAATACCGTCGAATGGTAGTTATACTTTCCACTTATGTCGATGTCAAACGAACGGCACTAAACTATCAGAACTTAAGTATTGATAAACTCTTCATGATCGTGAGATTCTTCAAGCCCAACCCAACGGTACAACAATGATCGATGAAGTGTGTGTCATACAAATTACATTCTCCTGTTCAGTGCAAGCCTACGATAATTTTCGACTTTTTCTGACGAACCTTTTAACGCAGTTCAACGTTAAGAGTTTATTATTGCCCATAAAACGGGCGTATCGATAAAACAGCGACCCGGCCATTCCATCAAGTAATATCGACTCTGCAGGTCGTGCGGTACCATTTTACTGGAATTTCTCATTCTGTGCCGTTTAGCCGATATCCGTAATGAAGTCCGATATTTCTCCCTCCGTAGAAGGTAATCGTTATCGAATTCTCTGTATACCTGAGAGTGGCAAAACAACGACGTTGAAGAGCGCTGTAGGTATCGAGATTTCCCTTGTACCACTTGATCGGGATACCGGGTGGAGCTCCGTTTCGAACGATCCTAATAATGAACCTTCTGCAACGCCGCATCGTTTTTACAACAATTTGTGGAATCTATTGCAAGTCCGATTCAAAACGCTTGGTATGTTTCACGAGATGTTTGCTCCGTCTCTAATCATCCACTTTGCAGGTTAAGTTGCAGCTGCCAGTAGATGTTCGATTACGGTTACGAGAAATGCTTACTAGAACTAGTTACAGATTTCAAACATATCTTCAACCTGTAAACTATAATCCCAGTGTGGGATTTCTCATAAGTTGGATGGAATCCAGCGATGGATATGAAATCGGTTAAACCTTGCCAAACGGTATCCTGAGACGATATATTAATTATCTCGCCTTTCCTTCTAACTGTCCTTTGATCTTTAAGTATCGTCCATTATAATTTTTTAAGTTAAACTGCTAATCTCTTTCTCTCTCCCTCACTCGCGCTTTCTCTTTATCTATCTTCAATTACATTCCCTGCCTAGTTTTCTTACTCGCCGCTGCCGTTATGCCGATGTAATCTTGGACCATTTTTGTTTTTCTCTCATCTACGGGTCTTCTGCGTGCACTTAAAATTGTTCCCTATTTCCCGTTATCTCAAACGCAGTATGCATTTCTTTCTTTTTTTTATTATTCACCTATGCCCTACGAGAATTCACTCAATATTTTTTTATTTTCTTCCTTGGACTTTGGAGATGCTTCCGGATTTGCTTTGCCGTTTCTTAATTGACTATTATTTTTTATGTCCAAACCGGTTTCGTGCCTCAAATGTGTATTCTGTTTCGCTCTGCGATTTCGAGGAACAGCAAGTTTTGTATGTAAATGTTACTTCTCTTTGTCATTTGATCTCTTCTTTAACTTTCATTTCTCCGCGTGGCCTTGCTCGCGTTACCGAACTGTCTCGTTACACGATTTTAGTTTTTGTCGCGTGTTTTTGCTTTTTATCTAAATGAAATCGCAGAATGATAGAGTTTTCATAAGGTCGAGTTGCGAAAAATATACGATTATAACGTTACCAAATTGTAATCGTGACTGCAACGTGTTTTTTTTTTTTGCTGCGTAATGTAAAAAATATCACAGTTTTCATCTGAAGGTAAGTTATTTATTCTTTAAGAAAACTTCTTTTTAATACTTTACAAGCGTTTTATGCGAAATCAATTTTAAATATGTTCTTTCACGGATTCTCAAGTTGTGTCTTGGAATTCACACAGATATCAATTTTCCTCAGATTCAAGATGCCTAACGCCGAGCTGTCTCAAAAGTCTCGGGTTTTCGCTTTTATTTTTATCACTTGACGAAACTTTCTTCAAGTACGATCCCTGATCTTTTCTGTTTGTTTATGTCATTTTTCTATTTCCTGTAAACTTCTTTGTTCCTCGTTTCCTCTTTGTCTTGACTTGGATCGACTTTCCCCGTCTCTCTCACATATTCCTTCGATAAAGACTGGTCCATTATTGTTTGTGTTCTCGGGTTTCTTTTTCCACGGTAAACAGGAAATATAATATATATGGTATTTTCCAGAAATAAAATTTTGTACGGTGAGTGCATGTTCACTTGGCGAACTGGAGTAATTCGAATGCAGATACGTGTGGAAACTACTTATTCTCCATGTGTATCTACTTTTCATTCCATTTCTGGTTCGGTTGTCTCAATTAACCTACTTTAATTTTTCACTAATTTAGAGAATGCAGCGATATCAAATTACGAATTTTAAATGCAGAAGTAGAAAGGATGAAAGTGGAGTACTGTCCATTTTTAAAATAATTAGGAAGTGACTTTCTATTGGAAGAAATCATTTTAATTCAATTTTGTTTTAATTAATTTCCACGTGGAAATACTGTATTTTCAAAAAATTATCATAATATTGCAAAGCACATTGGAATAGATTATAAAAATATGAATTATATTATTAATGTATGAAGAAATATATTATTTATACATATGTGTCAAATTCGTTTTTTAATACATATTTCAAACATGCTAATGGTCAGTGACGTATCGAATATTCGCGAGTGGAACAAGATATTGAATTTAAAGAGACCGAAAAAAAACTAAACGTTTGAATTGTACTAATATTGGAATAAAACCGATTATTGGAATTAAAACTTTTTACAGGGGTAGAAATGAATATGTTCATAAAACAATAAAAATCGTAAATTTCCCTCATATTGTCCAATGCAGTGAATAGAATTGATTACCTGACGTAGAAATCGACTATTCATCTATTTCCGATTGTTATTTCATACTATTATTTGTCAAGTTGTAATTAAATAAATTTTCTTGATGTACGTCACTCACATTCAATATTTTATTAACATTTTAAAAGTGAATGCTTGAATCAAGAAAACAATAAAGTGCAGAAAACGTTTAATTAATTTATGAAAGTTAGTGTTATTTTTTAATGTCATGTACACTTGTGGCTTTCTATGTCTAGTACCCGCTAATCAAAAGATTAGAATTTAGATTCTAAAATAGGGTGTGGCTTTAAAGTAACAATCATTAGTTATTTAATTAGATATGTTTTTCTTCGTGTCCTTGATAGTTTGTTATTATTTTAATATTGTGCAATTAAATATAACAATTTCAAGACATTTGGTGACATGATTCTAAAGTACTGGATAGAAATCTATGTAAATAAGATATCTAGTATTTATAAATGTTAACTGTTAATTTAAAAAATTAATCTCAACCAACATAATTGTCGTAAAACGTCCTCTTAGATAATAATAGAATAAATAAAATGCCAAGTGGAAGAAAGGCTCATGAGTACTTTAGTATTTTTAATATTACAACAAATCATAAATGATTGAAAGCGCACTAAATATTTTAGCTACGTCTCACGGAACACTGTCGACTCAGGACGCTCTGGGAATGCTGTTTTATTTTTCAAGTAGATACATTTGGGACTGACATCAATTTCTCATCTATTATCTTTTATTTAAGATCGTATTCTAGTTTCAAAATAATCAATAACACATAAAAAGAAAAATACTGGATGGGAAAACCTTGACAGTGTCATGTGCATAACAGGTCCAGAAGTTATACAAAAATTAATATTGAAACGTAAATTGATGTTGCTCCAGATGGCTGACATTACGAAATCTTATTTCTGAAGCACATACATTGTATTCACTTAAAATCGAAATTTCGTTTAATATTAACATCACGCTTTGGATTCGTATTCTTGGAATGTGTCAATATTTTTTTATTTTAAACTGTGTTAATTCTATCATATTGCCTAGCGTTTTTTGTTCTTTCAATAATTTGTTTCTACGTTATACAAAGTTTCTTAAATTATGGTTGATTCGGATATCTGAAAATTGGTAAGAATAGTGACATGCAATATTCAAAATTTCAAAGAACGCGTAAGTTGATAAATAAGAATTTCTAACTTTGTTTTTAACTTCATAAAAGTTGTAGCTACAAACGTTATCGTGAACTAAAGTTATAGTTAACAATATATGTAAAACAAAATATTTGTTGTTCTACGCAATTGAAATTAATTATAACTCGTTTACGAATCGTAATAACAAACTACATACGTTTTAAATTGATACAACATTTTCAACGATTATATTTATGAAAAGAAAACTCGTTTTTAGATGCATATGACATATATTTGATATTTCAAATATATGCAAATACTAATACGAAAAATGTTCAGTCCAATCGATTTCGAAATACGACAAGTAAAACTTACCAACCGTACAGGTTTCTTACTGACTTTTAATAGAAGTTATTTTATATTAAAGTTCCATTTGACAAGTTTGTCGAATTCCATTTCTAACGCAATGATGTCGATATATCAGGATAAAAGGTAAACAACATCGGATTTTTACATGTCAAAGATTTGAATATTTGCTAACAGGATTAGAAATCTTATTATAGAATTCAATAAAAAACAATCAATGTTATCAATTCGTTGTACATGTAATGGGAATATTTTAATCTAAATATCTTGTCAAAAATAAAAGTATACCAGTAAGAGTTCTCGATTTAAGATAGATTCTTTTCAAATGAGAGTAATGTCATACTACTTTTGAAAAATTAGTTTGCACTCTCGGCATCTTTAATGCCGTGTTTACAGTCTCATTAATTTATCATATTATTGTTAATAAGATATTAATTTACTGTGGGTTTTCCAAGTCAAAGACAAAGAGGTCATTGTAAAGCGACATATTTTTCTCTATGTAAAAAGAGTTAACTAAAAGTGAACTAAAGGAATAACCTGATAACAACATGAATTAAAGTAGTTCATTTTTTTCCTGGTATTTTATGTCGACTGTTTTGTCACAAAATCTGGTTGAAAGGATAGTTAGAGTAAATAGTTATAAAATAATAGAAAATTAAACATATCTACCCTGAAATTTGGTATTCTTAAGAGTATCCTTATTGCTTCGATTTGACAGCAAAAATCTAAAGTCAAATATTAATTCTCAGATAACAAAGAACAATGTTAGAACACCATTATAAATGATGTGAATCTCACTTCCGACAAGTGAATTTACCGTTCCTTTTGTAGAAAAATGATACATTGTACTTTTTCTGGAGCGAGAATCCGCTTAAAGAAATTTGTAGAATAAATCCAATAGGAGTGAGTTTTAACTTTAGAGACATAAAAAAAGTTTTTCTTAGGTCTTCTCTGAAGGTAATTGTTCGACGGGCGATACCGCCTAGCGCTTGAAACGAGAAAGAGCACTGTTAGTCGAAGGTAACTTTTTTGTGAAAACGCAGGAAGTTAGCACTTACAATAAGTTACGCCGTGTATCTTTACTTCTCTGTTAATGCTTTATCTCGTGTATTTTTAACCAGCCTCTCTAGCTCAATCTATCTATTTTCGTCCAATTTAGCTCCCTAGCGTTCAGCCTCTATTTTGGTGTCAATTTCACCTTCGCACATCCCTACCCGTTAATCTAATTCCCTCTCTCTATCTGTCAGACCTCTTATTTTCCAATTATACGGCCATCTCCATTGCACTCGTTTCCGTCTCTGTCTGATTCGCCTATGCACTTGAGCTGCGGATCTAACGTCAGTTTGCATCAGGGAGAGATTCCGGCCGCATACGTTCGAATTAAATGATTCGCACATGCGAGCAAAGAGATTCGCATGCGAATCGGGGTCGATCTTAATTCGAATGCGAAAAAATCCCGATGCTTTATTTTACACGTTCCGATCCCTTATCACACCGGAAAAAATCTGGTTCGTGAAACGAGCGGAAAATTTGCAGTCGAATCATCCGGGACAAAAGATCAGAGGAGACAAAAGACGTGAGAATCGTGATTACGGCCAATTTGTCGCTCGCCTATTATACGAGAAAGGAAAACCCGTGAAAATGAATAGATTTCGATTGTCCTAATCGTTGGAAAATTACGTTATGTAAAAATAATAATTAATTGTTTGTGGTTTCCGCAGCATTTACCCGAGCACTACGTCACGCAGTAGTTGCGAAAGTTCAAATATAACTTTGACAAAATATTTGGGAGTGTGTAGAAACGACATCCATCGAAAGGTCATTGTGTTTTTCATGGGTATCGATTTCGGCTATTATTATGTGACGGTATTGCCCAATTGCGTGGACTGAATTAGAATTGCGTCGTCGACCTTGTGTTTTAAATTTTAATTCAAGTTCTGTTCTCTCGTTCGGCGAGTAAAAACAGCCCATATGTTGTTTTAAAAAGTTATTAGAAAATTATACTTGTGCCGGGTACAACATTTGTAACGAATGCAGTACATATGCGCACAAACGAGGGTGTGGTTTTGGATTTGGATCTGAACCAGAATTCTGATTGATGGAATTCAAATATTTTAGTGGCTGTTAACTCAAACGAATAGGCTACTCGACTATAGTTTGGGTGAAAACTTTAGGGTTGGCTGTGCTTAACCGATTTGATTTATTGATATATGCTGAGAATCAACAGCCAAGAATATTTCAGTTGCATGTTTTTGTTTAAAATTGGATTCGATTACGCGAATTAGACATACACAGAGAAACGTTTAGTAATTTAACTAATTGGTTGGTTAATCTGTATTTTGTTAGTGACAAAAATTTAATTGTATTACATATTTCATTCAGTTATTTACACAATATCAGGCTATACAAACTGATAATTATTTCATCTCGACGAGTTAACTCAACGCCATTACCGTTAAATAAGGACATAGTTGTGTTCATAAACATACAGATCCAACAGTAGTATTCAGTTCAGAGAACCAATGCTTGAGCTGTTCGACTAAGTCCAACCAAAGTGGGTTGAAAATCAGAACAGGAGTATTAGATAACTAGACTTTGTACATTAGATTTACGTTAAAATATGATTAAATTTTTGTTGGAAACAGGTTTTGCACTTTTTTAAGCCATTTGGAATGCACGGAATTAAATATTTTGAACATCCTGAAAATTGGTGCATAACGTTAGCAAAAGTACACCCTTTTATATTAACTCAACCTAATCAATAATTATCGACGTTCACAACATTCAGTTTTATAAAAATTTATTCAGAGTCTTGGACTGGGCAGTCAATCTTAAGAAGCGTTGTCACCATGATGAAGAGCTCGAATTACTGACCACTTTATCTTTTCAGTACTAAAAAAGCACTTATGATCTACAAAATTTTGTTCCTCTTTTTAAGAGAACAAATTCAAAATGTAGATCCTCTGCGTTTCGATTCTCTCGTCAAGAAGTTTTTCAACGAATCTATAATTACATTATGTCATTTGTTGTTTTGACGAAAGGAAAACAAACATTTTTGAGGGTTGGAAACCTTTAATTAATACTTATGTTTATTCTAATCGATAATCATTGATTAGGTTGAGTTTATATTAAACGGTGCACTTTTGATAATATTATGCACTAAGAAGTATTAAATTATTTTTATGTTTATTCTCTTGTAAATTCTGCTTAGATTATTTAAATTGTCTGTATTTTGTTCTTTTATTTTTGAAATATACAATTTATATTATATTTCCTAATTTGCGTATTTTTAAAAATACAAGGACAACATAATATTGCTTCTGAATATTAGAAAACGTATCAAAATGTTCAGCAACGATAACACCAAACAATTTTAGTTACATACTTCGATAAGTTTCGCTAAGTTTACCTCAGAAATTATTTACTATGAACGCTAATCTGAGACCGCATTTAGAAATATCACAAAAATGGAACGACTTGTTGATTTTCTTCTTAAGAAAGCACTTCATATAAAAAATTCATATTTTAAACCATACCAGAAAAATGTAGACTAATTACACAAGAATTATTATCGTCTTCGATTTATAACAATAGGAAAAATAAAACACTAATAAACTGCGTTTGGAATCTGAAATTTGTTCTCCAACACTCAAAATCAGTATCCGAAGGTAATCTTGGAGCTATAAAATCACGAAAGACCACGCCTCTTCCTTGATTTGGAAAAGTGCACGTTCCGGCTTTCGATTTAGTTGTAGGTACAGATTCCGGATCGATGACCTCAGGTCAGTTGTATTCCGACATGCTGGTATAAAAATCAGAGGAAACATTTCATTATCGAAGAACTACAATGTGCACTTCGATTTTGAACGAACACGTACTTTCACCAATGTAACAAACTCTGGTCTTTCCAGTGCGAGAACAAAAGAGTAACTTAGAAAAACAATTGATCTGTATTGACCTATGCGATGAATGAAGTTTAATTTGATGAAATCTATGTTCTGACTTTGTATTATATTAATTATAACGTTTCAGTAAACCAACCGCAATGTTGGAGATTTTATTTTGATGTCAAAGCAAATGATTCGTGTTGCATCACCCGGTTCTCTAATTAGACTAATACTCAGTTAGTTAAATACGGCTCAAATCAGTGTTCACTTGGATGCATCATTTAATTAGTACCTAGTAACCGAAACGCTTAATAAATATGTCTCATTACGAAAAGTTATCAATTAAATATCGGATGAAACTGTAATGTGGTAGGTAAATAATTAGTGTAATAATTGTTCGTGTAACACCCAGTCGCTGGGTAAGATCCAATTTCAATAGCACGCTGCATTAATTATTCTAATTTCTAATTTAACTTTGTAAAACACCGCTATCATGTATTTGAGTTTGAACAAAAATTTAATTCTGAAGTATTTACTTATCCCAGTTGAAACAGGAACTTGATACCAAACATAAATGGCAGTTTTGCAAATTAATTTTAGTACTATTTTACAAGTCTTATAAAATGCTGTTATACTAAATATAACTCTAGAAACTATCAATAACAATAAGTAATCGCATCAAACTAGTTAGAGCCGTAACTATCACGATGATTCAATATGTTGCGAAAAAGAGAAATATACAAAGTACAATGTGAGAATATTAATGCAGAATAGTGAGTTTTAAAAAGTCGAATTATGATCACCTAATTAGCTTAGTTAGGACAATTATTCATTAAAGCATCTAACGTAACCATCTACGTAATGACTTTCTTTTGCTAAATAAATATTCCGCCTGCAAAGTATGAATACGTGCACGTCCGTAAAAACATGCATATTTTTTATTACAATATTGGTATGTAATTTGATTATGTTCAATTAATATTGTTATACAAACAAACTATAATCTCGAAAATGTTATTCACATCAGTTGGTAATAGGAATTTATGATGTAATTTTATCATTACATGAATTTCATATGACTTAACTTTAATAAAAACTATGTTACTTTTCACTTCAAAAACGTCAAAATTTACCGCTGAAAACAATTTCAAGAACGCCTTAAAGCAAGTAAATAGAAGAAAAATAATTTACAACATTATAAAAAATGTACATTGAATTAAATGAAACATTTAAAATATCATAAATATTTTCGTATACATTAACTCAATACTATCTGCAAAAGATAATATTTCAAGATTTGTTTTGTCGTTTCCCGGTCGAGGACAGAACGGGACGAGGTTAATAAATATTGTAGCGCGAACCTATAATATTTATATTGTTTGTTTTACAAATTAAAAAGCAATGAAATATTTGTATGTTGATTTAGTATAAAATAGTGTTTTCTGTAATTGTTCATGAAACGTTACTAATGCAACTAAGAAAGCTAAAAGTAGTGAACGCTTTTTTTAGTAGTGAACGGATTTTTTTACAACAATCTGTTCTACAATATTAAGTTAAAACTCTCTTGAGTTGCGACTCGCTTTTTTTAACTACTGTGTGGTATTTATTATATATTTTTAATTTAAAGGTAGTGTTATTATCATAATTGTAATTAATATCGTCACTTATTTAAATAGATTATTTGGAAGCTTTTTGCAGCCTCGTCTTTTGGGCATTATTTTGGTTGACAATACAAACATTTGTTTATTTGTTTAACTCAAATTAAAATTTACGCCGTTACTCAACCTTTCGGGTTTTACGTTTTGAACAGAATCTTGCGATATTTCTTTTCTAATTATATTCGAGGCCATTTTGACAAAGAAAATGTGTAACAAATTCTTACATCATGAAATAAGTTCATGAGTTTGATTTCTGCAATTAATCTAATTTTTGGAACGGCTATTCAACTTTGTACATTTTTTTGCAAATCATTGAACTCGTATGTGAGTCATTTAGGTGCATGTCATCGGTATTCGACGAAACTATCGCATTGGTTTACATCATGAACAATGGAATAATTCGCTGCCTGTATTGTATGAAAATTGTTTTTGGAATCAAATTTGAATCACTAAACTGAAGTTTCAAGAGTTAGTCATCAATGCAAATGTTAGTGAAATGGAGCACGAAAATTACTTGATCTTTTGAAAGTAATCATTCACTAATAATTTTGAATGGATTTTATTACTTACAAAATATTATTTGATTTTGTAATTATATTTATGTCAAACAATTATATTTACTTTTATTGTCAGAGTTTAGCATTTTTTCCGAGTGTTTCAAGAAAAAAAAATGATTATCTTCAGAAAAGAAAAATGTATGTCCTATAAGCTTGACGTTTCTGTCATTACAGATTCTTCTGTCAACAAACATAAAAAAGTAACAGAACAAATCGCATTTTTAGGATTACGGTCTACATTATTTCACCGAAACATGACGTAATAAAATATTGCTTTCCCCATGGCAATTCAGCAATCAAATATCAGCAACGATATACGTAGGACTCATCCGTGACAGATACATCATGTCAGCGAATGCAATTAAACGAGATAAATGTCACTGGTGAAAGCAACACGTGAAAAAATGAAATGCAAAATATTCACCGCTTCGCGATATTATATTATTCCGGTTCGATAAGACTGTTTGTAGATGATAAAAAATGATAAAACGAATAACACGGCAAGTTTTGTTGGGTCTACGAGCTCGTTCGCTGCAGTCGTAAAGTTTTTGCGACCGTTGCGACCGACTGTAGCACGTTGCCCTATTGTTAAATCGTAATGGATAATCGCAATCGAAACTCGTGCGTTGCATTTTATCGTGACAAAACACTAAGATTGGACGACTCGTACAAGCCCATGACTACTTCCAATCCTCGTGTGCACGTGCACGTTTCTGTATATATACACTATGTGCTTACTTGGTGTCGAAAGTAAAAAAGAAATCGGCGTCTTTAAAGAATTTCATTCATCGCGCGTCCGAGTCCCGTTACTCCGGCGATGGATTATTTTTTCCAAAAAGAATCAAAATGCGAAATCCCGAATGTAAAACTTTAATATCGAGTATTAAAAAGTGAATTTCTTTTTTTCGTTAGTTTTGCCCAGGTGACGATGACGTTTTTAAAACGGTATTTAAGTTGACTGGTATTACATAATTCATCATCCGGCCTTTCGAAAGTTTGACGTCCTTAGGGCTGAATAGCAATTATATCTACTGGTTTATACCGTTGGCATCATTTTTAAAATAAACTTAGAAAGTAACAGAACGATTAGTTGAATAAGTTAATGATTGTGTTAATGGAACTAAGAATGCTGTCGAATGATGCTTAAAAGCTAATTGTAATTCTATAAAGTACAATAACTAAGATTTAAACGGTAGAAATTCAGGATGTTTCAACACAATTTTGTTGTGGAGTTAAATAATAACATGCTGGTTTCATAAAATGCAACAACGTTTTTATTTTTAGTTAATTCTGTGTTCCTCATAGCAATTACTAGTTAGTAACATTTTTGCAATATTCATTATTGGAAGGTTTTATTAATATTTTTGTTGTAGAAGTAAGTATCATTTTGTCACATAAATTATTATATCTTAGTAAAAGTTTGTCTAGTTTATTAAGATTAAATGTCCAGTGAACTCAAGGAGAACTAAACATTTTTCTAAATTAGATATTCAATATCAATTTTATCAGCTCTCGTATCCATTGATCAGTTTAAACAGCAATTGCAAAATGAATTGCAAAGAAATGAATACAAAAATGTTGCGATAATTTGAAATTTATCTGCCGTATCTGTATCAATGCAAATTTATATATATAATATAAACACAAAAGAAATGGACTAATTAAAAAAAAAAACAAATTATTTATAATTATCAATCATTTATTACACTAAAAAGTATAACGTATGGACGAAGGAAATAAATTTCATATATCATTGACCCAATAGCCAGTTTTTAAGTCAGCAATAACCGATCCGTTTATGATGTAGTATCATCAAGAAAAATTTGGTTCTTGTAACCGAAATTTTACCATGTTAATAATAGTATAATTGATACATAGTACACTATCAACTAAACTATTACCTTCTTGGTTCATATTACATAACTACAATAACATCTTTTGATTTACTACTCAAAAGTTCGTCTAATCATACAATTATGTACTGAAAAATAAATTGCCCAAATCAGAAATTTCCACTACTTTTAAATAAGTACCACATAAAAGTTGAATGTATTGCTGAAATAGTTCACATGAAATAATATATAGTAAACCAATATTAAAATTGATATGTTATTCAGAATTTTTTGCAATTAAAAAAATTCTTTTTCAATTTGCATATCGAATTATTGAATTACAGTGCAACGTTCAGTTTTGTGCCATTTCCAATGTGTATTGAACTTCGTTGCGAATTTCACTACTAGTTTAGTAATGCATGAAAATTGCATTTTGTACTGTGACGATGTAAACGTTAAATCATCAACTACGGTCTGTAATCTAATCGTCGACTTACATTGCGAGTACGTATAAATTCAATTTACTTTTATTTGCGTTAAATTAACATTACCCCGATTCTTTTCTGCACGCGGCAGCGTCGAAAGTAAGGAAGAAATCTGCTTCTCATGTAGAAAGTGACTTTCAGTTAGAAGTGTTTATTTAAAGCAGGATTGGTTTTTCACGTCTTTAGATAAATCCATATGTGAAATTTATTTCTACATGAGTGTCTATAAATTTAAAAATAATTTGGCTGCACTTAATTTTGCGGAATCATTGATCAATCCATTTTTAATAATGGCAATATCATTTTGGTAAAAACTGTAATGTGAAGCAATTATTTAATATTTTATTCAATTTTAATAAATTATGTTTTTCCTTATTTTTTTAAATGAAATTTTAAAATACGACTTAATTAAATGCATTAAGAAGTGGAACTATTAATTAACATGTTTCCAGATTATTTTGGTCTAATCTTTTGGTCGATTTTGCACCTGAAACTTAAAAATATAGTAATCTGTGCATATTATGAAAAGTAGAAAATCCCTAGACATAGTTTCATCCATAAATGATATGATTAGTTTTGTTCATCAAACTATTTAGTAATTATTTTTGTTAAATTTTACAAATTTACCATTTGTAATAGCTACCAATCCTGCCACAACACTTTCTAAACGTTAGAACTTAAAATTGTATGGATATAAATTAATATTATTAAAATTTAAAAGTTTATTCTTGAGTTTCATTAGAGTAAAAAGTGTAAAAAAAAAACTTTTATCCCAAAAATGAAAAGTTTATTAACATTTTAAAGTAGAAGAGCCTTTTATTTCCTAAATCATCTTGAATTTTCCTAAACATGGATGTTATCATAAAAGCAACCATGCAATTTCGTCCGGGTAATGTCATGCGTAAAAAAATACACCCGCATAAAAAAGACAAAAACCGGAAACTGGGAAAGTTTAATTAATAACCTTATTAAGAAAAGTTACTAACAGTAGAAAACATTTTTAAATTATTGTCATAGAAGTCGACTGAGAACATAGTTACTTGTATTTTTTATTCCATCTATCATTTATATTTCTTAGAAAATTAAACGTAAACATAGATCTTCTGTTTGCTATTGTAAATGTTCCTCTTATATTATACTTTGAGGTTATGATCCCGTTAGTGGAACAAGGACTCATTTATTAAAACGCACACGTATGTATTACGCGTACAAAGCCAGTAATGTTTTCAGATATTATTAAGGCTTGACTAAAATTATTCTCACGCAGGTAAAGTAGATTTTCTTACTCCATTTCACTAGATTACTACTCGAAACTCTACATCAAGGTTAGTTCACTTGCGGCAGTTGTTTGTAATATTATATCTTAGTTTGGTTTTATTGTAAACACATTCATTACGGAGTATATTTCTCTCGATATTAAAGTGCTTTAAAATAGGATCCTTATATTAAACTGTGAAAATTTCAATTCATCATTTAATTTTCTTGTTTATCGTTTATATGTTAATTAATATTTATAAAACTAATATTATCCTTAATTCATGTTCAACACATTCATTATTACAGCGCTATTTTCATTCTTTCAAGAATGCCGTAGTTACTACGAAACACTTCGGGTAGTGTTTATAGACTACACAATAACTTGTAGGATAACTAACGACTGAAAAGAAACAAACTGATTCTGAATCGCTTGATTCATTCACTGAACGAGCATTCATTTACAAATTGTCTATTGCTCGAAATAACATGAGATTAAATTCGACGAACATTTACTTTTCATTGGACTTAATTTGTAAATGAATATAACAATTTTTCAACTGCAAATAATAAAAAAATATAGTATTATGTTTAAGTAATATAAATTACTGTTTAGTATAAGCCTTACAATAAATTATAATATCCATGGGATTTTGTTGTATGATATAATAATAATTAACAAATTATATTTATAAATTAAATGTATTTATTTATTTCATGTGATTAAACACTTATAGCAGTTAATGAAAATGTCCTTTTCGTCGAAACCATAAACGTGAATGTATGTCACAATATCTAGATATCCCCTTGTAAAGCAGATTGTAATGCTGCTTCGGTTTCTTCCATTTATTTCTGTAAAATATTAGATAAATGTTGGTACGCCTTGAAAATTGCAGCCAAAAATAAAAAATATCATTCTTTTCTGTATTGAAATAGTACTTTAGCTCGATTTCGAATAACATTCAAAATTTCAGTCACAATGATCCAAAATTGTGGCATGGTCTAATTTAAATATCTTACGGTCAATTCAATCTGTCATGTTCTGAATACCCATTCTTCCTTCATTTAAACGATTAGTTAAATGAATGCTATTGTGTGTCTCGAAAAATGTATGATAAATTTTCTTTCGTTCACCACCGAAAGATGACAGTCATGATGACAAGTCACCAGAACAGGTCAGAAATATTTTCTTTTTATCAAATAATTTAATTGTTTAATAATAATTAATTTATGTGACATCTACATATCAAATCGTTGCAACTTACTAAATATTATTTCTTATGTAATTTCTGTCTGTAATATTTTTCACCCATTCATTATTATTACAATAATTCAGTGGAATATGAAAATATTAAAATGAGAAATTCGTAATTATTGAGTAGTCGTTTTTTAATCTAATCCTAATTTCAACAAAATAATTCTACATAAATACCAAGAATTGGTACAAAGATAAAATTGCAAATGTTGGTATAGAATTTAATGTTTGTTAAAGAATAACATTTTTGCCAAAAACAAATATTTTTTTTGCACGGCAATAAAGTTATGCGAATATTAACATCAGAAATGACATTTCGTAAAAGCACTACCACATAACAAAATTAACAACAAATTTAATTAAGAAAGCCATTTCGTAATCTGTTTACTTTTGCGGTCAATCAAAGAAGAAATTATAAACGTCAGACTCGCCAAAATAAACTGGAAAAGTACGATCGTACTCGAAAGAAGTAAATAATGGAAAAAAATATACATGATTTAAAAACCTCACACGAAATAGTAACATGGCAGATACACTCTGTATCTGATAAATTTACGATGCAAATATTTTACATGCGGACCTTCTGTGTACGTTCGTTATCTTGGGATATTTTGCCATTTCGTTGGCAGATTTTGTTGTAATCAGCAATTTTTATAATTTCTTTCTATATAATTTTACATTATTTTAAACTAGAGTCCAGTAATACTTACATATGCATATTGAATTACATTTTACGAATGCAAGTTTTTAGCAGTGACAGATATTTTATTTTAAATAAAGAATGTTTATTTACTTACATACTAAGAATTTGTCTGCGTGTACGTTTTTTTATTCAGTGTATTATATCACAAATTGTTTTCTTTATTTAATGATAACAAACTTTTCTCGCAGGCAGAGACAAGAATAAAAGATTAAAAAGGAATAAGACGAGTTAAATAATTAAAATGTAAAAAGTTTAATTTAAAAAACATCTATATCTATTTTAATTATACTTTTTGCGAATTATAGATTGTTTTCTTCTGTTGCATTACTTCATTGATATTGTTCAATTTTTGGTGTCGGTAATGAGATTGAAATACTACCTCAAAATATTTTATTGTCACTAGAAAACCCCAAGGTTAGTGAACCATCATTCGCGAATAGGCCTTTGTGAAGGCCACTGTAACTATAATAGTATTTTAGTAATATCAAACTGTAATCACAAAAACAGAAAACGATTATAACGCAGAAAGAAGAAGACATTTCAAAGAACTAGTTATCTATATCTTATCATATCATGAACAGATGAAATTTATACCATTAAAAGCTTAGATTTAGTCGGTATAGAACAAAAACAATCGATATACATCGTAAAGCCATTATATTAGAAACAAATATAAATTTTTGAATTAAAAATATGAATGAAAATATCAACGTTTGTTTGCACCGCAATTTACGAGAAATATTTTATTGCCGTTTCAGATATAATTGGTCCTCTCAGAGTTATCTTATTTTTTAATCGGTCATTTAACTAAATGTTATGATCGATTCGTAACTACATCATACCATTTTTTCAACCTTTATTTTCTCATTATACAACAAGCTATATAGAGATTATTGGAAAATAGTCTCTGAAGTGATAAAATATGCTAATTATATCTTTAATTCAGCGATTATTCTCAGTTTATAATTTAATAATGGGTTTAGTTTTTACTAAAGTATTCAAGGAGATCTAATAAATAAGTAATTCAAGATACAAATATTAATATTTTACTGTAGTTCTCGTTTCATATAATATTTTAAAATTTATTGTTACATTGGTTAAATAAAAAATATGACCTAAAACGCTAAAGCAAATTATAACAATAGGTGGTTATAGGACATTTATTTTAACGTTTTTATCGCCAATTTGTTGTAAGTTTAATAAATGATTATGTTGATAGAAGTAAGAAAAATTATGAGAAAATCTGTTTTATGTTATAAAAATTAGCTCCAGGGATAATATGAAAATTAAAAAACAAAAATTCTATTGCTATTGCTTAAAAGTATATAACAATAACTATTATTACTGTTGTTGTTTATGGAAAGGACGATGTCTCGTGAAAGAAATTATTCAAAATAGTGTTGTGCCATAAGAACAGTATTGACAATCATAATCATAATAACATTTTTTAAAAATGAGTAGAGTAAAAATAGGGTTAGGTAGGGCCAATATATACTTTCGTATTCGTAACCAAAATGACTAAGCTTGCCTTACTATAACTTAAATTCATCAAATAAGACAACGAATTTGGTTTGAGTAAGTTTCCTACAACTCTGCAGCTGCAATCTTATCTTCCGTGCAGTTAAAATTCTAATCTACAAAAGCTACCGCTGTCTCTAAAACTAGATTGTTAACTACATAATTTATTTAAATGATTCTTTGAGATGTAGAATGCACTGAATTCTATACACTAATTGTAACAAAGTAACTCGACGATAGTTAGGTTACAATACAATAATATAATTTACTTGAAATTCATTAACTTGCATAACACAAAATTAAATTTTTTAATTAATTATCATTTTCTTAATTGACAATTTTAATTATTTTTGTCAGCAATGTAATGACAATGTCATTGTATTTTGTTATTATAACTTAATTTTATTATCCCGTAATATTAGTAGTAGTGATAATTCCTACTTTGCTGTTATTATTGCTAGTTAACCAAACTTATTTATTTGAGCTCTTCAATCGAACTGGTTCCGACTAATTATACTTAAAAAACCTAACCGATCTGGTATTGGGTAATATTGAATTTAGGAAAGTGGATGAAATTCGATATTTAATAGTAACAAATATTTAGTAAGAATTATAAACATAAATTCCGATCATAATATGTATTTTTACTTCTCATTAAAAAAGTAATAAAATATTGAAATAATATGGTGAAGTAAAAAGGCAAATATAATGAAAATGCTTACTAATAGATATATTTCATCTGGTACTTACTAATGTAATACATTTAATTTAATCAGACGTAATCAATAAACATTAAACTTTCAGATATATGGCAAATTTTTTAGTTATTTACAGAACTAAAAAAAAGTTCTTTACAGAATTCTCAAAACAAAATTTGCTCTTTTAACAATACTCTCCTGCTGTTCTAATACATTTTAATATATACATTTTTTATCTTCAAAATAAATGTATATCTAAAATGATTTTACGCTTTTTCAGAAAAATCTCTCACAATATGCTATTCAGTAATTATTTATCGCAGTTATATAAAAGTCCCGTGAAATTCTGGACTTTTAATCTTGAATAGAAAATAACATTCTACGAAAGCATAGGATGCAGAGTGTTATATCATATTTAAACTAAATATGAAATATAATACAACTGATCTACGCATAATTACGTTTTTACTGTACACCATATTTATTACAAAGTTTAAGTTTTCTTTAGGCATACAGTAATCAAAGTTTTAGAGTAATTCGATAACATGTTTATTAAATGACTCCAAAAGATGGAATTGTATGCCGATATAAAATGATATACCACTACACTGCCAATCGAAATTTATTAAATTAAATGAAAACTATTAAGAAGCAAATTTAAAAAATATAATTCAAGAAAATGTTCATGTAATTGATTAAATTTAACAACCGTTATTACGTTTTCTCTTTATATAGCTTACACATTTTCTTTGAAATTTAACGAATATTTCATTACGAGATCTCTAAATATTCGCAAGAGGATTATTTTAAATTACACGACTCTTAATTTTAAGTTACATTTGTCCTTTAAATTTTCATGCAGTTCTTGAAAGGGATTTTACTTACGTTTGTAAAGTGTCTTTTTGGACATTTTCCACTTAATTGAATATGAAACAGTAATTTTATGCGCGTACTTTTAGCGAAATTTTTTGTCGACATTTCATTCTTGATACGTATTAGTAAATGATAGCATATTGAAATAAATGAGAATCTGACTTTTAAGTTTTTACAGTACCGTAGACTATGTAAATGATTAATGTTTCTTTGAAAAAAAGAGTTTCATTTAAAAATTACTAACTTTTTAATAACTATGAACATCAAATTAACATTGAAACAACGTAATCTGTCGGAAACGAGGTTAGGAATGTTTATGCTCAGAAAGCTATACATTTTGTTATATAATATTTGAAGAGCTATGAGTATTTTTTTATAACCAGTATATTACAATGTGCATGAGCTCCTTTCTCCTTGTCGTAATTTAATGAAGATTATTGTTATGTTCATTCGATCATGTGACGACTTGTTTTAATTTACCCGTACTGTTTACAATGACAGATGACAGGAAATGTATTGTACAATGTATGAAATTTAATTTTTAATTATCATTATAGATTGTAAATTTTTGTATTAGTTACTTTCACGTTGGGTTGGAAGAATTTCATCAATTTGTAGACATGAGTCAAGTTTTATGTACAATTCAGACGGAAAGGGGACACAACTATAAAACACACATAAACGGTAAATATCTTCTTCCCAAATGTTCATAAAGTTTACATCAGCAGTATATGTAATGTCACAAAACATATATAAATAAAAGTAAACAAAAAATATGCAGAATATAGATGATGTATAAACAAATGTTTATAAGTTACCCCTCATATTTAGTTGTAAAAAATTAATTAATTCGGATTGAGAGGGGATTTTTGTGATCACAATGAAATGAAACGAAAAACTTACGAATTTTGCCCAATAGTGCCGAAAAACATAAACATCGTACAATAATTATACTTTAAATCAATTTATTTTTGGTAATTCCGAAGATCGTTGTGTCGAATAAGACATTTCTAATAAGAGTTTAATTCTTGTGATGAAAATAAAATGAAAGAATGATACTCCCCAAAATTAGGATTAATCGATATGAACTTCAGGCAATTTTTCCAAATTTTCATCAAATTTCCTGACATTTTGAGCCGTGTGAGGAGAAATTTCACTGCATTATAAAGTCAAATTTGATTTAAGAAAGTTGTCGTAATCCTTACTTGCTTTAGGTAAAATTAATTAGAGTGAGTCATTTTTTCATCTTAAGAAACTTTAGAATGTGAATTCTGTTTCCTGTGCATTAAATTTAATGAACTTTAGGAAGATTGGTATATTTTATTACATTTAGTAGTGCATCATGAATATTATACAATTATACATATAAAACATGCGCCATTCAGAGTCTATTTTCTAAATGTTCATGAAATTAAAGGAAATATATCAGAGTGCATAAAGAATCATATGGAATTATATATAAAAATATGAATAACAGTAGTAGAAATAAATATTTTTCTTTATTACTCTGTATTGGTAGAATTCTATTGATTCGGAGTCAGAGCTCGACTTTTGTGATCGATTTGGATTGAAACGAGAGAAAGGTGCTCCCCAAAATTCTAGAATCGATAGGAACGAATTTTCTTATAAAATTATCTTCATGGTATTTTTTTACGGTGTATGAAATATTAAATTTAGAGCAAAAAAAAACAGTATAAAACGTTGCAAACATATAATAATAGTAAAATAAATAGATGATATCATATAGATGCCACATTGCCTTTAAATCAAAAGTGTAAATCGTATCAAAGAGATTATTTTTACAATATAAATATTTTTTAATTTCTTGACCTGTTCAATTAATCAATTAATCAATCAATTCACAGAAATATACTTAATAAACCTAATAGTCTAGTCTAGAACTTCTTGTCTTCATTTTTCATAACCTTACAGCTACAATGAAAATTATTGTTTATAGAAAATTAAAATTGATTATTGCTTCCGGGTCAGTATCATTAGCCTTGCAGAAGAGCACAAAATGACATCATGCAGCGAAACGCATTTTTGCAACGGTTCAAATTATAAACGATAGGGGGATGATGTCTCGGATTAAATCTATTAGTGGTTAATTCCAACATTTTTCGTAAAAGATCGTTTTGATTTATGGCACTATACGTCAGATGTCATGTTAGTTACGCCTGTTTACTTATTTATTTACCTTTTTTAGGACCGTATGGCAAGGAAATATTTAATTACAAATAGATTATTTTTATTTTTGTAATGTAATATTTTTATGTTTATACACAGGAAGTGGGTTAAGTTTCGCTGTAGTCATTAGCAGTAGTAGCAGTACTAACAGTATATATTTTTCTATTCAAAATCATGTAATATGTTACTTGTTTCAATTACCGGAAATATTATTTGCACTGCTGAAGAAGTTTACATTTACGATGCGTGAAATTTAATGAGTCTCTAAATGAATGTTCTTTTAATATTTACCTCATGAAGTTGAAGTGTTTTGTAGTTACATTTTCAACATTAATGAAGTATCATTAAAATTCAGTATCTTCATTTTGACAGTGTAGTGTATCTTTATTTTTATTTGTATATACTGCAGAGTGTGGTTAATATAACTGCTTTATTAATAAACGTTTTACCAACTACACGTTCTGTCTTTCAGGATGAATACAAATTATAATTTGTACAATTCCTCATCATGAATTTTTGCAAATGAAAATTATTCATAATCAATGACAATCATTTGAAGAGTATGGTGGTAGAATACCTCAGTAGAATCATGGAAAATACGAGGAATAGTTGTGTAAGGGGATATTTATGTTTCCTTTCAATTTTAATTGAAAGGACATCAATTTGGAGCCTTGTGATGCATTCAGATTGAAAGAGACCCCCTAAAGTACAGAATCGATATGTACCTTAAGCATTTTCGTGTTGGGATGAAAACGTCACTGGCATCCGTTCTCTTTCCTGAAGACCAGCCTCCGGAAAACCCCGGGACGCGCCGCTTACAGACAACAAACAAACGTCACCAGTATATATACACGAAAGTCCCCCTTTTTCCCAACTGAGCGTCTCGCCGCTTTCTTTTCTGGAGACGTTGCACAAAATCACAAAACGTCACTCGGACGTGTCATTCCTCGCACTCGTCACTCCTCTATATACCACGCGCCAAACGAAACGGAGTTTTGCCGGCTAAAAAATGCTTTCTAAAAAAATTCTTTTGTGTCAAGTAGTTTTGGAAATTACGTCAAAAATGAAAAAAACAACAAAAAACATATATTGCAGCGACGCTGTTTACGCTGCGAGTGTTCGGCTTTGACTGACTGGCGTGCTGAACGCGGACTCTTTCGGAACGCAGACGATGATCTTTCTTTCTCCCCACTCGGCTCCGATCGTACACACGCGATTCTCGTGCTTTTACGAGTCTTTCACGCATGTGAGATTTTTGCGCGCGTGTGCGTGCGTGCACTCGAGAGTGCGGATGTACGTACGCCTTTGATGACTACACGAGCGTGTGCGCGCATTTTGCACGCTTTTTACAGCACACGCACGCGCGAGGATATTGTGCGTTTTTTATCAGTGTGCGGATGATCCTGCGTGTGTGAAGCTGTTGCGTGCATGCGTGAGGAATTGCATTTTTTATGCATCTCGCGAGTACACTCGGAAATGTGGGCGTGTGGTTGTAGAATGTTTGGGTTAATGGCATGTATTCAGATGGTAAACAAAAATTTAAATCGTCTGCGAGTTCTGATAAGATTTTCAATTTGCACATTGTTCAATTTTTGTACAATAAGAATCCAGTATGTACTGGATAATTCTATAAAATTCCGGAGGACATTCATATTCCGTTTCAGACAAGACGTGCCGGATATGTGACTTTACTCCGAAAAAAGTTTTTAAAACTAACGAAACAAATAAATAACATACATTATTCTACTGATGCACGGTTAAACAAATATTTTTTTGATTTCAACGAATTTGTGCCCTGCGAAAAATGTTAAGTAAGATTCTTATGATTATTTTTCGCGACTGGATTTCAGCCAATCAGAGCGCGATATTCAGAGGGTTCTATGGTCATTTGTTTAAAATTATACTGGAAATTCCACGGCAGCTCCTGGAATTTGCATTCGAAAATTGCATACTCGCTACTCATTTGTTAAAACTTCTAAATTCATATATTCGTCTCTCCTCTCTGCTCAGCTGTAACCTCAAATACCGGTCACAAAAAATAATCCGCCGAATACCCCTCCACCTTCAAAATTAATCGCAATATTTCCCTCTAACTTTCCTGCGAACAAATAAATATGTTAAGTTTTGCAGAAAGATCCCTCGCGCTACGCACTCGAGAACTTTAACCTGCAAGACTTGACATATTCACTTGTTTGCCACAAAGCTATCGGGAAATATTCCGATAATTTTGAAGGTCTCGGGATATTACAACTGAGAATCTCATGAGAAATTGAAACAAGAGCCTTATAGTTGTCAATATACATTAGATACATCTATTAGTGATACAAGTATCATACGGAATATGTAAAGTTTTACTACATGAAAGAAAATAATCTAATAGGTAGTCTTATGAGCATACAATTATGAATGTTTTCAGTTGAAATTTTATGGAAATGATATAAAAATCTCATCACAATAGGTCAATTTTCATACAAATCGAAAATATTGTCGAATTGTGTATGAAATTTACAAGGTACAGATTTTAAATTCTCATGTGATTCTCATGATAATCCTACCTAACATTTTTCGCAGGGTGGTTACGCCTCTTTTATTGAATTGAACAAAATTACATCTTGACTTAAAAAAAACTTTATGAAATTATAATAAGATGACTGTTTGAATTTATAAAAGTATCTTTAAAAAGATAAAATGGAATATAATGGATTCAATATTATTTTTTCTCGTGGCAAATAAAATTATGTTCAATGAATTATGCAGTAAAATGAAAACAATATAAATTTGATCTTAAACAATTTATTCAACACAAATACACACAAAAAGATCATACAGGTTTAATTATCATTCTGTACAAAGTGTTTTCCATCAATCAAGTTTTGCAAACAAGATGGCATTTTTTTTAAAGCTCCTTATAATATACTCTCTGAATTTGAAACAGTGAAAATTCATTGTTTCTCAGTGCATAGTCACCGATTGCTGCAGTGAAAAAGCAGCCAATGAGAAGCAGTAAAGTTTCATTGATTTACTCAGTGAAATTAAGTTATTTTATTATGCAATAAAATTGATTCACTACTTGAATCAGCGAAACTATAAATTTGTTAACCATTTCACTGTTTATGCAGTGAATGTGATGAAAGTCATTGATCCAACAAAGAATACTCTTTCACTGATTCAATTAGTGAGTTTTTCACTGTTTCGATTTTAGTGAGTACGTGAGTAATTTCGCAATACTTTTAAAAATTTAGGCAGCTGTCTATTTAGAATGCGAATTTAATATAATTGATAAGCAAGCAAAATTCGTTTATACGTAGAAAATGTAGGAGAATATCCTGCAATAGTTGTGGTTTACTCTCTGAATCTGATAGAGTGAAAATTCACTGATTCTGAGTGAATAGTCATTGATTGCCATAGTGAACAAGGGGCCACTGAGAAGCAGTGAAATTTCACTGTTTTAGTCAGCAAAATGTAGTCAGGCCAATAAAATTATTTCACTGCTTGAATCAGTGAAACTTTAATGCAAACAATGAAATTCTGAAAATCTGTCGGAAAAAAGACTGATCAAAAACATACCAACTGTCTTAAAAGCTGTATCACAGTCAAACAAAATATTCCAACTGCTCCGGAATCAAGAAAATCCGAATGCTTTTAACACAATGTTTAAAAAAACCTCCATGTCGTGATTACCCTTTAATGACCAATCTTTGAAATGCAGATATTTCAAAAGTGTGAAAAAAAATTATAAAGCCAAAAGAAATGTGAACAAGTCTACAAAATTAGTTTAACAAAAAACAATTGATTTTAAAAAATGGGCACCTTTTAATTTAACTCAGGTTGGTTAGTCGTCGAACCAATTAAATCGGTTAATAATTACAGATTCCACAAGGTTTTGAAAATGGCTAAAACCTTTACTTTGTTGCAAATTTTACAAGTTGCTCGTATAAAATGAGCGTTTTTTTTTAAATGTGGCACTATAAATGTTTGTACATTTGTATCACCTAAAACGTATCAAATAACGTTACAATAGGTGGCAAGTTGAAAAACCCATCCTTAAAGTGAGGTTAGATTACTGGGTAAAATTTTTGTTTTGTATAAATGCTTTATTTTACTTAATAACAAAGTAACGAATGGTATCAACAAATCCTGTTTAAAAAGGCGACACATACTTCTTTATCGCACATTGTGACAGAATAAAACACTAATGCACTGCCCTGTAAAGATACGCATTAAAAGCATGGACATTACTGCATTTTCGCGTTCGCTTCATTCTTCTTTATTTTTGCCAGTGCATGCTCACGTTACAACAATTTTATGTAACCCAGCAAACCACTTTTTTAGCTTCAAAAAAGACAATTTTTAATCGATAACATCCCTATTAAAAAATTGTTGTTTTAAACTTAAAAAAAATATTCTTATTGATTTCAAGTAAAATTGTCTGAACCAGTCAAACCATCTCAACAAATAATTTGTTAGATTCCAACTCGGCATATTTTTAAACTGTTTTCAAATGTTTATTAATATATCGGAGTTTAAGTGAAGTAAATAAAAAATCAATAGCGTTTCGACTGCTTATGTCGGTCCATTTCAGAAATGTCTGTGACAAAGCATTCTGATCAATAACCGAGATATTATATGTTCAAATTCGATCTATCAAGTAAAAATGAATACGCATCGTTTGCCATAGTTTTTCATATTTTCATATGTCATATAAGAGATATAACTATAATTTTCTATGACCATATGTACGCCTTTTTCCCTTTTTTTCTCTATATATGCATGATTTTAGGTAATTTGGTGGGACAAAAATCAACGTGTAATTACTCGTGAAATATACAATCGAAAATATAACAAAAATATCTGTCAGATCTCAATATACCTAATGTGTGATTTTATTACATCTTGTTAGAGATCGTATTATATTTAATTCGATCCATTAGAATCTGATGCGTATTTAGGATAACAATTTTCTTTCGGGTATATTCTGGATATTTTTTAGCAATCGTAGAAATATTAACAATTTTAAATTGAATGTAAGCACGCTAATTTTAACTTTACAAACGCATAGTAACTCTTGATAGGTATAACTGAAGTTCCATATGTTATTAAAAATTGATATTTTCAATACTTTTCTAGAAATCCATATACGTAATTTCATCAATTTTATTGATCTGCATATTTTTATTTTTTCGATGTACATTTGAATTAATGCTTCTGAAAAATACCAGCAATGGAAATAGCGCTGAACGCATTTTCCTCTCCACTTTTTCACTTTATAATTATACGATTGCACCAACGTGGTTAAAATTTGTGATATTGTGATAAATGCACATATAAAACGGTTGTACAAGTACTATAATTGTAATTTCACCTATTATTGTGAATCTACATGCTGTTTTATTGATATATTTAAAGGAATTGAATTAAAATGTACTGTAATGTAGTTTTATGATTTATGTATAGTACAGCTGACTTGTACAAGAGTATATGATTTACCAAATAATTATTTTTAATAAGTAAGTTATTTTACGTACGTAGATAAAAATCCAATCTGAACTTGGAATCCCAAAAAATCACTTTTTAAGAAATTTGTTTTTATTAAACATTCTATCTGAAATGCTCTTAAATTTCGAATAAATAAATATTTTAAGTAAACAAATATTTTACAACCATTCCATGTAGTGAAAGGAATAGAAAAATTTCTTTATTCGGTGTATACTAGTGAGAAATAATAAGAATGTTTCGTTTCATCATTTAAACCATTTCATTGTGTAGTTCGAATGTTCTTTAGTCCGAAAACATTACTCAAATCTCTAAATTTGCATTGTTTGAAAAGTGTTAATTCACAAATAAAAGGCGGTTCTTCGATTGAATTAGTAACATTTCTGATTAGCATAAAGTAAAACACTATACCAATACATCAGTTTCAGTTTTCTTTCATAATGTACGTCAAGCACGTGCAATTACTGCTTATTTAGATCAGTTGAAGTATATTATTGAATTAAAGCTTTCGTACTTTTTAGTGGTTGACTAAATGTTTCATAATTTTTTTTATATATTTTACAGATATGATATTGTATTTTAGGTATTCAAAATGGTGAATTTAATGTGGCACACACACGCAAAGCACTTTTTTCCATTTATTTTTGAAGATATTGTACGGTACGTCAGATCCGGCGTTTTCTATTTTTAGTAGCTCATATCAAATTCACAAAATCGACGTTCTGAAAAGCCCTTGAGTAACTAGTTTCAAGTGAATTTTGATGGATTTAATAATTTATATCATCTTAGTGGCTTTTCGGTAGGATAAAGTTTAACGTAAAGTAATTTACCTACTACAGAGTTGATAATCCTATCACAGAAGAAAAAGCACTCCAATTATTTATAAGATAATACTGGCGTAAGAAATAGTCTTTTACTTTTGTAAGAAACAGGCGTGGAGTTGCCAGCAATTTTGTAACCATAGAAGGAAGCGTAAGAAACGTTTTTACTATTCTATAGGAAACGGCTGGAGAATTTATTTAAAGAATGCATCAGATAGGAGGGGTTAAAGTACGGAGGGCTTCAAGAACTTTTGGAGTCATCCCCTAACATACGTTGTCTGGTAAAGTTATTTTGGTATTCTGAGATAACAAACGACTTAATACGCTAACACTAAAGTAATCTGTAGACATGATATGTATTCTTCCTTTCAACTGTCTTTGAGATGCAAGTTCTAGAATTCGGAGCACAAGAGAGTACTTGTAAGAATACTATTAACGTCTCATATAATTTTAATGTCATGCCGAACTTTGGGGTGCAGAAAGTTTAGTTTTTACCAATGGAAGAACAGAAACTCTGATTAATACTGCAAGGCTGATATGTCTCTTCCATTTATTCACAGTTTGAATAATATTCCTTTTATTGGGGTCTTAATATGTGTTAATATTAATAAAAGTACATGATTTATTAGGGTTTATTCATTCCTATAAATAGAACTTTCAGTTTTGAAGGTTTGCTAAGAATGTTTCGTGCTATTTTATACAACCCATACAATAATTTGTCTTTATAATATTTGTTGCTAAACATAAAATTTTAGCATCTTTTTAAAATATACAACTTATGCGGTTCTTGACTGCTTAAAGTTTTTCTTGGTAGTCTGAACATCTGTAGATTTATTAGATTTATGTTCCAAAAAGTCGATAAAGTAAGAAAAATTGTTATTTAATATTAATTTAAAATTCCAGTTATTGTTTGATGTCTGTAAAATCAAATAGTATTTGTTAAATACCTATTTTGAGAAGGAAATTTCTGTTATGATTTACAATATATAATATTTAAGTTACAATAATTATTGTGAATATTGTAATACGTATATATTGTAAACCTTAATGTACTTTTCTCCCCGCGTAAGTATACAATCAAAAGGCATATTATTTATTTGTTCTTTACACAGAAAAAAAGGTATTGGGAAATTTTATCATTTCAGATCGTAATTTTGAGACAGACTGGTATAATAGAGAAAATTGTTATTTTTTTCTGTTCAAAATTACTAGGTTTTATTGTAATTTTTACTGTCTAAATAGTAAAACTTCTAAAATTACCATTTGTAATGGTAAAATTTTCAAGAAAATTTTTATCCGATGTACTTCTTAACAGACCATAGTCCTTTTGGTTTATTTATAGAAAAGTTTTAACTTTACTATGGTGAACGAATGTTAATTACAATAATTATATTATGGTTTCTGGGCTGTTAACATTGTTTTTACTTGATCTCGTCTATGAATATCTAATTTTTGCACCGGTAGAATATTTCCATGAAAATACTCGAAATGATTTGAACATGAAACAGCATATGCCATTAAAAAATATTAGGACGTGCGTGCACAATGCTAGAGAAGGCGTATATGATGTTACAACTGATTTGCATGTATAAAGCAACGGCAAATTTTATTACGATTCTCATACCAATTCAAAGTTGCATATTCAAAAGATAATGTTTGTCGTTTTCCAAAATTTGATATAATTATTTTCTAATAGCACATCAAGTATTAGTCCGGTCAATTTAGACATTCGAAGTTACATAAAGTCCCAACAAGCTGAATTTCTGTGAAGTTGCTCAAAACATAATTACAAACAATGTCTAGAAGTTCCCCATCATTCCCGTGTAAGGAAAAAATTTAATTCAAGGTCAAAGGTCAAAAAAATGAGTTTTTCGCGATTTTCAGCATAACGGTAAGTTTTATCATAAAAGTACCTCAGACAAAAATTGTAGATCATAAAATTATCTATAAAAAATATATGAATACTTTTTTTCTTACGAGGCACCGTTTCTGAGATATAACGATTCTAAAAGTTATAAAAGTTGTTATCGTCATAATATGCACACGTTTCCACGCCACCTATGAGGTAGCGTACTTAGCGCGTTTTTGTTACTTTTATAACTTTTAGAATCGTTATATCTCAGAAACAGTGGCTCGTAGGAAAAAAGTATTCATACATTTTTTATAGATAATTTTATGATCTACAATTTTTGTCTGAGGTACTTTTATGATAAAACTTACCGTTTTGCTGAAAATCGCAAAAAACTCATTTTTTTGACCTTTGACCTTGCATTAAATTTTTTCCTTACAGGGGAATGATGGGGAACTTCCAGACATTGTTTATAATTATGTTTTGAACAACTTCACAAAAATTCAGCTTGTTGGGACTTTATGTAACTTCACTCTCATTTTTTGGTCTAAATTGACCGGACTATATACCATATATCGATGACTTCAAATTTCTAATTGTGGAATTAATGTGAATGAATACATTCTTTATATTAATATTTTTTGTTAATTTAAAATTGAGAAAAGTTAAAAAGACCTCAAAATGATTTTGTAAAATTAAGAATTTTAATTTTTATAATACTTTTACGATATTAACAGTAAACGTTTATCTACGCGCAGTCCTGCAAAAGTTCTACATGAGGTTGAAATATCAAAGAAAAATAGCAGTTTTTTAAAATTCAATTAATAGTTGTATTTTTTCTTTCGTAACATCATAAAAGTTCGACCCATGGAAAATTGAGTGAACGTTTATTCAATATTGCGCTTGACAAAAGAAATTAAATAAGTTAAATAAATTAAATAAATTTTTATGAAGAATAGTTTTTATAAAATAAATGTACAATTGTAGTATTTTTAATATACGGAAGAATTTTACTCGTTAAAAATTTATATTTTTTACGAAGCGTATTCAATGCTTTTACATAGCACTCACCTCTTGTAAAATCCTAAATCACTTGTTTTTCATAATGAAAGCATCTTTAATGATGAATAGTAAATTTTGTATTTATCAATAACCATTGTGTATGGTTAATAAATATATTAATAATTGCTGAAGCCTTCTTTGTAAAAGATAAATCTTTTTAATGCATATAGTACATGTAATCAAGTTTTTTTTTACTTCTTTTTTTTTTTAAATTGGTCAAGACTTGAGTAACGAAATTTTCACATTCTCCAATTTTGTGGAATAAAGTTAAGAGTATTTATTTACAACATGTATTTCAGTCTATTCAAAAGCGGGCTTGACAGCGATGGAAAACGTATTTACGATATCGAGGAAAGCAGGAGGATTTGATCGCATTTCTCTATTATTAATGAAACAAAGGACGAGGTAAGCAAATTGTGATTTGACATTCCTATTGAGATAATTACAGTCACAACGAAGGTATGCAACATAATTGTGCATATTTCTATTGGTCGTCTTTTACTGCAAGATTGAACTTATCAAGCCCGTTAAATAAACGACAGCTCCATTTTCATTCTCCTGTTCCCTTCCTGACCTCTTAATTCAGTCATGTGTCAAGAACAGGTATTCCGTGTTACGTTTCTCGAACGTTTTGTTACAAGGCGATATTTTAAGATTTTAAGGTGTTTTTTTGCGGACAGCATCATCTGGAAAACAATGGTTGTAAATTACTTTAAAAATGTTATCAAATTTTGCTGTATGATTATTATTTTGTAAATTTTAACACAAATAAGGTTTGTTATTATACAATTTATCATACTTTCATACGCATTTCCTTACTTATGTCTAAATGAACTTGTAATCATATAAAGGTAATTAGAAAGATTATCTAAATGATTCTTTTTAAGATAACTGAAAAAGTAAAGGAAGCTGCTGGTACTACATCGACCCGCATTAAAGATCTGGACGAAACATTTTTAATTTTGTAACGTAATTTAATGTAAACCGCGTTACTCAGCGTCACTACTAAATCTGTTCTATGATGTTTACAAATTAAGTACATACACATCTCTAATTATAATGTAGATAATTCTTTCTATACTTCATGGCACTAGATAATAAAAGTGACTACAGAAAACGAGATTAAACTGAATTTAAAAATGAACTAACTTCGAACTTTGGTGCAATCTAGTTCGAAATTTAAATTCCATGAAATTAAGAAAAGCATAAGACAACATTAAGAGCTATATACTGTACTCCGCCCAAGAAACTAATTAACTGTTACAAAATGGTAATAAGATTACATTCAGCCGTTAACGCAGTTTAAGTGCAATGATTTAAAAATAGGTTTGTTTTAGCTTTAATCTGTAATAGTCATACACTATTGTATTAGGGGATTCCGTGTGAAAATATTTCTTTTTTAAGAAATTCCTTTAACAGTTACACGGCTATACGGGTATGATCTTTCACCTTGGGAAGCCTTGAAACTTAAATCCAGAATATGGACACATCCGTATTTACACAAAAGGGGTACTTTACGCCCGCATAAAGAAGTGTACAATCAAATTTCACGCCTATACTGTTACTCAAAATCCGTATTGTCTGCTCTTAAGTAATTTTTAACACTGCTTCTGTATATCGAGTCCTTTCTTTGCTGTACCAATTAATTTTTTTAATACTTTTTTTTAGACGAAAAATACACGAACACTGAATGCTTTCTTTGTTTTTTTGTGTTATATTATTTGTAGTTGTAGCTGCTCTCTAATCTGAATCAGCGAAATCAGCGAAAACCGCTGGTAATCAGCGTAAATACACTGCAAATCAGCGATAAGTATACCGCTTGTTTGATATTTATCGCTGATTCGCAACGGTTTTCGCTGATTCAGATTTAAAGAGTAATTGTATATTATTTTCACATATATTTTTTTTACATGAAAATGCAGGTTTTAAAATATAGTAGCATACTTTGTGTTATTTTGTTATTTATTTTTTAATAATATCAGCAATATTACAATTTTCTTCTAATGTTAATTTTATATTTTAATAATTTCATATAATTTCATAATAATTTCAAGTGTAAACGAAAAAAAGGTAATCAGTGGGTGAGCTTTGATTGTTTTATATTTAACATAACATCATAACGCTATGGCAATGCATAGTGTAGAATGAGCAAGATACGAATACATTCATGGATAACGGAATCTGTATCGTGAAAGGAAATTACGTTACGGGAAATTTTAACAAAAGGTAGTGAAGAGGAGAATATGAATTTGTAAACATGTAGAAAACTAAAATTCCTCATACTTGGAAATTGGTATAATTGAAATTGTATTCTTAACTGAATATACGAATTATTTTGTTTAAGTAAGTAAATCATGGCTGTTTTTAGTTACTCGACAAAAATAAATATTCAGGTATAACTAATATTCTATTTTCATCGTAAAATATAAATATTAAGGTCAGGCTATAAAACAACGTTACCTCGCCCTTTGGTCCAATAAAGACAATATTATTAATATTATTATTATTATTATTATAGGGGATGCAATTAGAATGAATGCACTAAAGAAATAAATAATTATTTTCGGGACATCTTTTTCAAGTTTCAGGAATGCCTACTTACTGAATCTTGGCTTAAGTAAATATATTTGTTTGCTTCTATTGAAATGTAGTATTTTTCATACCTAGGGCACAAAATGACATCTGCTTTCAACGTATAAAATGGAAATTCGGCATTCATTAATATATTTTCAACATTGTAAGTCTTACTATTTTCATCGTGTACCCGTGTGTGCGCGAAATCGCATTTTGCGTCCGACGCGAAACTAAATTTCGCGCCCGAGGGAGTAATGATAGAAAGTAATTTGTGTTATCTGAGTTAAATATGTTCATAAATTCAGCGAATATTCATTTCGAGTAAATTGTTAGTACGTCTTCAATGACAATTAGTGACTATCGAATCATTTGATTGCAAAATCAATTTTACTGCATTAAAATGGGAAAGTAAACAGTAAATGAGTTAGGAATCTCGGCCAATACTATTATATCCTACTTCTTCTCAAACTTATACGAAATTTCCTAACCTTTTTAGATTGAAAAGTCAATCAAACAGTGAATTCTTTCTTTATTAAGAATACATTTTCGACACATCACCGAATTTCATTATTTTAATTAGTATAGTAAAGAAGATTTACTATAAGAAGCAGAAACTATAAAATCTATCTTCTATTTAAAAAGAATGTTTCAAAACGAAATTACGTTTAACATTTTTTATTTAAAATGAAGCCACTCTTGTCGACTAGTGTATTATTTTTTAACGGGTGGAAATGTACTCTTTCACTGTCCTCGTATTTTTAAGAGTACATTTTCATACCCAGACTTGTGTTAATGACAAGCTGAATTTTTCGATTCATGTGAAGATGTAAATGGAGTTCTACTGTTTTGAAAACACCATGAAATTGAATTAATTTCTTTTCAAATATTTCTTAATTGTAATTTATATTTCTGTAATAAAGTTCACGAATAAACTATTTAATACGTATACATGTAATTTCATAAATATATATAATATGTAAATGTAAATCTTTGTTTGTAAAATTTCTTCTATATTTAAAATTAATAATGGTTCATTATTATTTAAAGGCAATGAACGTATTTTTGAACTTTCCTGCTTTTAACAATGTCAAGAATACTCAAAGAATTTAACCATTGTAGATTAGAATTGAAATATAATCAATTGTAATGGGTCGTTCACGTGCTCTTAATTAACATTATCACGTCTCATTCAGTCGATTATTACTCGCAAATTGAAATGTATTTCAACTTTTTTCTCTGCCAATATTTTTTGTTCACTGCATATCATTTTACTTCCTGTATAGTAGACAATTTCCGTTAACGTTCGTGTGTCTTTATTCACATTTGTCGGCGATTATACGTGCTCACTTGAGTTTATATCCGGTCATGCTTGATAATTTTGGTTAATTGTTATCATTTGTTATTAGTGGAAAACATATAAGGAAATGCAGTGAACAATAATGCGCGCATTGAAATCATGAATCTGATATTGAAACTAAAATATTAATGTATATATTAGACCTTACTTCAAATTAAGTAAACAAATGGATCGTACAACTTTTGACTGCATAAAAACTATTTCAAATTCGATTAGAGTGTACGTATAAAAATAATAACAACATATAAGATAAAACAATACAGTAGATTTGAGAAAAGCGATTCCTTTTTTTAGACGTATAAAATTATTTTCTTTTGTTTTAACCAATTTGGCTGTAAAAATCAAAGAATTATTAACAACGTTCCCTTTTACAAAACTAACAAGATCATTCTGAAAATGAGATTTTTATTTCAACAATTTATTTGATTTCTTACGTCTTTTGTAGCGCTTACAGTGGAGTTTAATTTCAGAAATATAGACTTTCTAAAATAACAACTGCATATCTCCAACATATCTGAAAATTTATTACTCATTTGCAGCGTTGTAAAAAGTGCATTAAATTCGAAATCCCTGAGCTCGAATTTAAACGCGATGAATACCAGATGGGACAGAAACTTACAGAAAATACAATTAGGGTGTTATAATTAGATTAAGTGCTCGACTTTTCATTGAATCAGAATCCGCCTCGAAAGACTGTCGAGGGGACTGTTCGTATTTTAATTTCTCCAAGTTATAATTACGTCATGTATTCCTAGACAACGATCTAAGACCTTCAAATTATATAAAACATGTAACGAGAAAACAATTAAATTTCCGCAATTAAGATCGTTTCCCTGGATTTCTGTGAATTCGAAAGAAGAAAAAGTTTAAAGTAAAGTCTCAGTTTATAGACATCAAATATCAGACCCAATGACGATAAGGTAATGAATTTTGTCACGAAATGGAATATCAATGTTGTGAACGAATTTTATTTTACGCGATCAGCCTCTTTTTGCGTTTCTTTACGATAAAAGTGTTTACTAAAAGAGAAGAAAATCCATCATGATACAGCTAAAATGAAAGGGTTATTCTTATTTTAGAATTTACATCACAATGCGTTTCAGTAATAATACTTTTAAAATATTTCCTGTTTAAACTCGAATACAGAAATAAAAGAATTGAACCTAAGATTCAATAATAAGACTATTGCATTTCTCGATATATGTTGGCATATTTCCACAACTGTTAACTTTTCAACTTTTTAAAAACTAATTTTTTTAAGGCATATTCTTTAGTACAATTTTTTACTTCATTGTACATCAAATAATACAAAACACTTCGCGCAACTCACCTTTAAAGCTTCCTGTGCACGATATTTCTCTCCAAGAAGTTGTTGTCGAACGCATTACGTTCGTAAATAATTTAAAGTTTTCAACAAAATTCAGATATACAAAATTAAATTTGATAAATCCGAAATAATGCTACGTATTTCTCAATTAATTCATTTCATTTTTATTTATTTTTTTAAATCCTCATATTTTTTTAGGGTTTTCAAATTTTCAAAGAAATTTTCATTGAGAACACCATTTTGAGCTCGTTACAATGACGTAGGGTATAAAACTAACATTTTTTCTTAAAATTCAAATATCTTGACCACCATTGGACGTAGAGAATCCTCCTTGTTCGGTTCTTATTGACGATTCTTGTAACGAGGGAAGGGGAAACGCGAAGCACCGCACGCGTGAAATTATTAACGAAAGTTAGTGTTTAAAATCGGGAGCTCGACCGCTCAACTAGTGGCACATATAACCGGCAATTTATACAAGAAAATAAATTTGAAGATCGCCTGTCTCGATCTAGTGCAACAGTAAAAATTCTCTTTTTTTTGTCTTGCACCAAACGCGAAGCACATATACGACACAATTCTTTACACTCCTATTCTAATATTTCCCCATTTTTTGGCAATTTTTCTAAGTTTGGCGCCACATTGGAATTTCTAACGACTGAAAATCAATTTGGATCTTGGAATCTTGAGGAGCGACTTTGATAATAGTAGGATATGTACCTTCCAATTTTTGTTCAACTTCAATTTTGATACGAAATACTTCATTGAAATTGAAGCAAACAAAAGTGTCCTTCAGGTGTTAATGGGCTAAGACCTATTTAGAGAAAAGTTTCGATATTCGGATTGTGGTACTTAATAAAAACAATTGTTCGTGGTCCTAGCTCTTATCGGGATTCCCACTTTTGCTTGACATTTAGAGCAATAAATTTTGAAATGAGTTTTTATGTACTTTAATTTCTCGTCATAGATTAAACAAAAAAAATATATGTAGTGGAATGCAATGTTATGTATTTCATATACAAAAATTATACCAATTAAACATTGATTTTCAGATAACATCAGATATTATGATAGGTCAACGACACGATCGCCGTGAAGAGGAATAGTTCAACGAAGAGATCGCGTTCATGACGATCCAGGTAGTCCAGGAGTATTTCGCCACAAAAATCCTCACCGGGAAATTCGGAATATCCAGCACCAGATCTCGATCATGACATTCAACGAATGGTTCCATGCGAAAATCGTCATCATCATTCCTATATCCTTGTCTTTCAGGGCCTAAATTGTTGAAAATAATTATCGAAAAATGCGAAATTTCGAATTGTCATGTAGAGATTGTTGTACCCGAACATGAAAGTGAACTCTGATAGTCTAGTCGCAAATTTTGCAAGTTTTTTCGATTATTGGAAGAAATACAAAATTTATTGGAGAAGCATCTTCCATCCGAAAAATTTGATTTATTTGCGTTCTAAAATTAAACACCGTGATCTTACGAAATAATACAATGGGAATAACGCTTAAACGGCTATTGATTTGCAATTTTTTTACTTCTCTGGACCAAACTAGACATTACAAAATTTAGACCACCAGTAACCAGGCACGATGAAATGTGGGGTCCAGAAATAGTTTTAAATTATTTGTCAAATTGGTATCCCAACTATAAAATTAGTTTGGAACATTTAACTTTGAAACTAATAACATTATTGGCCTTTTCGACTGGACTCTCCGTATGCGAACTTTGTTGCTTATCGGTGTTCGAAATATTGTTCAAATAGGATCACATTATGATGAAATTAAAATCCATTGCAAAAAGCTTTATATAATTAATTTAATAAATTACAGTTCAAAAAACATATCATAATGCATTGAATGTCACAACATTCTTATTAAAAGTTGTTTGACCATCATTCTGTAATCTTGAATGAAAACTTTTAATTCGCGTTAACAATAATGATTCTCTGTTTAATTTCACTTTTTTATCTATATTAAGGTTATCAATCGGCTGTGTAACAAACATTGCTAAAAATTTAGTTTTTAATGTACGTCCAGCAAGTGTAAGTTCCGAATATAAGTTAATAAAGATAAAATCAAAGGTCAGACCAATTTTCATGTTTAGGATTTGTTAAAGAATTTGACAGGAGCACATAATTATTGTACAGAAACAGTAGCATTAATAATAATAGCTGTTATTATATGATTAAGCTATTAAAAAAGTTTAAATTAAAACCTATTCACAACAAAACTCGTACCCATAATGATGGCTTCAGAATATTGATTTTTGAAAGAACACTGCTTAATAAGGTATCAATATTTTTACTTTTACATAAGTAATATACTGAATACACAAAAAATATGATTGCATAACGACTGAAAGCATAATTTAAAAAAACCTTTTTAGTTCCCTGCCATTGAAAAGTGAGAGTAATAGATTTCGAAGTGGTATAATTTATTTTTAAAATAAGAGCACATACCTTTTGGATGAATAATACATATTTAAATATCATAATAATCATTTATTATTTGCTTGTGGATAATTTTTTGGATAATGTTGAAAAATTATGCACATGAACATGCATCATGAAGATACCAAGAGTAATAAACAATTATCCCATAAGCACATTTTAAAATTTCTCTATATTTTTCTGTTTAGTTGGATTAGTCATTACACTTTTTATATTTTAATTTTACATCTCAAAATAGGGTTCAAAATGTAAATTTGTTTTTGCAATGAATTTACAGACAATTAAAATGAAAGTGGACGAGATAAAAATAAGTCTTTGCTCTTATTTTAACTACAATATTGAATATGTATTTTAAATTTTACAGCGAATAAACTTCCAGTTCAATACATGCAGAAATTTCATTTCCTGACTTTCGTAAAACCATAGAAAACCGATAATTTCGTTTTATTTTTCGAATATACTTGTTCTGCTTAATCGGTGTAAAAATTGAAAGAAATAGACTTATTTGTATTTGAAGTCTCAATTGAATGAAGGAAAAATATTGAATCAATCAATATATAAATATTTAAAATATTACTTTTTAAATATACGAATTTCTTCGGCGTATGTAAATATTTAACAGAAAAATGTTAAACGTCTATTCTAGCGGACAATTCAGTTCGGTTAACTGAAGTTGTTCATTCTGGGCTTGCATGAAGTAATTTATTTTATTGTAGAAAACATTTGAATTTAGTATAGCAAATTTTCAATAATATTAATAAATAATTTTAAATTAAAAATTATGTACTAAATAAGCAAATAAATAAATCAATTTCGTGAAACTAAAATCATTGTCACATGTAAAATATTAATATTTGACATATAACATTTGCACAGTTAAGAGGCAATGTAGGTCATTCGTTGAAATTTTTCGTTTAAATGCTGCAATTTGAAAATTACGGTCTGGAATTAAGTAATTTACATTGAAATAAAGATTTAAATAAAATAAATATTTACTGAACTGTACAATATATACAGCTACCTCAAGTAAATTAGTGTGCAAAATTTCTAAACATTAATTTCTATTTTTGATAATGAAAAAGGAAATGGACTACATTTTATCAAACATGATATCCACAGTGATAAACAATTAAAGCTATACAAATGTAATTAACACTTTGTATAAAACATAAATTTGGTAGTTATTTTATATTAAAATTATAACAAACAAAGTGAGCATTTATCAATGTATAGTTAAAAACGAAATACTTTAAAATATAGAAAAAACAATATTCATGGACACATTTATTTGGATACTTATTAGAATAAATGGCAATTAATGTAAGTTTCCTATATTTAAGATTGCTGATTGCTGTTATACAAACATGGAAGTAATGTACTTGGAGAATCTGAGATTTGTATCACGCGATTCTATGAATCGTTGATGGCCGGTAGTAAAAAGGGTCCGACAAATCTTCTGGATCTATTTGAAATAAATATTTACACAAAAACAGAGACTCTTTTATGAAACAATAAATTGTTCAAGACCTCATTCTAATTAACAATATATCTTTAATAATTGTACCATTATATGGATCTGAATTCGCGTTTATATGGAGCGAAAGACTGAAACACGTTACTTTATATCACTATAAATAAATCTGAAAGATATTATCAAGATAAATTCGTCTAGTCGCTTGAAGTAAAAATATGGAACGATATCAGATAAAAAGATTATAAAGCATAACGGCATTAGAATCTCTCCTTGGGGCACTCCTTGAGAAATGTAGAATAAAGTTGAATTTCCCTTAGGTGTGCGAATTCGTAGATGACCGTGTCGCATATAGGTTTAAACATTCTAATAACTTTAAAAGTACGTACTTCAGCTTACTACGACATTCTGGATTAAATCTAAATCGGAGAATAAAATATAACGTATATGTATTGAAATATGAATCAGACATCAATTGTGAAATGTGTACATCGATTTAGTAACCAGTCATTAAATCTGAGTTGATATGAAGTCTACCATCTGCAATGTATAACTTCCTATTATTTAGTGCTTCACATCTTAATGTGCTTAAACAAAATATTTTATTGTTTCAATTTTTAAAATTTAGCTTAATAAATTGATTTAATGTTAATAACAAAAATAAAATTGATAATTTATTAAAAATTATGTTACGATTTTGAATTTGTTGATTTTGAAAATGATATGGATGAAACAAGCGTTTAGGAATTCTTGAAATTGTTTAAACACTGAATTGTCATCCATTTAGTCACCTTGCTAAATGTCCACTTACTTAAATATTTTGATCTCTTGTTGACAAGTCGACACTACATTCTAATACAAAATTATATTTTTATGAATTGCTGTGTTATTGCTTTCAAATCTAACGTAACAGAAATAGTTAAAATACACTTTATTGGGCATTCAATAATATATAGAATGGTCTCAATTTTCAACTCATTTATGTTAATACATCAATTATGAAATCTAGTACAGTATAGTTATCATATTACATATATCATTTAACAATTATGAAGAAATGTCATTAATAATAATTCTAAAAACATGACTAAAATTTTAACGAAAATAACGATGGTAGAAAATATCTATCCAGTTTTTTGTTACTTTGCCCAGTTTTCCTATACATTGAATATAGGAAATAACGAAACTGGAATGAAAATTAAGTAATTATTTATACAGGGTCATCGAAAAGTATCGGACCCCCCTAATATCTTCAGTTAGAATGCACTTAGGAGAAAATGTCCAATAGCAAAGTTGTATGGTTTCAAGCGGGGAGTAAGATGATGACCTTGACTTTGACCTTGACCATGTCCTTCAAGGTCATTTCAAGGTCAATCTTATTTTTTTAAATAGAACCCCCTACATTTTATTGCATATTCTTATAGCTTATCTCGAGAGCTTTCCAAAACACTATAATAAAATATTTTTTTATTAAGTACTTTTTGAGTTATAAAGGTTTGAAGTTAACAATTTTTTGACACAAAATGTAGAATATCTTGTAAAATATTATTTAGTTTTCAGTAATCATAACCTTAATACTTTTGTGCGCGGAATAACACACCACTCTTGCCTTAGCTGGTCGGACTCGCACACCACTTAACAAATTGTTAACTTCAAACCTTTATAACTCAAAAAGTACTTAATAAAAAAATATTTTATTATAGTGTTTTGGAAAGCTCTCGAGATAAGCTATAAGAATATGCAATAAAATGTAGGGGGTTCTATTTAAAAAAATAAGATTGACCTTGAAATGACCTTGAAGGACGTGGTCAAGGTCAAAGTCAAGGTCATCATCTTACTCCCCGCTTGAAACCATACAACTTTGCTATTGGACATTTTCTCCTAAGTGCATTCTAACTGAAGATATTAGGGGGGTCCGATACTTTTCGATGACCCTGTATATGGTGATATATGATCATATATGGTTCATATATGTCCATATATGGTTCATATATGATCCATATATGATTCATTTTTTCCCGGGTTATCACTTATACATAGACTCGAAATGCATATTTTGTTTTACAATAGCTCTAATTTGAAACACAGTGCTTAAACAAGTATAATAAAGAATTGTTTTTCTTTAAACACATAAAGAACACCAAATTTTATCTGAATAAACATACTTTTAGTTTCTGACCACAATGTTACTAAGCTTACAGTGTTTAATTCATCGTTAAATTACGACTTTATAAATAGTTCTTTCAATAACTTTGAAAATATGTAAAATATAAGAATGCCGCGCACTTTACATACTTATATAAGGTATTTACTTACCAGCACACCGAACAACAACTTGATATTGGCGATATTTTGAATGTGCCACGAAAAATAGTCAATTTTCTGAAATTGGCACGTTTTTGGAATGTACGTTTACACTTGTATAACATCAACAGTTTAAGGCGCATACAAATGAGTAAAGTGTCAAACACTTTATTATTGTGTCCTTTAATAACCAAAAACAATACATATTCGATTTCTAAGACGGCGCGGATAATAAATAAACAAGTTTAAATAAGTTTAGAATTTACGAAATTCAAGGGACGGGTACTGTAGGCTCACTCTATACAATTAAATGTGTGGCACATATAATTCATATGAATATATTGCTTTATGAGATGTTTGCCTCCATTTCGCGCTAAAAACACAAGGTTAACTCACGCGGCGCAAATACAATACTCATAAGAGTAAAAAAAAACATGCAAGGGACGCATGAAATTTCATTATTTTTTTATCTATAAATAATTATAGAGCGTCTCTGTAACGTCGGGCGACTTTGAAATTCATCAAGCTTTTTATTTATGATATCTTAAAGTATAAAAAAAATATAGCATTTGTGTGAAAGCAATGACGTTCAAGTAGTGTCACAGGACTCCACAGTTTAAAAGTTCTAGAGATTTGCCCATATATATATATACTTCGGAAATAATATTTGGAGTATCAAAAGCAAACAAAATAGTAATTTTCGAAATAAGGGTGCAAAGCTCAACTTTATACACCCTATTTTAACATCCGATTAGATAGGATAGGACCGATACGCACAGTCCAATGTTTACACCCCAGTATCGAACACTGCATTTTTTGTGGCATGCGTAAATTTCTTGGGTCTTTTTCAGGCACGTAAGAATGATTTTTACGCATATTATAAAGAAAAGTAAAATTTGTTTGACATTCGTATTCATTCACGGATTTAAATGTTATTTTTTTTATCTCGGCAAGAAATGTAGAAACGTATCACTGATGTCTACAAATTACATCTAATATCGGCAGAAATAAAGAGAATAAAAATTTGTTCCCCAGAATTTTCCAATTCGTATTCTTTATTGCATTTCAAGGTAAGTTTGTTAATATTACGACTCGTGAGTAAAACGGCGAGTGGTAAGATATTTTTGTTGTTTCACGAGCTTATTGTATTACTATAAACATCGAGTCCACGACCTCGTATATTTTCAACAAACATCATTACTGGTGAGTTTAATTACACTTTTATCTCGTAATCAGAAAAATATTATCCCTGGTCACCATATTATGAAATTAATATTATCATAAAATCTTCTTACGAGGTTCAAGATAATATTCATATCTGCGCTTATGAATTACAAGTCACTTGCAGCTTAGTCTAAATATTATAATGCGGTGATGCATGCAAATGCCATAATCTTGGTTACTGAAATATTCGCTGATTTCGTAAAATTTATCTACAAGCAATCTGTATTATGAACCATCCATAATGTATCTTGAAATATCTGAATTAGGACAAAGAGACAAAGCAAAGTATTGTCAAAATATATTTATAACAGTGTGTCCATTATTTTCATTAATGAAAGTATTTAAATAAAAGAATAATGTGAAATTCGACATTAAACGAAAGATCTGTCCACAAATATATTTCCTTGCACATTGATTTTCGATTAGAATTTTATGGCTCTTTCCATTTTTTAGAGCCTCATTAAAAATTAATGTAGGGTGAAGTAAAAGAGTATGACTTTGAATTGTACATGGCGATGAATTGTACATACCGTTGAAAAAGGGTGTTTTATTAGTTCACTGCGAAAATTATTCGTTTACGTTTAATAAGATTTTATAATAATTTATGAAATTCATTTGTCAAATGGGGGTCTAAGCAATTACATTCACATCGTAATATTCAGTAATTAGTATCACAACATAACATTAAAAAAATATTTAAAAAAGGTTTAATCTTAAAAAGTAAGATATCTTAATTAATTCTTATTTCAACATAGCGCATAATTAATATTGTAAAACAAAGGTCTTCAGCTTCAGTATTCGGATCATTCTGGATTAACTGCAAAGGAACATTAAGCCCCATCGATTAAAAATTAGTATTTTTTATTCAATTTCGAACACGTCCATTCTTTGTAAGTAACTAATTTGAGATATTCTGTGCCTTTTCAGTTCATCCCATTTTGTAGATTCAATAATATTGAATATTTTATTGGTGTAAATAATTTTGGGTCTTTTTAAATTTTATTAGTAATGCATTTACTATCTTAGTCTGAAAAAGTATTTCGCATCCATAATTTTTAAGTTACAAACAATTTATCACCTTCCCAATTTAATAAGTTTACATCCAAAACTAATTCTTCGATAATTTAAAGGAAAATAGAAAGACGCCATTGCTGTTGTGGGGTTTCCCATTTATTAAACATGTAATAAAAATTTGACGAGTACATACAAATGATGGCCGATAATAAAAAGTTATTTAACAAATATTAGTAAATGACATTTTGAATAATATAGTACACTTATACAATTTCCAGTAATTCTGCGATTATTAGAAGGCTTAGTGCAGTTAATATCAGATACGTCTCGTGTCATAACTAAGTTATTTCGATCAAACCGTACATTGAATATTCATGTTATTCTCCATAAACAGTTCATAATTAGTCGGAAGAACTTTCTCACAAATATTTTAAATATTACCAGGGATTCTTATGTATAGTATTTTAGTGACTTTTGACTAAAGAGTCATTTAAAAAATAAAACTATTTAAAACTGAAAGCATGGAAATTGGTTAGAACACAGTTGGTTATCATAAAGAGCTTTGTTTTGAATGCAGTTTTATTTAAATAAATCTGATCAAAAGTAATGTCTTTAAGGTCTGTTGGCAAATAAAAAAATTTAGTTTGAAAAAATTGTATTTTACTTCCATAGATAACATTTTTGGGTTCGAGTCGGTAAACCGACAAATTAAAAAGCCGTCAGGTCAAAAAGACTTAAAAAAATGACTGTCCGCTTGTCGATGTCTCTAGTATTTTATGTGTCAGATTTTTCACGGTTTTAGGACTTATCGGCATTTTTATTTGTCGCTTTTTCGACCCGCACCTAAATGTTTAATATTGTACTTTTTATGTAGGTTTTTGTAATTTTTTTTTTGCACTGATAATTACATTTTTTTGAACATGACATAACGGCATAAATGTAAAAATATATTTTTGTGTGTATTTGCCAAAGGGCCAGGAAGCCATTACTTTTTTATATTTAATCATTTGTAGAAACGGTTAAGGAATCAAACCGAATTTTTATACTATTCGTAGATTTAATCCAGATATTCCAGTTGGAGATTAGATTAGTTTCGAATCACTCGAAATAAAAAATTAACAAATGTGGACTTTAGAAAAACAATGTAGCATACATGTTAATTTTGTCACACTTTCATAAATGGAATCAGGTTACGTTAAATAGATCACGATTAATCCCATTACCTGAAATAATAATCCGTACATACACCATGTCGTCAAACGTAAATTAACAATACGAGACTTTCGCACGTTATAGCAGAAACGAGGGTAGAATTTCGCATTCGGGCGCGTTATTACGTAGATCTAATTACGTTACTCGCGTGTTAGTTATTATTTTTGATACGCCTATTCTTGCAACTGGTGTGCAAACATTTTGTAAATTACTTGTTACGTAAAATGTGTTTTACCATTATTCACTACGAACAGGATATTTTACAATTTCGGAACAGTATAGAAAAACATACTTAGAAAAGACTCATTAACATATTTTAGTATTGTGTAGTCAGGACGACACAAAGTTTGAATATTTGAGTGATTAGTGGCATATTTCGTAGTTATATGATTGCCCCAACTATTACATATACCATGGAAAGTTGTCAACCGGCGATAGTAGCAGAAAGCCTATATCCTTTCCTTTATGTTAGTAATGATACAATAAAATTTAATGCATTCAGCATAAATTTTGTTATTATGGTGAAAGCTAAATGTTATATTAGTGCACTTATTATTGCAATTACGAAGTCTTAAGATAACTGCATCATGAAATGCAAACCATACGCTTATTATAATGAGTATTATCATTTCTTTTTGATTCAATAGATAAGATTTTTTATTTTAAAAACTTCTCCATCGTAGAAATGATTATTACACTTACTGCACAAACTAATTTCACGGAGTGAATAATACGACAGATTTGCATTCAATTTACATATTTTCTAATGATTCACAGTTGATACGTATTAGCTAAATATACTGAGAGGGTTGGTGATTCACGTAGATATGAGGAAAACGAAGTAAAATCATACAAAACTTTCTAAAATGTCCGGTTAGACTAGTATGCAATAACGAAGTCTAATTTGTTTCTGAATAATTGCACAGTATTTATTTTGTATATTATTTTAAAGCCTAAATCTGTAATAAGTTTAATATACCTAATAATATCGGGTAAGCGAAGCAAAAAGTATTAGTCTTATTATTAATTTCATTTATTGGTAAATTGTTGTGATAGGAAGTACGATTATCAAATTATCAGGTAAAAAAGAGTACGAAATTACGGAAGGACCTTCATTGAACATTCTGATGAGATTTTTGTTTTGGAGGATCCATTTACAATTTGCGAAAATTGATATTTAACTATAGGAAAATTAAAATACTTATTTTGTTTGAAATCATTTTTGCTGTTACTAAATGCTTATATAACTTGCAAGTTTTAATTCGAAAATATTTGTTATATTTGTCCATAATTTAAAGAAATAAATCGTTTGTATCTATTAATTTAAATCATTGAAAAGCAGATACACACACATTGCTATACATCATTTTAATAATGTTGATTTCACTCAATATGAACAGTTACCTACATTGTGTAAAAATTGCAATTGTAAATAAATAAATAAACAACATATTATAAATGTTCATGGCTTGTGCAATATTGGTATGAGAAAATAATAAAGATTAAAATAAATTACTACTTTCCATACAATGTAATTCGCGGTTCCCGTAAAAGTAACGCAATAACGAGACTTTTTGAACAGTCGCATTTATCTCACAATGAGTGAAGTTTCCTGAGGGAATACGTTATTTTTGGTAGATATGCGTCTATACGATGTAATTTATGTATTTTATTCTGCATTCTAAATAAATTACACCACAATAAATAATAGAACTTTACATGTAGCATAAAGCAATACCATGTAATTTTATTAATTTAAATTATTTGTTCATTTTATAAACTATTTTAGTTTTTGTTGTACTTGAAAACATAATTTACTTTAATGTTTGCATTCGTTAAAACCATCAATTCTGCAGTTCCATATTTTAATGTTACGCTGTCTGTTTTATTTGCGTTTCTGATTTTGTATAATTTGCTGATATATTTTTATACAAGTTTCCCTGGACTACCGTACCGGGTAAATAAAGCATTTCAGCGAGCTTGTTAATTATTGATTGCGAAAGAATACTCAGAATGTTTGTAGATAAAAAAACAGTGTCTCGTTTATTCGAGATTCCACCAGAATCACTAATGGGATGAGTTATCAGTAGTCATGTGTTTTATACAATTTTATATTTGTGGATATTAAATTAACAAATATTTAAACATTAATTTAAATTAAGAAACTTTTCTATCAATTTTAATGATTGGTTAATTATATTTAAATGCACATATTACATAAATGTAGAGAAATAAAGCATGTCATTACTAAATGTAATAGGCAAATTTAACTTTCTTATTATGCATTATACAATGTGAATGTTGATGCCTAAATTGTTTTGGCAGTCTATTGTCCTCTAATGGAAAATATGAACAATTAATATATTCTGTTGTATCTTAATATAATCCTGTGTACGATGATAACAGGTTTTTAGTATTCTGTACGGGATTTGGATAGTGTGTGAATATAAATGTATAAATGTTGAAATTCGTGATTTTTATTATTCAGATTATTATTATTCAGAGTAATTTAATTATCGAACGAAATAAATCCGTATTACCAACGATATGTTCGATCTTTCTTTTTGATATTTCTGGATTTTATAATACGAAATTTTGTATTTAAACTAATGAGCCTGCTGGCTGTATAACTGTTATTATGTTACTTAACAATCAACGTAATATTTAAACAATTAAATAACCAAAGTTAAAAGGTAAACATATTTTTTTTTATGATTACCTTTACCGGAAGGTTTTAGATTTTCGTATTATAAAATTATATTCTTAATTCTCTTAATGTAAAAACTATTTACACTTTAAATAAGTCAGAATTGAGCTATTTTCAAGTGGATTTCATACTAAAGTGAAATTCGTTTTCTTTCGGGTAAAATCAGGCCGGGAAAAAATTTCCGAAAATCAAAACATCAAAAGGCCAAAATTTCATAACTCTACTATAATGCGGCTACTGTGATTAAATTAACTATATCTAATAATGAGCCGTATGTCTATACATGAATAGTATCATACTACTGGTTATTGTTAATTTACAAAATCTCCTAAAAAATATCAAAACCAAGTGGTGTAATTATAATTATTTGTGTAGTTCTGATGAGATGGGTAAGAGAGAGGAGTCGTTTTACTATTACAGCAATAAAAATGAAACTTTTCAAAAAATTTGTGGAGGTCTTTTTAGAGATATCTTAGGACTGAGCTCTGGGGGACCACATTAAGAGGTATTTTTAGAGGTGCTGTATGGGTACATTTAATGATAAAATTTATTGTTATGCTCAAATTTCTGCAGAAAAAAATAATTGATTTCATAATTTTTGTACTGGAATATAATTTTTTCTTTGTTGCCGAGATGCGGAAAACTCTAATCCTCAATTTCATTTTTTATTCATTTCAAAATTCTGAAAATTGGCTACGTTATAGCAAGAATAAGGAGTGTAGAAAATGCCGAACAGGTTGGACAGTCACTGCCGAATATTTCTTTTCGTGTATAGTGAATGTGATATCGGATTTTCCACATAACGTTGAGAAAAGAATTAACTTTAATGATTCATTACTACCATGGTAGAGATTTAGTTGGTTGAGGTACATCTATTCGGCAGAACCTCGGTAGAAGTTTATACGAGTTCTAGATGAAATCTCACTAGATCCATTACATATGTTTAAAATTACATACGGCAATAATTGTAAACTGAAAATATCTTATAAAATTTGTATAATCGATCGATTCGATGAAATGAGCAGCTGAGCGTTTAAATGCTAACGAGTTTTCTTTCGTAAATAAGCTTTGGTGTTTAGAGCAGATTCATAAGCAATCATGACAATACTGCTAAAAACGAGTTGGTCCTTTTATTAATAAATACAAATACAAATGCATCACGTACAGGCGAATCAGCTGAGTGTAAAATTCATGAATCCAGAATTCATGTCATTTTTAGTAAGATCTATAACCCATATTAGAGAACTAGTTTCTGGCCAGATCATAAAAATCTGGGATAATTTAAAACAGATTCTCATGACCATTGCGATTGTATCATAATAATTCATGAAATATTCACAAACAAACTATCTTTAATGAAATAAAAATAGTAGTGTTAATATACCCAGCAAACAAAAACACAAAGAAGAATTCAAAATTTCAATTCTTTTAATTCGGTTTCTTGACCACATAAAAGTATTAAAATGTACTGACAAGAATTCAAAATATGAATTTATTTGCATTCTTTCTATTCTCCAAATGAAACGTGGGTTATACTTAAATGTTTATAGAAGAATTCAGAACTTCAATTTAAAATTTTACATTTAATCCATGTCATATTTACACCCTTAATCTTATCTACAAATATGATTTCAATCGAAGAATTATAATGTGTCAAATGAATATCAGTTTAGTGTTTTATTTATTTATAGTTATTGTGCCATAATTACAATAATTACACAATTATACATTAATTGCAAAAAAGCACACATGGAATATTAGAACCAGTTCTTCAGCTGTTTCTTCTGCATTGTGCACTGGGACCTGAACATCAACGACACCATTTGATCGATCAATTAGCATTGCAGTGATTTCGGCCAATTGTAAGCATGCAATCTTTTTTGCGATGTATACCCTTACGTTCTCACCAAATCCATCTGATTCTACGATTGATAACTTTAGCGTTTTATACAGATGTAATCACAATTATATAAGTGGCATTGTCGTGAATAACTTTTACACATTACAGTTCGTATTTAATATAATAGGTGCTAAATTTCTTGTATTCTCTATTTTGATTTCTCTATTATTCAAAATAAAAGATAATATATAGGCATAATGTCGTCTGTATCTTTTTTGTGGATTTCACAGTAATTCAAGGGTGCTTAAAACGGCAGTGAATTGAAATGATGTTGAATACTTCACATTTTAATACTTATAGCAAAGAAATGCGGAATATTTTATAATGATGAGGAAAAACAAAAAATGAAGAGCAATCTATTTCTAGGTGATAATTCCTTTTCAGAATGTTTTCAGATTATTTCAATTGTAAACATTCACTATTTCTTGAGTGGCAAATGAATCAGTCTTGCAGAAGAGTATTTCATTATTTCAAAGTTAGATTTCATTTTGCCCTATACATAGTGATTACGACCTCAGGTTTTTTAAAGAAAACAAAAAATATTATTGACTTAACACCATACTGATAAAAGTATTTGTATAAATCAAAGAAGGCTTCTTAACAGTTTTATTAAATATATATTTATTAACTACGAAATTATAATCTTTTTAGCGTTTGTTTAATAAAAAATACCTCTTATTTGAGCTAGTTTAATTGGTTGAACTGAACATGTTTTTAATACAATCAAATAGATTTATTCATTTCGCGATTAAAACTTTTATTGGACTTAAAAATATCACTGCTATATGTAAAAATGTATTTCTTAATAGTTAAGAAATGATAAATTTGCCAGTATTAAATTGAGAAGGCAACATACGAAGTTAACAAATCCAACTCTGCATTTCCTCTTTATACGTGCTTGAGTCGCTGTAAATTGTGAAATTTAATGTAAGGACATAATCTAATAATACATTTAAAATGGTGTAAAGCATTATACAATTAGTACCAATTAGTGAGCAGGGCCACCTAACCTATTGCTGGTGCGTGCGGATGAATGGTATTTCCTATGAGGTTATGTCCGCAGAATAGGTTAAATAGGCTGCAGAAAGTTGTTCATTTAACTTAAATATTGCTCGGAAATGAATGAAAAAATGTAGTATAATATCCCCAATTTAGCCATCATTTTTTGGGCTGTTTTTTTTTAGATAATTTTGATTAAAGTTCACTAAAACTCATACAGCACATTTCTGAGAGACGTCATCAAATGCTCTGCAAGCATTATAGTATTTTCGATTTAATCCTAAGAATAGTAGTACGGATGATAGTAATAGACATTCAGAGAATATAATAATATAAATATACAATGTTAATAAATTAAAACATAACATGTTAAGTCTGGAAATTTGAGCTGTAAGAATATTGAATATGATTACCACGGCTCTGATCGACTCATATGCCTTTCCATCACTGCACTGTTTGAGAGGTTTCTGAAGGATCCATATTTGACCTATAAGTTTTCATCGTAAGTTGATACTATATTTCTTAATGTTATCAACTTCAAACAATGCTAAAGTACCAGATGCAATTCTGAAATAAAAAAAAAAACTTTTTTCATTTGTATTCAATTTCATTTCCACTTATATAATTTTTTATTTCATTATACCACTTTAGACTTTGTTTTTAACTTTGACGACGGTTCTTTCTCTGGCGAGAGCTGTACTTGAAATAAAATACGAGGAGCATAGCCGCATACAGTCGCGAAGTGCATAATAACGTACCAAAAACCGCTGGAATTACTCGTTAGACGGAAAAACTTCCGTGGGTAATCGCACATCTTTTTCTGCGTTAATTGGCACTCACCGAACGCTTGGTATAATTCGCGAGCGTAGGTGAGTTTTCATTCGGCTCAGTATAGATTCTTTTGAAAAGTCGAAAGTCGACAATTACCGTCTGGGGATGCGAAATGGCTCGCTGACACGCCAGAGACGGTAAATACGGACGACGTAATAAAAAAATCGACTCGAATTTCACCAATTGCATAGTCTACCCCATTAGACGACCAATAAGCTACGTACCGTGCCAACAGTGCGCAAGTGAAATGTCAAATGAAAGGAAAAGACGAGAATCGTTGAATGGCGCAAATGTCCCCAATTATACTATTAAGCGGACAACCAGACTGTGTGGCTCCGCATAATTGGTCAATTGCAGCAATTTCGAGTCTCATCTCGGATGCATAGTTGACAAAAGAGCCGGGGGAGATTTTAAATGACGTTATTCCTGTTGGCTATTTTGCAAATTCGTTGCGATTGAAAAGGTTCGCCTTGAATCGTGGCAATCGGTTATCTCTCACGACAAATGTTTCTACAGATTGTCAGAAATTAACTGTAACAAAGATTCGTTTGTCGATATTAATACTACGATCTACCTAGATGAGTCATTGGACTAAAACACATTCGAAAACCGTCTTACCCACTGGACGAAACAGGAATGAAAAGCCAGAAAGATTGACAAAGTAGAATAAAAATGATCGAGAATGATAATATTTATTGTAACAAACAGTATATTGTTTCATTTACTGATATCCGGTGTTTCAATTTACGATACGGTATTTCGAAACGTGATTTCAGTGGTTAACCTTTTGAAGTATACATTTTTCTTTACGCTGAAAATAGCTGAAATTCGTTTCTCGGGAGTTTTCGTGGTCGCTGATTACGAATCTGGCCGCAGATCTTCAAAATTCAAAATGACGGATCCAATATGGCCAATCGAAATGCAAAGATTTACTTGATAGAGGTGAAATTGGGACTGGGGAGTTTTCGGGATTGCTGATTACGAATCTGGCCGCAGATTTTCAAAACTCAAAAAAGCGGATCCAGTATGGCCGACTGAAATCCGGGGTGAATCTAACTTGTTTACACATTTCGGTCGGCCATTTCGGATCCGCTATTTGAAACTTTGAAAATCTGTGGCCTGATTCGTAATCAGCGATTCCGAAAACCCCCGAGTACACAATTGCACCTAGATCAAGTAAATTTGTGCAAAAACTTCCGATTACCCAGTCTCATTCATATTTGAGTGACGTTTTCTTCTCCACATATATTTTCCGTAAAAAATTCACCATTTTTAAACTTTATTTAATTCTTTTAAACAATATAATATGATAATTAATTAATAATATTGATCTATTTACGTTTCCTAACATGTTCTTGAAGTAAGAAAGCAAAAAATTGGCGCAAAATTAATTAATAATTACCTTAAATATGTAAATAATGAATTACAAAACGTGTCGCACATATGCTACACCATGCTTCAAAGGGTTAAAAGTGAAGTATCAAAAAGTAAAAGGCCTTTCAGATGCAAAAGGCAAATGCCAATTGTGATGTGTTTTAAAACTGTCTAATTCTGTCTAAATTTTGTCTAATTCTGGCATTCGTTCATATATCAACCAAGATGGAGGACCGAAATTTAAAAAGTTGCTTGATTGAAATGAAGCTGTATCCTTAGGTACGAAAACAATTTTTGGAAGTTTGTGGAATTGTTTAATGACAAGAACTACCCAAATTGTCGTTCTGCAATTATTATTTTAAAAAACTTTCTACTATCGTTGGCGTCTAGTAATAAAAGTTAGAAATGTATAATGTTATGGCTAACAAACAGTAAAAACATGCAATACATACATAATAATTTATTATTATCAATAAAAAATTTAATTTTTACTCGATAAGAATACATTTTATCGATTGTTATTAATAATAGACAATTTGTGAGTAACATTTTCCTTAAAATATCATTCAATTTTTTCGTTATGAAAAATTCAATTTCTCAAGTGGTTCTTTATATTAAAACAGTCCACTTGAATTTCGAAAACTCGATAGAAGATATGGTATCAGAATGACTGAGACAATCCCAGGAAATTAATTCCTGTATAATGAGCCATGAAAATGGCGGGAAAATACTATACAATTTTTTGGCTAATAATCCGCCGTGTTGCATTAACCATCTTATATTTTTTGTTTACCTAATCACGTCAATTTTAGTCAAACTCATTATGCCACTCGATCTATAGTTCATCGGGAAAATTAATCAACATGCGAATCTTACGACTAATATGATAAACTAACTATATTTAAAATATGGCTACTTTCTGTACGAAAAGTGATGCACAAACGAATTCATACAATTACAAGCGAAAACGGGTCGAAATTCATTTTTACACAAGATAATGATTATATGGAGAAATGCATGAGTGCATTAGATAATGAGATTTCTGAATTGACTCTCAAATATATCCTTGAACTAGTTGTAGATAATTCACCTATACGTTTGTCTAAGACATCAACATACTTTTGTTTTGTTTAAAATTAGTAACTTCTAACTTAAATCTAATGTTTAGAAGTGTTTTACTAAATAATTAATCCCGAATACGCTGTTACCGGGTTACAAGTTAACATAGCGCTTAGTCAAATTTTGTGTAAGGATTATATTTCCCGATTTCCCGTAAATCTAATTTATGCATAACCATACCTTGATTAGTGCTTCTTAAAGTATTTTAACCGGACTTTTCCATGTTAGGCCTTACCGGTAAATCTAAAAAACAGAAAAATATATCTTAAAACTGCTTCTTATAAAGATACTTAGTTTTGCAGTATAATTTATTTACACGAGTAGGGGGTTAACGTCCGCAGATTTAGATTTTAAAGACTCTACAAAGGAAAATTTATCTATCACAATGTTCGAGTTGGAACCCCATGGCGGCTTTTAGTTCCCTCGAGATTTGAAGACTTTTTTGTGGTAAACACAAGATCACTAAATTCATAAAAAAATGAAAATAACTATAACCACAAGTTGGCATTAAATTTTGAATTCATTTAATAATTGACTTAATTCAGCAAAGGAATTCAAACTCGGAATATTTTGTCAGCCGGTGCAATTTTTGTGTCTATCGCTATGAGATTTTGTGCTGAACAAATAACATTAAAAATGAAAATAGAAAGCGAAAAAAGTGATTATAATAAATTATAGCATTTTAGAAAATTAATTTCTTTTTTTTTTGTCAACTAATTATTGAATATATTCATTAACTTTTTTCAAATTACAACTTTAATGCTATTATTAAAAATAACATATATTTACCGGCATTTTTTATGCTTTTGAATCCTACTTCAAAATCTATTTGAAATATTATGATTATTTGCCAATTAAACTTCCTTTAACATACATATATTACGTGTAATAAAATACAAAATAGCTTTGTAAACTTTAAACTACTGCAAATATACGTTCAGAAGTTTCAATTGTAAAAAGTTCTTTTTGAGATTCAGAAGATTAAAAAGTAAGACTTATAAATTAAATTTGAATCTCGCTTCTTTTTTCTGTAAGCATTATAAATATTGCATTACAAGTGAAATATTCGAAATAAATAAATTTGTAGCCTTGCTGCTTCATAACGGAATAATTTAACAATTAATTAATGTAATTTTAGACAACTACTTATTACAAATCATAGTCATTTCAGACATAATACTTATTTGCAGATTAAAAGTTATTATTTTCTCATATCGCTAACGGTTTTCACCAGGGATATTGTTGTCGACTGCGAAAAGATTTATGTGACACGAGTGGCATAACTTTTAACGTTACCCGGCAGCAAATGGCCAAAAAATAGTCCTGATACTAAATTACCCGTGTGGCAAGAAGCCTCGTTCTTCTTGCACTTAAATCGCCAGCAGAAATTAATTAAAACGTTCGTTTTCGCGAGATTAGTTTCACTATTACACAAGAGTGAAATATGTGATTTCGATATTTAAAAAAATAATAGTACGCTGCAGTAAAACAGCGTAAATTTAAACTTTGTTGCACTTCAATTCAATGGGTATCTCGTGAATTACATTTGCAGTACATGATTGTAATAACTATTTAAATTGTTAAAATAAGAATTTATTGGTAACTTTTGCCTTTACTATTTATCAGTAATAAACTTATTTACATAGTATGTAAAAAAAAGTTGTTTTCAAGATGGTTAAATACCGGTATCATCTTTACATTATCCAGGAAATCTTCAAGAACGCTTTCGAAAAACTCGGTCACACTTTTATTAAAATTCTACCCTTCCTAACGCTGAGTTGAACGAATTTTATACCTATTGGCCTTTTTTTCCCTGTAAGAGATATTAAATTCCCTCGTGATGAAAGAGTGGCTCCATTTTCACTCCAATCACTACTTCATATCACTGCAAGCCTATTACTGTTAAATGATGAAGCTGCCAAAAAAGTACATCGTTATGAAATACTTTTTCATTTTTATTTATAAAAATAGAATTTAATCCGAAAATTTGCGTTCACAGATTTAAATATTCCAAATATCGAGTCCAACGCGAAAACGAAACAAAAAAAAAGTTTGACAATACTTGATTAATGAAATGTTTTCTCACCGCATGTCTTAAAATGTTAAGAAACATACCGGAATTAAAATCAATTGAAAATTATTTTTGAAACACAAAATAAAAAATCTCTGTCGGAATATTTACTTGGTTTTGTATAATATAAGATTTTAATTTAATAACAAGCGAATGATGTAGCATTAGATGCGAACAAATTTTAAAAGAGGTAGGAACGTTATTCAGTAAAAATCTTTCGGTATGCCGTATACGTCAAGCATACTTCGAAAGGGAATTCGACGCAATATATTACATGCAAACATTTTCTCAATTTTCTGAAAGGCGAGGATATTCAAAAAGAAATTTCGACGGTATAGAATAGTAAATCTGAAGACTTTTAAAGATATTTTACACATCTAAAATCAAATTACTTCTTTTTGCAGAGAGAGGTTCGTATATATAGTGAAGTTCCCAATTGCGAGAATCATCAGGGGCAATGAAATACCACATGAATGAACTCATCACTTTGTTAGATTAATTTTATTGAAAGCCGGGACGGTATTTGGCGGATACTTTCTTCCTCTCTAATTTCGGTCAATTACAGCGGCGCTCGATAATGGTATGAGCAGAAAATGGATATCCTCTCATACTGGTAGAAACTATTGGGAACTATCGGTTTCAATAGTCAGCATTCAGTTTCCAAGGGATTCTATTCAGTTTTAATATTAATTTCGACAGCACCTATTCAGTGCTACGTATGTATATAACGCATCATTTTTTACGATATTTCATGCAGGATTAGTGAACATTGAACTCATTTTTCGAATATTTTGAATATTTTGTGCATTTGTAGGTATCTATAAAGTATAATAAAATCCTTCACCTGTACTCGTGTTTATCTTAATAAAATGTCAATATAGTTGCCATGATTATTTATTAAATACTTTGTATCAATAGTGTATGCATAGAATACACGACTATCGGTATATTATTAGGAAAGAGAGAATTTATTTATTATTATTGATTCTGAAAATAACTTTATCATTCCGGGCGCATTACGTGATTTTGCGCCCTAGGGCGAAAGGTAGAGTCACCTGTTGTGAGACAGCACTTATTGAGGGACAGTCGTTTTTTCGCCTGAATTTGGAAAATATCAGCAATATAAAAATGGTCAATGTTTTTATTTTATTTAAACTAATCTTTGACGTAATAACGACCGGAATACTCTCACTTATTATTATTTTCCGAGTACTGCATGTATCATCATGCTCTCCGAACCATTATAACCTTCAAAATAAGTCTCGAATTTTTAAATGTTTCGGTCGTAATACGTTGCACATTGAGTGGTTTCATATAGTAATATGGTTATATTTTACTAACCTATTCGTATTTTTGAAAAATCCGCAAAGACAAAGCGACCGTGATGTCACATAAAAAATGTCACAAGTTCCGGTTATGGGACTGTTGTGTCGTGTCGATGTCTATATTCATTGTCATTGTTGTGTGCTTGAAAACATTTTTTGCGGATTGTCGGAAAATATTACGGTACCACAAAAATCGAAAGGCAAGTGACGCCTCGATTTGGATGCTTCAATTAATGCTTTAAAGTGATGCCTCGTTTTCTCAACAAAAAAAAACTCCATCGAATGTAGTGGATGCAAGCAAGCACTTAAAGTGCACAGACAGCAAGAAAAACTACAAATGTCAACTTTGTATGCAAGATTAATATAAAAAAATTTATTTTTAATAGATATAATTTTATTGTACGTTTAACATAAGTTACCTGTAACAAATAAAAATTGTTTTATTTTAATTTTCTATGAAAATATTTATATTTTTCTGATGTTTTATATTAATTATTTAAGTGCCCCACATCGCGTGACGACATTTGTATCTCCTGTTGCGAGGCACTGCATACATTTACTCGCAGCATCTGTGTTTCTTGGTTAATCGGAAAATTTTGTTTCGAAAAAGTTAGCTGATGAGCTAAGCTTTTAAGTGATTTTTTTACTTTTTCGAAATATTTAAATATAAATGTTATTTTTGGCATTTCCGAAATGTGTCCCAAAACCGACGACTCTCCTCTACATAATACTGGACTCCCAATCAACGACCCCAAAACCAGCGAGTAACAAATTTCATACAGATCATGCAACGGTTTAAAATTGTTCTACATCTCGATTCTAATCTGTAACCAACAATACCTGTTTTACCTAACAAAAAAAGTCTTTTTGTTTGTTCATATACTGCGTTCCTGTTAAAAAATACTTTTCCCAGACATGAGACACTCTTTTGACACACGCAAGATTAATAATAGTTACTCGCAAAATGTAATTGAAAGTAATAAGACTATTATTGTTACAGATTTTGTTGCTATACATCAAAACATACGAAAATAAATAATAAAATCTCAAATGATGCAACAGAATTGCAAGATGACTAAGTTAATAAACAAAGACAATTGAAATCATTTTTTTCTTACATAAACGAAACACTACAAAAAAATTGCATATCATTGTACATGTAATATTCTATAAACTGAACAATATTGTGATGAAAAAGGTGTTCTTGTTTACAACAAATTTTTATTTATTTATTTCTGTTTTCTAAGGCAGGTATTATTGACCCTATAGGACTGCCTGCATGAATTGAGATGTATCCGGTCATACTCCAATTTTTATTCTGCATTGCATGCCAAATATACTTTGCCGATTTCAGCCATAAACTGAAAACTTCAATAATGCTTATACATTTTGTGTTGTTTTCCGTTCTTTCGAATTTTACTTTTAGTTGTAATGCAGTAATTGTTCATTTTCTAGGATTTCCTAAAAACTGATTCGAGGTTACCCAGGAGTTGCAGCCACAATTCACAGGACACCCGTTTATCACGAGCATGTCGTCGGTGGAAATTTCTTGTCTCAAGGCGTCGTTTAATTTCTGTTTGATTATTGGTTTTTCTTGTGTCCCAGAAACTTTAACGTAATTCTTTTCGTTGCTCTTTTCCGCTATCACCAATGTCTTCATTTGATGAGAAAGTAGTTTAGATTACTAATTTGAAATTTAGAAAAATGTTTATTTCAATATAAAAGTAGATAGAATAGGATTGATGAAATGGTTCGTACCAATTTTCATCAACTCTAACCATCTGTGTCTTTAACGTGAGTAAAATCTGAAAAGTGAGATAAAAATGCATTAAATTTTATTTAATAACATCATTATCGACTAAACTATCATTTAAGGCTAGGTATAAAAAATTGTATGGTAACGATTCTAGTGCTTTCCGATTTTAGTAAGGAATTCAACAATTTAAATAATAAAATTCTGTAAAATATCTTAGAGATTCGGGTGTTTGAAATAATGTTATTAAATTTCTTGCGTCATATTTATCTAAAAGATATCAATCTATTCCAGATATTAATGGTATACCAATCTAATTTATGAACACTACGTCGGGCGTCCCGCAAGGTTCCTCCCCTGGTCCCGTTTTATTTCTCGTTTGCATCAAACTCCCTTGCTTACGGTATTAAACCAAATCAAAATAAAATTCGCTTTACTTGCTGACGATTTACAAATTTATTTATCCGACTTTCCATGCAATTTGTTACAGACTGTTCACCTTCTTAATTCTGTCATTATTCATATCCTTAACTGGGGATCCAATTTTAGTTTTCAAATTAATACTTCAAAAACGAAGGCAGTAGTCATAAACTTAGTAATCTAGATGGTCATTATATACCTCCTATAATTGTCAATAAAGTGTAGTCCGATATGAAAACAAAGCACTTAATCTCGGCGTGATTATATCTATTTACTTGCCTATGAATTACCATATTGTTTCTATCTCAAGAGGGGGTTATACTACCTTATATCAACTCAAATTTAGAGGATATTCTTTCCAACGAATATTAAACTTCAATTGATCAACACTCCCATTATTTTCTTTTTTTTTACTACTACTGTTCAGATTTTTTAAATACAAAATTGACGAGAATATTAAATTGATGTTTAAGGTTCGTTTATGGTTTACAAGCTAATGTACATATCACCCCTTATAGGTTTACATTAACTTGGCTTACACCCATATCGTGTAGGAAATATTTTCATTGTTGCCAACTTTAGCCGCTATTTACTTCAATTACACCAGCATACCTTTTCGATCTTTTTCCGTTAACTTCTGACGAGATACGTCGATTAACCCGTTTGTCATCATCTAAATTAATTATACCTCATTTCCGTTCTGATGTCTACAAAAATTAATTTATAATATCTAGTATATTTCTATGAGATTCATTACCTCTCAACATTAAAACAGCCAGATCTCTAAACGTAAATTAAAAAATTTTTGAATGATTGAATATATGTTTTAAATAGAAAATATCAGTGTATAGATTAATATGATAATGTTAATACTAAACAAATTAATTTTGTGACTTATTGTAATATTGCTATAGGAGTTTTAAATCCATGGCTAATAAATCCGGAATCTAAACTAATTTAATCTAAATAATCATTTTAAATTTAAACTGAAAAATTTTTTATTCGATCAAAAGCCATCAAATTGTAGAAAAACTAAAAACTGTCAATCAGACATTATTTTAAAAATGGCAACTTTGATTTTTTTCCCATTAATCTATATTGATCCAGTTTCTTTCTTCTGGAAAGAAGAAGTTTGATTGACAGGTTAAAATACTTTAATTAAGGTTTACTCTTAAGTGTCGAATCTGAGACCGTAAAACCCATCAGTAGCGTTAGTTTAATACTGTGTTATTTTCTTCAAGATTGTTAACTATAGGCTTCAATAATAAAGTCTTATATCAATGTATTGTATCTATTAACTTTCAAATCTGTATAACTATTAACCAATAACTAATTCTTCGCAAGCTCAATAATTGTTTCGTTATCAATGTATATACAATGGTTCTGAAATACAAGAAATTCATCAGTTTTACATAGCATTAGACTGCAATAAACTTCTGAAAAGGTAAACAGATTACTTTTATGATCGCCCCGAGTAAAAAATCTAATATACCTATGCATTGTATTTTCTGTGGATCTATTCAGTAAAACATCCGTCCTGTGAAACAATCCTTCACAATTAATATTTTCGACTGTAAGTAATACAGTAAATAAAAGATCTTGCAGAATACAAGTTTCATATAAAATAATTTTTATTGAAAATAAAATACATTTTTAAAAACAAAAGCCGATATGACGCATGTGAGGTGATTTCAACAAACGGATTCGTTTTTAGTTGTTGACTCAAGTTTTTTAATTAACATGTTTTCTTGCATTTTTCAAGATGGTTTCAGCTGAGAGGATGAATAACCTCAAAAATAGCAAGCATCTTCGTATCTCGTTGAATTAGCGGATGTTCACGGGGGATTGCTTTGACGCGTTTACAGACATCTCGTGTTTCCTCCGATTACAGAGACGTCTCGTTATTTCCAACGGCAGTGAAGCCAGAAAAATGTGGCGTCAATCGCAAATTCCGGTCGCGTGGGAAGTCACAGAAGATACGTAGTGCCTGTGTCCATCAGTTATTCTCGTTTGATTTCGTCACTGTTCTCCTTCCTTTCGTTAAAGATCAATTATTCGTTCGACTTGAACAAATAAAAGAATGCAGTTCTGATTGGAGTTAATTTTTTTTTAAATGAAGATTCGAGTATTAAGAAATCTATTATAACACGCATATTTTTTAACTGACTGGTGTATTTTTAATTATTGAATCTCTATCTATTGGACTCCCACTTTTCACAGCTTTCACAATAGATTATTCTAAATATTTTGGCATCCTCTATCGTGATATCGGATTACAAGATGATCCTTTACATAAAATTCACACAATATGAACTATTATAACAAATACCCATATTGTTACGGATAGAATTGATGTTTTATCGACTGCGGTACCCGGCGTAGGTTTTTTCCCACAAAGGTGGTTTTCCCTACGCCATTGCACACCCGAATGGGGGTACCTCTCAAAATGAAGCTGGCCTGTTAGGTTATTATGTAAAAGGCCCTTCGAAATGGTGACGATCTCGATACAATTATTTGTAATTCGAATAGTATGATATCGATGTATAATATGACGTAGTCTATTTAAATGTTCGAGAGTTTGAAAAATCGAACTAAGATGAGAAAAAGTGACGATCGGGTTAGGAGAGAAGATTCCGGAACGTCAGAGGGTTACGAATTCCGCGTCGCGATCGGATCTTCACCGGCACTGATCGGAATAAATAATTAATATTTTCGTGTGGCCGATCAAACCGCGTGTTTTATTTACAAACCCTTCCACCAGTCGTTTACACATATGATAAGAAAAGAAGAAAACGCCATACCTAAAATAGACAGACAAAATAAAATGTGAAATGTGCAAACATTCACTCATACAAACATTAATTTATAAGTAAATAATACCTCAGTGCATCGTAACAAATATAATGAAGACCGCACTATAAAATCAGGTATCTTAGTTTAAGACACTTACGTGATCTTGTAGGTGCCTTAGGATATAAGATAGTCATAAGTGAACTAAAGCTACAACTAAACTTGGCGACCTACCTCGACCGCTACCGATCGCAACGTGTCATGATGAAGACACATTTAAAGGACCACACTTCTAAGTGTCTTAGTGTCTTCATTTAAAACACTTGATTTTGCAATGCACCTCTAATATCTTTATAGATTATAAGAGCAGTTCTTTTCAAATGTTACAAACATAACGAGTGAGTGAGTGAATTCATCCAGCCTATTCCTTAATCGTTTAAGAACACGTTTTGGGATGATATATAGGACCTTATGGTCCTACTAGGTAAAAATAGTCAGCACAATGTCTAGATCTCAGGATGATTGATATTCTTAGTACTTTTCCTTATACGAAAAACTACTTTTCTACTTGTAGAAAGTTGGGAAACAAACGAATTTTTATTCCTAACGATTTGCAATTTTTTATCTCTTAATTTTCGTGATTAACATCATATTTGATATAAGTCGTACTAATATTTATCGCGATTTATAATAAAACGCTATATTACTACTAATAATTAAATTATTGAAAAGGTATCTCCAATTCGTACGTAACCAACAAATACGTGCTGGACCCCCAAAACCTGCATTACATTTTTTGTTCAAGCTGCGTTGTTTTCTTATATTCATTCAAGTATAATTGCTACAATCAAGGAATGAAAAAAATCTTGCATAATAATCTAATCCACGATAATAATTCTCTGGAATTTACGCAATCTGTTAACCTATCTAGTGCTTTGACCTGTACCCCCCCCCCCCTTTTTTTATTATACTAATCTAATCTCCCGTCTATATTTACTATGCAACACATTTTTCGTCAGATTTGTACTTAAATGAAAAAAGTAGATTTACTAATTTTGTTGTTTTATTCACTGTTTTTTTCATACTACTTGTACGTAGTTCTTATAACTAACTTTTTTCGTGTAGGGCTGGTTTCACCACCCTTTGTAGGACATAAAACTCAACTGTATGTCCTTGATACAAAATAGTATATTATGTATCAAGGGCGCAATTATCGATCTACGAGTTGATCGTCCGAACGATGCGAACATAACAGCATTTCAAATGCAGTTCTGAATCTTATTTGCACACCGGACGTTTCCTTTTCTAATTGTAAAATAATTAAAATTTTCATCAGGTTGACTGTACGGTAACAAAAATGTGCGATATTATTACAAATGGTCGCGTAATTAAATTTGATATATATGTACATAGTTCGAACAAATGTTTGAGTCTACAAATTCAGGTAAATTCATTATGAAATTAATTGGCACTAAAAACACATTTTGTTACAAGAATATTTGTTAACTTTTTTTGCAAAAATTTCATCCATCAGATTTCATCACATAAATTGTACACAAAATCTGAATGTATAGCCTTTGCACAGAATGCTCGATACAAATGTAACACCACTAATATATTTCCGATATCGAATGGTATAGACTGTACATAACGTGATATCAGACATCGACGCGTAAAAATTCTAGCAGCTATATACCAATAGCTTGGCAATATGCCATTTGATGGCATTGTAACTTTCTACAAACGTGATCAATTTAACGAATAATGGCTATCTCCTGCGAATATTGAAGTGTTAGGGAAATACTCAATTTTGAGCGAATGTTAAAAATAAAGCTTTGAAAAAAAACATGTTCCAACATGCAGCACGAAAGTCAGTCCGAGCTTTTTTGAACTCGAATATGAAATAAAATGTTATAAACCAATATCGAAGTTTTTTAAATAAACAAGTGGTAGAATAATTGTTAATAAAAAAGAACTCAGGAGTTGTCCCCTTATTACAATTGCTCTTCTATAAAAGTCTTGAAGTACATGAAGTTTTATTTAAGTTTCTGATTGCGTGTTACGTTGGTAAATTTCCCACTAATTTGTATGTAATCAGTATAATGTCATGTTTGAATGTGTATGAAAAATATATTTGTTTTGAAGGAATTTAAGATTATCTAAAAATACCATAAAAAACGACATGATTCTGATAGAAATCGAATTATGATTTTATTATTATTATTGTTCTATTGATTACACGTAATATTGTTTTGAATAAAAAAAATAGTACTGTTTTGTGTCTATTATCAAGCATACTATTTGCCTTATCATTTAATTTATATTTGTTATTATAGGAACGAAAAGTAACATGTCACTTAATTTGCCTTGCAGGAGTTGTTTCAATCGACATATATGCACGTTACTAGATCTTATTACCATGACGGAACGAGGATTACATCTTGCATTATTGCATTTTGAATTGAACAACGATAGAATTATATAATAACAAACGTTTATGCAATTCCACTTTATTGAGTAACGTATTGTTGTGAATTATCATAACCCGTAGTCAGTTCCTAGTACTTAAACATTAGTTTGCCAAAAAAATTATAGATACTTTCACGTTGAAGCATAATGAAATAATATCTTGAAAGTCATTAAAGTACTTAACGATTTGGTGAAAGGATGAAAGATGCTACGATTATCAAAAGATGTTGCTGGTAAAGCGATATTACGAGAAATGTTAATTAACTGCATGCAATGGAGATTATTATAAATGCATATAATTTATGTAAAATATAATAGAAATATCAATGCAATATTTTATATTCATTTTTATGTGAAATAGAGAAGTTCTTTTAACAATGACAATTCAAAGAGTTATTATATCGAAACATATTATTATATAAAACCATTGACCTACCCTATTTTCTATAAGTTTAGATTGTATTCTTTAGTTTTAACAATTCTTGTATTCAGAAAAAAGAAAAGTGTAGTTGGTTGTAACGTATATAAACTGAAAAAAGTTCTATGGCAATTTACTATTCTGACTTAACTAGATCTCTGATGTCCCTATCAGGACAAACGTGGTATTATATTAATATTTACTATTATTTTAATAAACATTCCTACTTCTGTAATAAAGTTTCGTATTTTAATAGGAAAATCTACTAAAATGATAGTAAATATTAACATAATTGCAGGTCTGTCCTCGGAGTCGTAGTAAAAGAAGTGAAAATTTGTTAAAAAAATTTCTCTCGGTGTAGTAGGAGTAGAATTACAATGAAAAGTTGTAATTTACAGAATATAATTAAATTAGAATTGCGAAACGTACTCTGTATTTGATTTGCTACGGAAAAGAGATTATTTTTATATTTAAGATATATCGATATTTATAAGGTCAGGTAGAAAAAGGTTACGTTTCGTAGCAATCATTACAAAACTAACAAATAACTAACATACGTAAAACGTTTAACTAAAATAATATATAGTAAATATAGTAGTTCTAATTCATATAATAGTAAATTACGTAATTTAAAATAATAGTTTTATGTATCATATTGTAAAATTACACATTTAGGTATTATGAAATGGTAAATAGAACAATATTGGTTACAACAGAGAAGATTTAATTTAGATTAATATAGTTTAGAAATACAGTTTTGTTTCTTCATAAAGCGATTAAATTAACTATTTTTTTATCTAAATTCATAAAATTCATCAGTGAAGGGATCTAGTAGATTTAGTTTAGATTGTCTGTTGTTTGCTTTTCCGTGTAAATATCGAAATTTACCCGTATTAAATTAGCGCACTTTCTCACAGAAGGAAAATATCAGTTTCAATTCAATTATCAATAGAAAGTAGTAAATATGCGATAATTTCTACTGTGCTTCATTAGTTATTTTAATAATAAATATTAGTTGCTGTGTACTCCATTAAATATTTTCTGAAGTAACTGTGGTAATAAAAAAATAAATAAAATGATTCGAGCTAGCGAAACAGCTGTAACGCAGTCCTATAAAAATATTATTTCAATAATTTCCATAATAGAACATTATATATCAACAAATCCACGGTACTTTTCATTTTATCATCTCGCGTTTATTTTAAGCACACCCTTTATAATGCTGGAATTTTTTTTAGTGATATATAAATTGAAAGAAAAAAGTATTGTATTTGCATAGCAATAATGGTTCCAATATTGTGCAGTGTTAAATTTAAAAAGTGTTACCGAAATGATAATTAGGCTTTGAAAGTAAATGAAATTCTGCGCATTTTGATTTTGAATATACTAGATTAATGTAATATATATTATATTAACGAAAGAAGTTTATTTATTTTATTACATTCTACATTATAATAGTCTACTATTATATTAAACAAGCTGTATTTACCATAGGAATTCTGGTATTCGTATAGTAAAATATAAATACAAAAGTATTAGATCAGTTTGTAAATGATAATTTGAGGGTAACATAGTTAATATTTTTTTTACACAACTTCAGAATAATTGCATGATATATAGATCAATTAAATACACTTGTAATCAATATTTTTCAAAAAGGTACGATTTGAAAAATGACTGCTTTATCGTAAAATTAACCGCTTACTATACGTACAGCAGTTTTCTTTGCTATAAATCACTTATTATATCATCATAAATAACACCTGCAAGCGTCTCACGATGTTGCTCGTTTCAAATTTTATATATCAAAATGTGTAAGTCATCACTTTTTCATAAATTCGTGCCACACGACTTTAGACACTTGTAGGTTTTATTTCGAGGTAGGCACAGTTATTTTTCGACGCTTTCTTCCTTCTATAATTACTAATTTAAAAAATCTATTGGACTAAATAACTTTGCTCCAAAAGTAATTTGCAAAAATATGAAAAACAACGAGTTAGGCACGCAGCAAAACATTTTTTTTTCATAATTTTCTCATGCTCAATATTTTTTCAATGGATACCTGAAACCCAGTTAATAATTTGTTATTCAAAAATGGGTCAGACTGAGTAAATCTCAGCCTTTTTTTGTCCTTCATTGACGGATAAGCTCAGAGCATTGTAGAAGTTACAAATTTAGTGGAATTGCCATGTACCATTTTATGTTTTTTATTGAGTTAAAATATAATGAATTTAGTATATCTGATAAAAGTGGATACATTTACAAATTTTCATGGATACACATAAATGTACTTTAATATAGAAACTTTTAATCTTAAAACAACCTTTAAGAAACTGTATGTATGCAAATACAAAGATCGGTTTCCATTCCCCTATTATTTTCTCTTGGAGCATTTGCTAAACGCGTCGACAATACATTTCTACAATTTTAAACAACCTCCACAATTTTATATCCTTAGATCGTGAATATTTTATACAGAAAGGGATTGGTTCTGTTTAACGATCGATTGTTTTAGTAAGATATAAAACTCTTTTTTTCTTTAATGTTTTACGATAAATTAGAAATAATAGTTCTTTGCAATTTAAATAAACCAATTTATTTATTGATGGTTTTTATATTTATGTTCATGTTTAATACGATAGTTTATAGTATATCATCAAATTATTTATAAACTTTCTTAATTCCACAAGACGTATTTCAATATTTCCGTAAAAGAAACTCTTAACATTAAGAAATCGTCTAAGAAAACATTTATGTTAAAATGCAGGAACCGAATGTATTCGCTCGGCTCTTCTTTCTCTATTCGAACATTTGCCAAGCATGTCGACAATAGACTTTCTTTTGAAAGCTATAAAAGCTATTTAAGGATTTAGATATTTGTATTCTTTGTATTATCGATTTCTTCGTATATAAGAAATTTAAAAATATTAGTTACTTTAGTTTATGAAAAATTTCCTAAAATGAGTATTTCATTTCATTTCGACCGCACATATTAAAACAGTTACGATCTATTCTCAGAATCGGTTATTTTACTTTTATCAAGTGCTTAATATGTTTTGCAATTTGTTTATTTTATGCTGTAAATAACGGTAAATTATAATGCGATGTTTTCTTTTAATTTATAAATAACCTAAAAATGGATCATTAAAAAAATATAATAAATTGCCAGTAGTAGGATTTTACATTTTTTATATACAAAGAAATTCTGTGTGGACGTTTTTTTATGACTACTCACTCGGATGGTCAACTTCAAAGCAGCTTTCGTCAGAATTCAGATTTTGCACGAGTCACAAGAATTTCGTATCATTTTTATTTAAGCTGCTCAAATTTTTAAACTTTCCGAAAAAAAACCCAATGGATTTTCGGATTTTGTTCGTTAATCTAATATGTGTAATAAAATAAAAAATATAAAAATATTGAATGTCTTCTTTAAAATAGGATAACAAATAACGAGAAATAACATTTATTTCAATATGAATAAATAATCATTTGAATACATAATAAATGTAATGGTGCACATAAGAGAAATAAAAAAACTGGAAATTATTTATTTAAATATTATGTTATAAAAATGTTGTGTAAAAATATAAGATAACTCAGAAATACTAAAAGGGTGTTTCTTTCAAAGACATTTTTGTTTTGATAAAGTGGAGGAAGTTGCGTGGAAAGTAGCGTCCACAGAAGATATACGAGAAATCATTTTAGAGATTCATTCATGCAATTTTGCACTTGTTATCTGTACAGGCGATTTGTAGGGCGTCTTGTTCTTGCAGAAGAGAAAGTGGCCGATTTAGATGTCCAACGTTTTGACAGAGGTCGCATAAAGAATCGTACTTTCCAGCATTGACATCACTTATACAACTCATGACGATATATTTGTTCCCCTCTTAATACTTCCTTTAATGAACAATTTATGTTCGTCGTAAAACTAGATTTCCAGATTACAAATGAACTAAAAGTTTAAATATCAGTTTCTCCGAGTTTTCAAATCTAATATATCTCTTCGCAAAAATCTAGTCCAAAAGTTGAAATACAATCTATACTACTAAAAGTTTCTCAGCAAAATAATTATTTTATTTGCTTAACATTTCTTATTAATAATTCTATTTTTAAAACTCTTTCATCCTCTGAAGCTAAAATTTGTTTATTGTTAATTCAAATTTGTGGCATTTTTTGAGCAATGAAACGTCATTTTTCAACAGATGTTAATCATTATTTTGAAGCGTAAACGGAGTGAACTTGTCAGGAAAGTCCAACATATCGTGTTCTCTTATCGTAAGTTATTAAAATTCGTAGTTACTTATTGACAAACTAAAGATAGTGAATGGTTGTCCAAGTCACAAAAAAGATTCTATACTTAATTTTTTTTTAATGATATGTATGAATGTGATAATCGCGCCTCAGTACCAAACGCCAATTCTACGTATTAAGAGTGTTCCCGCGGACTCCATTTTTATCGAAATCGAACGTATTCGTTAGCTATTTGGCGGAATAAATTATATGCGAAAAACTGGAAAAATTTGCATTTTTTCTGTTTTCAAGGCCATAACTGCAGAAATATACATCGCAGGTCAAATGCCGTTAGGGACGAATTGTAGGGCTTAAAAAAATCTTGAAAATGAGCCATCAGATATTGAAATAACTTAAAAGCGAGTCAAGTTATTGCTAAAAAAGGAATTTTATTTTTACTTCAATGGCCCGGCATTCAAATTCTGAGCCTCAGATCCAATTGTGTTACAGGACTTTTTTGTTGAAATATTTTGTTTTTGAAATATCGTGTACAATCACCTCCTGGAATATCGTAATCCAATTCTTGGATACCCTGTATATATCTCTTTTCCGACTCTCTGTTATATAATTCTCTCTCTAACATCACAAGTATGTACAAAAATGAATCCAAATATTCTCAACATACGAAAAATTATTACTCCCTTTAGATCATCTTCACGTAAATTTATATACTTTTATTGGATCTCATCACACAAGAATATTAAATTCAACGATATTGCAGATACTCTATATAGCTAAAGCAGCGAAGAAAATGCACCAAGTCCAGAAATCAAAATTCCCTATCCCCATTTTTATGATATTCTATGCAAACAAGAAACAATAATGACGGATACAAAGATCAAGCGAATTTTAAAGGCCCAGAATATTTCAATTCTTATTATAAAGAAAAATCACAACCATAGTTTCATAAACAAAATTTAACGAGTTAATTTATTTGTAGGTAAATAGATGTCCTTCAAATCATTATCATTTAGCAGCTTCTCTTCGTGTAGGTTTTATTACTGATCCAAAATGTAAATGTGGTTCGAAAATTTGGATCATGTTATTTGGCAATGTCAGCGTTTTGATGTAAATAGGCAAAAAATGTTACGTTCACTTCAAAATCTAAATTTTGGACCACCTCACAAAATTAGTATCTGTCTTTGCGAACATAATATCTCGGCACTACTTTGTAGACATAAATTTCTTACAAGTCATAATATTTTTTCGTAAAATGAACTATCACAACTTCATACATTCAATGTCTATTTATAACTTAAATAAATCTGTATATAGGATTGATAAGCATAAATGAATAAAAGCATCAAAAGAGAGGAGTCGTTATAATTTGATCAAAATCGATAATTGATACATGGGTAGGTTTCTTTGATAGTGTACGTGAGCTAAATTTCATGCACATGACAGCAATTTAGAAGTGTTTTGAATGTTGTTTTTGTATTGAAATGCGCTCTTTTTTATTTGATTAAAAAACATGTAAACCTTTGGCTTTTCTCCAATGTATGAATATTATCTTAAAAAAGTCATAAACCATCAAAATTCGTGACGTATTTTTCTGCCTTCAGTTTCTGGGATTGAGAAATATTTAATCAACTGCATATATATTATCACTTCTTTCGTAGGGTTCCATATACCTCTATAGTTTTATTCCAGTGATACGTTGTTTGCGTCATTGTGTACGTGAGCGTGTAATAACATAGATAATATATATAAACATACTCTCACGTTCACTCCACGTCGAGCCGTGACCCGACTGCGCACGAGCCGCTACGAATTCCGTACATCTACAAATGCACAGTTTACAGATTGCACAGAGGCATCTCGCCCAACCTCCGTTGCACTTGACGTAAAACATTAATTTTGTAAATTGATTTTCGTTCAGAAATATATATATATTCTAGAAATATAATTTACTAACAAACGAAAACAAATGAAATTATTAATAAAGTATTTACATCCACCGAAAATAAAATTAACTGATTAACGTAATAGTTTAGTATAAAAATATGGTTAAAAAGTCTATTTAAATATATGACTTGAATATTTATAATTACAACCAGTATTCATATTTTTTTAAAAATAGATGCATGCTAATATATTTATATAATTTTTTAAACCAGATCTACGCAATCAGATTTGCTGGCCGCCAGAACATATCAGTTTTGATTATCTTCAGATCAACTATAAGTAACTAAAAAACATGAACACAATTTTAATATTTCTTTCTATTTATTTCCAAATACTTCTGTTGCCACATTAGAATAGACTGTACAGAAAAAAATAAGTCTTTCAACTAAGACCGACTGTCGTTAAGTCAGAATATATGGTCTCAAAACTAATTCTTGCTGTTTTGAAACTTAAAAGAAGACTTTATCATTTCTCATTTTAAGACTGGAAGGCTTACACAGCACTGTTCGCGATGAACTCGAAGTAGGCTTTATTAATGGCTTAAAATGAAACGATCATGACGACTATTTTAAGCTTTCTGGGTCAATTTTTCTTCAAGCCGCAAGAAAGACGCAAATTAAATGACAGTTACGATCTTGTTTGAGACAAGCACACAATAAGAGTAAACAACATAAACAACAACCCTACAAGAAAAAACAGGTTTAGTTAAAACCCAACGATGGTTCTGAGCTGATTATTTATCATATTCAACAACCGAAAAGTTTCACAAATTTTTGTATGTAAAGTTGTGCCTCGTATGGCAATATTATAGAAATTTAAGAAGTTAGTGTTTCGAATTAATCACTATATAAGTGTAGTGGGGCGATCAATATTTTTTTTCGGAGTGGGAGTTTTTTGAATACCTTCAATATCACACTGAATCGACTTATGATTTTGAAAATGGCAAGTGTTAAACATTGTACCTTGAATCCATTAATTATTGTTATAAAATTAAATAAATTTAAACTAAATCCTCCTTTTTGTGTATTTCATATTCTTCATTCCAGTGATCGGTTTAGCCAATAATTAGAACCAATGTTTCCTTTTTTAGGAATAGAGCGATTATTAATTTATTACAATGAGAAAAGAATGATTGAAACGATGAAACGTGCATCCGATAGCCACAATGAAATGCATTCTTTCAACGGATGAACTATATTTTTATTATTATAAAAATTTCATAGTTTTGGTTACATTGATAAAAGATTATTTCATTTCAATAAACACAAGAAACTTTTTTTAGTACCCTAATAATAAAATCAGTTTATGATTATTGCATCTGTTGAAATAATACATTAAATTTAAAATTATCAAACGGCTTAATTTAAGCCCAAATTCTAAACAATATCTAATTTTTTGTATTACATTTTAGTCGCATGGTAGGCTAGTTTTAAGACTTGAAGAAGTCTACATTTCAGTCGAATAAAGCTTCTTTTTGGTAAATATTAAACTAGCTAACTAATGTATAATTCAAGACTTTTTTAATGTAGGATAATTTGAAGAAACAAGAAAACATTACTTTCCTTCTAAATTGCAAGTTTTACAAATGTAATTGATTATTAATGAAAATATGTAATTTTCTTATGTAATATGCCAGCGCAAATTGAGAATTTAGAAGAGGTGTTTTGCAAGTGTCGAAAGTGATGACGTCCCAATTAAAAGTTCAACAACTATACGTACGACTATAAGTACGATCCCAATGATGAGCTAGTACAGTTAAAAATATACCATTTATTATGCGTTAATCCCGTTTTGCCAACGATTATTTTCTACGACTGTTTTTCCGAATTTCTCCATTTATATGTTGATTACACGAGTATTTTGTAAGTAATATCGTGCCACACAACATAATAATTTTTAATTTGCTACATAATTTCTTTATTGGACATCATCGACATCGAATAATATAATTTAATATCATCGACATCGAATAATATAATTTGATATCATCGACATCGTGTAATATAATTTGATATCATCGATATCGAATAATATAATTTGATATCATCCAACATCCTGATGTTCTTTCCTTAGTTTATGTAGTTCTCAGTTTAGAAAGCATAAAATTTGGAAATATAATTTACCAAACTAATTATTATGTGACTCGTTGTCGCCAAACTATTGCAATATAATATATTCGCAATTCTCTGGTAATGTTAATAACAGATCATCAAAAATTATTGAATGTTTTTTTTTTACTCATGACTTACAATTAACACGATACCAGATGATCATGAGTATTTATTTCGCAATTACATTTTTGTTATGTTCAATAAAGAACTCTGACCTTTTTCACTTACAATAATTTAAAACATTATAAAAGTAAAATGACCAAGGTTACGTGATATTCAGCTTGGATTTGTTATTGCTCTTAAGATTTAATCTCTGTATTGCAAATATACTTTGATATCGATTTTGGTTTTGGTCTATTTATTTCTACATAAACAATATAACTCCTCTGTGAAATACACCATTCAAGTAAAAATGTGGGTATTGATTGGAAAATGGAATTGATCTTCGGGAAATTATTTTATTCGGTATTAGTCCTGTTAGTAGATATTGCTCAGCGCATTGCACGGTCATGTAAATCTTGGTATTGGCCTCGATATGCAAAACTGGGATTTGATTTTGACATTATGTACTAAATGCTTTATTTATTTAATTTAATTCAGGGTAATAAATCGAGAGCCAGAACCGTTATAGTGCATGCATGATCTTAATAAAAATAGTAATTAAGCAGATCGACAATAATTGAACAATTTTTATAAGGTATGAAAAAATATACAAAATTGTGTGTGTGTGTGTGTGTGTGTGTGTGTGTGTGTGTGTGTGTGTGTGTGTGTGTGTGTGTGTGTGTGTGTGTGTGTGTGTGTGTGTGTGTGTGTGTGTGTGTGTGTGTGTGTGTGTGTGTGTGTGTGTGCGTGGATATCAATTTTCCTCTTGGCCGCATGGCATTCTTAAATATGTATAAGGTTGGCCATTTTTACGAGGTTGTTCCATCCTTCCACTCACCCTTTTCCGTCGTTAACAAAATGTGTACTATACTTTTTGATGCGTCGTGTTAGATCTCCACTTTTGTACTCGAAATAGAGCTTTTTACGTTCCACTATACATTATGTGTTTTAATCGGAGTTAGAACATGCTACTAAGAAATTACATTTATTTTCTATTTAATTTTTACATTTTCAAGACGTTTTGTACGGTTATTGAAATTACTGTATTTAATACACGTATCGAAGAAAGGAACGTTTTAAAATTCGATGCCGTCAAAGCCTTAGATATAACGACACATGTCAATTAAAATGAATATTATTTATAAACTGCGAACTGCAAAGCGATGACGTTTTGAGATCGAATTAGAATTCAATAGATAACAAATTACCTTCGATTTTCTAGCAAGGTATATTACTATATATATTATATAAATTCAAGCATATCCAAATACGTCAAATGTATCAAATATATATTTAGTTTGAAAATGATCACATAATTTCTGTAATAAGTTTGTGGGTGTTTTCGAAATATCCTGCTGAAATTATATTCACTACCAGATGTATTTGATGTTTCAAAACAAACATAAAAGTTGTAAGTACTGGATTCCTACAAATGCTGAACATATTTTAAATATTTTAAGGTTATCCGATTAATACTAATTATTATTATCTAGAGAATCTCGAGTTTGGGGTATTTTAAAGGCCGTAATTAAACTTTTACGAATATCTGGAATTAAAATACGTAATACATAATATTGTGCGTGCCACAACTTACACTTATTGTTAGAGTGCGTAAAAATATATTATATTCATTGTTTGTTTCGATTTATGAAAATGTGAATTTTATTATTCAAAAGTTTTCAAAGCCGATTAACCCTTTAAAGTCCAAATGTGCGCAATTTACACACGAATTTTAACATCCTTGTATTTTGACAATATAAATTTTAAAAAAATTAAAGTTTTTGAGGCCTCTTTCCAAATAAATGGCTACAATATTCACGCTTCTTTTTCAAAACCTAGTTCTTTAGGTAAAACTTTTTTCTTAAATGCAATTTTGACTATATGGTATAGGTTGCTGACAATCTTGTAACTCATGAAGAATTTATCACCGATTATTCCCCTTCAAACATTGATTTTACACATTTTGTTTAAAAAAATAGTAGTTTTCGATACAAGTGCGTAAAAGTTTTTTCTACGAATGTGAGGGTTGTGGGCCGAGCTGAAAGCGAGGTCCGCATTCACATTAGTACAAAAAACATTTTCGCACATGCGTTGAACAATATTTTTTTATGCAAGTGTGCGTAAAGTGCACCTAAAAAATGTCAAAAATGCGTAAAGCCGCACTTTACGCATACTGTATAAAAAATGTTATTTATAATTGACAGTCTATATATCTCTACATTATATAATAAAACAAGAAATTGAATGTATTTCCAGCTATAGTGAAGGAACCGCTGCGCTGAAAATCGACAAATGAAACGAATTTTTTTATACAAACAAAAGTACACAACTCTGAACTTTAAAGACTTATAGTATTTCGGGTAAACTATATTTAGTTCAACATTTTTACATATATGTAAAAACTTATCGAGCATAATGATGTAGGTAAATTCTTTAATTGTCTTTAGCGTTCCATTTAAAAATCTAAATTAACGAAAACAAAAAAATGTATTTTAAGTGGAATTATCGGTAACACCTTCTAACAGTTGCGAATATGATCAGAACGTAGTATCATGCTGAAAATTTGAGTGTATAAAACAATTATACCTTCAGAATCGGATTATTTTCAGTTATTTAAAAAACAGGTGCAACAAATATCATTTGTCAAAAATATTTTCCATTTGTATGAACAAACACAAAAATAGTCATATGAATGGCCCATGTATTAACTATTTTTATTTTGTAAATAGAACTACGGTAAAATTTCGATGTTAAAGTAGGGTTAAGAACACTACCTGAATATTACGCATTCAGGGCTGCAAAAATATCCATTCACAATTTTTTGTTCATGGACATTGCTCGGCGCAAAAAAAAAATAACCAAGTACATTAACTTTCATTTTATGAAAAATTTGTTTGAATATTAATTTAATTAGATTTAATAATTGATTCGTTAAAATAGGAAACTATTGTATACTGTCTATGACAATAATTCTCTCCTCAATATAGCTATCGAAATCATCACGATGTATGCTCGTTGTAGTTTTCACGTCTGCTAAGTTTCTCGCAGGTTACTGTATATAGATTATATCTCATATTTGTATTTCAATCGAAACAACAAACTAGATAGTAAGAAGCACTTGGAAACTTCTCGAATCATACGTGAAAGGACGTCTCAGGAATCGTGCCATTCGGCAAGTGTTTACGATGTGAAATGTCTCGCACTCGCACTAAGTTCACAAATTGATTCAGGTGAAAATGTCTACTGGGTAATCATGATTCCTTTATCAATAATTTCCCGATGGGTATTACGTGTGATTTCATCACAAATGATTTGTACTCTAATTTAATCCGATTTAATGGTTACTAGGGGCAAAATGATTTTAGTTCTACTATTCGACATATTCAAAACCATTGCAAGAAGGGGTCATTTGAATGTACGTAAATTTTTAAATTGAAGCAATAAAGATTTGATGTGGAAATTATAACGAATTTTTTTAATAGCCAGTGCAGTTTTATAAATCTATGTTTAAATATCTTATAAGTTAAAATGGTTAATATTTAAACGGTTCGTTAAATTTACGTTGTAGCTTATTACTTAAAGAAGCACTATTGAATTTTATCCTGAAATGTGTTGATTAATGAACAGCAACATTGACAATGAATCTTTTTTCTCTTAACGCAAAACCGATATTGGTGTCAGTCACTTTTACAATTAGTGCCAAATTGGTTACTATAAAGGTATGTGAGGGTTCTCTTCAATAGAAAAGTGATCAATCAGTTAATTATATAAATTCTCTTAGAAAGTACCGGACGGGCGCTATCGATTTAAACGGATCAGAAATTGACCAAAAAAGTAAACGAATATCGTTTATCAAGATCTTCATGTATGAAACGATTTGATTTTTTGAATCTAAATCAGAATAAATATTCTACATCTTCATTTTCAATGCTTTATTTAATGAATCCCCTTGCCCTCAACAATATCCTGTTTAACCGGACGATAAAAACATATTGTATTGATGTTTGAACGGACAAAATCGAATTGGATCGTATTTTTCGAATTTGTGACTGTCTCCAACTAGGGAATCGATAGAGAGAAATAAGATTGCTTTGAAATTGAAACAGGTCCTGCACAGCGAATTCGAGTAATAACTTGTCGGTGGTATCCAGAGGTTTTAAACAATATATCTGGTATTGTACGTTACAATTTGTTAATCGAAAACAAAATGTAACAAAAATAATGCGGTTATTATTTCCTAATCAAGACCCAAAATTTTCTGATATTTATAATAAATAAAATTAAATGTGTAGATATTTTGATATTTCAGCGGTCACTACCTGGGAAAAGCCAGAGTTTTTTTTATTACTTGAATAGAATTTCTTAGTGGTTAATGACGCAAAAAAGATGGAATATATCTGTAACTTAATGCGGGTCTTTTTTAATGACGGGTTTTCTAGAATTTTCCGACACCATTGACGCCAGGAATGTATATATAAGAAGACACATAGTAGTTGCAATTGCAGGATAAAACGAGTTTCAAGTTAACTCTATTAAATTTGAACTACACAAGCATCGCAGTAACGAAAATAGGTTCAAGGAGAATCGATGATAAAATGAAAGGTCTGTTTTTACACATTCTTTATGTTGATACAATTTCAATGGCTGGATAAATTGGTGTATCTGGCAATGCTTATCTCAAAGTGAATAAGAAGTCTAAGAGTGATTTGGTTGCAAAATGTCTAAAGTTCCGCCTACGCTCGTCTCAAATGGTTAACAGCCATCTGGTGTAGAGAGTAAATATGGATGCACTATTGCGAAAACGTTTGGTATAAAGACGAAAAATTCATCGGGGCATCCGAGTTTAGTGATATAATATTTAATTTATTATAAAATTAAATCATAATATTACTTTCCTTTGTTTTGAGTTATGAATATAGATATTTCTAAGTTTTATTTCATTTCCAAAGTTTTTGTTTCATTGTCATGAAATGAAAAGAATCTCCGCTATGAAAGATTCCAGGATACTTTGATGACAGATACGTAGGAAATCTAGTATTCGAAAAAAAAGCAGACCCAAACAGCACAAGACCATCCCAGTTCGTCCTCAGAGGAGCTCCTAAGGAGCTCCCGAGGACCAAAAGCGGACATTTGGACGTCCTCAGGAGCCCCCAGGACATCCCGGGACGAATTGTGCTGTTTGGGGACAGGTATACAGAAAATGTATAACTTTGGTTGGTTATTTTTCCGAAAAAAAGTACAATTTATATAAGGGAAATCTACCATTTATTATTATCACGCTCATATTCATACTACGCTCTAATTTATTTTTGGATTTGATCGCCCCTAGCGTTTGAAGGTAATATTTGTCATTTGTTTAGTATGTTATTTTGGTCTTATCCTTTCGTGGAATTTATTTCACACATTTCTATGAATAAAATCAATATTTCATACTTCAATTTCGAGTTATATATACAATTATTCATAATTGTTGTTATTGAACATTTCTATACCCATATGAATTACTTCCATAAATTATGTTGAATATTTCATTGCATGATATGGAGCTAATGATGAATTATTTGCAATAAAAGCATAGGAAATGTTTAGTGAATTTTTCTTACAATAGTAATATGATCAACAATTTAAAAATGTTTTTTATACATGTATAAAAATAATTTGATGTTTATCCGAGTTTTTTCCCCGACTTTACGGATCCACGTGCACAAACCAATTTTGTCGAAAAATGTAGTAATCTCAGTATTATATTATATAAAAATTATGTCTAAACCATTGAATGAAGGTAAATGCATGTAATAAGCCAGTTTTTCAATAATATTTTCTTCAGTTGAATGAGTTTATTAATACTTAAATCTGTTCTAACTATTTAAAAAACATTTATAAAAATTGCGTCAAACGTATAATTCTTAAAATTTCGTGAAAACAGGATTGCAACAGTTTTGAAAATTTTCTTATGTAATTTGTTATAATTTGGTTCAAATTGTATTGTCAACGTTACAAAAATTAAACCCAAAAAACCAATGAGTTCGAAATTCATCGAGAAATGTACTAAAAGTCCCAAAATATTCGGTGTAGTTATTTCCTTTGCTGTATTTCTGAAACAGTTTGTGAATAATATTATAGTTCAAAACGAATTTTCCAATGTGCATTCCTTAATAAAGTATATTTACTCTCATTTATTTTTAAGCAGTTTGGTTGATTAGATCCTTTTATGTAATTTGTCAAATTACCTGCTTTCTAGTGTGTAAGAGGGACATAAAGTCATATTATTCATTGAATTGGGGTTATATTATGATACCAAAAATTATCGCTTTTATTAATCTTTGCGACTGTACTATGTTTTTTAAAACCATTTCTAGTATAATTTAGCATTGTATATGTATAGAACAATAATTAAAAAGGTGGGTTTATGACCTGCAAAGATGTTACATTTTCTCCCAATACAAGAAAAAAATGTTCAATATAAGAAAAAAAACAAATTTTCTCAAAGCAATTTGGTAATAACCGAGGTTAGATACCGGCCACTTTTACTGGAAAAGTGTAAAAATTTTGACACCGGGAGCCATTTGGCAAGTAGAAGAACTTCAGTAATGATGCATATAAAATTACATCCGTTCAACTAAATTGAAGATTGCCAAAATCTAAACAAAATATACAATGAACTATTATTAAAAATGAAATCAAAACAATACGCCTCACCACCAACATAATAAGTATATAAGGTGGATCGAACATAATCAATGTTCCCTATCGAACTTCATTATTGTTCGAAAGAATTTCCTCCAGATGACGGAGACCCTCGAATGTTCCGAATTTGGCTGTCGGTTTTTGACCTATAGTCGGTAGCACATTGTGACATATAAAGTAAAATTTGGTTTGCAGATCATAAGCCCTAAATTTTCCATATTTAGAAGATGAGAACTGTTTTTAATGTCAGAATATGGCATTTTAATATGTAAATTAAGTAAATTGTATAAAAATTTGGCCACTGGGTACGTAGAAGTACCTACAAAGGATATTATTGGTCTTAATAGAACATCCTTTCGGGTAACCCCCCCCCCCCCGCTGGAGTTAGATAATGAATTTAGTAGATACCTAAATATGGTTATCCTAATAGAAAATAGAGATATAAGAAAACTGGCCAATGCAATTCAAAACTGGACACATTTCTATCAGGTTATTAATTTTCACGTGTTAGTATGCGATAACAATATTTTTTAAAACAATAGTTTTCGATGGTTTTTCTTCAGAAGTCAGGAAATCGTCGGAGCAAAAAGCTTGTGAAGACAAAACGTTGTGAAACAGTTAGGCATGAAATTAGAAATTAAAATAAAATTGATAAAAAAGAACCGCAAAGTGGGAAGAATGATTGATACACGGTAAAGATTTCTCGCAGTTTACACTTCCAAGAAAAAAGAAAGTAAGTAAGTTTATTTTCTCTCATTAAGAATGTGGTTAGCCGAGGTGGCGGGGAATGATAATAATTTATGCAATAACATTGAAAGGCTTTTTACAATCGAAATTCATCTTGAGTGTTGTTAAGTATCTTACGTTACTCTTGGTTAAATCTGGACTGCATACTCTCACGGCAGAGGAAGTCTGCTAGCTGAGGGAGACGCGTGAGAGAGATTCACGGTAATGCGAGCACCGCATGCACAGCACAATTTGTAGCTTCACAAGGGGTTACCACTATATGCGGTACACACCGTGCATGACGAAGGTCGCATTGCGGGTCTCTACACGCATGAATGCCCACATCTTATTTATACCATCGCTGATGAGTTCTGCAGGCTGCCACGAATTAAGCTGGTAATGCATTTTGAATTCAAATAAGCTAAAATAAATTAGTGTCGGATGCAGTACTAACTTTAGGAGGAATACCCTACGATATTAGTGCAAGTGCACAAAAGTGTCGCTTGAACTTTATGGAAATAGTATTAGAGAAAGCTATTGAATGCTACTTAAGAACTTGTTCCAAAACTTTAGCCAAGTATTGGAATTGCTAATGCTGTTTTCGGATTCTGCAAACTTAGTGATTTTTTTTAGTAAATCGTATATAAATATCGACAAGCTACGATGCAATAAACGTAATGGAAACGTAATATGTAAAATAGATTATGCAAAGAAATCACCTGGATGTTTCTAAGTTACATGTCGAAGAAAGTCTCTGTCAATACTCGATAAATAATGAATTGTATACAAATTATTACAAGTATATACAATTATATGATATTACCTAAAGTTTAATGTAATATTGAAAAATGTCGAATTCAAGATAAACTTTAATATATTGTATACACTAATATACACCAGCATAAAAATTTAAGAAACGTTACATATTAATAATGCCTTGTATTCGTGTCTATGTACAAAAAATATAATTTGATTCATTTGAAAATTCATTGTAGTTCGCATACAACGGTACACAAATAGATATATGTTAATATTTAATTGTGTTACGTGGTATGTACTTGGTTACATGCAATTGTATACACTAACAAAATTGACCATCCCAGGTAGAAGTGAGTTAAGTATAATATTCTACACAATTGCATACAAATTTGTATTTAATTACGTACAATTGCATAGCCATTTTGTCTCCATACAATTGTATATAAATGTTTTTAAAAAAAGTATTACACTGAAAAAGTATTACTAATATTTAACAGTGCTCATATAAATCATCTTACTACTTGCAGTATTTTTGGATAATTCATTTGCATTATCTAACTGACAGATATTTTGGCACTTTTGTGGATAAATATAAAAAATGCTAAAAAGTTTTATTTTATTCAATTAATATATTATTATATACGAATGTATATTATTATACCTGGTGTCCAAGAATTGAACTGACCAGCTATATTTCAGGAAGTGATACTCCTTGATATTTCAAATAAAATAGTCCTGTACCAAAATTGGATTTGACACTAAGAATTTGAATGACGAGCCATTGAAGTGTAGACAAAAATTACTTTTTTGCAAGAGTTCGACTATTTTTTAAGTTATTTCTGACCTACGATGAATATATTTGAAGTTATGGCACCAAAAACTGGAAAAAGACCAATGTTTCGGGTTTTCGCATATACTTATTTCGCCAAATAGCTAAGGAAATATCACATTGGAGCAGGTTGGACTTACTGCAGGAGCAGATTTTACCCAGGATCTCAAATAATTATTTGAACGTTATAATTAGTTTGTTCAAGTAATAAAAACACGTATATTTGGTTAAATTTACTAAAGATTTGACCACTTTTACGAAATATTTTATTAATATATTCATTTTGTACGTGTATTGAAAGTACCCGAATATTTTATCAGCTTTCCTAAATATTTGAACAACATACCCAATCTGTGAAGTGACATTAATTACCCATTCTATTCAATTGACTAAATACGATGTTACAGAAATATATATTTTTAGGGAAATAGTTGGTCTCAACAAAACACACATTATCTACTTAGAAAAGATGTCTGCTCTACAACGAGACTTGCTTCCCTTCCAATGAACCATGATATTGTTCCACAGAATATTGTGTGTCTGCTTTGTAATCTGAACGTCACCGGTTCGAATCTACCTTCCAGCACAATTTTTGTTTGCGATTTAATTTATTTCTTAAATATACAAATATATATAAATATATAGAATTAAATATTATTTAATAGTAATTAATGTATACAGTTTCCAAAAATTCTACAGACGAAAATTTTATATACAATTATTGTATACAATTAGTTAAAATATGTAAATATGTAATTGCATACTACTCATTTTTTCTCGGGTATCTCTCTGATTAAATTATGATTGATAAATGAACTAATTACAAATTTTTTTCGTATACTTTTAAGACGCTTCGTTGTCGCCTTTAGTTTTACTTTTGGTTTATATTAGTAATTTTTACATAATTGAGATTTGGTGAGTTCGAACGTTGAAAAATTGTAACAATTATGATAAATGATATACGTTTGTGTCAATTACTGATAAGAAATCGTATTATATCATATAAAACACTATTTGTACGGTCATGTAACTGATAAAAATAATGTTACTTTTCAATGTATATTTTTCGGATATTATAAGACAAAATGATGCCCCTTAAAGTCTAAACCACAAATTTGAAATAAACCGTTATACTAGATCCATAACACTGACCGACAAAATGTTACTTTTTGTCTGCCTTTAACAAGGGAAGTATCACTTCCAACGTATTTTTTCGTGCTGAAAATGATGCGGCTAGCAGAATTTTGCTATCACGCTACATTACGGAGAATAACTTGGTTAAGTGAGTCAAAAGCATCGTTTTGGCCATATTTCGGTTTGTTTTGTAACGAAAAGAAATTTATTTTGTACAAGCGAAGTATCATTTCCGGCTTATATTTTCGTGCTGAAAACGATAACGCTAGCAGAATTTGGTTATCACGTCACAATTTGGAGAAAAATCAGGTTAGATATGGTTAAAAAATGTAGTTAAATTTAACCACGTTTTTCTCCAAAGTGTGACGTGAGACAAAATTCTGCGAGCGCCATCGTTTTCAACCCGAAAAAGCACTTCGGAAACGATACTTCGCTTGTCGACGGCAAAATCAGTGTCGGACAGTGTTATATTTTATTATGGTTATGATATTTTTGAGGCGTGTTTAGATAAATTAAAAAAATAATATGCTTTAGCAATTTTTGTATTATAGAGGAAACATCACAATTAAAGATACTTGAAATTGAAAGTCTAAAATATTATACATTGTTTCCTTTAATCTTTTAACTTAGGTAAGATACTACTTTAAAATATAACAAAATACATAGATTTCAATGCAATGTTTTTAATTTATTTATTCTAAACCACAATCTATAAAATAAAATCTTAAAATTATATTATTCTTCATACAACCTCACTTTTGATCCTATGATATATTCTAACACGTGTCTACGTGTTATGCATAAATCAGCCATAGATATATTAACTTCCTTAAATATACTTCATCGCAAGTAATAATACGTTGCATTGGCACTCAGATTTTTTCATTTTTCGTATCATCCCACTTATTATCTCTCTATCTTTGCGTTTTCCTTTCGCTCTCACGATGCTTACAAATATTTTTCTCTTTCACTTTCATGGGCTCTGTATATTATCGTTACTGAATCGAAATGCAACGTCCCGTCACTAAAATACGGGTTTTTACAGTTTTACTCTTGTTCTTTAACGATTTATACATAACTATTATACGTATAATTCAGTGTAATTATATGTAACTGTTTTAATATTTTTATTCCAATTTATTATCTTTCATTTATTTGCAATCTTGCTATACATTTCGGTAAAAACTGCTTGACGGTTTGAATATCACATTTAAAAAGTATGTACTAATCTAAATTAATTAAACAAAATGATTGTTATTTAGAGTTATAATCAAATAATAGAGTAGCTTTATCTGTATAATATACTAAACTTGCCAACCGTACATCGTGTATCCGACTAAAGTTAATATGTGTCGATGTACAGGTTTTATATATAAAAGACCGTTCTTGTTGTACTTATCGACCAATATTTAATCAAGTGCAAAATTGATTTCGGTTATATAGAATCTACGTTTTAATAGAAACTAAACAAATGGATGTTTTGGCATAATAAAGGAACAAGGCGCCCTTTTCAGAACTTATTAAGTTATTAATGAGTTGGTTTGAAACATAGATGCAGCAAACTTAGCATTCATAATTTATCGAAATAATAAGTATTCCGAAGTTTCTTACTAATAACTTCTTAATATCTTTAAAGTTCCGGCAATGCGGACGAAATCTGAATTATTTGAATAATCAATTTGTTTCTATATTATTAGCCTGACTGATTTATATGAGAATAATCAGAAAATGCTGACATTTGATCTCGTATGAATTTTCTTTGCTACACTTTTTCAGTTTCCGATTTACTTTTCTAGTTGTAGAACAAAATAAAAGTTTAGTTTCTTATCATTTTCGGAATTTATTTTCTGTAAAAACATTTATTATGACTTCGATTTCACATGCCAGATACTAAAGTTTTATGTTCTCATTTTTTTTTACGTATCTTGCATTAATTTGAGATCGACATAGGTGTTTATAGTACTTGATGTAATCAAAACTTGAATAATTTCAATGGATTTAATTTGCAGGAACTGCTTCAAAGACAATTTTTATTTTATGGAAAGTACTAATTTTTTATGAAATGTAAAATAATAGCACTTATAGGATAATTTTTGAGATTATATATAATATTTACTGTTATATTTTACTATTGAACGTCAAGAAATCCATACCGTATCTATCAAATTCAGATATTTAATATTACAACACTGAATTGTTCTAAGATAATATTAATTGAATATTTTATTAACAATGTCGAAGGACCACTATTTTGTTTAAAAATTGTTATGTCGAAAAGATGATGAAGTTTGCAGAGACATTTCTGATGAAAATGATTATATTTTCTGACTAGTTCTAACATTGCCAAGATATCTTCTAAAAAGTCCCCTAATACTTTTCGAAATTATCTTCAAATGATGTTCTATACATATGCATATAATCTATCTCCAGATTACTTCTCCACATAAAAAGAATTTCCTTTAATACCATAGCCAGTCAATGTTACTGTTAGCTTTTCAGTGATTGAAATACGTAAATTCTACACAAAAATTAGCATCAAAAGTTTAAAATATTTGTACAGCGTAAAAAACTCAAGTTATCAAATTTCGGTAAAAAGGATTACTAAAGCTTATAAAATAATTCGCTTTTAAAATCCGTTTTCTCTTGGTTTCTCAAAGATCTTTTGATGTTAGGCAATCGACAATTACGTGCAACTCGTGTATGTTTTAACTTTATATATTGGTGTAAATAAATAAACACTAAATCTATATGCTTGTTAGAAATTCAATCTAGACAAATTTATATATTTAGAAAATATTTATAGCGAAGCTATCTTATTTATTTATTTTTTATGTAATAACTACTAAATAACCATACAAGATTTCAAAATTCATTTGTGATTAGGACCAAAAAAATCTCAAAATAATAAACTTCGTCGAAATAAGTATTATTTTACATAATTACGTAGAAAAATGGAGGATGAATACAAATGCAAAAATAAATCAGGTATGCAATCATTAACTCGTTTGGTTTTTTTTTATGAGCAGCATCATCATTATCGCGTCAATATCATCCCGTCACAGATGGCCAGCAGAAACATCAATTATTTTTCTCAAACAGACTCGTGTTCTATCAATATTTTATCAGCATTGAATATAAAAATTGAACGATACCAAAGATACAAACACTGCACGAGAGAAATTTCATCCTTAGAAAAAAAAAATTTTAATTGGTCGTTAGTTTGCGATTTAATAAAATTAGATAATTAAATTATAACGGAAATGAAATTGAAATACACTCACTAATTATATAACTTTTCTCGAGCAGCGATAATTACGTACGATAGACCGTAATGCAACTTTCGACTATATGAAGTTTCCATTAATATTTCTTCCCAGGATTCTACATTTCTCTCGGTTGATACTTCCAAGTTTGATAACCTTGAATTGATATAAATTACTGCTAATAGTGCTTTTAATCTCGTGAAAAATCCCTAATAAATTTAAAGATTTCCTAGAGATTTTACTGTGCACGATTTTTCTGAACGACTTCCAGTTGTCTTGGAGATCTTCGAATTTATTTGAGATTTTTGTACGATAGAAAATGCTATTATCTAATATTTATTGCTTCACAGTTTAATAGAAAACTAGAGTGAGGGTAGTTTGCCAAATAAAGGAAATAAAACAAAATGATAAAAGCAGAATGATTCTATAAATAAGCGTAGAATCCAGAACACTTTATATCACTTTCATGTGAACTGTACAAAAATTATTTAGAGATATTATATGCAAATTATTTATTATCAATATTTAAAGTTTTTTATACTACTGTAATACAGATCAGTTCGTGAGTTTTTCCTTTTTTAAATATTTTTACTTTAATCATTTGTTATGTTAGAGCACCTGTTAAGAAAACGAGGCTTTTTACGAACACGTACCTTTCATATGGATGAATTTATTATTGGCCTAATAGTAAATACTGCTGCAAATTTTCAAACCAATTCGAATTATGTTGGGCAAAAATGTAATTACATTTTTATTATTATTAAAAATAAAAATTTTAAAATAACTGGATAAAAATAGACCTGATACCACTTATAATTTACAAAATACCCAAGAAGCAGCTCTAAAAAAATTATGTCATAACTGGGCTCTGACAGAAACTGCGTTCAATTGATTGAGTTAAACCTCTGTAACTAGGGACATATTTATGAATTAAAGTGCTAATTATAAACATAAGAATATAAATACGGTATGATACCTTTGAACTGAGTTGACTTGAAAACAAAATAATATAATGAATAAACCGAACCAAGTTATCAATAAATATAGAATAATTAATGTATATATTGTAAACTCATATAAATAAATACATTTTTTTAAATGTTTAGAAATTATTTATTATATTAATAGCATTATTATTAACCAGACTTTACAAAATAATATGTAGTTTTTCCGAAAAAAAGACACATTATTGAACAGATGCTAATTTTGTTATATATCCATAATTGTGTTGTAAAAATTGATCTTTTAACGTAATTTACAATACCTCTAATAGAGTAAGCAAGATTATGTTCTTGGAGAATAATAGTTTGAAAAATTAAAATAACATTGTAACATTGGTATTTTTATTATCTCATTATAAGGCCAAGAAATATACGATTTACAGATATGCATCATATTTCTTTGTGGATTAATGAAAATCGAGCATTAAGTTCGCACTGTACTTATAAATATATTAATACAAATACTATTATTTTTAACCATACAATATTTGTATCCCATCCGACGACATTTTAAGAAACCTTACAAAATGAATACTCTACTTTCAGTTAAATATAAACGGAAGAACGTCTATACATCTATTTGATGTCTTTGTGGTGTCACCTCTCATTGCTCGTTCAAAATGATAAAACAAAAATATTTAAAATTCTACATTTCTTTTTGTTATTCAAGATTATTAAAGATTTATTAGTAAAAAACTCTTAAGAGAAGATATTATTCAGTAAGGTGAAATACGAAACAGTTTGAAATTTTACCGATCAATGATGTATCACCTAGCTCTCTATTTCATAAAGTACATACGGGCTGCGTTATTTTGAAAACATGAGCTAGAATGTCTGAACGAATATTTTTTAAATTTAAAAGTACGTGGAATGGTCTTTTCCCGTTCGAATGGACCAAAGTGCATATGCATCCATTACTAACAGATCACCTTTCTTTTCGTCAGTAAAGGGTAAAAGGTCAGGCTTGTAATAACGGTTTGTAAACATTGTCACCATCTGGGAAACATTTAAACTGATAAACATATTTTTGCCAATCATACGGTTATCAGTTTTTATGAATTCGTGCGAGAAAATTACGAGTGCTCACGTAAAAAAAAAGTAGTTTGCTTCATTTCTGTCTACGAATTTAAAAAAATTCTTTCTGAGTGGCTAAAATTCAGTTTCTATTTTATGAGTAATTTTATTAATTCAGTAATTTCACTGAAAACTTTTGTAGATATCTTTATCATTTACTTAGATGGGTTATTTGAGAAAAATTAAAAAGAGATTTATTACTTCTGACGATGTTCAGAGAAAGTTTTTATCGGTACTCGAGTACAATATTTTTGCCACATTGTTAAGATCTTTAACATTCTGTTGCGATAATTCAACTTTATATATTTACTAACTTTCTTGTACGCAAAGTGTTATGTATATTTTACTACGTAGAAAACTAAAGAAATGCAAAAATAGTGTATCATTTTACTAAATTTGATTCTTTTTACGCTAACACTGATTCGCTGATGACTCTATATGGCAATGTAGACAATAAATAACTTTTACCATTACAAAAAGCATTAATAAGCACCATAATATGCTGATAATGATTTTAGCATTAAAAATCAACATTTTCCATAGGCTTTCAACTAGATATTTTATTTGAAGTATATCTAATTGATTATCATTTAATTTAAAAAATAGTAATATTAGAAATGGGTGTTAGGAGATTCAAGAATTGCATAGATGAATGACAAAAATAAACGATGAAATGACATGCATCATGCAAGTTACTAACAACCACCCTTATATTTTTTGTGTAATCCAAACAGTCTGCTTCTACTTAACAAATTAAATCATACATTATACTATGACTTGAAAACTATTCATAACAGGGAAGATAATACGATATCAGAATATAGATAGAAGCCTACAACGTACCCTATCTCGCGATTATATCTCAGTCGAAATCCATCTATACCGTCTCAGCGTCTGCTTCATTAACTACTATTAAATCTGAGTATATACTATAAGACAGTTTTCATATAATATTTAGGGCAACAGGGGAAGCATGAATTACAGTAGTTTATCGATTATATTGAGGATATACGAGTAGTTAATAATAATGTATTATGTTAATAACTTAATGAAGTCTTTGCTTATTTTTCGAAATGCCATTGAAATTCTTGGTCTCGGATCTTTCAAACAATACCTTATATGACATGCGCATGCAAAGATGCTGTTATGAATTAAAATATCGTAGAGGTGGTTTCTCGAGACGGAATTATGCGCACAGTGGGGCGGGAAATGAATTCTCCCTATTTTTGAAATGTCGTTGTATTCCAGACTCCAGCAGCTTTCAAGCAATACCTAATATAACACAGTATGGGCGTGCAAAATGGGTCATATATGTACATATTAAAATATCTTAGCAGGTGGTTCTTTAATATATTTGCGAAGTTACATAGAGAGAAAAAAGTAGTTATTGGAGCCATTTTACAAAAGTAAAACACTGTAGTACAAAAAAATAATGAAATTACCTACTTCCGTATAGTAAAGATGACCAAGACCATGGCATTGTTCCGTTTGCTATATATTTCCTAGTACGTAAATATCCATCACCTTATATAACCTCAAACGTACTGCAGTTTCATAATCGAATTGTCACTTTAAATATCCCTGAGCAATAAAATGGATGTAGTAAAATCGATTAAACAAAAACAACCTATCGTCGCAATAATAATAGTTATTATTATTGCATGTTATAAATTACAATTTTCTGAATTTTAAATATAACACTCAGTAAACAACAACTGTTCACGTTATTAATTCTACTAAATTATAAGATGTTACAATTATTTCTAGTTTTTTTTATGGTTCTATTAACAATTTTCATCTCTCTTTGTAGGGTCGTTTTAAACTGCTATTTATTATATTATCTTGATGCTGCTGTCGTTTTCAAAAGTCAATTAACAATGTTTAAGTCAGTTAACAATTATTACATACCACGTAATTTATTTACTTAAGAACCTCTATAGGTAGATGGCGTACTAATGTAACTCTCAGCTATTTTAATCTATCATGGTATGTTTTGATACGTGCATATACCAGTTATATATTTTTAGTATAAATTGGATGTTCCCACACACATATGACGACAAGTATAGTCAAATGCACACATGAATACATGCAGCAGAAGTTACCCTATGCCATCTGTCCTGAGTTTCATTGCGAGGGTTCCTACTTTTTAAGTAGAAACATACTTTCTTGATTAGACAAAAACTCTTAAGGCACGTTTCAGTATTTTCCCTTGCTTCGAATACCCTGTTTTCTAAATCTTCAGCGTTTTCTCTTCTGTCATAATATACTATCTGTGTTAGGAAAATTCGATTTTCAAGGATTTTACTCCGTATCCTTTGGTCATTCGTCCGAAGAGAGCAAGATGTTCCCTATACTAACATTGAAGTATTGACTCGACATAAAAATATTTCCTTCTGTTTCGGAGGGAAGTGCGGTCAGAGATCCATATGAATTTTATTTACTTCCATTCAAATCATAGTTTGTAATTTAACTTGATTACTTTGTCGCATTACCTCTGACAATTTATGACAAACCCAATATATTGGGCGGAAATATAATAATAAACTTGGACACAAATTATGTACATGAATTATTCCAGTTCAATCATTTGAGGACAAACACAGTTTGATTTCCAAAAAATATATGATCCTATTCTTATTAGCTTTGGTGGTTCATATCATTTTTAATTATATGGAAACAAAATAACTTTTTAATAATTTCAAGGCGAACCTTGAATTGGCAGACTATTGGGTGTGCGGTTTTTTTTTTGTTAGATATAAGTATTCTTGATATACATGAAAGCTTAGCTATATATAGTTTAAAAAAAAGGTGTATCTTATTTTGAGTGAGTTGTGAACCAATTCTTATGGCAGAATCTGAAAGAACAAACTTTTGCACATAAGAAGCATTGTATACACATTTTGTTTGCTTGGTCATAACATTAATACAGATTTGAAGTGACGTCCAGTCCTTAAAGGGTTTAAGGGTTAAAACAATTTTAGTTATTTGACGCATGGTCATTATGTAGAAGGCATGTGTCTTCCGTAACTGATCATCGAAATTTCTTGATATGGTAACGTTTATCAGCCTATATTGCGTGTTTTTAAGTGTTTTTATGATAACTTGTGTTGATGTAAGCTTTTAAAATAATCGTAATTAATTATTGCGCTAAGTACAAAGTGAAAAACGAAATGTTAAGACAATTATTCAAATCTTATATATATGTATGGATTAAGGACCTTTCAGTTGATAAAGAAGTAATGTTGAAGTAAGAAAAAACACTGGGTTATTTGCGTTTATATCTATAATATATTTACACATAATTAATAGCGCATACACTCTTAAAAACGATATCGAATACTGTGCATGATCTTTGATTAAATTTCATTTGATTTTCTTATGCAGATGATAGCGTTGTTCAGTAAAGAGCAGTTATTGGGGTTTAATAGCATCGACTTAATAATACAATACCCTTTGATGTATTGTTTTCAGTCTAGCTAGTTACTTCCCCGTTTCGACAAATATAATTAATTTTATCGATTAGTACATTGATATGTCGTGTTCTATCTGTACCATATATATCTAGTGTCTTCGTGTACATAGGTAAACATTTATAAATCAGATAATCTAATGTAGAATTCTTCAGAATAATCTTGTCTTTGAAATAATTTAAGAATAGTTAGTTTACAGCTCTTTTAAGTTATAAATAATTCGTCACTTTTGACGTTATGAAGCTGAATACCACAATATATGAATAATTCATTGTATATCGATTGATATTTAGAAATTTGCAATCCTATTTACAAGGTTGTAAATTGTCATTCCCCTTAGTCGAAATCAAATCATTTATTGGGTAAATATTAGGCAGTTCACATATTTGCTATGTTAAAGGTATTGGGGAAATGGATGGTGTAAGAAAAAAATGAACAGATTGGATCTACCAGGGTCAATATAAAATAAGTTCCGATAAAAATGGAATAGTTGCAACATCCACCTTGTAGTCTCTATTTAACGAAGAGATCCATGAAACAGATAATTTTTATTAATTGACCTAATGACGTATATTATAATTTCAAACTCTAATTACATAGAAACGACAGACTAAAAAGCAACGGATCCTTAGTAAAAATTCCCTACCTTCAATTTATTCAATATACAATTACAATACTTAATGGTATATTAGCACATGTAGGCACTTTACGTGTAGCAGAGAATATTTTCTGGTGACAATGATCGAAGATTCCCGAACGAATCGACGAAGAAGTCAGGGGATATCAAAAATAGTTTTGGTTTTTTACTTAGAAAAATAAAAATGACTAAACTCATCTTACATAAAATTCTTAAAATAAATCTTAAAATCAAGAAGTTTATAGCTATATCAGTAATATTTGGAGAAAGATTGATTATTGCTGATTCTTTTCGAACCCCTAAAAATATTTTGATATCGCTGCAGTATAGTCTAAAACATTTACTATGTCACTAAGAATTTCCAAGTAACTGCAATTTTTGAAAACGTGATGAATTTACAAATTTACCAATCACTCAAACGGATTGAAATTCGAATTATATATTACATTTTATAAACAATTACACAATTGAAATTATATAAATAAATGTTTTCATAATTCTTGGTAAACATGTCTAGAAATGTTGATAGAGTCTATGACGAATTCTAATAATTTTTTTATTTATTGTGATTTTTTTCGGAAAGTTCAATGATGAAAAAAATCCTGAACTATAATATTGGAAATTCATTTCATTGAAAACTATGGACCTTTGGAGGACATTGCAAACAACAAAAAATAATTAAAACTTTTCATAGAATGTACCAAACTTTTTTCAGAATTTTTCGTAAATATTTGAAATTTCTTTTAAAAAATTAAATAAAAAATGTCTCAAATTATCGATTACCTCTGAAAAAATCTCAATATAGTCCTCAATGAATTCGAAGAACATTATGTTCCTAGAATTATTTTAAAAAAGCTCATAGTTTTTGAGTTTCAAACAAATTTTTAATCGGAATGCCATTTTGAGGTCGTTAAAATAAAGAGGGCTATAAAAGAAAGATATTTTTTAAAACTTCAAATATTTTTTCCACTTTCCTTCACAGTTCGAATAGAATCAAACTATTCTGATAGTTGGAAGAAAATTGATAACAATAAATATTTCCTAATTCTGGAAATGTGGTTGAAACTCAATTTTGACATCAGAATCTTAAAGACCTACCTCGAAAATACTAGAATGTACTTTTCAATTTTTTTCAACTTGAATTTTTGGGTCAAATACTTGATTGAAACTGAAGTACAAAATTAAGATTTTTATCCCCTCATGTATCCCACATCCCTTCTTGGGGTGGGTAGATTGGAACCCCTCACAAATAGCATTTTGGAAAAATCGTTTTACGTGTTTCCTCGATTTTCGAATTTTTATATTTTTGAAAAGTTACAAGACCGTTTAGAAACTTTGATACAGCATACATGACTATGTTTTACGTATACATGTTGCGCGTACAGGATGAATGAACTGGAATGGATAGTGGAAGTATTTCGGAAGTTTTTTCTTAGTGAAGATTTACGAGACAAGAATTTCCAACAGATTGAAGAAATCTTCTGCCTGACGCTTTGGCGGTGTGACGTAACATTTTCTCAGTCGGCGAAGAGCATTTCTTAAGATTTAATTTTCATGCTGAAATATGCATGCGCAAAATAATTAGATGTCTTTCCTCAATGTAATTGCACGTTTCTTACACCTATGTGCAGAAAGAAACATAGACATAATACGAAGTAACAAGATCGATGTGACTAGGTCGTCGACTCTGTCACCGACGACGAAGGCTCGTCGCGCGTGACGAACCACTGCTTCCTTCCGAACATCGACTGCACCATACGTACAAATAATGTGCATGTCGTGGTGCAAGTGCACATGCACTGGAAGTGCTATCCTCGTATCCGTGGTTTACAGGGATGCGAAAATTAAGTGGATACGGAAGCCCAAGAGGAGAAAAGGGACTTGCCTGTCACGCCCTTCATTAATGGCATTTGTGTGGAGAAATTCCGGGCATAGCACACCCGTTCCATAGTGACCCCCACCCAAATTGTATCGACCTCGCATGTGAAACGTGATTTCACTGGAACATGTATATATACATCTTTGCACTCCTGAAAAGATGGTATCAGATAGTGCTAAACTTGCGTGTCAAATACAGAAAATTGGTACAGGATACGTTAGACCCATACACGTAATGTTGCGCGAGCAACGAAACACGTAACCGTTCGAGTTCATTGTTTCGGAAATGGAAAATGGAACTTACCGGTAACTTTACGTTTCAATTACAGCAGAAGCTTTTCATGATTTTTTTTAGAAAAATCAGCACATTGTTCTTGGGTCATATCCAGAAAAATCGTTGTCATTTGTTTATTTTTTCTTCATATGCATATACTTCTATACAAGAAGAATATATTATAAATATGAAAATAATCGAAACTAATAAATAATAATAACCCTTAACCCTTTCCCTATTAACGCTTACCTTGCCAACAGTATCTTTTTCGACCGGACTTTTTGATAAACAAATGAACTTACCTCTAATTACTCATTTTATTTTTTAATTAAAAATTTAAAACATCTTAGTGAATTTCAGAGTTTTAACATTGAGCATTTCTTAAGATTTAATTTTCATGCTGTCATCGTCAAATCGAGGTGAAATGTGAAATGTTTTTTCACGCGTTTATTATTATTATATTTAATTATTAATATTTTTTTCAAAAAGTTCACACTTTAATATTATGGTGGAGCTAATTTTATCCAATTCCGATAAAATGCCGCCGAGCTATAATTTTTCGAAAAAAAAGTTTGTGAAAATTTCAGACGGCCGCCATTTTAAAAATATTCGGAATTTCGAAAAATCCCTTTACCACATTCATATGTATGCCAAGTACTAACTTTTCTGAAATTTTTAACGAAATCGGAGATGTGATGTCAGATCGTGATCGATTTGACGAAGAATCACTCACTAACAAAAAACAACAAACGGAAGAGGTTAACAACGATTGTTTGTAATTAATAGGTTGTTTGTTTATGCAGAGGAAAAAAATTACTATCCTTCAGCTGAATGTTGACTTCGATTTTTGCTTTTTTTTTAAATTTGAAGAAACATTAACACAAATGCATTTACCAATAAAATTCTGATCTTCCTGTTGACCTCAGGTAATTAATTACCCTACGGTTTAAATCTTAGGCTTTTCAAACGCTCGTTCTTTAATGGATTTCATAAGTTATCTGTGAGTGATTACTATTTTGGATTGCATATTCGTATTCAACGGATCAAAGTAAATAGGAATATGTATAATAAATATCGAAGCATTACTTTCTATTGATAACCTGCATACATATTAGATATCTAAAGCAATGACACAAATTTTATACGACGTATTCATTAATTCTATTTTTTAAATTTAAGAATAGTTAGGCCATACTCCAGTGGTAATTGAAAAGTTCCAGGTTCAGTTTCAGAAACATCGAAATTTTCCAGCTTTCCTCTCATTTTTTTCGAAAATAAAAATATAATGTTAAACACTTGAAAAATATTTCCATTTTCCATGATCATGACAATTCATTTGTCCAACATTTTCGAGTAGTGTAGACAAGTTTCCGACTATAGAAAATAAAAAGGTTGCAAAGTTCCATATAATTTATTCAATTAAATCATTTCTAATAACCTAATTGTAACACTTTCTTTTGAAAAGAATGAAATTTCTATTGTGAATGAAAGAAAAGAGCCTTTTCATTATTTCAGTTACAGAAATAGGATTTTCAATAACAACAAGCGTTCATTCTTTCACAAACAGAAATTCTGCAATTTGAAAAAATATTGAAAAATACTGAATGGCATGTGTTAGATATGAGAACAAAAGGCTCACGACACCAATTATCGACATGAATGAATTTGGCCTATTGTATTTTTATCGTTTCTTCTATTAAATGAAAGAGAAATGCATTGACATTGTAGATAAGCAATCTTTGTCATAAAAAATGTAGTTTATTAATTGCGCACACAATAATAGTTTCGCTATTTTTAAGAAAATTTAATACATGAAAATAGTTTCATCATTTGTTACCTATTCCTTAGAGTGCAACATATTACAATACCAAATTCACTCACCATGATTATTTCGCTGATTTAAGTTCAATTAACAAGAAATTAGAAGTATCTTATTAACAAATTATTTTTTAAAATATTTATTAAACAAATTTTGTTAAGAATGTAAAATACTTAAAATGCCTACCAGAAGAACATATTTTTTCATCTATTTTGAATAAATTTGTACATTTAATAATGAAATTCAGCATTTTAAGGAGTTATACAAAGATTTTAGGGAAAAATTAAAGAATCCCAAATTATAAATTTATTATGATAAAATCTTCCATTTAAAAATATTTTATTATAGTCTTCACTTGCCATCTTATATGGGTTCCATTCATTTATTTGCCTTAGAACTACTTTATATAGCAGAAACAAGCCAATACACTATCAATAAAGGAACTTTAATCTTATATATTAGGCAATATATCTTCCCAAGATCAATAAAAAATGCTATCAAGATTAGCGCTTACAGTACTCAATATCGCTAGTTCAGTTTGCACTGTCGCCATTTAATGACTGTGAGGAAGAAATATTCGAGAATTATTGCTTTTTATGTTTGTGGGAGTTCTCTTTACAATACTAGCTAAATATTTAAGTAATGACTTTTAAGAATTAAAAAATCAAAAAGGAACAAAATAAGACGTTTTAAGATGACATTTTGTCCCGTTAATGTTTGTTTACTAATCTAAAACTTATGTAGATCCTCACCTAGATATATCTTGGTTAAAATAACTTAACAATTTTGTTGTATGAACATTTTCTATTTTTATCAAAAAATTTATCAAAAATTTAACCACCACCTTAGGAAAGATCACCTCCAAAACCATTGATTTCCGAATATTATTTCATCGCACTCATGAAATAACGTCAGTGCAAACTTAAATATCGAATTTGCAGTTTCTTAACGTTAACATATTAATCCTCAGATATAAGAAGAAATTTGAACAAAGAATATAATACATGTATAATGTACAGTCAGCATATGATTTGAAGTCTCTTGTATGCACACAAATATTTTGAGAGTACGAGATTTCTGAAAGTTGTATTGATATAATCTAGAAAAATTAATTAGTGTCGTGTATACGATTTCTGAAAACTAAAATTCAATGGTTTCACTGTTTCTTCTGGCACTCGTCTAAAATTAAAAACCGGTTCTGTAATACGATTTAGTTATTAGTACTTATATATATATATATATATATATATTTAAGTAATCCATTAGAAAAGCATTAAAAAATTGTTTTTTTCGATTTATAAATAAACTCGAAAAATATAGTATGTAGTTTTGTTACTTATACATTTATACATTCAGTTATTCAGTCCGGAAAAAGAAATTCCGATTATTCTAGTACTCCGACGAAATCGTGTTTAAAGAATTGTATTTTCATAGATAAGGCTCATTTGATGACCTACCTTTTGTATCCATATCTAGGCCACCTACTTTTCCAATTTTAATCGTACATTTAGCAGAGAATATTTGGAACAGCAAAATTTAGAATCAATTCAATTCTGTGCCACACGTGCAAAATATAATTCCATTTCAGGTGTGCTTCACTATTAATAGAGTATTGTACATCAAGGTGTCGAACTGTGGTTTGAACAGAAAATGATATTGGTATATGCTGTAATAATGTGAAGAAAAACAAGACCAAGACTTTAGGATGTGATCTTGAACTGATTTTTACATTTGAGATCTTGGTTTCATTGGCGCGAACGTATGTCTTTATCGGTTTGAACTTAACCGAGATCAAACCTAAACGTATGTAAATCAATACTTCATCCACAATTACAATCTTAGAAAAGTTATCATTTTTATTTTTATTGATTCTGGTTTTAATCTTGCTTTGTTGGAATTACACTGTCACACAGTCTTGCATAGAAAATACCTTGTCACGATTACTATCTTTGTAACTGCTATTTACGTATAGAGATGTTTTCTCATTTGTAAATGGATTTTGAAAATCATAACAGAATATAGTCAATCAGTAAGTATATCATTGTAATTTAAATTTACTATATTTAACAATAATTTATTCATTAGTTCGTTGTAGTTAAAATCCAAACATTATTGAAATCAATTGGGTAGGATAATGTAGAGTCGCATTACATCACTGACGACGTTTTATGTCAGCATCATCAACAACATCGCCCTATATCAACATAAATAAAGGCCAGGTAAAAGTATGCATGAAAGTTTGATATATCGTTTAGTTTAGTATAAGATATTTACCTTCGCACTAAAGAAATGTAATTATTTCGAACGCTTCATAAAATAAGGAATTTCCGCCTATGCATTATAATTGCAAACATTCATACCTCGTTGCGAACCAGCACTACGATTATGAATTGCTCCATTGATATTAATACAGAAACTCCATTTACTCGTCTAATCATCCTCCCTGTATGCTCTCTGCACACGGTTTCTGTCCCTTATGGGATTTGAAAAATGGGAATTACGTAGAAGAAAAATGACCAACGTATTGAATCGAATCGAGCGAGGGGAAAAATTGCCCGAGAACCCTAAATCAGCAAATATTTCAGAGCAGTGGGAAATGGATTGACTCAATTACAAAACTTTACTAATGGTCTGTATGTTCTCTTTGTTATAGAAATCTTTAAACAAGTGCATTAAGATTATTTTATTTTAAAAATGGATTTGTATTTTTTATTCATTATTAACAAATAATTTAATACTTTACATGAAAGGATTTAATTTTCTTGATTGTTATTTAAATTTTCTATCCGAATTAACAACTTATCGTTTGTTCAACTTTGTGATTTAATTTTCTACACTTAATAGAAAACTTGAGAAGTGCGAATAAGATCTTGAACACTCTTGAAATTGAATTGCTGTCTCTTTGAATTTTTTTATTATCATGTAATAATCACTTTCATTGGCGTTCAACAAATGAAAGCAGCGAAGTGCATTGTCTCTGAAGGGAACCAATATCATCTCGAACCGAGCAAACAAAATAAAAGCATCGAGAAAATATGAACCGTCGATAAGAAAGGGTAAAAAAGAGAAGTGCAGATAACAGTTATTTGAGCGGATACTGTTATTAGAAACCAGAGAAAGCCAACGATATAAAAAGTGAAGTATAAAGGAGGATGGAGAAGAGAACGAAGAAGAAACCGCAAGTTCTCGGGTGCAAAAATGAATGGCTTCGCCAGAATTCGAGTCCCTTTCAACATTTCACCCTTTTCAAATATACTCGATCAGAAAACATATTTAAACATGTTACACATACGTCCAAACATGAAAGACTAAATCGAATACGCTGAATGTGGAAGATTTTAATATTACAAAATTGAAACGGCTTGAATTGAAAGGCAGTTCAAGAATAATTAAGAATTATTCGAAAAATGTGATATTAAATTCATAACGAAGAAAAATTGGATTCATAATAAACGTGAGAAACAAAGCAATATCGGCAAAGCCGTAGACAATAATCAGGAATGAAAACTGGAGAGCGCGGCGAAAAGTTTTAGCGAGTCGTTCTAGCGTTAATAACTTAAGGCATAAAATATTGCAGTTTTAAATATTGGCTTAATATCTTCCCTACCCAACGTTAATTTTAATATTACTATTCGTATAAAGACTAAACTTTTCCTGCAATGTAGTATTCTTATTTCATATTCATTTTTCCTTTCTGTACTTTACCCCCAAACTCAATTTTCCGCATTCTTCCTCCGTGGAAAGCGACTTAGTAATTTCCAATCATTTTTAGGTTGTTTTTTTATTATTTTTCATGGAATACTACTTATTTTCCCCTTAAATTGCTTTGTACATATAATCTTCTTCTTGCTGTGTTTTTATTCTCATGATCCCTTACCCCTGAATGGTAATTAATAAGGCGCAATTGAATTAACCCACGTAAGTAGCTTAAATTTTGAAATAACGATATAAAATTATCTGAGAAATTAATTTTTCCTGGTTTTTAAGTCTAACGGTTATGCCTTATGAAGAGTTTACATTTTATACAAAAAGGTAAGGATTCTTTTCTGAAACGTTTATAAATTTAATTTGGATATTATTAAACTTTGCATCTTCCTCAAGGTGATCTACAAGTACATAAATAGTAAAAAAACTTTTGAAAAATGCAGTTTGAAGCTTTCCGCAAAAGTTCTGCGTCAAATCGATTTAATGGGAAGAAATACTTAAACTTTTTACATCCAGTTATAACCACTGCCATGTTCTTAACCTCGATTTTAATCGTAATTTAATGTAAATAACTTAAACATAAATATGAAAATCCTCACCACCTATTTACTTTCCTTTAGGGATAATACATCGAAATTGACCAAGAAGGTCTCACGCGGGCTTAGAATTTTGTATTCTTCACGGAAAAATTATGGATTTCCATTAAAAAAAAATAATTTGACTTTGAAATAAATAGCCAGAAAAAATCCTGAAACTTGCAAGAATCTTGTGTTCAAAAAATGTTTGTTATATTTTTAAAAAGGTCAAACTTGCTATATCATTGCCAAGTTTTAGTAACATATCATCCGTTAAACTTAACAATTATTTTTATCCGTTGTTCTGCCAGAAATAATAAATAAGTTACAAAATAATATATTAACAAGACATAAATAACACATATCACTAGGAGGAAAAACTTTCCTATTCGAACAGTGTATCTATCTTTATTAATGTCATGCAGGATGGATACTCGGAAATCAGATATTGCATTTTACAAATAATTACGTGATCCATGGAATAACACTGCAACTAGAAAATAAATTGAACAAATCTTTATAATTATTTATCGTAAAAGATAATTAACCACTGTTTTCAAACTGAAAGGTTTAAATTTGTTTCGTCGCATTGATATGTCTAGTATTATCAGTATTATGAAACATTTTTGAGACCTTTAATGCCTATAACATTATTTTGAGGCGTTATGTATAGTGCTTCTTCTACTAAAATATATTCAGGTATAATATCTCAAGACTTTCCAAACCAAATATTTGCCGATTGCTTGTTGTGTATTAATATTTCCCAATTTGGCACAATCGACTTGCGATATTTGCGACCTTGCTTCAACTTCACATAGGAGATCGCCCATTTTTATCCAACCTTTTTAAAAATTTCTCTGAAATTGATGGAAAATAATCGACAGGGTATTATCACTTGATAATAACCCTGCGGGCAGGGAAAGAATCAAAGCAGCACTCGACAGAAAGTTGTCGAAAATCGGGAATACTGCACGCCGATTGGCCAAAATAACGGTAAGAAAACTAATAAATAATGTGACCCCGATCGTTGATAAGCAGCGAAACTTGAGGGAAATATAGAATTAATTTTGAAGGTCGAGGGTATTCGGAGGATTATTTTTCACATCGCGATTTTGGCGAAACGACGTGCGATAATTTCGACCTTGAGGCAACTTCGTATCGTAAATCGATACTCGTTTCATTTTGAAAATTTCTGTCAAATTGGTGGAAAATAATTGGTAGGGTAGAGGGGTATTATCGATTGGAATACTCCTGCCCCTGGTCATTTTCACTTTCCGAATCACCATTTTCAACGCCGTCAGAATGATGCCAAAGATTTATCATCATCACTCACATCCGGTTTGAACGTTTTACTCATAATTGATCCTTATATAGATATAGAACGCAAATTCTATACAATAAATTTATGAACACAAGAAAACTGTAGAAAAATTGAAATGCGCACTAAATTTCCGACCATAACATTTTCAGCATTAATCATTACGCTACGTTCGAAATTGAAAAAGAGAAAGAAAAAAGAAAAGAAAGCAAAAAAGAAACTGCATTATCTTCCGAAAAATGTTTTTTGCTATTCACCCATTAAGGCTCATACCTAGCACAACTCAGGTCTTGACAAACTAACTATTAGAAATAGAATACTGTACAAAAACAAAATACCTGTGTTTTTTGTATTTAAACAAAAATTATTTATAAAATTTCTGCAAAAGTGGTTTTATGCGATATATGATTCTGACAATTATGTATGACACGTGTGTCTATTATTGTTATTTATTCTATATAAAATCCGTTATTTCACATTACTGTTACGTTTGTAAAGAATAAAGAACAATAACAGACACACCTTCCGTACAGAATTTACCCCGTAGAATCCATTGTCATGTTCAGGTTTTATCTGAAACCACTTTTGATGATATTGTTTATAACAAGTTGTTATTTTTTATATACAAAAAAACAAGGGTATATGGATTCCACCCAGTTGTTACATATTGGAACTTGATCCCTCTCGCGTTGATCAGTGGCACGCCCCACTCACTTTACTGTCACGCAAAGCATACCTGATCAGGCGCATCTGATTGCAGCTTGATCAAGCCCTGCTCAGTTTTCTGGCAGCCTGGAGAGATTTCTGCTCGGATTAACAATAATGTGTCATTATCTGTTCATTTATGATTGCTTTACTTCGCATTTTCATTTACCCCATTATAGATAACCTCTGTATTTGAGAGAGGTTATGCACAATTTGATGTTGGAGTATATATAATATACTTTATGCATCCTAAAGAGATCGAAATGTAATTCTTCTGTAACTACCACATTTTTTACTCTTTTTACTCTTTATTAGTTTATATTTTGCTGTGGTCTATTTTATTCCGAATTGCAAGTAATAAAAATCCACATGCTTTTATAACTTTCAGTAGAACTGAGATGGTTCTCGTAACTAATCGTTTAGTTGCGTTAACCCAGTTTGGTCCAATCAAACCACTTTGGATTGAAATGGAAATGTAGGGAAGAGGGGTCCCATACCGATCCGGCAAATGGTAAAGTTTATCGCTCTGGTAAAAATTAATTTTGTGCTAATTTGCAAATTGACTCCTGCCGAGAGAACACTTTTGTATGTTTTCCACCAAGCGATGTGAGTTTTGTGTGCCATTAAACCAATATACAGAAACAAGGCAAATGTCTAGTTTTTCGACATGCCGAAAATCGTGGTCCCAAATCGACCCATACATGACCCGTACCTAACCCCCTATTTTTTTTGCAATAAATCCTGAAATAATGTAAAACTTAAGTTGTTAAATGATAATTCGAAGATCATGTATCGTTGCACCTGTAAATTTAATGCATACAATGACATATAATACATGACATTTTTATGGAATGAAATTTTTATTTTTAACTTTATTAATGTACATTTTAACAATATTTTATAAACGTATTCGTAGAAACAAAGAATGAATCGCTGTAGGGTAAATGTACCAAATACTGCGGGTGTCCCTATTACTGTTTTTCCTATTAATGCGGACATAATTTCATAAGAAATACATGCATCCGCACTAATAAGTCCACGCAGAAGTGTTACGTTATTACACCCGCAATAATCGGTATGTACATTTACCCTACTCTGAGATATCTTCGGTTTTGTAATCACTACGCATATTCTTCGCATGAGTAGTATGACAATTTACACCACTCGTCGATAGCTGTGGTTCCATTTCGGCTCTCGTTTCCTTCAGGCATTTTTTATTTTTATTTTGTCGATTTTCTAGAAAAATACGCATGATTATTGACAGAAAAATGGGGGTTGCTTTCGGACCACTCACACTTTCTTTACATATCCACTATCCATTTTTATGTGTCGAATAATGCAATATAATATCCATGGTATAAATTTAACCAAGTCCATAACCAACAAAACTGACTTACCTTTCGATGCTTTAGAAGCTTACAAACGTCAAAAAAAAAACTCCACGGTTGCTAAAACACGTCATGACATAAAACTTCAAACAAAATTGTTTGTAAAGATTGCAATCCACGTTCAAACTGTCAATGGGTTAACCGCCTTTCAGTGACACTAGTAAAAATTCGATCGTCAATGCCACCTCTGAGAAACACGGGGGGGGGGGGTATAGGACCCCTCTCCCCTGTGCCTTCCAGATAATTTTATACTAGTACGTCACGAAAGGTACTATATATGAGGCAATAGTAACAAATAGTACTGTTATTTTAAAAATCTTATATGAAATTGACTTCTCTTCCGCCATTTTCCGTTATTAATCCTCGGCGACAAATGTAGGTTGTTTTAAGGTTTAATAATAGACCCTTATATGAAACGATATTAATTCAGTCATATCGCTTTTATTACTTCATTTAGTAAAACACAATGTATGAAGTCATATAATATACGAATAAAAAGGATTCATGCAAATGGAGAAAGCCGCCAATGACAATAACGTGCCGCACATCGACAAAGTAACGACAGGAAACAACATCACACCAGAATAAAAAGGATAATAAAGATGTGACAGCAATTTCATCGGTTGATACAAACAGCGATTCTAATCTTCATATTTATGTCTTGTAGACCAAGTCGAGGGAAAAATATGACCTCGCGCAAGGGGCTCGAGGAAGAAGAGACGAAGCTAACGTGTAATGAAAGGCACAGCAAATTTCTTTCAAAGATGAAGAAGCGGGGACGATAACAAAGAGAAAAAAGATAATCGTGGAGACTACAAAGAAAGGACGGCGTAAACAAGAAACAGGTGGAAATGACGAAAACAAAGAAGGGGTGGCAAAAGGTACGAAGAAGACACAGCAGAAGAGCGAAGGATAAAAGCGGAGGTAATGTGGGAGATCCGTGCAAAATCAGGTTTCGCGCTTCTTTGGTTTACATGTGTATGTACAGGGAGGGATTCGTGTATATCGGGAAGTCATGATGCATTTTCTGAACGACCATAGGGAACTAACTCGTCTTACCGGTTTTCTGGACGGATTCCAGGCGATCGCGCACGAGGAACGAACGGGCCTCATATACGATGATGCCCCTTGCTCCGGTATTTAATTTCCGTGCATCAAGGGGGTTAAAGAAGAAAGAACTACCGGGCGTTGTCATCGTAAAGCTACGACACACCAGCCGGGAATTTCCAGCCACTGATCATCTCATATGACCTTACGTTTTTCTGTAATATTTTACTCTTTTTCGGGAGAAAATGTGTTACACGAAATTTCATTGCAATCTCTAGAGAATGTGTATACAGATAACTTCTATTTTGTTTAAATGAATTTATTTTTAAGTTTTTATTAACTGTAATAGTCTACGTTTTAATTGCTTCTGATGAGGACTATAAATTTGAGACATGAATGTTCAAACTCGGCTAATTATTTCTTCTCACTTTTGAAAATCTATAACTTATACAAGAAAACGTTGCCCAATGAGAATTACCGAAAGTTTAAAAGTAGAGAAGGGATATTTCAAAGTTTTCTACTGATCATTCATAAAATTAAAACATTTGGAAAATTGTACAAAAAATAAGTTATTGAACATGGAACAAAAACTTGCCTACCTGTTACTAGGAAATTTCTGATTCTTACAAAAGAGTTATCGAAAGATAAGCCAAAACCTTTGAAGATATGTCATATACTCAACATTAGAAGGTTTGGTTATTTTTACTGAATAAAATGTTATCCGTGATTTACCTCGACCCATTCCACAGTTCTGGACGAAGTATTGAATTTGGTCTCTTCCCGCCAAAAAATATGCGGACATTTTTCATGAAATGTCAACTTTCAGACCCCAAAGAACAAAAAAAAAAAAAATGTTGCTTCCGTTATCTCTACGTCCGTATCTGTCATTTTTTTGTATGCGCTGTAACTCGCGAATGGATAGATTTTTACTATATGTAATCGGTCTTAGTTCAACTAAGCTCTGATTAGATTTTAGACCTGATCCATCCAAGCGTCAATACAAAACTTAGTATAAACTTTGTTTAAATATGGTTCTTTTTCAGTCTGTTTTTAAAGATTCCAAGGAGCTAATCTTGATGGATTTCTAATTCAATTATTTTTAAGTTAGATTTCAATAAATTCTTAACAAAATGCACTTTGGATCATAAAAATTCATCGATCCGTTCAGAAAATATGAATTTTTTAAAAATGTACTATCTGAAATCTATATGTACAACGATATATCTGGTTGTCGAAAAACCGGAACGACAAATTTTCAGGATGGCTCTTTTTACAAAACATGCCCCAAATATGTTATAGAATAATGCTCCAGCCAACATGTGCAGGAGGTCGACGTTTTGAAAATGATCAATTTTAGTTTTTTTTCTGTTGACAATTAAATAACCGGGTATTCCAAACCCTGCTCAGTCGAGAAGTAAATTATATAACTCAATTTACAGCTCTAATTTGAGCTCAATAAAAGCTCTTCGATATCGTGAATTTGATAACACGACAGATCTGTCCAAGTTACCTCGATTGACCGTGCGTCGATTTTTTTGGACGATTATCTTATGTATGGTCAGGAAAAATCTATGTTTTACTCTTTGGCTCTATCACCATAATTTTCAAGGAAGATTTAGAAATATTAGAAACACTAATTGAGTCAGTTTATCGCTAGAACAAATATGTTATTCGCTTATTGTAACAGATGGACTTTTTAAAGACTTATGTACATCCATTAATTAATAGCAATAGCCTGCCTCTTTCGAGAATTACCTCTCCGAGAGATGCGATACTCCGAAATAATGACAATCCAATGTAATTATATGCCAATTAGGTTAGTGCATGTCATTTGACCGCTTTGATATTCTTCTAGTATACGGCTTCGCTACTGAAAATTATAAAACTTTACTTTCCACGAATTTTCTGCATCAAGATCCTCCGCATCATCAAAATTGGAATCATTCCATAATAAGATTGAAAAACAGTTATGCACATCACGTTTTTACAATTCTTATGACCAAATGAAAATCCACTTTTATAACGGGAGCCATGATCGAGAGAAATAGAGCTCATAGGACCGCGGCAGCACCTGGTGGTAACAAGCCTTACTAAATTTTTAAAATTTTATACAAGCTCTGTGTATGTTAATCACAGTTTAACTGCACGCGAAATAAAATATTTTTCCTAAATAGATACGAGATAGTAAGGTTATAGTTTTACGAATCTAGTCAAGCGTTGAAATTAATGTCAATTACTATACAGTATCTAGGGTTACATGACAATTATCTACACGAGAACCGGCGATTTCATATAGAAAAACGTAAAAATAATTTTTTCGCTAAATAATGTTGTTTTTTCCCATGTTTTTAGTCGCAAAAATCGTGTATTTTGACATTGATAAAAGCAATACTGGCTGTTGTATAATACGGTAATCACATGCTTTTCATCAGTTCTTGTTTCTCCTGTCAGATTCTTTTACAAAACAATGGCAACCAGCCGATTGTAATATTTAATTTTCTCTCACAAATATTAACTATGGCGATAAAAACATAATAATTACTGATTATGAATATCTAACATGCAAATGGTTCATTTCTAACCTCAAATTTGTCATATATCACCTGGTTTTACCCAAATTCTTCTTGTGTTTCAAATTTATTATTAACAATATTATAAACACTTTCGCAAGATGTATATCTATCATAAAAGTTATACATGATTTATTAAAAAGTACACAAAAAACTTGTGAAAGTTTGTACGATTTTAATAAGTATGTTACTGAATTGTGCATTTATCAAACAATATTCTACTCCATTCTATAAACACTGTATACGTAATATAATGAAAGATTTATTTTAATTTGCAATAATTGATATATCACGATAAACCGTAACAAAACTATACATTTTCCCGAAAAGAAGAATTTTTCTCTTAAAATTACAGATCTTTCACTAATGATACAATTACGTTAATATTCCTCCATAATCGAAAGATAGTTCTGGAACATTTGCAGAGATAATACCAGAATATTCTTCGAGAAATTATACTTAAAATTTGGATTACTAACTGGCCTAACGTTTTCAGCCATCAGTCAAAATAATTTGCAATAACGGTAAAATTTTTATTTTAAACGATTGTGAACTTTATCACAAGTGAAGGGAGTTGATAGACGCATTGATGATCAATATTTAGCACGTAATATATGTGATGTTTTTTATTACGGTATGAGCGAAAGGCGATTATTCGTACCCTTTCGCCGTTGGGCACAAGATCGATAAACGTGCTCAGAGTGTGAAAAATATAATTTAATATGCGTGTGAAGCTGTTTTTTAAGATTCGTTCATAATTGATCTGGTCGTATTAGACAAAATACTGCCGTGTAGCTGTAATCCAAAATGAGCGTTAGAGTGACCGGCAGAAATTATTTACATTGCAGAAATTCAGAAAGTTATAACATAAAAACCGCCCTTTTTTCTTTTTTTAATCGATTCCTTATTATTTTGTTATTTCTTGTTAATGATGCCGTTGAGTGTCTGGAGTTTCCTGTGCATTATATATGACCCATTTTCGTCGATTGGATTTAAAAAACCATTGACGTTGACTTTTTTTACGTGCAAACGATTTCTTAAGAATGTTCAAAATCTGAGAAAGAATAGTAATAAAAATATTGTTTTTTTGCGATGCTGTAAAACATAGTTAACATAATTATTTTAAGAAATATTCCCTAATCTCTCTTATTTTTAATATTTCTCAAGAGAAATATTATTTGCGTATGAAAACTAGTAAATTTCAATGCAGGTATTCACAATCTGCTTCAAGTAAACAAAATATAGTTTTACTTGAAATTAAATTTTATATACAACATAAATAAATATCGAGTTCTTTAAAATAACGTTTACAATCAAAATATTTTAAACGTACACTGCAGTCTTATCGTCTAATTCATATCTGTTAATTCTTCTTATTACTTTCTACTTTCACCTTTTTATGGCGTGTATTCCTTATTCTCTGCGTGGCTTTGTCTCAACCGTTTCCTTCCGCTTGTTTTGAGATGGGAAGAGTTATACGAGACTGTCAAATTAGGACATTACCGTGGAAATGATGATTTAATTATGTCTGTTTTTAAGTGAGAAAAATAACGCTACCGTGAACTTCAGGAGTACGAAATTTACTAAGGATCAACGGTTAACTTAAGACAAAAGCAATATATTATGTTGATTTCATTATTTAATTCATCACAAACAAAATTATTATCTGTATGAAACTGCATTATTGTAAATTTCAATCTTTTAATCTAACAAGAATGAACTTGTAATAACATTAAACATCCCAACTAGTTGTAGTCAGTAATATTGAATTTGATTGGGATCCAACAATATTAATTATTAATCAATTATTTCGCCACATAATTTAATAAAAAATAAATAAATCTCAGAAACCTATACGCAAATTGCTTATCTTAAATAAAAATTAATAAATACAATATAAAGAACAAGTTTTATTTAATCTTTTTTCGAACTTACTTAAATCAACTTCTGATCTAAATTAAAAATCTGAATTTAATGCAATTTCAGTTTAATCATGTTTAATATAAACTTATCAGAACTAACAAAAATGTAGTAAGAGACATACGGTTTATTTTTTGGTATATAAAATTTTACTGAATATTTTTATAGAAGTATATAGATATAATCCAAAGAGAATATTCACACAATTGCAATATACAAAATGTTATTTTATGAACGCTTTTAGAGTCATATTCAGACTTTTTTACCTGATTTTTAAATACGGCGAGTTTCAAACTAATATAAATCGATCACATAGTAATTTACCCATATCAGTTATTACAGTCAATATTTCCGATATTAATAGTGTAACAATTTTGAATAGAAAATAATATTTGGTCAACTACAATCATTCTCGTTTCTTTTTGTCATTACTATTACTGATTATATGATTAAGCAGAGTATTTTATTTCTTAGATGGCAGTGTTTGTTATTTTTTGTGAAAAAATGTGTATCGAATCATGGATTATATCCGTATTTCCAAAAATATTATATCTTCAAAGATAGATTCCATTTTATTATAAACGCAGTTACTGTTATTTAAAAATGTCTAAATCTGATAATTATATTATTTTGCTATACCCAATTTAAACGAATCAACGTACGGTAATCAGAAACAACATTTTAAATAAAATCGGACAAAGAGATTTATATCACATAAAAACTTTTTCTTCTCAAAATGTAATATTTCACTGCTTTATGTCATTGGTTTTTCTGATGTATTTTACATTAGTATGGCCGTATCCTGCAGAAAATATTAGATCAATGTTTTTTCCCTCATTTCACTATCGTTTGGTTCATTCATCTTTCTTTTTTCGCTTTATACAAATTTATCTTCTTTCTCTCCCCATCGACTTACAATCGTTTTTTTCTGTCTCGACCGGTACGGCATTACTACTTTTTCTCCCGTACAAACGATAATGATTCGTGACATAAAGCAAATATTTTTGATGCTAAATTACATTTAAGCACATTATATTCACTAAGCGACATTAGTAAATTGATTCAAATGCCTTAATAAAGAATTTGAATTATTAAGGATATTACCGCTACCATAACCCACGTTATTTAAGACAGTGACGTATAAGGTCAAGAATTTAAAGTGGGGTTAATTTTGTTAATTGAAGTTCAGATCATTTCTAAAGCCAAGGAATTAGAGACTTAACGGTTAACACGTATGAATCTACAATTATTAATAAGTTACGATGATAACTGTACATCCATATATGCAGTTGCTTATTCGTATTATTTATTTCGAGCGCATAAATTGTATACTTATCGCTACTAAAATATGATTGCACGTAAAAATATTTATTTGATTAACAACATTATTTTTCAAGACTTTGGTCACAATACAAAATAATTTATCATAACGTATGGGGAAGAATGTTCTTCGAGTCATCAGGGTCAGACTCGTAAATCTCGAGTGGATAAGCGCGTGATCATCATTTTTAATTCGAGCAAAACATTTTGCAACATCATGAACTTTATAATAACGATTCGATTATACAACGAGATATGCTGTTAAAAATTTACAAATTTATATTTAAAAAAAAGCATAGAAAATCATTTTTGCTGAAAGAATTTTTTGTTATTGTTTGCAGATATTCTCTATATAGACTGAAATTCCTTTTGTATATAATAGAAAAAAAAATTTTGCTCTAATCAGGACATGTATTTGTCTGTAATAAAAGATTACTAATCTCTTTTACAATTACCAAACTATATAAAACATTCGTAATTTCCGAATTTTTTAAAATAATTTTTCAAGAATTTAGTAAACTGCCAGAAATTTTTCTTGAATCTTTGACTTGAAAAAAGTTTGAACATTTTTATTCGAGTGCATTTTATAATTAAATAAAAATTATTAGTCATCAAAATGATTAAATATTAGAATATTATTTATTTTAGTATTTTTTACAAACAGTAATAAAAAATACGCGTTCATGGATAAACAATATCATTATTTGTTGTAATTATTAAAACAAATGAGTGAGTAGTGTGTAGTTGGATCTTGGAAAACCTTTTTCCTTTGTTCCGAGAAAAACAATTACAAGATTAATTTGAAAATTATACATACGCAAATCACATAAATTAAGCAGAGTTATACACGTACGGTAGAAAGTAAATCGTATGCTAAAGGTTTGCCAATTTAACCACGAATAGCCTCCATTCCACTTATACCGTTAAGTTATTGCAATTTTCCTCGATAATTACATCATTGCCTCTAGATCGATTTTCTCCCAATACTTATATTTCCTTTGTTTCGATTTCTATCCTTTAGTCGGCTTATCTCTTGTGCGAACTAACTCCATTATTGTTCGATCTTGATTTACGTTTTCAAAGAGAAAAATCAAGTTTGTATAGTTATCGAAGGAAATAAAGGATACTGCAATTTACGCGATAATTTATTGACTTTCTAGTTATTACATTTAGAAATCAAATTTTATATCGCTTGGTGAATTGAATCCAAATCTGTTACGAAGATAAATGCGCAATGATTTGTTGACGCTTAGCAATAATTAATAATTAGGGTAGTCTGTAATTAATGAAGCAGGCATGACGTAAGTATATATATACATGTGCATTATGTAATCTAACATCTCGGAACCGCAATATCAGCTGATCGATATACGTATACCTGTTGCAGTGAGAAATGTCTCTTGCTTAAATTTAATATCAAGGGAAATCTAGGAACAAGCGTTTCATTGTGCGAGTAATTTGATTAAATTACCCTTTAAGTTGTAAATTAATGGTTCAAATATACCAGACATTACTGATACAAACCGTCTCATGTTCATGACAATACTTTTATTTTGATGTTTATTGCATTTAATCGTGTAGAAACTTGTAGGTTAATAATAAACATGGAACATGATATATTTCGTGTATTTTTTTACATTTTTGTTTCTAGACTCGAAAATAATAGCGTAGTTTTAGAAAGTGAGCCCCCCGCTTTTATTCAATTCCCCTTCTTGAAACTTATATGTCAATACTTTGGAATACGTTGTACTCCATTAACTTCTTCGAACCTCTATGTAGCGGACTAGTATCGCACGATTGGTTAAAAAGACTGTAGGAATAATTATTCATATAGTGGAATTCACCACGACGTACTGATATTCTCAATATTGATGGGTGCTGATCGAAAAAACGACAAATCAAAAAGCTGACATGCCGAAAAACTGACAATAAAAAAACCGACATGTCAAAGAGCCGATAGGCGAAAAACCGACATGTCAAAGAACTGACAAGAAAAAAAGCCGAAACGTTAAAAAGCCAATAGTAGAAAATCAAAATGTCATAATACTGACAGTCAAAAAACCGACACTTCAAAAAATGGCTGCCCGCTTGTCGATGTGTCTATTTTTTGTGTATCGGCTTTTGGGGTGTCGGTATTGGACAATTCAGTTTTTCTACTGTCGGCCTTCTGATGTGATGTTTTTTTGTCTGTCGACTTTTTTACGTGTCGGATGTTTGCTTGCCGTTATTTTGACTGTCTGTTTTTTGACCGGTCGGCTTTTTGATTTGTCGGTTTTTCGACTAGCACCCATATTGATGGATACACATGGAAAAAAGGATTGTTTTATGCACGCAACCAACATTCTCACGGATTTGGCTAGCCTAACTAATAAGCATATTTAAACCTAAACAGCACCGAATCTTATGGCAAGGTTAAATAATGTTGGTGCAAGGTTGACAATCTTATGTAAATGATACTCAACCTTGTAAAGTTATGTGATGTATGTTTTATTTATTTATATTTATTTGTTAATGTTTATTTACAGCCATTACGTCTATAAACTAGTTTGTAACTACTTACTGTCTTGCTTGTACGGTGACCTGTAACTACTTATTTGTTAGGATAGCCAACTCTTTTCCATGCAGATCAAGACGAGAAATTGGTTGAAGTAAATAGGAAAATACGTACAATAACCAATTAACAATAACAAATTTTATACCAATTTATTATTTATTGTATTATTTATTTAGGTATAATAAAGTCTTTTTTTTCGGGCAAAATAAAGGACCTGTTGTATACTAAATTATAAATCATCGGGTTTTAGCTATAAAATTCATGTATAGGTAATGAAATTCACCAATTATTACCATAATTTCGTAATACTATATAGAAATGTATTTAATCATTACAAATCACATGAATTTAGTCAAAGGAATCTCCTTTAGTATTTAAATATTTTCAAAAAATGTCGGCATTATCAATTATTTGTTTCTGTTTGAAAAGATATCTTTTTTGTTTTACTATCCGACCTAAAAATATTTACCTTGAACGAATGCTTAGTACGGTTAACATAGGAAGTATATAGGATTGAGCTTTATTTTTTAAATAGCATCATAAAGAATTGATTTTCAACAAAGTGATATTTGGACATTAGTTTTTATTTCCTGAGAGCTATTTAGTTAACTAATACAAAAATTAATTAAAGAACTAACATCACATTAGATAGGTCTCAAAAAATGAAAACGAATTACAAAGGTAAAATGAAAGAAAAGCAAAAACATGTAAAAAATGAAAAAAAATCATTTTAATACATTGTATTACAGTTATATTAAGAGCCAGTGATTTTTGTATGTTTTATATTTAATTAAATACAACAATGTAAATAATGCATTTGGAGTTTCTTACTTGAGCGGTATATATAATACTTCATATTTATTACTAAAATACGAAAATATCCAATACAAAATAAATTATTTCTAAATTAGTCACTCGTGTACATAGAGAAAATAAAAATTTGAAAAGTGCCTGGAATAATTTATAACTAAAAGCAGTACAATAGTATAGCAGAAAAAAATGACATCATTGCAGTCACGCCAAAAATGTAACACAGACATGTCTGTTCTTTCTGATGCCTAGCTATTGAATGCATGTACGAAGTCTCCACAAATCCCGTAAATTTATGTCATACTGGCCATCAAAAATGTTACTGCACTTTTTTGAAGAAACTATCCATTTATTTACCCAATTTCATGAAAGACGACAATGAATGATGTTTTTTAATAGTATGTATAAAATTTGATTTCGATTTCGCACCGGCACTAAGTGATCGCTTGCGAAAATGCGGTGAACAAAGTTGAACTTTACGCACGAAAACTACTAATTGTAGATTTTTAGAGCGTTGAAAATAAAAATATTATAGTGAAAACGTATTTTTGAAAGAGGGGGTATTATAACTCAAACTACAATGTCGGTCTCAGATAAGCAGCTTGTAAGCTATGTCATTGAAAAGATTTTCCCCATATAATTTTTAACAAATTAATGAGAATTATGTATTCCTGATTTATAAATTTAAGTGCATTGTTATATTATAGATACTTTATATATTATTACTCCATATGGGATAAGAATATTATCGATCAATGAATTGTTTTCGTTAATCACTCATAAACCTTATCCCACTTTCATTTAGTCATACTTGTATTATTGTATTCAATTAAAGAACTACTAGTTCATTGTTTATGTTACATATTATAACTTCATTGTTGTGAGTCATTATAATTATAATCATTTAATTGTCACGGTTTCGTTTCGATTACAACATACATGAAGGGTCGATACAATTGCATTGTTCTATTGACATTGTAAAATGTTAGTGCATAATATATCTCGTTGTTTGATTTTGAGCTTTTGTCATTATTTTCATGACTGGCATATGACTGTGTAATACGTCATAATGCCTTATCAATCTGTGGTAATGCTCATGAGATTACATGTTATACAAAACTGAGTAAAGAGTGTCATCTGTGACAGATGAAGTACCAGCTGCATTTAACGATTTAGTTATCAATTGATTTAAATTTCAGCACTATCCTTAAATGTCGATTGCAAAAAATCATAATATAAGTTTTATGGCATTTATTCACCAATTTGCAATATTCGTTGTTCATATTTATCACAATAAATATAGTCACAATGATACAATTATTTGTTTTTATTTGTTTTTATTTATTTTCGAATATGATCAATAAAAAACGTTCGGATGGTGCAATCATCGGTTATCCGTGTTCTAAGATATTTAGGCACTTTTAAAAATAACTATAATAGTATAATATTAGGTAGCAACTATTTTAGGATCTCGTTTAAACAAATATTAGTGACCTGAGTCATCACAAAATTTATAATACTAGTTCTTCACTATTTGTAATTTTTCAAAATTTAATTTAAATCGTACTTTATATTTTAATATATCATGCACAGTATATTTATCGTATAAGTTATACAAGCATAAAAATTCTAGGAAAATATTATTTAAAACCCAATAGTTGTTTCATATATGTTTAATGCGAATAAGCTAGTTTTCTATAGTTCATTGATAGTTTTCAAAGTTTATTTAATTAAAAGGTTCTCATTATGAGTTACTAAATTGTTACTTCAATGTCTTGTAACATTTGACCAAGAGCAAATAGCGTCTCTTTAATTCATTGGCAATTCAAGTTTTATTTAAACTTTCAGAAATGTAACGCATGTTACATTTCGATTAGTGAAATGTACTAAAGAATTAATAATTGTTTACTCGAATTAACTAAAACTAAACTGATTGATATTTACCTATTTTTTACTTTATTTTAGTAATCTTTTACTTTTTTCATTAGGAGGGCAGCAAACTTTAGTAAAATCAACGAAAACGTACTGAAATGCACATTGAAAACTAACCAATTTTGATTGAGTTTTGTTGGAATCACAACATATTTTCCTTCAGATTATTAATGAATCCCTGATGGATATTTTTTATAAAACTGTTTAAAATGAAAGAGAGAATAAATTTATTCATAAAAAATGAATGTTCAATTACGAAAGTCCAGTAATATAGCCGCGTGAGTGCACGTGTACTCATGACGTATTAATGTTGGATATTATGCAGTCAGCAGGAGCCTTCATGTCAAATCACAACATAAGGATATACCACGTGAGCTAACGTCCATTCGTCATGATTATGACGTATACTCATATTTTCGATTACTTATCCTCTTCATTTTCGGAGGTGAACGCCGCCAAGTAAAGTTGTATGGAACTATTTTCCCCTTACTCCCTGAATTCCCCTAGGCCACAACCGCAAGGTATTTAGAAAGGTTCACCTGTAACTTTCAGAGTGCATGGCGTATCTTAAAGGTCTCAAGGTTTTACGAGTAACTGTACAGAACAGACTGAACTGAACAGTAGATGCTAATTTTTTTCGCAGTCATGGGCTTTAATCGCGACATTAACCTTGACCTCCACGTACTTAAGAGTTCCTACAATTGGTGATGATCCTATAATGGATTATACAGACATTTATATATGCATTATAAACATTTCGAACACAAAAAATAACATTGTCCTTGATAGACATGTATAATTTCTTAATGAAAAATGAAAGTTGTTGTACGTGAACCTTAATATATCGATCATTTCTTGTCAAGTAATTTTCGATTTAGAAGCTCACACTTCTTAAAAATTGATATTCCAAGAACATAAATATTTTTGCACATTTAATAATCTGGATTTTAATGAAATTTCAATAAGTTTTTTCATAAAAAACTTCCAAAGCAGGTAAAAACTAGTATAGGTTTCAGGAAACAAAATTTTAAAAAAATAAGTATTCTAAAATATTTTATTCCAATAAGAAATTAATATTGTGAAAAAACATGGACTGGTAACTTTTTATGTTCAAAAAATCTTTGGTCCACAAATATTACAGGCGCAGGATGTATATAGATTATGTTATTCGCCAACGGGACTTCTCATTTCTAAGATTCTTTTCGCTGGGTTTTTCTGCCGACTCATACGTTGATGCAATGTATATTATTTTTTTAAATTATAATAAACTATTTTGTCTAGATCTAAGAACACATTTTGTAGGGTATTGAATAATTCTAAAACATTTTTTAACCACAGTTTTGGAAGTTATTTATGTATATTTTTACTACACGCTTAAATATGTTTTATCAAGCTATTTATGCAAGAATGGCATACCAGAATTTTCGGTAATAGAATGTAAAATAATAGTTTTCGATACCAGTAGAACTTTACGCATTGCATTTTAACATGCAATTAAAGAGGAGCCGAACACGAGGGGAGCTATCTGTCAGCACAAATGCGTAAAGTCGAATTTTACGCACTGAAAACATGCGTAAAGTCAAGTTTTATGCATACTGTTAAAAATAGTCCTGTTCAATACAAATGTTGGTGCGTAAAGTACGCACGAGTGCGAAAAGTTGACTTTATGCCTGAGTGTACTTTACGGATCGTAAAAAACGTTCATAAATGGAATTTTTTGCACTCTTCTGAAAATTCCGGTCTGGTATTCATACATCAAGTTTCACACACTTACCAAATGCGGAATATTTACAGCCTGGACAGAAAAAGTAAAACTTCACGCACTAGTTGCATAATGTAGTCTTTTCACGCGTCTTATTGTTATCTATTTGATTATTCTAGGATATTAATATATATGTTATACCGTTGCTAAGCAGAAAATTCAAATCACATTCGTATATAGAAAAGTTACTATTTTCGCTCTGTTGCTCACTTTTACGTGCACAAGACCCTCACAAAAGTACAAACCTGAAAGCGGATTTAGACCCAGAATAACGATTAAAAAGTGGCACTTTTTCCCATTCTATTGTAAAAACATTTTGTATTTTCAAATTTATATTTCAAAATGTTTCAGAGCGACGATTTAAACAATTTGCCGGCATTTTTAGAATACTGATTAATGTTTTAAATATTATAGCCATTATATATACAACAATTTTCTTAACCTTCATTCGTTTACGATATAACCATTAAATCCGTATTAAAATTTGATTAACGTTCCGATCAGACCTGCTTCCTGTTTTGCACGCCCTATCAAAACCTTATGAATCCTTAGTCTAGATTAATTTGAAATTAGGGTTTTATCGGTTTGATATACTTTTATTGATGTTATCTTTCACTATTTAGAATTGACTGCAGATTATATTGGTAATTATGTTTTATTACCTTGTACAATTTCTCATGACCTTCTATGATTTTTTTTTAAATTAGATAGAATGTTTTACATACGCCTCGAGCTGATGTTGCATAAAAACGTTAAGTAATTAAAACGCATAACCCTGGTAGACAACAGTCTGAAGATGCATAAGGAAAATATTTAATTACCGCTCATAAATATTCCCTGCAACGGTTGCAGGATGTTAGGGGCAGAGCTGTTAATAGTTCTGCAAAAATGTTATTTTATCTCAGTAGACAAAATGTATCGTTTTGAAGGTTTATATAAGACTAATATAAAATGAGTTTGGTTTAAGATTATGTCTTACTAAACTACTTTTTTCAATTAAAAGGTTGCAGAAAAGTAATGAAGCAGTAACCTTCATAGCACTAGTAGGATTAAAGAGTATAAACAGTATATTTTAGAAAAGTTTGTTCGCCGAAGTAGCTCAGCAAGAACTTACAAGTTTTTCTTTGTGCTGCAAGAATGAACTCATGCACAAGAATCGTGCTATTATAAACTTTCTTTTTTTTAAATTAGTACATGTATAATTCAAATATTAGTAACTAATATGGACATCTATAAATAACACATTTTAAATATTATAATATATAATTTTCTGGATAAACTATTCAACATAACTTGTATCCTAAATACCTGTCGAAGAGTATTGACATTCAAATCATTTTAAATGATTTTAGAAGTCATAGATTGTAACTTTTTTGAAAACATAAATTAGGTGTTACGATTGACATATGCATTCCATCGTTTCTAAATATTTCTTTTTCTTATAAAAGGAGTGTAGAAGAGAACTTTTTATAGAACTCTTGTGCGGTGTTTTAACTTTATCAATTGAAAAATATTTTAACAGTTATCAAATTATCCCATTGATATATTTCAATTTTATGTTTAGTTTTTCGGTATAGTCTTAAAGAAGTACAGAAAAATTGATTTTTACCGCATCTCTACATATAAATTAATTTGTTTGCAGTATTTGTAAATAAATTATGCAGGTTTGTGAATCAGGAAGAACAAAACCTGGAAAGGTCGAGAAAGTTACCAATCATAACAGACTACCTGTAAGCTACAATGATAGTTATTTTTTCGTAGAATTGCATATATGAATGATATTTCGAAGCATAAATTATGAATAAGAGTTCCATTGTCCTTGTCAGTTCACTAAATCAATTATCGACATAGATTTTCATTTATTAAATATAAAATAATAGATACTGTGCACTTTCCGTGATTTTAATAAAGTAAGCAAAGATTTTTATCATTTTTCTCAATTTGCACGCCCTTAATACTATAGCACAAACTTATCACAAACTTGTTTATTATTCAAATATTAAAAATTGATTGCCATTATAACTATATAAATGTGTACTACTCTTAGATTTAACCGTTTGAGTAAATATTTGTTTGTGGACATTTATTGCTATCGAAATCATGAAAAATAGACCAAATTTGGAGACATCTTTAACTATAACGGTTTCGTGAAGATACTATATAATGTAACTAAGATATTAATAATGGTAAATCCAAATAATGGAAATTAACAAAATAATATTCTATATCTATGATGAACTGAAGTCAAAGAATTGGCCGCACAATTCAAAGCTTTGAGCAAATTTTCATTGGAAACAAATTTTTTTTTCAAAGATGGTAATTATTAATTATATGTTTTTAGAGCATCGAATCTCTAAAAAGTTCGGCTTTATTTTTTTCATAAATCAGAAATCATCCAAAAACATACATAATAATTACCATCTTTGAGAAAACACTAAAAAATGATACAATTTCCATCTTTCGTTCAGCATATAAAACGTAATTATTGACTAAGATATATTACATTAAGATAGTAATTATTATAGTGAACAATTTGTTGTTTAGTAAGTTGTTTTAATATTTATAATTTTATTAATCAATATTACTTAATATTTTGCTTTTGTTGTGAATCATATATTTTGCAATTTCACATTACTACGAACGTTGATTTGCTATTAATTTCAAATGTATATTTTAAATATTGCGTGCTTGTTTCTAGACAGTTTATTTGGTTATTTATTTGTCACTTGAAGTGATGTTACGATCATCAAAATGCATTTTCAATAAAAATTATTACACCCACTCAATTCACTAGTAAATCATATTTAATCAATACCGGACAAATACTGGAAAGTGTCCTTCGAAATTCAATCTTTTATTCGCAATAAAACACACGTGTTTACGCCGTGTATGTCACGTTCCCTTCTCCTAACGTGTCTTATAAACGTGGTTTTTAATCGTTAGGATATTATAGCGGACATTGAACAGGACCGTTCAATTTCATAACTAGTCGATTTTTACAAAACTAAACTTGTTTGTATACGCATGAACTTTTTTATCAGTATATTCTAAATGAATCGATGAATAGAGTTACTCATAATTAATAATGCGTAAACTCATGTTGCAATGATGTTCTTAATGTTTCAGTCACAAGTCAAATTTTCAAAATATTTTGAATGACGAAAATTATGTTGAAGTGATTTTTATTCTTTCCTTGGAAGATTTGAAAGGGTGGTTTGAATAATATCCCTTATGCTCATTGAAATAAACGTACCAAATTTACGTAAATCTCACAGCTCAACAAAATTTGATCGTCCATCAGAACCAAAATAGTAATGAATATTTTTATGCCGATTTTTGACCCACTGAATCCGAATCTAACCTTAAAAGAGCCCCAAGCATGTCAGGTTTTAAAGATATTTTAAAGTAAAAGTGCAAAAACAAGCTTTTCGCTAAATGTAAGATCATATCGTATTAGAGGATAATTTTATTTTCAAAAGAACTGCTTTGTCGGTTCAAAATCCATTTATAAAAGTAAAAAAAATCGTTGTTTATCAATTTGATTTGTGTTCAGCATCAAACACCCCCGAGTACCAACTTTCAAACCAGTCCGATAAATTTAAAAAAATTTGTTCGCCATGCTCGTTCGCTATTCTGAATTCTTTATTCAGACTTCATTTCCATATTCAGTAATCTCTCAAACTATAAAACCGTGTGTACTTATTACCATATATGCTCTTACTTTTTGCGTACAAAAGGAGGTAAAGTCAGCAAATAGATTGCTAAGAGCATTAAATTCAACAGGCGATTTTTCCGAGATAAGTAAAGTTTCGTTTTACGTTTAAAAATGGTTAGGTATTTTGTAGCGAAAAAGTAGTACTTGCAGAGACCCTGGTCATCCCTTTGGAAAGAAAATGATCAGGTGTAATACCCCGAGACCTTGGAAATTATCGAATATTTCCCGATTGCTTCGTTATGTAGTTAAAAGAGGGTTAAAAGTTTTGTACGCTCGGAATATTTTCAAAACTTTTATCCCGATCTTTCGGATAGGTCAAGGGGAATTTTTAGGATTATTTTGTATATCGCGATTTTAGCGTAATCAATAAGTATTCAAAGTCAACATAATATTTTTTTAAATCAATTACTTATTATTTGTATTTTTAAAAACTTTTTATCTTAATTTTTGAATTATTTGTAATATTAATATATTGTTGAAATCAACTACTTATTATTTATTACTTTATTTATTTTAATGCAGAAATAATTTTGAAGTATCCGTTTATAAGATTAATACACAAGTGACAACTACATTTTTTACAGTGCATGTGTACACAGATGAAGCTTTTGCTTTTAATTTTAGAAAAATAAATGAATGTTAGCACTATGGCACCGAATTTAATATACATACCATATTTATTCGTAATGTTTTGATAGTAAGACCAATAGCTTCAGTAGTAACGGCAACCGAAAAATTGAGCTCTTTGAATATTTACCCTAACTACTTGTGCCTGATTTTGGAGTTTCTTACGATACGAAAAATTCGATATACACCCAAGATCTCTCACATCTCACGAATGGTATTACGGGGGGTAAATCTGGAGGACATTCTGAGTAAAACAGTTTAATACCAAAATTCGACCCGACGAATAAAATTTGAATGGCGAAAGAAAATAGAAAAAATAAAAAAATCATTTTTTTTAATAAGAACTCGGCTAGTTTTACAATTATTTCAAAGAAGAAGGGCCCATTTTAAAGATTTTTTAAGCCATGCAATTGATCGTTGAATCATTTTACCTACAATGAACTATTGCGAATGGCGTAGTCAAAATTGCAAAAAAAATATCACGTTGTTTTTTGTAAAATAAACTATAAATTGCGAAATATTTTTAACTTACAGGCATAATTTTGAAATGCAAATGGAAAAAGAAGGAAAACGTACAATGCATGTTTTCTAAGCTTAACTATCAGAAACACATTTCTTATACGTTTTGTGATATGTTGATTGAAATTGTTGAAAAAATTAAATTTCGAAAATTGAGACTTTTTTGTGTATTTTGCAAAAAGCAACGGCTTTAATGACATTTTGTTGCAATTTTGAAAACGCAAGCGCAATAGTGACCTAACAAACAGTCGGAAATGGATCGTTTGATATTTGTGTATCTTTTCTACTTAATATACAAGGGTGAAATTCACATAGAAAATAAACACATCTACTTATTAAAAGGGGTAAACTATGAGATTCTAGTCTATATTGTGCTGTAACGATACTACAGGATAAATCCAAAAAATGGAAGCTTATTCAATAGATTTTAATCGTTTTTAATTGTTTTTCTTTCGGTATATTTTATTTTTAATTTACAACATGAATATGAAACCTGCTTTGACTTCTATTTTTGAGGGTGTAAAATAAAACTTACACTTGTTCGATTCAATATAAATAATAATTTTACGCCTTTCCATAGGCCTGTACTTATAATTTTTCCTGTTGATTTCGGACGTTTTACATTCATATGCAAAAATAAAAATACACTAGAAATAACGTGTCCAACTCCTATATTAAAAAGTTAGTGTAATATCAGTTACAAAGTATAAACATTATCAAATAATCGATTCGAATTTAATAGACTTACTTAATTATATCGCTTTTATTCATATTGTTACCTCTGTAATATGATTTAATTTTTTTAAAAATGTCAATACGGTATATAAAGTACCGTGGAGATTTTAGTATTTCCAATGGAGTTGTACAGAAATTTGTATGGTACTATAGTCTTTGATGTGTACCAAACATCGAGAATAATGTTCAAAGTGCAATAGAAATTGTACTTTTAAAACGACATATCATTTTGTACTTTATGCATCTTCCATTTTTGTTTGCATTCGCCGAAATAATACATTGCGCCAGGATGATTCATTGAATGAAATTATGGTATGACTCAGTCAAAACACACCTTAATTTTACAAGTAAAACGTAATCAGCGGTATATCACTGCACTTTTGGGCAGGTAAAATAATCAGGAAGAAGGGTGGAGTCCCCTGAAGATAATGAAATTGTAATATTCGATGTCACGTAGGGCGACTTTAAGCGTGCACTCATCTAATATAAGTTCGATGAATATTTTGGATTTCTACAATACATTTAAACCCTTTTAAAAGCTTCACATGACAAATTGCTTGTTATTATGCATAGTTATAGAACATTGCATTTTCAATTTAGTAATTTGTAGTGAATTTGTTCAATTCTTACGATCTATAAAACAACCGGCATTATTAAATTTTCGAACAAATTCGATTACGATATGTCAACATATAAATAAAAACATATACAGCAGTTATCTTTTTTAACTCTTATTTCGTATATCGTGTAATTATTTCGTTCTCAATATCAGAAAAGTTATAATTAGCAGTATTTTGATTTGGATCATTGCTGTGATCGACAGTGAAATATTAACGAATATACTTTTCTGATGTATTTTTGTACGCTCCATCCATTTTTGGAATTTTAACATCACTCCATGATTTCGACCATATTGTATGTTTTATTCCAAATTTAATTGTACTCCAATAGAACACGAGAACTAACGCACAACCTCTCATTTTACGCATAATTATTTTTAAAACACGTATCAGTTTTTTAATCAGTATTTGAAAAATATTCGATGATAACACTTAGAACCATTTTTCGTTTGTTTTTTTTCAATTCATATCTATTCTAAATATAATTCTGCTTGAACTGAGAGGTTGAATGTTTACTTATTGCACCGAAAAATAGAATTTAATCATAAACGAATCCTAATAGTGTTATGATTTTATATTTAAAACACTTAGAAAATTTCATAAAAAATGTATATATTCCTATAAAAATCGACAACATTTTTTCAGACTACTTAATTTGAGATATATATATTATTACTAAGAAGTAAAAAGGTACACATTTAAAATTAGTAAGCAACAAATATTTATTTTCTAAAATGTAGAATGATTTTCAATATCTAATTTACAGAAGACTTATCGTCAATGAAACGTTTGTATTCACAGCAAACGTTTAAACCATACGAAAATCAACTATTATTAATATCAAGTAAAACTGGGTTTACTAGCAGGATGCAGTGTAACTGACGTGGAAAATATTCGACGATTCAATATGACTTCGTAGGAAGGGTTTATCCTATAATACTCGCAACGAACAAGTAGTTTATTTGTATCTTAAGTTATTTAAAATTTCTGACGCATAAATACCTAATTATATTGAATATAATCCTCATAGCAATTTTTAACAATCATTGTAAAGAAATATGCAAAAGTCAACAATAAGATTTGTCTCATGTCGTATATTCAAAAGGATTTGCTTCTCTCGTATATACATTTACGTAATTGCGAAATTTATCAAGGAACGATAGAAAAGAATAATGAAAAGCTGATGAGAAGCATTCTGAGAAGAGTTTGTAAAATACGATCGTTTATGTTCGGTATAAATTATAGTCTTAGAACAAATTAGCGTTCTTCACGGTTTGTACATTGCTTGAATTTAGCGAAAATAATGCCATTTAACCAACTTATGGCTTATCGATTTTACACGTGAAATTAATCGACGTTGTGAATCATAGCAGCTGATTCTATTGAATGGTATTTTAATTGAACGTAATAGTAGAAGTTTTATAATTGAAATTCTAGATTATTTTCAACAAAAGTGTTTTCTTATATTTGTTATTGATTAGTTGTTTTACACTAGTTACGTAAAGATTTGTAAATATTAAAATATAATTATATACAAACTTTGCTTAGTTTATAAAATAATTGCGAAAAAATCAATCTATGCAAGCAGATGGACTTGGCAAGGTGATTAATTTAGCGAAAATTTCTTTTATTAACGATGTTTATTTTCTTTTATAATGAGTTATAGGACTCTCTTATAACAAATGGAAGTGAAATATTTATTTACCTCTCATTTGTCTGAATATCTCCGGGAAAATGATGGAGAAATTGAAAAAACCTTTCTTTCCTTTTATTTCGTGAACAGAGCGATGAGATTTCAGCGACTCCCGTAGACTAATTAAGGAGGTCTTAATTGCGTGCATGAAATACACGACAATAAAAATATATGATGGAGAGTTAACTCGCTGTTTTATACGACTTGCATTTATGTAACGCAGGAACGAATTTCTAATTTTCAAGTGGATTGTTTTTTAGAATATAAACTTTGTCTCGTGCAAAACGTTGAGAAGAGTTGTGATAGATTGTTAGGTATACCAAAATATTTGTTTGAATAAATTTCATTAAAAATTTTAATCTAATTTACAAACAATTTAAATAGGAATTGCTAATTACAAGTTACTTCATTCTCTCAGCAACATTCACTTCAAAACTTGAACTCGTCTTAGAAAATGTTTCATTAACATCTTCTGCGTATTTTTTTGTAAACAGTAATGATCACAATAAATTTTGTTTGCAAATGCTATTATAGAATTTCCGTAGTCAAGTTTTGTGTCAAATTTTGATCAAGTTAATAAAGTAACATACAATTAATGGAATACTGCCTTTCAATAGTATATAATAAATGTTCCTTCAAAATTATACTGTACAATTTAGACTTAACTAACTTCGGCAACTTTCACAAATAATTTAATGCAGCGTACCAAGTAGAAGTTTTATTAAAAACAAAACATTTATAACATATGAATTTCAGTCTTCTTTCTAGAATAATTAAATGAAGTACGAACATTGAACATTTTCCTCAACAGACGACTTATGTAAGTTAAAAATTTAATTTAAAAAATACTGCAGTGTATCAATATTTGAAAATGTAATTTTCGACAACTACAGTTCACTTGAAAATTCAATAAGATATTATTAAAATATAATATTCGGTTAAAATAACAAATTACATATTTCCATATCTGAAAGTAACATATTGATTCTAACAGTATTTCTTCTAATAACTTTTATTTGTGATAACGAAAAATGATTACCATTCGAGCTATCGTGTTTATTATGTCCTGATACTCCTGATAGGCATGCTCAATTTTCAAAATAAATCGCGCATGTAATAAATATAATATTATATCGTTTAATCAGGCATTTCTGTGGTATAAAATTGTCTATGGTTCATTTTAAAAACTGAAAAGCCATATGGAGTTAAACTTGTTTTACTTTCGCTCGATTTTCGCTCGTTTTACATTCGCTCGAAATCAGATTCATTTGACCTTTAATTTGATTTAAAAAACTAGGCTTAATTGATTATTTTTATGTACATATTTGGATTCTGCCGGAAAAAATAACATCAGAATTAAGTCTAACTGGTGGGACAACGACATTCTTTTGGGCTGTGAATATATGCCCAAAAATGCCTAAAATCAATATTTTTACCCCTTTGACCTTCAATATCTTAAAAGCTAGAGCCAATTGGATAATTTGGCGGTTATATTTGGATTCTGGAGCAAAAATCCTATCAGAATCGACCCATACTTATAGGACAACATGAAATTTTTTAATTTTTTCTGGGCTATATTAGCAATAAATTTATTTTTTTTTTTGCAATCAATAAATCATATACCTAACAGTATAAATAAAACACGTCTTTTAGTATGCATTATGATATTTTATTCACCACGTTGGATTTGTTTCATATAAAAACAATGCAAAAGTCATGAACAAGCTTGATTATTACATGAGTAGTACTATGTGAATGTATTGATTATATTCATAAACTAAAAAAAATCGCGAATTTTTTTTAAATTTCTACATTAGCCACCATTTTGAGCCCGCCGTCTAACCAAAGAAATTCCATCCTCTACGACCACGATTATTACAATCAACAGATCCACTGATTACATTTTAGAAGCCGATAGGTAGATGAGAATTCGTTTACTTCCCAAGACATATAATATTGCACATTAAATAAAAATTATTTATATTGAAATTTTAGAAATAGATTCAAATGTCCACATTTGGGACTGAAACGTAATGAAGCATGTATATGTAATTCTTTGCATAAACATCATGCTTGGTTGTCAAATTTTGATCGGAATTGAAATATTGAAAAATTTACTTTACTCATTTTTTGAATCCTTACTATTTTCAAACATGTTAATTTTAGAACAGTAACTGGTATGTGGTAATTTTTACATTTCTGATGATTTGGCATAACCTCGTTCCAAACCGTTGGGAATGTTGAGTGTTTATGCAAAGAACTACTCAAGACTTTCGAGATCCTCAAATAATTATTTAAAGATCCGCGTACCTTATACTGACATTAATAATTCCACGTTTAATATGTACAGTACTATATATCTAGTAACCGCAAGCTAAGTTGCTGATCAACATGCTACATGAAATGCAACGACATTCCTTCAGATCTCGCCTTTCAGGGCAGTTATTGTTTTTTTTTCATAGTTGGAATAATATTGCTAAAGAATTAGAGTCACCTGGGAGTAAATAATTGCATTTGATAATGTGACACTTCTATGCACCATTTCAGACCAAAGCAAAGATGTAATTTTTATTTATTTATCGCAATTATGTACTAGTATCATTTAGGGTTGTTTATGTATATGAGATTCACATATTGTTAAAAAATAGGTAGGTAATTGAAAGACCGTAGGTGACTTTATGACAAATTTATTTCAAACTCGGCGGAGGATACAATATCGATATGTAGAAATACTACAAGCAAAAAAAATAACAAAACTGTATCTTAAATAAACGAATAAAACGAAGAAATCTTCCATTGTTTATGAGAATAAAATGGAAATCATAAACCAAATAATAAAATTAATACTGTTAGCAAAATACTATTTTAAAGTGATAAAATAATATCCTAAACATGATATTTTGTTAATGTGATATTTATGTGAGATACGATCAAATGACCACAATATTCTGCCGTGTGATAATTTATCTGCGAAATAAAGACGTGCTACCTAATTTGCACTGATAGAATATTGCAAATCAATCATACGAACAGGATGTTCAATAGTGCATTAAACCAGAAGCAAAATACACTCGAATATGACTAGAATAAAAATTCTCAAAATTTTATTAACCATTGTTCTCAAGTCTCTCATGAAAAGAACACAAAAAAAACATCCAGGCTACTGTTTTGTCATTAATGAGAGAATTTTTTAACACAACGCAAACAATAACTCGTTTGTTAATTTGCACATGAACGCAGTTTGGGTTTCCCAACTCTCGGCTGAATTATATTTTAAACAAAACGTGCAGCACGGGACGAGGTGAAAGTATCGCGAGCTGTTGTAACACATTGCCGAATGCGCACGTGCACGTAGGTCTGTACATTCAGTTGATTCGAATTCAACATTTTCATTCTCGCACAAGTATCATTGAAATTGCATGAGATTCATTTTATACACGTTTTTACATCGCAGTGTGATGCGAAGATTAAAAAATCACAATTATTATTGTTATTTTGATTACTGTTATTCTTCTTATCACGGGAAAAGTATTTCCTGCTTGATCTAAGTGATTTGCTTATATATGACTTCACAATTTTTCCATTACATCTTCGTATAAACGGAATGTATGAAGGAAATCTAAGGAGCAAATGTTTTTTATGATTTTCATTATTTTTATGATGAGAATTGTGCGAGGTTTTATCCAACAACGTACGGAGTAAAAGTTTCTGTGGTCGTTATACTTTTCTAACGGTTATGTAAGACATTTCCAAGTTGAACCAATACGTTTCATTTATTCTGTAATTTCGCAAAAAAATAGAGATTTAACTTTAAGAAACAGGGACCCAATTCTAATTCAGGATATAGCAGTTGGAAATTAATAAAAATTGTCTTTTATACGATTGGGCCGGGGAACAAAGTTCTAAAAATCACGAAAGTCCAAAATCCAGCGTGATTTTCTTCTTTTTTTTTGGTAAAAAGAAAGCAAAATAAAATACCTTGGACTCACGCAATATCGAAATTTTTGACCCATAATACTGACGAATTTGTTAACAATAAAACAATTTTTTGGTATCCGATAACTCAATCGGCAATACGTAACGATGCAATTGAAACATAACATTGGTGGTTTCGATACTATGCATTCTAATACACTCTAGATTATGTTAAATTTTATTGTAAAACCTATCATGTATATTGTTAATTTATGTTTTGATTCTGTAGTTTGTTCGGATCATTTTAAAATTTCTGAAATTGTCCTTGTGCACAGGAGGGTTAAGGAATTGTTTAATATAAGCCAAAATGATTCTATTATCACATCATGTGTAGATGATACAGTTATTCTATGCTCTGGTGATACCTGGAATGATGTAGAAATTAAACTTAATAGACAACTTAAATTGTTTAAGCACTAGTTACTTAGTAATACTATATTAATTGTTGATAAGTTGACATTAAATAATGATAAGTCAGTTTGTTTAGCTTTTGGACATTATTATGTCAGCATACCTGATAAAACTAAGCTAATAGTTGATAACGAACTTATCAATCGAGTTAATAAAACTAGATATTTGGGAATTATTTTAGACTGTCATATAAGATGGGATTACCATATAACGTACATCTATTTTAAATAAGTAAAACAAAATGTCATATTTATGTTTTCATAAAATTAAGCAAACTGCTACGTTCTACAAACTTATTATGTATGGCATGTATTATAGCGTGGTAACGTGAGGACTTTTGGCTTGAGGTTTGGCTAATAAATCAATATTATGTTTATTAAATAGTGTGTGCAAGAACATTATAAAAATTCTGCTAACAAATGAAAAGAATTATATCAAAAACCGCCTAATTTACTTGAGAAGTATGTTCTTGAATATATTATTTATCATTAAAAATAATTAAAATATGGTTTTGACAACAATGTATCTGTTACTCGTAATGAAGCGATTATACGACCAAAAGTTAAGAAGGAGATTGGAAGGTGTTGCATTAAATTCATAACATATTTTAATAGGCTATCAGAGAAGGATAAATCGATATGTACACGTAATTACAATAAATTGTTACGTAGGAATATAGGCTGTACAGCTATTACAAATATTTAAGTTGATACTTTATGAATTTACATATTGTATATTTTTTATAATCGATAGGTTATGTTTTAAGTTTACACTTAGGTTAAATGTCAGGTTTAGGTTTTTGTTGGTTTATTTCTGACTGCGTTCTATTCTATTCTTGAATGGTTATCGGAAAAACTTTGAAAATGAATGTTATATATAAAACAAATATTTCTACTAATAATTATTTAGTCCTCAGCACGACAAACAAAATCTCGCAAATTCTATCTTTGGGCTGTTAACTGGACTGTGGGCAGTAAGGTATATTTTAATTATACATTAATTAAATTGTATTTATATACACTACCAATTTGAAAAATGTATTAAATTTTCTTTATTAATATTCCTGGTATACACTCTGTCTAATATTGGTCAGTTATTGGCTAATAAACTTGTATACTGGTCTATGAGTAATAAATGTAACTAGTTTTCCATATAATGTAACAATATCATGGATGTAGCTAGTGTCTGCTCTGTTTTAGCACACAATTACTCCCCATATTTAAGAGGAATAACCTAATCGCTTTTTATTCAGTTCCTAGCCAATAAATTAAGTAATATTATCTAGATAATTTTTTAAGATAACTTAAGTTGTAGTAATACTTTTTATGGAGCTTCAGTGCAGTGTTTTCCTTCTTTTGTAGTTTTGGAGCTGAACTTTTTAAATATAAATATTACTAGGAACAACATATTTTTATATTTAATACGAGTAACTCGTCCATCAGTTTTGTATAATTATCATCATCCTCATCATTACTATCATCATCATCGTCGTTGTCATCACCACTATTATTGTTTTTATTATCGTGCACATTTTCATCAATTATGTCGTCATAGTTTATATGTTCAGCACGGACAGATAGATTTTCGTTCTAATTATATAGCTCATATCGAAAGTTGAATAGTCTATTAAATAGTTGCTAATAATCTTATTTAATTTGCGAAAGATTCTGATAAAAAAAAATATGCATATTATACAATTAGTCCTAAGGAAGTAAAATTCATATAGATAGGATTTTACATTACACATAAACGGACCGAATCTAATTTAAATACAAATTGTTACCAAATGGTTTTAAATTAAATAAAATGCCCTGTTAACCTGAACTAATAATCAAAATATCCCAATACCTATCTCGTTTCCAACTTTTAGAGAAATTTAACCAATTAGAATCTGCTTTAAATCTAATCCAGACATGACCAAGGATCCTGTTATAGTAAATTAACTAAATCCATTTGAAGCAATGATATAGCTCTGATTGCGTTCAACTTAGACTGGATGGAGATCAATACTTTAGATGAGAAGATGAAATAGGTAATCTACTTAAGCTAAACTTGATGAAGCGACATAATTAGCAATTACAGTTAGATCTGATTCATCTTTAAGGAATAAATGATTATGTACGTAGAACTTAGTTTCTGTTTCCCACAGAATTCTAATTTCATAGAGAAAATGCTTTTCCTGAATTCGTAGGTGGGAAGAGAAGTATGCGCAGCTGCTGGCGATAAAAATTCTATATTCCTTTTATGATTTAAAACATCTACGAGGGAGGGGGCAGAAAGCGATATACGCTTAGTAAGCAACGGCGATAAGAGTCTATGCGTAATTTCCTGTAACCGGTCTTTCTGTCAGCTTAGTCGACAACCACAGAAACTCCTTTTTTTGAATGTCATGAAAGTGAAAATATTCGTTGAAACGGAAATTCGACTCGTATTTTCTGAAATACTCAAAATTGTAATCTATAAATAACGAATTAATGTATCCGGTAAAAAATACAATTTACTTCGGAACATTTCTATTTGTATCGTAATGATAAGCAAATGTGCTAAGTTCAAGCTGGCAAGAATGAAGAAATCTGAGAGAAAAATGATAGTTCGATGAAAGTAAAACGCATCATAATAAAAAGCATGACAACATTTCTTCGACACCAAAATTTCCATCACACTAAATAATTACTGTACAGACGGGTCTCTGTCTTCAGAGGTACAAACGTTGAAAAAAATTTTAAAATAGCAATTTTCATCTTTATTTCAGTGTAAGGCGATATTACTATACTAATATTTACTTATAAAGTAATATATTAGGTTTAGACGATATTATTAAACCGAATCCGTCTCAAAATTTTGCAAAATTGGTAGGTGGGGTGGCCCATTTCTTTATAAATTTTGGAAGTTGCTGAAAATGCTTAGTATAAAGAAGACTTGGTAATACTTATGCAATAAAAATGTTGTTTGGGAAGTTATGAGCATTTGTATCCATGAAGTCAATATAGCGTCTTGTTAACAAAAAAAAACAATAATAATAATAATAATAATAATATCGACTTTATTCAGACAATGGGCGAGCCACATGCTTTTAAATTGCTGTTTTACAGACTGACCGTACATTAATATAAAATAAAAAATCACATAAAATATAAATTAAAATTACAGTACACTTAAAATCACAGCACACTCGACCGGTTACATAAATATAAACATAAAAAATAGTTGAGACGAATTCAGCAGATTTACACAAATCAATTGATATTACTTAACATGTTACCACAAAATCAACGACGCGCAACATAATACTCTTTCATGGACTTAACAAATTTTAGGGGCAATAGAATCAATTTACGAACTGGAAGCGGTAATGCATTAAAGAGTTTAGCCGCAACATAGGAAAATGCGCCATTAAATTTGGCAGTATAGCTTTTCGGGAAACAAAGTGTATACACAATCGCCCCCCTATGGACAACTGTGTCCCTACCTAACATTTTCAATCTTCCTATTAGATACAGCGGAACCTTGTAAGTTAGCAACCTACACACCAAGGTTAGGATCCTCATTTCCAAGCGATCTCGCATTTTTCTCCAGTCCGATTTTTGAAACGCATGCGATATATGGTCGTATTTACGTATTCCGTAGACGTACCTGAGACACGCATTTTGCACCGCCTGCACTCTACACCAATCTTTACTAATTATACATAAAGTATATATAAATAAATACAAGGACCATATACCGACAAACAATACGTCAGATGTGGTAAGACTAACGACTCACATAATCTCAACTTAGTGTCTACATTCAAGACATTTCTGAACGGGTATAATTGACGTAACCGCGCGATAGCTACTTTTTTAGAGATATGCGAGGAAAAGCGCCATTCATCATCAATATATAAGCCTAAGTTTTTAGCTACCTTCACAATTGGTATAATATTTCCTTTAATTACTATATTTATTTGTGAGAGGTCAACTTTGATGCGTAAGTTATTACTACCTACTACAATGAGCTGCGACTTAACAGGATTTATAATTAAAGCATTATCATCCGCCCACTTCTCAATCTGCAGAATATCCAAATTAAATAAATTAACCGTTTGCAGCACTTTGTTCGGATTCAGTAGCATTATGATTTGCGTGTCATCTGCATATGTTTTAATACTGACATTCGAACAACACTCATAAATGTCCGCAGTGAATATGAATATGAACAATCACATAGATTTTTATTAATTGTATATTATTATATATGTACCATATAAGTTGTTAGAGGTAATTGTGATTACTGCAATAACGTATGAAGATGAGCCTCCGAATAATGAGTGGGTCCTTTGAGATTACTTCGTTAGATATTTAACATATCGGTAAGTCTGGAAACCATCTCGAGATTTCCATCAAAACGGTTGAAAAGAGTAAATTGAGTTATTCTGCAAGCGATTTCGAATACAAACACGAAATATTAATAATATTAATTTATTTTGTAAGCCATGTTTTATTAATGTTATATGAATAAAGAATTTTTAATGGTTAGTTTTTATAATGAATCACCTCTAACAACTTTTTTTGATGAATCATTTGCCTGCTTTTAAGTCTTCCTCATCTTGACGATTTAGAGATATACTTTTTCGTATTTTAAACTATTCGATAATGGTAATCAATGAATTTGAAATCGACGATTGTATAAAGCATCTCAATCAGATAATCCTAAATGAAATTATACCTAATGATTTTCAGAAAATTACTTTAGGTTAAATGGAAATTAAATATATGTTTAATATCAAACAGGATAGATTTCAAATTATAAGATGTGAACAGAAAAAGACGGTGAAATTAGGTCCATGTTGCACTCCATTTTGTAGTGGATATCAGTATTTTATCTTTTTTCAATCTGACTAAGCGAAGACGCAGATCGTTATGAAAACATAGACAAATTGGTATATACTCAAGATACATAGAACCGGCAATTAGAACTCTCGGAGTTCACAGTACAATTACGGCACTTCATGCTTTCACCAATATTTTCCAATCAGTTACGAAAATGTTCAAATTCAAATATAATTTCGATAATATAAATTACATATTTAATTATTTTCAATACCCCCGCGTTAAATAAGCATCAATGGTACTGCATACGCGGATAAGTAATCAAAATGAGATATCGCGATAATTGAACTTTATTACATTCGTTTAACAAATTTAGTTATATACTGTAATATATTCATCAAATTACTCAGATATCGACCGTTTTTTTTACTGCGGTTTTTATCCGGGATAAATATGAACGAAAAAATTAAAACATTTGGAATTAAACGGAGTTTAAACCCATACGTGAATTATCTTACCCTTTAAATTCTGTTAAGGTAAAAATTAATATAGTGCATTTCACCATAAACAATACTCATTTACAATAATTACATTTAGTAACAATATTTATTTACAAATAAAATTCACGAATTTAACACTCGGTGAAGTTTTCATTTATTTACAAACTTACTGCAATACCAATATTTAAAAATATTTTTTCAAAACGATCCAAACATTTCGTCGTAAAGAGCTAAGAATCGTCGCTTTTTAACCAATTTCGTCCCGAAATATTCATTTTAATCATCAATTTTCAACATTAGCTTTTTCCACCCTCCCCAAAAAAATAGGAAAGACATAGTCCGCTATTTTCAAGCTCTTTCTAGCGATCTATGATATTTAAAAAACGGAAAAAATGTCCAACTTCTGAATTTATTCAATTAAAAAACAGCTATTTTTTCTTTAAGGTGGAATTTCCAATGCGAAGTACACCTTGAAATGCACTAAAATGAATATAAACAGGGCGGTCCAGGTGCAATATAAAAACTTATGCTATGCCACTGGAAATTGCACTTTTATAATAATACCTTTAAAAACTATCCTTTCTTTCTTTAATGGATGAAAACTAGCAATTGGAGATTTTTTCGTAGTTTAAGTATCTTAGATCGAAAGAGCAACCTCACAAATATTAGACTATGTCTTTTCCTTAAGAGGGTGAAAATAGATAATAATACGTTATTGAAAGTTGATGATAAAAAATGGGTTAAGGAGATACTTTCGTTTCTCCGTTAAAAAGTGATATTTCCCTACATACAGTACTTTTAGATAAACGCTCAAAATTCACATTAAGAAATGTAGAGTGTACTTAAATGTAACTTATTCACACATGATTTGATTTCATTAGGTGTTTTGAAATCGCAGTTTGTATTATACTTTCTATGAGTCTGAAACCTTCAAGTTTCATAGGAAAATTAAGCCAATTTGCATCACCAGGGATATTCTAATGACATCGATCTACTTGCCAAAGGTATTTTTAGTACTTATATAGTATAAAAAGCGAACTACATTAAAGGGATTGATTAGCATAACCGATATTCAAAGTTTACACAGTCCATTATCACCTGCAACAATAAGAAAGTTAATTCTTTTTTACAATGCTACGGGTAATGGCTTGAATACGAAGAATTTGAAGAAAAGAAATGTTTTTATCGAATTAAATTATTCATATAATTGAAGACACGGTTCTTTTCATTTTGAAAGCATCTTTCAAAATTTACTTCTATTATTCGTTTTCATGAAATGTTCGAGAACTGTGATTCTTCTCTTCAAGTAGAACACTGACAAGTAAACCTTCCGAAGTTTAAATCTCCGATTTTTATGAAATTGGAATGTGTTGTAAAAAATAAAAAACTAAAAGACACGTTTTTCTTTAGCGACGAAAAACATATTTATGAGCTGAAACAGCTCCTCCAAAATTGGGGCCCGAATAGAAAAATGGCGATATCTTTGAAGATTACCAAGTATTTTTAAAAATTTTTAGGAGGAAAGTATCTTTCAATAGAAAAAAAATACTGGCCTAGACATCTTGAATGGAGGATGAAATTACTAGATAAACTAGAAAAAATACGTGTCTCTTAGTTTTCCTTGTTTTACAACATATCCAAATGTCACTTCTGGAGGCTTACACGTGTGTAAGAGACGTAGAACTTGTCCTACTCTGCACCGAAATCATTTGTTTTTAAACATATCTCAACCATCAAAAAACATCTTTAAGGGCTCTGTAATATTTTTTAATATGTTATGATACCTTAATGAATGCCTTGAAAGAGGTCCCAAAGTGATATTTAAGGAGTTATGTCAATTTTAAGGGCTCAAGCAAAAGACCTTTTCAATATGAATAATTTAAGAAATCTTAAGTAAGAGTTTCAGAAAACTCGTTTTAAACATACAACAAGACATGGGATCTCTTCCGAGATATCAGTGGAAAGCGCACCGAAAACCCTCTTTAAAAGATTTGTATTGTAAACTTACTTATTCTAGATATCAGACATTAATTATTGAATTAATTATATTTTATGCGCCCATTTTCGTGGAAAGTAATATATTTATAAAATGTATTATTTGAAAGACGATAAATAAAAGATAAAAATAGTAAAAAGTTAGTTTTTGCGTGACCAAATTGTAAAAGTGGAAACAAAATCGAGACCTGCAAAAATAATCTATTAAATCTGCAACTTTACTCCACGAATTTTTCTAATTTTTTTACTTGATTACTTGAATTGTTCAAAAATCGTGAAGAGTAATCATTTTTTTGTTAAATAAATAGAGATGTTGTCGAAAGCTTCAGATATTTGTAAAAATCGTACATTGTAGAATTGTAGAGAATCTGTTTCTCGAAAAAATAAGTCATCATTGGTTAAAATTCATTCATTTTTTTTTAAATTCTTAACTGGCGAAAGAAAAAAAATTGTGTCGTCAATAGAAGGTGCTTAACAAATTATTTTTGAGTTTTGAATGTTCTTTAAGAACAGTAATGCTTTCTCTCGTCAACAATATCATTAATAATGAAAATTAAATTCTTGGAATTAAATATTTTTCCTACACATATTATATCCCGGGGTCTAACCTTAAAATATTGATTTTTTGCATTCTATGTTTTAGAATCACTTACTGAATTAAGACTATTTGGAGCTCAAAATTATACAAATAGGATTCCTGGAATTTTAGTGATAGCTCATAAACTGGTAATCAGTGCATATATGCTGATTTCCAGTTCGTTCCTTGATTCAGATGAAAAGAGTACTGGTGTGCAATACAAAATCAATCAAATTTTTGTTTATTAATCCGCGTTTTCTTTTACAAATCTATTTAAAAAAACAATACTTAAAGGAATATTCGTTATAAAAAAAATAGTTTCCCTGTATGCTTTTATGTCTTTTCTCTTAAATTACAAGATTAAGATATAGCGTTCATGTAATAGAATTCTAAAACATTTATAAAATTAGAAGCGAAATACATAAATAAACCACAATTTGAAATCAATCCTTTATTTGTGAAAAAGTCAGGAGAAATTAATAGAAAGTTTAATTAATTAACTGTCAAAATTTGATTTTTATTTAGACAAACTAATCAACCTTTACGTTTTCTCATACCAGTTTGTTATCTACGTGATATTATAAGACTGTATGAAAAGAAACACATATATTCCATGTGTATATATCATTCAGAACACTATTTATTATTTTTTCTCTCAATGGTGAAAAGTAGTAATTTTTCTCTGTAAACAGCATTTACTGTTCATGACCGTTTACGAAGAAACTAATGCTAATATTTGCAAATATAGAAAAAGTGAATCGTATTACGTTTGCAGAACCGAAAATTCGCTGGAGCGAGAAGTTATTAGAAAGTGATAAGTCATATAGAGATAACTATACCTATATGCTTAAGAGTTTCTAGGACGACGTATTATCTACTATTTTTCGCAACTTTCATGTATTATATGGATGACGACACCCCGGTTCCTTTCGGTTTTTGCTTACTTATGATAAAAATATAGGATAATAAGGAAAGTAAGAGCAATTTTAAAGCGGAGACCTATCATTTTCAGTTTAGAAAGTTCTGTTTATCGAAAGCGCATTCATATGTATTTATTACAGTATTCATTTATTAAAGTACATCTATGTATGTTTAAAGTCTAGACATTTTATTACATTTATTAGTTGTATTTCAGGAATGAAACGAATACCCCTAAACAAATCATCCATGCCTTTTTTCAAGATCACTAGTTAAGAGATCAATACCATCACGAAATTATAATTTCATGGTCAGAATAACAATAAAGTTTACACCTATATATATATATATTTGAAATTATCAAAACCATTTTTATTATCATATTATTCAGAATTTAAAAATATTAATTTTTTTCATTCAATTAGTGTTAATGCTTTCATTTTTCAAGTATTGATGGATGGTTAAGAACTCCAAAAATAGGTAAAATTCAAATATTCGAATAATAATTTAAAAATAATACATTTTCAACAATTTTCAACAGAACGAGTAAAAATTATTTTTCTAGATAAAAGAGACATTTTTTAGAGTTATGGGTACAACCACACGGAAAAAATAATATAGATGTATCAGATTCATCTGCGTGAATCACTCAGAGGCATGACTCAGTCACACTTTTAACCAATCCAGGTATATGGCTATCTAATACAGTCGTACATCATTTGTCGTGTAAGGCGACATCTTATCCAAATTCTATTTTTGAGATTATTAGAAATGATCTATATATATTAGTTTCATTTTCAAACGAACAAAACTTGAACAGAAATCTACATTTTACTAACTTCTTTATATTATTATTTATTTTGTAAAACATACACTAAAGTAATATTGTTACATGAGTCACTAAATTTAAAAAATCAATATTTCATATAAATTACAATTGTAGATTTTGTCTGCCATAAAAATAATCCAACCTGAAAATACCAAGAAAATAACTTTTACAAAATTGTGCTCGAGATAAAACACATATACGCCATAAATAAACTTTATCGATGAATCGAGACTAAAAGAATGTAGTCGATCGAAAGCAAATACGTTGAAATATATGAATGCTTCCAAAAAAAGACGGATAACCTTTGAAGCTCGAAGCCTGGATTCGAATCAAGGATCTGGAAATTACTGATCTGGAGGAGCGCTTGCCAACTATGGATTGAGAGGCTTAGAAACATGACGTTAATAGCTCCACTATTAGACATGATGTCAGTATTCACAAATTTCCAAATTAAAATACGCTCTTTTAACATCCTGCAGAATTAGTATTTCCATGCACGAAAATAAAAATATAAAAAATATGAAAATATTAGTGTTTTCCCGAAATTAAATAATCAATTAAAACATAGTTATTAAATCAAAACTCAATTACTAGTAGAATTTGAAAATATAACTTAAAACGAAAAACTCTTCTTGTGACTTTATTACTAGATCTTTATTTAACAAATCACATTTTTGACAAAATCAATCTAATGAAGGGTATGCGGGAACTGATTTGTCTCTAAATGACAAATAAAAAAATTAACCTGCCAATAATATAAAATGCGCGTATAGTTTATTTTATATAACTAAATAAAGATTTTATATATTTTAAATAAAAATAATAAAATAGCCATATTTATTTCATAATAAGGCAAAAGTTAATCAGTTGCACCGAAAATAAATTCATAGTAGTTGGAGTAAAACTTGTCGCAGTTCCATTAAATAAACTCTAAGTCGAATTTACGCAGTTACTTTTGCAATTCTTGTTTGATGAAATTAGCAACAGTTACGCAGCACAGCAGTGTATACTAAAAAGTCGGCAAATATTGCTAAAGTTTAGACTCCCAAGTTTCTACTTAATTCGCTTTAGCAAAATGAAGTAATGAATTTATCAGCTCACTAGTGAAAATAATTTTATTATCAACAACCCTTTTCGGAAGTATAATTTTCCCCTGAATGATACTAAATCACTCGTTTTATTTAATGCAATGTCCAAGGTTCTTAAAGCAATCTAGGAAAGTCAAATTCTACGAAATCGTTGAATTGGATGCATGATTCTTTTTATCAGATTCTGAAGCAAATTTCATTGCTTCAATGAAGCTGTTCTTTGAAACCTTTATATATTCAACTGGACAAAAATGAACAATTTATGAAGTTTATTATATTTGTTTCTTTATTTTAATGACCCAGAGACGTTGCACAAATTATGCACGCACTGGTTCAATGACGGAATCGATGCAACATATTTATATCACTCCATGCTGTTTCTGCCACAATTATTTATTTATTTCGTGGAGTGAATTCATTATTGTTGCAATAAAATATTTCGCTTATTTGACTAAGAATTTAATGAATTCCATGAAATTGATTTTTATAAAAAAGTGCAGGTATACAATGAAATTCGTTTAAGCAATGAATAAAATTCATTGTATGAATATTACGTTTTATAGGAAACGAAACGCATAAATTTGATGACAGCTTTTTTTAACCTGTTTAAGTTTAAGTTTAAGGAATTGTATTTATGAAATATTGTTATAAAATATTTTCTTTGATTTCTTGAACATGGTTCATTCCAGTGATACAGAATTTATTATTTGAATGAAAGAATTCTTCAATCCAATGAAATCGACTTCTATGATATGTGTTTCATACTTGGAATTTTTTTAGCAAATTTTTTTTGATGACAAAAACTTGTCTGCTTGATCAAAAATAATGCAAATTTTACTACAAAAATTCACAAATTTTTTAGACGAAATTCTGTCGTAAGAAAAAATTTGCTAGAAAAATTATGCTTCACAAAATCATCATGATTTGTTCATCAAAGACGTCCGTCAAATATTTAGTTATTGTTATTGATGAGTTTCGATTTAACTGGTAAAATTAAACCCGCTTTACACATTGTAGAATTAAAAATTGGCTGCCAGTTTTATTTAGTGTTGAAACACTCAGACTAAGTCATTTACACCAAATAAATTACTCTTATTAATTTAATTTAAAATTCAAATTTCTAAAACTTGATAGAAATCGGCCCAGTTTTGTCTTTGCATAGTTCAGTGCTCTTATGCCTTTAACATGAGAAATAATGAAACTGGATAGAATCTATTCAGAGGCTATACTCTTTTTTTACTAGGAAATATAAGCTTTTACAACGAGATGATAATATCGATCCCTTTAGTATAAACGACGGATCAACAGGATAAAACAAACACCATTTTTACGGATAACTGTTTCTCTAAGAAAACGTATACCTCCCCATACAGCACAGACGTTGCAAATACATAACAGTTACGTTGCAGGAATGTAAAAATGTCCGACTTCATAACCGTTATATATCGGTAACGTATTTGGTATGTAACAAAACATTTTGTGCTGTCTGGGTCATGGGTTGAGGAGTCTCTATTATTAAGAATCAAATGGCATGATTCCGAAATTCTAAATAACTAACTCAAAGTGGCTGATTAAAAATGCATAACATCAAGAAGACAAGTTTTATGTCAATCGGAATTTAAAAAAAACAGATGTAAATTCTTAAGGTCGCTATAAAAGCAATCATTTTGAATTCTTTAACTTTGAATTCTTTAATCTTGAATTCGAATTTGATTTCAGCGACCGTAAAAGCTTACAGAGGCCTATTTTCATTCACAACAGATATTGGAAAATATAATTTTAACTATTAGTTGGTTGAAGACATTGCTTATAATTCTGAACCGCCATATTGTATCGGCCATTTTGATTTTCTTAATTTTTACTTGGAATGTATTAGCCTCACATTTTCTTAAAAACACACGTGTCCAAAATTGGATTAATATAATTCCTTCCAAGCACAAATATCTATTTGACCATAAAAAAATCAGTTCAAAAACCTCATATCACGATCGTTCCATATATCATGTGCGCCGTGCAATGCAAGCTTCATTTAAGGAAGAGAAAATGAAAGCCCGACCTGTTCCGGTTGACTTGGAAAACACAACCGACGATGCTAATGGTAAATTTGCCGTTATCGATTATGCGCGTATAATCTAATAAGATATAACCAAAGGCGTAAGTTAACGCATAGCCGTAACCGAAACTTGTTTATCTCGTACCGAAAGAGTTCGTCGCTCCAAATTTTACGGCCGCGAGAAACCAAGTCAAATGCGAGATGTAAAAGGAAGGCAAATTGCCGCACGAACTGTTCAGATTAAAATTGCTAATTCGCTTCCTCGAGCAAATCGCTCTGCGACTGTTCACTGGAACAAAGACCCAAAGAAAAAAGCGGAAGAGAGAGACGTGGGAATTTCCATATTTCTGTTCTCTCCATAGAATGGTACTTTGATTAAGGTGCGATTTGAATTTCAAATAATAATTAACCGCTGAATTTATCCCGGATCACAAAAGAGCGTGAATTTCCGAATGCGGAAGATGATAAACAGTGAATACCGACACAAGTATCTTCAAGTACACCGCGGTATTGTAAATTGGGGTAGTAATTGATGTTAGCAAGGAAGTTACTACTTGTCAGCCAATTAAACGAGTAACAAATTATTTCAGATGTCGAATTTTGTTCTATTCACTAAATATTGATTGATACTTAAATAAATTTTTATAGTGCATTGAATTTTATCAGCTACCTATTAATAGCAATGTACTCGTTGTCTGGAAATTCATTACTTTGAGGTTTTCAGGTTCTCTAAGAAAATTACCTCAGATTTCCAAAATTCCAAATTACGGAACCAAGATGGCGGACATAATTCGAAAAAAGGTTCCTTGTTCTAGATGAAATTGGATACTCGGCGCCTTCTGCATTACTGATTGCATTCGTGGCCACAGATGTCCAAAATTCAAATAGTGGGCCCAAGATGGCGGAACGAATTGGGAAAAAGTTTCTTGATCAAAGTAAAAGTGGATTGTTGAAGGAATTCGGAAATATGCTAATCAACAAGGGCTCAATAAATTACGAAACCCAAGAAAAATGTGAGAATTTCATGTTACCCTACAAGTAAGAGTCGATTCTGGTAAGATTTTTTTTTTCCAGAATCTAAATATGAACGCCGAAATATTTATGGAGACTAGCTGTACCAAACTGAAGGTGAAAGGGGTAAAAAGTCTTATTTTTGGACATTTTTCATATCTATGCTACAGGATGCAACGCAAAAAATCAAGAAATGCAAAGGGGCGAATATATCCGACGAACTTTTTGAAATTCGAAACACTTCAAACTCGTTATCATCTTGATTACTTTACGAGAGAAACAGAAAACAAATGATCTAAAACGCGATTTTTTACGTATATTCGTTGGCAATACTAAAATATCCTATATTTGTATATCGCCATTTTGGGGGTTTCGAATGGACGTAAAAACAATCGTTTATGTCAAATTTATATAAAGTCTTAAAAGTTTCAGGGAAAATCTGGATTATATATAATCATATATCATTGTATACAATCAGAACCACTTAGGTACGCCCAAGAGTAGTATATAAAAAAATTACTTTGGCTTTTATTTATTTATAACAATTTTACAACAAATTGAATCTAAATATAAATGTTGTAGCGATGCCGACAAACACCTTAGGTGTAAAACAAAATGACGACTATTTTTAAACATTGCAGTTTTATAAATAAAATTGGCAGTTAAAAAAGGCGGTTGTATTGGACCACCATGCTAAATGGTTAAGTTGCTTTCCATGTACATAATGTTATTATTCCAGAATTTTGTCAGGATAACTTTTAAATATTCTGTTTTTCATAACGAGCATTTTGTTATATACAGGATCATCGAAAAGTATCGGACCCCCCTAATATCTTCAGTTAGAATGCACTTAGGAGAAAATGTCCAATAGCAAAGTTGTATGGTTTCAAGCGGGGAGTAAGATGATGACCTTGACTTTGACCTTGACCATGTCTTTCAAGGTCATTTCAAGGTCAATCTTATTTTTTTAAATAGAACCCCCTACATTTTATTGCATATTCTTATAGCTTATCTCGAGAGCTTTCCAAAACACTATAATAAAATATTTTTTTATTAAGTACTTTTTGAGTTATAAAGGTTTGAAGTTAACAATTTTTTGACACAAAATGTAGAATATCTTGTAAAATATTATTTAGTTTTCAGTAATCATAACCTTAATACTTTTGTGCGCGGAATAATGAGACCAATTAATTGGTTTAAAGAAAATACATTAATCGGATCCCCCTAATATTTTCAGTAAGAATGCATTTTGGAAAAATGTCCAATAGCAAAGTATTAACTTCAAACCTTTATAACTCAAAAAGTACTTAATAAAAAAATATTTTATTATAGTGTTTTGGAAAGCTCTCGAGATAAGCTATAAGAATATGCAATAAAATGTAGGGGGTTCTATTTAAAAAAATAAGATTGACCTTGAAATGACCTTGAAGGACATGGTCAAGGTCAAAGTCAAGGTCATCATCTTACTCCCCGCTTGAAACCATACAACTTTGCTATTGGACATTTTCTCCTAAGTGCATTCTAACTGAAGATATTAGGGGGGTCCGATACTTTTCGATGACCCTGTATGTTATCAACTGTATGGAAAAATGGCGACTGAGCAGTGTTGTTGCAATGACGCCTTTGTTTTTTAGGTATGCACAGATGGACAGAGCTTTTACAAAGATTTATATTAAATCCATAATAGTACTTTTCGATCCTACGACGTAAAGTAGAGATTGCGAGTCCGAGAACCTGCGATAAGTTGATACCAATGATCTCAAAAACTCCAAACGAGGCCGTAAAATCTTACGGCCAAGAAACTAACAGTATTTTTTGATTCCATGTTCTTAAATCGTATTTTGATTAGTCCGTAAAATCGCACTTCTACATAAAGTACACATTTTAGGGACACGTGTATCAACAAAATTATTTCTAAAAGAAAAAGTAAACATTTAACCAATTCGTATTTTTAAATTCCGAAAGAAAAAAAACAGGCAATAAAAAAAACCTACGTACTTTTATAAGCAATGTATTCCTAAAGTTGTACCTAACATTTCAAATGAGTATGTTTTAAATGTAGTTATGTTTCTTGCTAAATCGAAAAGGTACTTTGTGATAAACGCGTTTATCTTTTTAGCTATAGTCCTCATGCGAACCGGGTGACCTTCGACTACAGTCCGGAAATGGGTCATTTCAACCTTTTTCCCCACTACAATCGTTTAGAAGGTCATTCTTAAAACTAATAAATCATTTCCAATTAACAAAACATGTCGATTTTTTGAATATTCTATAGTGTCCCATAATCCTCTTAACAATGTTATTTTTCTAGGGATCATTCATTTAAGTATAAGATGCCACGTATTCGAATATATAAAATAATATGTCGCAACTAATATGGATCTAAACGTAAAAAGTGTTTCCATTTAAAATGATTATATACAGGGGTTTGAATTTTCCACTGACAGCATGAGATATCCTGAAGACATCCTCAACCCATCTCGTCTATGACATTCGTCTAACGTACACGAGTATACCGTAGTTGTCCGGCAAATGTCCAAATCAGATAAAAACACCATCCGCAATTCAGAAACAAAGTAATTTTGTAATGTTTTTTTTACAACGGTATTGAAATATATGCACATAAAATGGAGAAGTGCCGAAATTATGCACATCATTATTGAATGACCTATGCTTATATCGAATTTACTTGAATATCGTATAAAAATTTAATCATTTACTTCTTACAACGATATAAAAACACAAATAATTTAGTTTATCATTTTATACGGGATATACTGAGAAAATCCTGCGAGTCTCAGTGGGGTTTATAATTATGATGTTTATAATGATGTCGAAAAGTATAACGTATTCTATATGGACAAATCGTAGAAACTATTAAATGTCAAGGTATAAAAGTGTAAAGGTCTCCCTTGCTTAGTATAATCTTGAAATGTATATAAGTAGTTATCTGGGTTATTAAATTTATCAGCAATGCTGAAAAGTAAGGTAATAAATAAAATTAAAAATATTATTTTATTTAACCGTGTGTGTAAAATTCAATTTCCCATAGTTTTGAATACGCGAAGTCGCCTATTTGTACTTTGTACACTCAAATCAGTGTACCACAAATTTATCTCACGAAGTAAACAAAATAACATACGAGGATTCCGCACTGGTTTCACTCGTGCGCAATTCACCTACTTCGCACACTTGTGTAGGCTCTATTGGTGCAGCAATTGGCCAATTTGAGAATGAATAAATTAAATATGTCGGAATTAATACGCGGATCTAAAGGTAAACAATGCTTTGATTTTAAAGGAAATTGATACTGGTGGAGTTTTTATTTCTGCGATTAGAAATTTGAAATTTGAATTCAAAATGACATATTCAATACAATAGAAACTCTGTACCAGAAAATGTAAACGATTTAAAATTTATATGTAATAATTAAAAGATTATTCAAAGCGGATTTAAGCTTAGTGTTGATATTAAAAGCATAAAAAATAAAATATAAATGCAGAAACTGCACTGGGCCTGTTTGTTTACTACGTACTTCCCCATGAGTATATTGATAGACAGTCGAGGAGGTCGTTGATATGGACAGAATCGGTGGGGTTTTTCCTACAACCTACAACGTGGTTTTTCCCACACGCCATTCCATACCGGAATGGGGGTACCTCTCAAAATAGAAGTAAGCTTTTAGGTCATTTTATGTACAGAAACTTAAAATATACGGACGATACCGGAAAAATATTACTTATAAAATTTGAATACTTTTTTAAATGTTTTATTGTACGCTTCCGATAATAAATTCAAATGAATTAACAAACAGTCGAACTTTGAAATATATGCAAGAAATGAAGAACTGTTAGTAACGGGATTGCCAGGTATAATAAGTGTGCAACAAAATTTGCGATATATTCCGGGATCAAAAAGTTATATCAAAATATTAAATAAAAGCTTGTACTCGATAAACAACACTTTTCCCGCTCCTTTGATATGATGCGGAATGTACTCTGAGTAAGATATAATTATTTTTCGATACTGGACCGCAAAATCGGATTTTACAACCACTTTTAGAACGTAAAATTTCATTGTATGAAATATTAGTTTTCGATCCACGGCCATAAAGTAAAGATTGGACCAAAGATGCACAATTCATGGATGTACGCGAGGCGGTAAAATTTTAATCTATTACTGTTTGTTCACCAATGTGAAACTTGTGGCCGGAGACGAACACGGATCGCATGCACATTCACATTTTTGCACAATATCGATCAATATTTTTTCAACTCCATGTGCGAAATTCGATTGTTTTTAGTGCTCGAAGTGCCCTATTTGCGTACTGTACTTCGCATGTTTAAAACAGTGTGCGAAAAATGTATCACAATGTATTATTTTTACACTCCTGCAGTAGAATTCGATTTTGCGCCCTGCAGTGAAATCTTCAGGCGCAAATTATGAAGCCCCACGCCCGTCTTATAAAAAAATATCGTATGCAACATGGGCGAAATATCGATCTCCGACGAGTGTGCTTATAACCCGCTTAGCTCGTGCGACAAACTTCGCTCTCGTCGAATGCGCCCTTGTTACACAAAATACCATTTTGTTCCTGACCTTAAAAAGACACTGACATAATATATGTGGTCACGCTTGTACACCAAAAAAGTTCACGCAATTGGTTTTATACAACTGCAGTAAAATTAACTTTTACGGTCTTATGTCGAAAAATACTATTTTAGGACAGTGGTTCGACAATTGACAAGATGTCTTTGAGTTATCCCGACCAAAAAATTAAGACGGTATTGAAAATTAGCATTTAAGCGAAATTAAAAAGAAATATTACTTATTAAAAATGTATGATATATGGTTGATCTGCAAAATTTGAGCTAAAGTAAAAAGTTGTAGCTCAAAGCCGTAGAAGCAAACATAAATAAACCCAAACTCGAACTAAAGCGGAGACTCAACTTTATAGACACGTCCGATTCATCCTTCTATATACATTTTCCTTAAAATGAAAATTATAAAACAGTATCAAAATCTAATGATTCAATTGTACTCCGGATGAGTTTCGAAAGTTTCTCTACGATTCGTGCATACGCAGTTTTTAACAGAATAATGTGATTATTTTTAAATCTGCAATATTTTGAAATATACGGATTAAATAACAAAGTACCAAAATATAATTCCATTTTTTAATTGTCAGAAAATGTTAAAAATAAGTTTGATTGTCTTGAACATCTTTTATGCGCTGGCATTATTTGCAGATATAAAGTTGCATCTGAACTATGCTTTATTATTCACAATATTGATGACGTTTTTCATTGACGGAACGAGAGCCCACTGAATATAACTCGAAACTCTACTCTTCTTATTGTCAATATTTTTCCTATTAATACTCTGTATGAATGCATAGAAAACACGTTGATAGTATTAGTCAACGAGTACATCTTATATTAAGAAATGATAAGCATGCTACCAACGATGGTAATTACAAAACAGTTATAAGGTCGAGACAACCAGGACCTCAGAAAAAAGTTTGATGAAGAAAACATACAATGGAGAAGTTATGATAAGGATTTAGTCGGTGACTTGGATCTTGACAATTGTATGACAACTTACCGACGTGGTTGATGAACCCTAAGAAACCCTAAGAAAACAATGGCGATATCATCGATGATGCTAAAAAAACTAATAGAAGGTAAGACACCGGTACCAAAAAAAATATATACAGAAAGGATTTAAAAAAAAGCCACCCTGGTAGAAATTGCGATACCCTCAGATATCCTATGAAACAGCCTGCAATCCACGCACCAGTCCCATTCCTGATTGAATAATTAAAAATAAGTGAAAATATAGCATTCTTCTAATGAGAAACACCAGTATATTTACATGTAGCAAAATTTTGGTTCGAATAATTTTATCATTAATTCGGTGGCACTAGTCGGGCTTGCTATCAGTGTGAATACTATATTATGTAATATGAAAATCGGATAATGCCAAAATAATTATGATAGCATTAAAGTTTTTTCTGCTTTTAATATACTGTTAGGAATATGAGTTATCAATAATGTTCCATTTGTAGTATTTATTATGATATCATTGTCAATCTAAATTTTGCCAAAATATTTAATAGCAATAAATAATATGGGCTGAAGTTGTTGTTTCAGAAAGTTTGAAATATTTTGAACCATTTATTTTCGGTACAACAATCATGTATTGCACGCAGCAAAGCCATGAAGTTTAATAGGAATATGAAATAATATATACAGTTTTATTAACCCATACAGACAAAACAAAATCAATTTAGCTTGAAATTACGAATTCTGCAATTGCATAAATATGTCTTCCCGCTTCCATTAGTTTCAAACAATAATTACTTCATAAATGCCAACATTAAAATAAACATAATGGTCTCGGAATAAGGAAAACGAGTTATATCAAATCCATTTATATTGCACCTGCTCTTTGCTTATACATAATGTTCCTACATATTATTTATGTAATTCCTTCAGCCGAGAATGCTACTTTTAATAATAAATTTAAACACACTTGGATCCAGACCGGACATTTCAATTATACATTCTTTAAACATTACCCTGTAAATGTATGTTTAAAGTTAATAATTTAATAAATAATTAACAACCGAAGTTGATGTTTGAACTTTTTCTAAAGAGTTCATTGAATGAAGGGGATGTTTTTAATATTCACATTGTATATGTTTTTTCGCATTGTAGAAAATGTGGTTGGAATTCGTATATTAACCCTATATAGGTATCTGTACAGTCAAGCCGTTGTGCAAAGCTGAAAATTAAGAGTTATAGCCAAGGTTTTTAAGTTGAAGCTAATTTTTTTTGTAATTTTAAGAAGGGCATAAAACCAATCGTCACATTTGTAGATATTGAAAGAATGTAAACAGCTTTGATCATTTACTCTTTTAACGACCGAATTGGTTCTAAAACGAAAGAATGAAATGGATCCGACAAACTATATAGTCTTTATTTGGATTAAAGAAATATTCATTAATGTTAAACAAAACCATAGAAATAATATATTAATAGTAATAATATTATACAAATAGAAAATTATTTGAGAGAAAAAATAATAAATTATAAATTAAAAATTTGTCTCGAGTTAAATATGAAAATATTTTATTAAGTATAAGTATTGATATTTATTAGTATATGACCCCGTATTCACTTCTTGTTGTTTTGATTTTGGTTTGTAACCGGTTAATAATCCTTTACTTTAAAATTTTGATAATTTTCTATAAGTTTTTGAACTACCAGTGGAATGCCCCATCGGTATCATTTTTATATAATTTGCATTAGAGTAATGTACGGAACATCTAAAAATTTGTGTTCTTGTTTTAAATTTTGATATAAAAAATCTCAGTGCACATGTATGAAACAGAAACGATAGAATGTTTTGTTTCTTTCACATGATTTTTCGTAAATTTAAGTTGTTTTGTTTAAAAATATCTGCTCTATTCTTTTCTGTTAGATGCTGCATGCCTTTCCAACAGCCCGAGGGAATGTCATTAAGCGTTTAACTTTGCCTGCCAGTTGTACAAAGTGTTGAAAAATTGAGATGTTAAGCAACTCTGCTATATATTTATCTTGAGTGTCTTTGTGTTATTATAGTATATTACCTGAAGACATAAAGTTAGATTTCTTCGAGGATCATGCTAGACAAAATGTATTAGCATCACCGAATGTAATTTAACGTTATTTGAAAAACAATTTTCAAAGAAACTCTCACTTTGTCACAAAAAGTCTTCATTTACACCCAAGAATTTTCATTCAAGAGATGTCTAATATTTTTGTATTTAAATTCATCGTTAGTATCACCATTATCTGCCTAGGATGGACCAGTACACATTTGTTTTATTTACAATTCGTGAATGAAAAAAATGAATATTTTTTGCAACTTATCATCGACATCCGATAATTTATTTTTCTAAATTTCTGTTTAAAGGCATTTTGTAGGCACCTTCAAACATTATTGTCTTATGTTGAAGCGAACAGTGATAGCATATCGATTACAAGCCGTATCTCTTTAATCCAAATATATGTGTATACATTAATATTAAATAAAAACTTATTTGTATGTATGATTTATTACAAACAATCTCCTTTCTGTATGTACAATTTCTCGAAAACCATTTGTTCACTGATATAACAAATATTTTCGTAAATAACATTATCTGAAAATAACATTGTAAAAATACCTTCTCAAAACTGTCTCGCTTTTTGACCGAGTGATTTTAAAGCTCCATAAATATAAATTGTAATTGTTCGTATGATGTTTGTAAACATAAATCGGGTTTGTAATAAATTAAGTGTCGGTTTTCCAGTGTGCTGGACAAATATTTACTTTACACTAATTACGGATCTAGTGACCATTGTTGTTCGCTGTTGCAGTAAAAAATGATGAGGCCTCTTTAACAGATTTGTATTGTTTATAACGGGTTATAATGAGGTACTTGACAAAGCCGAGACGAAACGGTGAATACTAATTTAAATGCCATGAATCAGCGCGGCGAATCCGCTGCTCCGTTTACGGATTGCGCGTTGCTCAAGACTCGAGTCGCAATACCAAGTGCTCGGTTAACAAACCTACTTCTTAATGCTGCAAGGAATTCACGAACGGCGAAAATCCTTTTCCAGCTTGGACAAAGGACTTTCTACAAGAACCAACTCCTTATCTTATTCATAAATACTTTGCAGAATACCCGCCATTTGTATAATTTCAATATCGCCGACAAGGTGAGAGGCACCCAAATAATGTCATTATTCTCCTCGACGAATCTCAATTACCAATATTCTTCAAGTATCTTATATTATTTTCTGTCCGTTTATAGTATAATTCATTTATATTCGAATTTTCAGAATTTTACACAATAATATCAACGTTTATGTTGCAATCTGGTACTCCCTACTGAAAATTCTCAGCTGCGAATTTACTGTGAGATCTAACATGAGATCACACATGAGAATGTATGAACTCACATGAGATCTTACGTGAGAACTCACATGAGAAATCAGGTGAGAACACCGCTGAGATCTCCGAAAATTTCGAAATGAAAATTTGATTTTACAAGATTTAGACACATGAAAACTAGTGTAAAAAATCCCAAGATTGGGAACAAAAATGAGAAATCAGCTGAGATCTCAACTGAGAATTTTTCATACACGAACTCATCTAGAAATTCAGAAAAGAAAAATATTTCACAGGCGCAATAAAGAAGGAAAGGACTTACATAAAATAATACTTTCCGAGTTTCACGAGCTTCTGGAGATAATTCAGACTACAGGGTTTTATTTTTGTTATTTTTTAAAATCTCAATTTAGGTTAAAATTAATCGACTCAATGTCAAACCTCATTACCTAACCCCCAACATTTTCAGATGTTTGTTTTGTGGGAGGTTGACATCGAGCCGATTGGTTTAAATCTAAATTGAGATTTTGAAAACTATTCTCATGTGAGTTCTCACAGTCTCGCGTGAGCTCTTAAATGTGAGTTCTCGCGTTCTGACGAGAGATCTCACATGAGATCTCACAGTGAATTCTCTGCTTGAGTTCTCACGTGAGATCTCAGCTGAGAATTTTCAGTAGGGTTTTATTCTTTGAATGTAAACGTTTAAATAACTTCTCAGTTTTCGTTTGTTAACAAATCAAATGGCCGAGGAACAAAGTTCCGAAAATCAACACACTCTCTCTTTCTCTCTGAAAGGCCAAAATTTCGATATAGCATGGCTCCAGCTTCATTTTCTTCACTTTTTATCTTGGAATATGTGGCAAAAAGAAAGCAAATTAAAATACCTTAGACTCACGCAATATCGAAATTTTAGCCTTTCGGGGTTTTGATTTTGGGAACTTTGTTCCTCGGCCAATCAAATAAGTTTGGTAGTGAACTACAAAATCAGGTGTCTTAATTTATAACACTTGTGATCATTTTTAAGACATTTCTTGCTGCCTTAGTGTAAGTATCTTGAAATATAAGACACCCATAAGTGACTAAACTTGGTGATCCACCTCGGCAGCTGCCGATCGTAACTATCATAGATTATATACTTAATAAATATGATACTTTTCATTGAAAGAACAAAAAAATTGTAAAATTTACTACCTACTAGATAGGATAACTATGTACGTAGTTAAATGAACTATTCTCTACACTTTCAGATTATGCTAAGCTGTCAACATCAATAAACAACGATCATTTCTACTATACGAATTCCAATAAACAAGATCGTGTGTAACATTTTCAGTGTTTTTCTGCTTACATTCGATTTGTTTATGCTTTCGATTTAAATTTTGCAAATGTGAATACGATATTAAATGTTTTTATATGAATACATCAGCAATGTTAATGGACTTTTAAGTTTGAGGTTATGTTCAATGCATACAAGCAAAAACAGCTAATTGAATGAAAAATGATTATTTTTTCGTCAATATTTAACAAATAATAGAATGCAACGTATGACACCCGATAAACTTGAAAGGCAAAAAACGTTTGAATAGCATTGGACGTATGAAAATATTTAAGAATGCTTAAATTCGTATTAAAATTTGGTGAATTTTATTCGAAAGTAGAAACATATCGAATGCCAGCTGAAAATTACTGAAAATTTTGAACACGATCTCCTTTATTGCATTTCTCGAAAATGCGACGTGATAGGAAAATTCTGCTAGTGCCATAGTTTCCAGCATGAAAATTGCATTTGAAAATCATAGGGTGATTGTCAAAGGAAAAATCAGTGTCGGACACTTTAATCGATCTTCGGCGGTGGTTTACGTTTTGAGGCTTTTATTTAATTCAATAATTGTAAATAAGACATCTCTGTACCGGTTAATCTAAGGCAGATACTGGTAAAACTAAATATGCATTTAAGTATTTGTTTACATTTATATATGACTGTTTTGGTTATAATTTGAAGTAAATGAAAGCGTTATACGGTTGGAACTAAGTAATGAATTTTACAAAATTGAAAATTAGAAATTTAGAAGTTAACATTTCGGCAAACAGCTGTATGGCCCTCTTCGGAATATAATTGTATAAAAATGTCAATATTTGTAGAAAACAGCATATTATCAAAAACAGATATCGTATTTTTCACAATATCTAGATAGACGAAAATCTTTTAAATTCGACACATATGAAGGAATTCAAAGGTGTAGTAGTTACAAGTGAACGTATGCATTTAAGCAAAAAACATGAGACGTCTTTTAAATGCATATACTTGCGTGTAAATGCAGACTGTAACAAACTGAGAGATTCTTTTAAAATTGTTTCCTAAATAATATTAAATTACATTTACTGATGTTAACAACAATCCTGGACAGCAGAATAGAAAAGAGTTCGGAATAGATCTCATAATGGTGTCATTTTCAGAAAACCCTCAGAAAATATGACATCTGATTTCTTTTAGAGCACAATTCGAAATCATTTTGTACTCTTTCTTATTTTGCTGTTGGGGTTGCTGAAGAAATATACATATATGACGACTTCATATTATGAATATTGTAATAGCGCAACATGTAGGAAAAAGGAGATAATATATCACAGAATTACTTGACCACTCAATTTTTTAACACTTCCCATACGGCAGATACCTGTTAAAGAGGTCGTCCACAGCTCATTTCAAAGATATCTCCATACTTATTTATTGTTTATATTTGATATTTGAAATTAGGGTTCGTACAACCGACAAGCAATGCGTAACGACATTCCCTCGGGTGAACAAAAATACATAAAATGCAGATCTAGAAAGGGATGCTATATTGGTTATTTATAAGAACTTAAATTTACTGACAATCGTGTTAAAGAGACAACGCATTTTTTACATCAAGAAGTATAACAAGAAATAAAATTTTAGAGATATTCAGTACATTACTCTTTATTTTATACGTTTATAAGCATTTTTGATAAATAATCTGCAATTTAATATAATGCTTCGTTTTCTTATAATGTTTCTTAAAACGAATGCTTGAATGTTCTTAAAGTCTTAAAACATCCCATATTGCCTATTTAGTAGGGTTTCCAGAGCTCTTTTCAAAGATATCGTCTCTCTTACTGCTTGTTAAATTAATGAATGAAGCCTTTAATGAAAGAATACGTGCTTTTATATATAAAGCCGCAATCTACTTAAATTAATTGCTGTCCAAATTATTAAAAAACCATACCTCTTACAAAATGAAATCAGTTACAAAATATAATAAAGCTAACGTATAACTTTAAAGTGCTTTAAATAAGTATCTGACGTTCCATACAGCACATACCTCTTAAAGTGGTACCCCAGAGCTCGGTCCTAAGATATCTCCAAAAAGACCTCCTCAAGGGGTCTTAATTATGACAATCTATAAAAGGAGCTCTTATCCTGGTAGAAATTTTAGAATCACCCTGGTCAATTTTTTCTTAGACTGGCCATTTCCCCTATATAATGCCTTTAACATGGTAAATAAGAATGTTATACAAGAATTGTACAAAAAATGTTTTCATTTCTACCAGGGTAAAGATGTCTTACTTAGGACTTTTTAAAATAGTAATCTCGAAGAGTTCTTATGTTTGTGATCTTAAATCTATCTGTGTTTCTTCCAGATACACCAGGTGGCTATTGAATCCAAAAATGAGATCTCGCAATCTTTACTTCATATGCAGACTAATAGATTACAAGCTACCCTATCCAAATAAGTGCCTTTACGATACTTAGCCAGTGTTATCACAGTTTTGTATTACTATTGTAGGATCCCATTCCATGGAATTCAATCACCATCCAACATATAAATATACAAACGGTGAAAAGGAACTCAGGTAAAAGTATATAAATTAATAATTAAGGTACAAAAATAGAATCTATAATTTTCAAAAATTTGTTTTCATTATTCTTTTTATATGTCAAAGCTCTCAAATAAGATCCTTTTTCTAAGACCTCTTATTTGAGAGGTCTTGTAGAGCTCTTTCAATTGACGCATTAGTCTTCATAAAGATCGCTTTCAGAGTTCTTTCTGCTAAGTATTTAAGATATCTTACAATTTTTATGACTTCTTAAAGAGCTCTTCAAGATGTCTTTTGGCTGTTGGCCATTGAACTCTTCTAATAAAAGTCACATGAGCCTTGGTAATGGATGTTTTAAGATTTCGTTTTAAAAACATCCCAAACAGCCAAAAGACACCATGAAGATGTCTTAAATACTTATCAGAAAGAGCTCCTAAAGTGGCGTTTAAGATGACTTACGCGTCGATTTTATGAGCTCTTCAAGACTCCTTAAATATGGGGTCTCAGAAAGAGGTCTTATTTGAGAACTTTGACATATAAAATAAATAATATAAATGAAAAGCAAATTTCCGAAAATCACAGATTCTATTTTTGTATGTTAATTATTAATTTATATAATTCTTACCGGAGTTCCTTTTTATCGTTTTTATAGTGATACATTGGATGGTGATTACATTCAATACACAACAGGGATCAGACAATAATAATACAAAAATGTTATATTACTTGCTAAATATCGAAAAAGCACGTATGTTTCTCATTATAGCTTATCACTCATCAGTTTACATATGAAGTAAATATCGCGCGATATCATTTTCGGATTCAACAGCCACCTAGCGGTTTCAAGAAGAAGCCCAGATCTCACCTCTGGGAATCCCTTTAATAAAAGAGAGATCGTCCAAAACGAGATATATTTAAGATTTCAATCGTAAGATCACTTCGAGATTACGATCCTAAGAACGACATCTTTAAGGGTTCCTTTTTATAGATTATCATGATTCAGACCTCTTCAGAAGGTCTTTTTGGAGATATATTTGGACACAACCATGGACGACATCTTTATGAGGTATGTGCCGTATGGGATATTTTTTTCTGTTTGGGTTATATTTGTAGTTCCACTTTTAAATCTACCGATTTTCTGTCGAATTTTCAGGTAAGCTCCCTAATTAGTATTAACAATAAATAGAATTTATATAGTTTTCAACTCTTTGCATTTACATAAGCATTTAAAATAAGGTACTTAGAAATGGATTGCTGCGAATAGAGAAATGTATATTTGCCTGTATAAAAAGTCAGTTTATAAAACAGCTTCTGCTGTGGCTTACATTTTGGGGGTTGGCTTTATATACGGTCATATGATGTATATTTATTTTGTTGGTCCGCAACAACAAATTATTATTATTATTATTATTCAGAATATAAGATATCATTTTGTCAGAATTGAGAATTTGAAATAACTAACAGACAACAACTTGAAGATATCGCAATTAATATCCTTTTATGGGGCTGACATATATGTGTTAAATATTCTCAGTATTTATTTGCAGACACAGAGCAGAAACTGTCCACAGTTTATCTAAAAAAAAGGTATAAAAAAACAATCCATAATTTTTTCAATTTTGTGTGGCAAACTGTTCATTAAAAAAGTTTATTTGCCAAAAACTGACCAATATTTAGACCTAATTTCTACAATGGCTTGCACAATGTATATTAAATTAATTATTACAGTGAATTTTTCTGCGTTATCATGCATCCATTTTTATGGTATATATATAAAAGAAACTCTATGGAGAATGACATTAAATTTAAGGTGCATACATGTCATTTTTTCTGTACATTAAATTTAGGGTCTGACATTAAAAGTCGTTTAATGCTGGAATTGAAATGTGCTTCCAGCACATGTTCATTAAATTTAATGTGTTTCCTTTTAACAGCGTATACTTAGGAGTTCATTTATAGAATCACATTGTCAATTCACTTTTGCATATAATTTTCAAGTATTTTTGGATAACAATGGATTTGGTAGAGTCAAGTAAGAAACTAAAAAATGGCAAAATGCAGTTCGTTTTATAATACTGGGATATTTTTGTGTTAAAATACATTATTATTACAAAACACGTAATAATTATTACACGAAATTCAGATAGAAAATTTGGAAGGTTTTTGTTTTTTTTGTTTGCAGTGTTGCAACGCTAATTGAAAGTATGTGGGGAGTAACAGTATAAACTCAAATTACACCGTATTTTATAACACTGAACTAATCAATATACATACAGACATCGTATTATATTATATGTATAGAAATAATTTCCTGACCTGACAATGGCATTCGAAAATGTCAAAATTATGAAAACCTTTATAATAAATATACCTCGACTTTTACAACTCGCTTTTATTGATTCCGAGTAATTATTTTGGATCCTTTCATACTAATTTATTGTGTAATATAATTATGTACATACACACAACCAGCTTTCTGATACAAAAGTTATATCAAGGGCTTTAGTGCTTTTTTGTTCTGATAACGTGATTTTTTAAGATACAATTATTCGCCACAATCCTTTAATTATAGAAATTCTGAGAGTTCTGGTAATTCTTACTACGAATAAGATGAAACTGTTGCATTACGAATGATTGTCAACAAATTCCTATCGACAGTAGTCCAAATTTTATTCCAAAACTCGAAAATTAAACACATTTAATAAATCTGCGTAAAGTTTTTGTGTGTAAACGATGGATTAAAAATTATTAATATCTATCGAAGAGCTTAGATGTTCGAAATAAAAAAATTTTATGGGATTTATTTTCTAAATCAGATTTATTTATGTCTTTGTAGTGCTATATTTTATCAAGTCAAAATTGTTATTGAAGTTCATTTTTCTAGATCAAAATACTTATTGATATAGTCTTTACCGATGTTTTTGATACTGCCAGCGACATCTATTCGTTTGCAGCAAAAGTTTGTACCTGAAAGCAACAGATACATAAGAAAATCTACTTTACTTTCAGTATTTCCTTTTATTATTAAGATACTTTTAATATTCGATCCTAACGAATATTAAATTTTTATTTTGATAGCACATCAACCAATCTTATACCATTAAAATCTATATTCATTAGTTAGAGAGAGATTAGAGAGAGTTCAAAAAAACTTGGCCATTAATCTTGAACAAAATGATCTTTGTAAATCCAACAGAATATTTTGAAAGTTTTACAGGGAATGAAAAAATTATCTGTTGGATTATTTTTATGTATTTTTACCTCGTAATTCAGAAGATGATAATAAATATTATGTGTCAGGTGTATTTACGCTGCTGTTGTGAAAAAATATCCAAAATTATTATTTTTGTTAGTTTTTGCATTTGTTTTCAAAAATACAAATCAGATGTTTTTTTAATCAATAAACGGGGTTTTGAATCTCAGGTTTGGAAGTACTCCTACGGGGAAACTTGAGGGAAATATATACAATTAATTTCAAAGGTCCAGGAATATTCAGAGGATTATTTTTGATATCGCGATTTTGGGGCAATCGACGCGCTTTATTTGCGACCTTGGGCCAGCTTCACATTGGAAATCGATCCTCGTTTTCCCTTTTTGAAATTTCTGTCAATAGGAAAATAATTTACATGCTAGATGGGTATTATCGTACCCCTGCCTGGCAGGAAAAAAATCAAAGCGACATTCGATATGAAGTTGTCGGAATCCGTGAATACTAACCCTGCTTAAAAAAGTGGATAGAAAAGGATAGGAATTTTATGAATACTTTTGTATCCTCTTTTTGTCACGATTTTATTTAATACATTTCTATCCCAATCAGAGTGGATCGAAAGGGATAAGATACAACGAATATTTTTGTATCCTAATCCTATCAAATTAGAAATATCATCCACTATAAAATTTTTTGTTCTCTTTTTATAAAAAAATTAATTTTTTTCTTATTTTTAATTTTATTATCGACACCGACCATCGGTCTACCACTGTTAAACACCATTTATAACATAAACTGATATTTGGGGTTACTCGCTTTTATACATTTTTCAGGGATTTTCGAGATTATCAGCAAAAGGTAGAGTTCGATAAAGACCTATATGAATTTTGAAAATGTCAAAAATTAAAAATTAATAAATATAATATTCTGAGAATATGCACAGGATATACGTTAGGCGTGTTTACTTTTAACTCTTAAGTATGGAAAATTTAGATTTAGTTTGGGATATGTGGGTAATAGACGATATTGGAAATAAATATAATATTTTTTTCGATATTTAAAGAATATGTTTAGAATATACAAAATATTATATGATGTTTATGATATTCTGAGCATATTCTGAGAATATTACGGATATTCAAAGAAGATTTTTATATGAGTTTCGAATATGCGGCGAAAATCATATGTTATCTGAGAATATATGAAATTTGAAATAAATACAATATTCTGTTTTCGGTATTCTGAGAATATGTTTAGAATATAGGAAATGTTATATGCTGTTTACGATATTGTGAGTATATTCTGAGAATATTACGCATATTCACGGGAGATTTTCGTATGAATTTCGAATATACAGTGAATATCATGTGTTATCTGGGTTAGTAACCCTATTCCTTTCTGGATTGCCAGCCCCCGAAATTTAATACTCTTTTATCCCATTATCAACTGTTGTTGCCTGAATACTTTTCTATTCAATTAAAGTATAAAAATCCTTTCCATATTAATACTTTAATTGAATAAAAAAGTATTCAGGCAATAAAAGTTGATCAGGATTAGTATGTAAAGAATTTGTATACTTTCATGGGGTAGAAGAGTATTATATTCCGCAGGGGCTGGCAACCCAGAAAGGAATAGGATTACTAAGGATTGCATTTGTATCCGTTTTAAGACTAACAAAGTATAAGAATGAAATTTTTATTGATGGGGATACAGTTTGTATCCGTTTTTCGGATTCATATTGATAAAAGTGTAAGTGGGATACGTGTGGATAAAAATGGATAAACTTAGACTGTACATGGTGTATAAAGATAGGATAAGAATGGAAAGGATTCTCTTACTGTGACAAAATTAGGATTCAAAGTGATAGGATTCGCGCAGAAAATCAATACTTTTCTTTCCTTTTCTATTCACTTTTTTAAACAGGTAACACCCCTACAAAAAATAAAAAATTGAACATGGGCTAGAAAGACATTTCATGAAGAGGTTAAGTGTGCTTTTAAAGAAACATGATTTTCAGTTGGAGTGAACACAGTATAGTGCAATATTTAGAACGTCACAGAAAAGTTCATACACCTGGCACATACATAAACTGAGTTTCATGTATATTTTCGTTACAACAGGAATTCCTACCGACTCGTGAAATTGAATTATATTAAAAGTACGTTTTTTGAACAAAAATGTAACAAGTGTTTCATTTAAACACACATGTTCTTGGTTTAATATATCGGGTTCTATGACAGACACACCCTAAAACAATTAAATTTTTATTAAATATTATCCCCAGCAATAACATATTTCCATTTCAAGTCTTTTGGGTTACATTTTTTTTTACAGACATTAACTGAATAAAACTGTGCTACAAAAAACTATAATTTTAACGTATTTTTCTCCTCTTGGAAGATGATAATTGAGGTGAACGCGTACAACAAAAAATTGTAGATATTGCACTAAGGACCTTTTTTAATTGACATAATATGAAAAGTCCATTTGACTTTCATTAACACGATTTTAATGCGAGTACTTTCAATGTTAACAATTCTACGGAATTTCTCATATATATGTCTCAACTGTTGTACAGAAGGACTGTTGAGTCAAGTAGGTTTAAGTGACGTTAAACCGAACCGTTCTTCAGTGAATTACATCATTTCTTGTCATTAACACTCTGAAAATTTAATTTAGTATACATTATGTTTAATAAATTGTGTTTTCCATAAAAGAAATATTATTTAAATAATAGTTTTAAAATATTATATATATTAGCGAATATGGTTTAATATTCACAATGTTATTCTACATTTGTACATGAGACATTCAAATGTAAAGGATTGAATTAATGGTAATAAGAATAAAATATATTAAGGCTCATTAGATATATACATTTAGATTGAGATAATTTATTGAGTGAATTTAAGGGAAATTAAATGCTATTGCAACTATAGGGGTTTAAAGAAAGACCTGAATTTATATGTATTAATAAAAGACAAACAAATTATTTATTTATTAATATTTTAATTAACCTGAATGAACTAGTCGGTTTTGGGTACCATCATGAAAATTACTCCTTATGATGAATAGAAAACTTCAATTTATATTCTTTTTTCCACTGCTACTTGGAAAATAACATCAGATTATGAATTCCTTTCAGAACTACCGGAAAATACTTGATCAACATATTCCATAATTTTATTTTGTGTTTTTTTCTTTTCGATTGGTTTAATTTTTATTTCAGTATTTTTCTAATACTCTATTTACCATTGGAATTAATAGGAACATTTACTAAAATAATAGAATATATTTTAACATAATTGCAATTTCCCCTTTCAGTATAATAGCAGCATTTTTTATAAATTTCTATCGATGTCAGTACGACAGCACGTCAATATCGCTATAAAATAAAAAAAAGCAATTAATAAATTATACCGGAATAAACATATTACCATTAAACTTTTGTTCGTTTTATTTTCATTCAAACCAAGCTATTATATGTTTTCAATGAATAGGCAATATATTATTTTGGTGTTAAACTAGTGTTTAAAATTAAACATCCAAATAAAGTAATATTTTTTTTTAATTTTCTTATTTAAAGCACATTTTGTTTAATTAGCACTAACGAGATATAATTTACAATTCTTTCGAATAGCGGATATTAATACTTTTTTAGTTTTTTTAGCAATCCAGTCGATTTACATTCTGTCCCATGTTGAGTGTATAATTGTTACAGAAAATATGTAAGTTTAGTACGAAATTAAAGCGCAAACTAAGTTAACATAACCGAACGGTAATAAGTCGCATCAGGCTTGTCTTTAATAACAAGAATTTTACTATTTGTTGGAAATAAGCCGAGTTCTTAAAGTGTCTTTACAGAAATAAGCTTACCAGATAATTCTGAACTCCGCTTATTTTTCCCGTAATTTAATTATTACTTTCGTTTAGTATTGTCTTTATTCCGAACGCGTTTTTAATATATTGTGAAGATGTTTAAAAATAATTAGAATCTTTAATATTTACAGATGTGTATTTAATACCTGCATCTTTCAACTGTTACAAATCATAAATATACGAATCAACGAATATGATAGTGAAAGTTAGTGAAAATGGATCAGGTGTCTGCTTTGCCATTTTCGGTATAGAACCGATGTACACAATCATAAACTAGGGTTAGGTTCGAGCTTCCTATTCCTCTGCCAATACCCAGTCACAAAAAGTTATAAAAATGTTAATAAATGTTAATAAAAGCTAACATCAGATAACTTTTCGTGACAGTGGGTTTGCTGGATCGAACTTAAGGCTATTCTCTACCTTCTACGCCTTAATTTTACAGATTGGAAAGTCTTCTTTGCTTTTAGTAGACACCAAATAATGTATTAGATGATTAGATGTTTCTCTTCTAAGACGTCTAAAACAAGACATTCATAAGACACTCATTATTGCGTTATAAAGGTTAACTCAGTATTTTCTACAATTTGTTTTTCCATGTATCGGGATTGAATAGTAATTAGGTAAATCGTTCTAAATAGTACTGCAACCCTAAGGTATTGTGGTCCAAAACATTGATATTAAAAATTATTGTTTTCATATTGGTCAAATTGAATATCTAATTGAATTAATTATTTCGGGTCCATTTTAAAACTTGTACCTTATGTAAAAAAAATATCCCCTAATAAATAACAAAACAAGCAATTGATCAGTATAAAATCATTGAGTAGTATATAAATATATTATTTTTTAAAATAATCTTATCTGTCCGATAGTACCATAATATTCCGAATATTATAATGTAATAGCGCAGGCGTAACAATTTTAATAAATAATCTTTAAAAAATTTGTCCGAATATCACTTATTATTTATAAGTTGTATTATCATATAGAATAATAAAATGTAATCTTATTATGAATTGATGAATGTACTTTCTAACAACAGAACGATAAAGATTTGATACCATCATATATCGTACTAGGGCACTTCCCTTAATGCAAGTGATATAGATATAGATGGATAACTAGATTGAGCAAGTCCAAGTTTGACGAGCTGACCGAAGCACGAACGATCTGATGCTCCACTTTGAACATTGCGGTCCAATTCCCCGCAACGCCTCTGAGATTACACAGCTTTAGGAAGATCAGCTATGTTCCGTTAGCTAAAAGTGATACGGTCTAACGCGATAAACAACATAACAATGGGGATCTTTAATAAATACTACGAAAATCTATGAATATAGGGATGTTCCCATCAGTCAAAATAAGGGATATTAACTATATTAATGTCTCTATTCATGCCCTTCAATCTTTAATAAGATTCAGATTCTTGTATGCAAGGGGAGTATCCTTATGAATGTTCATGATTTCCTCTTCTTTCGTGGACTTATGATATTTATAATCGGGAATAAGGTTTGTTGTGATTTACAATATGCATTGTGATATTTACAGTCATGCCTATCACCATTTAGTTTATTATTAATTACCATATTATTAAACCATGATAGTAAGTGAATTAAAAAAATATATTAATTTAAATATTTCTGCTACTTGTGAGCACTTTTAGAAATTATTGATTTTCCAGAAAGTCAAACTGCGTGCATTGAACGGATAGGCGAAACCGCCGGAAATAATATTTGGAATTTGATAGGAGGACACTTTTTATATTCACCCATCACTCTTTCAAATTAATTAAGATGAAAAATACTAATTCGAATACGACAAGAATCACACTATGAGTAAAAAGATAACTCATAAAATGTGAAAACCATACTATCTCTTTAATCAATTGTTCAGATGAGTAGAATCAACTTTTTAATTCGTACAATTTTATCAATATATTAGAAAATTTGGACTATTTGCAAGTGACACATTTAATAACTTGCAGCAACTGCATTTTCATTTCATATTAGTAGTTTTTCTCTAATTATATTTAGAAAGACGGATATTTGAATTCCTCCGAAGTCGCTATTTAATTTCCAACGAAAATTAATTTCATAACCTGCCTGCAATAAATAATAATTCTGCTCTCTACTTCTCTTGGAGTGCAAATTCATTATTAAAGAACGAGAATTCACTCTTTCACTAGAGCGGCTCGAATGTCACTCCATAAAAATTGAATTTTCACACTAAAAAATTTAGTGCATGATAGGCCATTTGCAAAACTTGTAAAATGAACTTATTAAGAATGATCGTGCAGAGTAATAGGGGTTTGTAAGTAGGATCCTGGCATAGAGTGTGATTCTGAATTGTTTTATAAGAAATTTAAACAAAATATGAGTGACTTCAAAATTTATTTTATTACTTTTTGCTATTATCTCTATTTTGGAATTCAGAACAAATTATAAGCATTGTAAACATGCTTTGTTAAAATCTTCGATGTTCATAAATCCTTTTCTTTAAAGGTCTCTTGATTTTATCGATCTATACTCCGCCTTCCTATGTAATCAAAATACCGCTTCGAAAGATTTTTCAAAATGGAGAAAGAAAGCTGCCCCCTCATCTCTTTGCTCTTACATTTTTGTAGCAACATATAGTTTCAGGGAGTTCAATGCATGTATATAGTAAGATTTGTAGAAAAATTGCTAATTTCTGAAGTGAGCGATCAAAGGGAAAAAGTTTTTTTTCTCAAAATTTTACTCCCTGGTACCAGCATTTTTGGTCACAGTATCATTGACAGACTCGACGAAGCACAAGTACATGGGTGCACAAAATTTTATTTTAAAAAGACTGAAATTTAGTTTCCAACTATAGCAATGTAAAGTTGGTGGAATACAAAAATAAATTATTGTAGTAGAAAAAAGTAATAACATCAAAGTAATGCAAATGTACATAATTATAGCACGAATTAAACAATTCTTAAAAGATGGCGTTATGAAAAAAACATAATAATTCAATAATATTCAAATATGTATTTATATCAAAATTACAATATATACATTTACGACAAACAAATCATTTTTGCATAAAATTTGCGATGAAAATTATTGCATAAACTTAGCAATACAAATTATAGTAACCAATAATATTGTAAACCTTTTTCATGTAGCATGTTAACTGAACCATCATTTTGTAATATTTTTTCGATTGTGAAATGTGATAGACGAAGTTGCAATTTATTTTTTTGTGTGAAATCTTCATATCTTTTTATTCCTTTCCTTTGATTTTTTAAATCTTTTTGACCACTTTCCTTATTTCATGGAAAATCACATCAGCAACATATCTTTCATTAACTTTGACTTCTAATCTATTTTTCTTCGCAAAATTAATTAAACATACAGCTTTTGCTGAGCAGATTGTAAAACGTTGTTGCTCGCTTCTTATATTACATGTTTTGTACAATAAAGTCATTACTATCATTATCATTGTCAATACAAATAATATTATTTATTGTAATATATTTTCTTGTAAAATTATAAAACATAGAAAACTTTCAGTAAAAACAGTCTAGTCATTGCGAAATATCTGTGCCGAATAAAACAATTTTTTCTTGAGATTGCTTTAAAACAGTAAATTTGTAACTCTCATAACTCTGATTATAGTAGTAGAAGCGCAAACTCCATTTCGCCGGCAACCTACTTTTACTAAATTTATATTCTATTAAATATGTTCTTCTTTTGAAAAAGGTATAATCTAGAATATGGTGCATTTTGGACATTTTCAAAATTCGAATAACACAAATAAAACGAAAATTTAGTAAAACTTCGAACATTTAAGATTATTAGGAATAGTATTAATTCTTACAGAAAATTATATTAGGTTTGCTACAATTAAGTGTCGATTGGTGAGCACTAATTTAAATTTATAAATATATAAGTATATTGCTAAAAAATTAAGTTAACGTTAAAATTTTTTATCTAATATGTATTAAATATAAACAACTTTGAAGTAATTCATAGATTAAGTTACAAAATTAAAACGACAAGTAGAAATAATATTATTGCATTTCAATTGAATAAAATGTTGAAAAATATTCTCACACTTTTACTCCTGTTTCTTCGGGATACTACAAACTGTCTTTGTTATATCTGATTAAATTAAATTAGTTATAGGGAGTGAAAAAGGTCTGAAACGTTCTATATTCTATGTCGATAAATGTCTCATTCTGCGAAAAGTCAGTAATTCGTTCTGTTTGAAGCTTTCGAATCAATTCGAATTTTTGCCCCTCAAGTGATAGAAGTGATTTGAATTTTTTAACAGTTCCATTTCTGTCTTGAAACGGGATTTTAACATAGAAACTGACAAAATTTTAAACTTATGTGAAGTTGGTTCGTGCTGTTAATTCAATTATAACATTAATCAGTTCCTTGTATCATAAGTAAAACGTTCTTAAGAAACTTCATCAGAAGTTTAGTCGTTCTTGTATTAGCACATAAGTATCATTAGATGTAATAATTTTTAGTTACTAATATTGAAAAAGGTATTATTTCCAAAGACGTACCTTACATAATATGTATGAAAGAATATATTACTTTTTTAATATAATATCAGGTATAAAATCCGGTAAAGCTTTGATTACCTTAACAATTAATTACTCATATTTTTTAATATCAACCAATATCAATTAAAATGTGTACTAAAAAGAAATGTGAAATTATACACATATTGAATTCCGCATATTCAATTTTTGAAATACATATTGTGGTTCGTATAAAATCTAAACTTTTCAATCAGAAAATATCAATAACTTTCAAGTCATTTTCTGCGAAAGTTAGTTCTTGGCACCGATGTTAATAATTATTCCTGGAGATTCTAACTGGAGATAAACCAATAGAGAATTTAGTATGAAATAAATATCATGAGAACTATGTTAGGTTGGAAACTATACGTTACAAATTCAGAATAAGTTTTTTCAAACTACAAAAATAATACATTTTTTACCAAATAGTGAAATAACTCACTTCATAATACATCACAATTGTTGTGGAAGCAGCTTCTTATTAGATTTTATTAAATTTTATTAGATGCAATTTCAATTTTAATTTCAATTAACTAGTTTGTTTTTTATTGTTCCTAATCATTTCATTTCGGCATATTTAAAAATACATTGTTTCTTTGAGCAAATTATCAAAATAGCAGAATGACATGACTGTAGTCAGAATAACATGACATATTACTTACCATCTTGTCCAATAAGTAACAATTAGTTCTTTGTTTTTTTAATCATTTGGAAACTAGAAATATTGCTATATTAATTATAAATAATTAAACTTTCACCAAAATTTCTCGGCAGAACAATTACAATAATAAACAACGTTTTAATAAAAAAATGAAATCATTTTTTTCGGTACTCTCTAAATTCCTTGGAGTAAAAATTGAGCCACTCTTTCACGAAGAATGATTATAACTGTATTAGGCATGTTATTTCACTCTTCTAAGAGCGGATATTTTCTGTCACTCATGACGGAGTTAAATGTCACTCATTATGGAGTGAAATTTTCACTTATAACGAAGTAAAATGTCACTCTTTATAATGAAATTTTCACTCTTGACAAATCAATTGAATTTTCACTCCAAACAATTCAGACAGTATGAGAGAAAGTATGAAAAATTGTTAGAATGCAAATATAGGAAAATATAGAAAACCGAGATTGAGAATCAAAATAACCTGAATTCTGTTGTACATGTTTTTCATTTTATAGGATAAAAACAAAAGAATTATATAAATAACTACATTTTCCACATACAATTTTCACTATCAATGTTTTACTAATTACGTGTGTTCATTCCTGTATCGTGTACTATATGCAAATCAAAATAGTAAATAGTCAAAAAAGCACCTGAAAAAGGCGCACGAATTTTACGCATACAAAAAAATACTATTCGATACTCGGGTGTAAACATTCCACTTTACTTACTGGTCATATTTAATTTAATAACAGTATTTTAAAAGCATATTTTTATAATTTTTTCAAATTCACAATCCGTAGGAACGATGTTTTTCTGATGTTACTATTTTATATGTTTTAACAAACAAGTTAAATATCTTTCGCTGAGGAATAAATTATGTAATTTTTACAATAGGAATACAAGTAACGATATATTTATTGCATGCACTGTAATCATTTTATATTATTTATTAAATTCAATTCAATTAAATTAAATATTAAACTGTTTACTTTCCTTAATAAATTTTTAAAGATATATTCATACGAACAAAGTATAAAATACTTTTACCATGAATAGATTTTTTGTAGTTAATTATAAATTAATTTAAGACAATAATTTACTACTAGGCTAGATTGTGTTCAAATAAGTTAAAAACCAAACATTATTTAACAATATAATTTTTTCATAATTTTATATTTTACATAGAATGGTTAACATTGTCGATTTTGATTTTCGCAAACACTTCAGTACGACTACTCATTTATTTACACTAAATGATGTAACATATATATAGAGAAATTGTATGGCTTGGAAAGGGCTGGGTATCAAATGTAATAATTAGCGTAGAATTGGCTGGACGCTGCAGACAAATTTCAGTATAATTCAAATTGTTCAGTTGACTGCACAACAGCTGGTCGGTCGTTTGCTACTAACTATTGTATATATTAAACCCGAGATAACTATTGCCTAGTCTAGAGTAGTGTACATTGCTGAAATTTCGAAACGTCCACACAAATTTTCGGAGCCGGTTAATGTAATGTCACGCTCTAGTAACTATAAATTCCCTTCCATCTGAAAATAACCGTCAAATTAAATAAGCTCCATATTTTTTGTTATATAATATTGTATATCCATTATTGTTTAAAACTACAAAACGATTCTAATATTTTAATGAAATAAAGTGATTTATAAATATTGTATATAAAATATTATACTCAATAGTCAGGAATAATGATGACTGACTTGAAAAGTAATGATTTAAAATCTTGTATTGCTCAACTATAAATATTTACTGATTTCTCATTATTTCGAAATTGTAAAAAATATGCATAGTAAATAAACAATAGGGTTCAATTTTTGTGAATCTTTTACTGTTTTCGATGTGGAAACCTTAAAAATTGAAAAGAAAAATAATGATTTTTTTCAGTTTTGACGAATTTAACAGAAAAATAAAAATAAATACGTATGATAGGAATAATACACAAATATTGTTAATGACATATAAAAAGGATAGATTTATGTTCAAATTTTAAGTAAACTATTTTTAACGAAGTTGTGTAACGTAAAGAAACTTGTTAGTTTAGTTTCACAATTTTGCTTCAATAAAAGTGTTTGAAAAAACTCTTTTATAGAATATGTTGCAAAAGTTGCAATGGTTCATCTTGAATAGTTTAGCAATTACTCTATCAGACAATGAACTGTTTTAATGGTTAAGTAATTGATTTTGTACGTCGCGGTCCTGGATTCGAATCCGTCTTGATCGACTTTTTTTAAAAAAATGTATATATTATTGTTGTTTAATGCAATAATGCATTATAATGTATTAATTTGCATGTTTCTTTTAACAGATTTCATTACAACTCTAAATTAATGCTTAACGATGAATAATTCTGCATAACTGTAATGACTCATAATGCAAAAATTCTGTAAAAAGGTCGATTCCGCCCGTTAAAATAATAAATAAATAAATAACTATATGTCCACAAATTTTTTCAATGATATGTTTCCTCCAGAAAAGTTATGTAAATTACGGATTTTTATTTGTATGTATTAGAAATGTTACCACGTATTATAGATATATGATTATACATCCAATTTTTATATTAATACATGAAACCACTCATGAATACTCTAAAACCTTGAATCTTAAAAAATTAATAGGGTAGTAAGAAAAATGCAATGGCATATTTGATGGACGCCTTTGACGAGCAATTCACATGAGACTGAAACTACCCCATACTTTCCAGCTCACAGTTCTTGCGGACCAAAGACGAATAGCGTTTGAATACCTCAGGGGGCCCTAATGATTAAAGCCGTTTACAAGACTACATTTATTTAGAAATAATTAAAAAAAAAAAAAAAATTTTCTAGTAAAATCGGCTTCGTGGCTCAGGCGGTTAACGCGCTGGACTACGAAGTCGTAGGTCGTGAGTTCGATCCCCGTCGGGTGAACAATTTTTCGATTTCGTTTTCAAGCAGCATTAATTCATTGAGTTATTAATTCATTACGAGTATAAAATACATTATTTGAATGCAATGGCATATTCATAACCTATGTGCCACTAAATAATATAAGATGCTAAAAAGAACTGCATTTATTAACATTACAATAGCGGTTTTAAGATTTACTCTCTACAAAATAGAAAACCCAAATTATATCGAAAAACTGCTTTCATTGAATTTTGAACTCTATTTAAAGTTACATATTCTTCGTTATTATCTTCTGTTATTTCATCTAACTTAACTGCATCGAACATTTAGTCACTGGAGACTTCATGGCATTTGGGAATAACATTTCCCCAAACAAGTTATACCGTATACAAACTAGTTTTGTAATATCAACAATATGTCCTGCTTCATCGTTCACTTATGGCGTACATGATTCATTTAAAGTTCGTAAGTGTGTCATGAATACGACATTATCAACAATGAATCCGATCTTTCAAGTGAACCTATGCTGGAAGAAGTAAAAGGAATACGAAACTGTGAAAAGATTAGGACTGAATTGAATTAGTTAAATTGAGCTAATGTTATGATTACAATTGATTTTGCTGAAAACTTCTCGTCAACTAAATTAGTTAAATTCGACAATTTGTTTTGTACACGATTGTAGATTAGGAGTTTGATGGTTTTATATACACACGCTAATTACATTGGTAACCGGCGTTTTACTTTTTCGTAACTAACTTAAAAAGTGACATAATTTAATAACACGGAATCATTTCGACTGTTTGAGTCGGAGAAACGAAACGTAATTTTGGTTCACATGAATCAACCTTATAACTTTAATCGAATTAAATTATTATATCATTTTTACACATACACGCACAAACATATAGGTATATAATGTTTTGTAACAATAATAATAATAAAAAAACATTATAGGAATAATAAAAAGAGGTTAAAGAGAAATGATAAACTGGCATTCACATATTCTCATTTCAGCAACATTCAAAGACACAAATAAATATACTTTTTGAAACACGCACTATGTGAATTTTTTTTCATAAAGTGCTATACATATAAAAAATTTATAAGCACGTTTTGACCTAGATAGAATTTAAAATTATGTTTAGATTTTTTAAAATCGTCAAAGTATAAAAGTTGAAAATTATGGAAATATAATTTTCTAGAAAAAAACATGATGTCCTCTAAATTTAATTCAAAATCAGAACAACAAACTTTTGCATTCAATGCGTTTTAAAATAAAAGCAGAAAAGCCGCTTAAAATAAATTGAACATTTCGATTGAAAATTGTAACTATTACTAATATCGGATTAAACCAGAATACAAATTAACTGTTTCCGCGGTTAATTATTTCGTTATTCACAAATCCGGTAATTGTTTAATATGGAACACAAATAAAAAGAGATTATAATTGTCATTCACATTTCAATTTTCACTACTACTTTGAATTAGTTTCTCTAGTTATTTTCACTAGTTCCTTAAAAAGCAGTACGAGGTACTCGAAACGTCAAAAATTTGTAGCAGTGTCCAACACAGACTGTGATTTATTTTGCAGGCCAAAACCGTCTTTTTTCGTGTTTTGTTTACATCGCCTACATAAAAATACCATCTATTTTTTATGTTAATTTTCAAGTCACATTTTTAATTCTCAAAAGTCTCAAATCATCAACACGTCAATCTCTCATTCTTGTCATTGTAATATGAGATTGTAATACTGTTATGAGCTCTTTTCTGTATATGGTTTTCTCTGTACGTTACCAGAAGATACCGCAACAATCTAAACCAAAGGGTAAATAAATAAATATACAACTATAACCCAAAAATATTCATTGAAAGAATAAGCCTATAGATTGAATTATATGTTGTCTGGATCGAAGAATAACGTCCCTGTAATAGACACTGTGAGATTCCTTTTGTTAACATAATTTTTGGACAACTATTTCTGCAGTAGCGAGGTCAGAAGAAAATCGTAATATTTTCCAGTTACAAATTTAATCTAGAAACTTTGATATATTTATTTATTTATATATTATACGGGTCGAAGACCCTTAACAAAATATACAATATAATGGCACTGTAGCCCAACAAAACATAGAATATAAAATAACTCACATTCCTATTAACATAATTTTTGGTAGCTGCTGGTTCTTGTTATTCTATTTATCATACCGCAAAATATATTTACAGTGATTTACAAATTCGTTGATGTTTCCACTTTGCCTTGCCGTACGGGGGAGTGAATTGTAAACACGGGTCACTCTTGGTATTGTCGCATAATAGCTCCAATTTTGGGAGTAGCTTGATTCAGTGATGGTATGTGGGTTTCTGGTGTTGTAGGTTAGGTTCCTTTGCACTACTAAATCGTTCAGTTCTGGGGAATCCAATTTATGTGATACCAAATTATATGCAAATTTTGCGTCATTTAGTTCTCTACAAGATCGTAGGGAGTACAAATTATTTGTTGTTGAAATTGGTACGTAGTTGTGGTCTAGATAACTCATTGGAGTGTTATTTTTAAACGCCAAATAACGGAGAAATTTGTGGTGGACAGATTCCAATTTTGCCTGTTCGTAGCCTAGGTAAGGTGACCAAATAGGAGAGGCATAGTTTAAAATTGACACGACCAAAGCTTTATACAGAGTTATAATAGAACTTGGTGACCGAAAGTCCACAGTTACCCGTCGTATGAATCCCAACATCTTAAAAGCTCTGGATGTTATTGCTTCAATGTGATTGTTGAATGATAAAGTCGACTCGAATGTAATACCCAGATCTTTGTGAAAGGTTACTGAACTTAAGGTAGTTCCGAAAATGGAGTAACTCGAACCAGATAAAGTGCGGACTCGATGAAAGGACATACTGACGCACTTACCAGGGTTTAATTTTAATCCGTTTAAAATACACCAATCGGAGATGTTGTCCAGATCAATTTGCAGTTTGATTACATCGTCGAAGGTTGATATTGACCGGTATAGTTTTAGATCGTCAGCAAAGATCAGGAGCTTGGAAAAGGTGATGGTAGTGCCAATGTCGTTGATGTAAAGGACAAAGAGCAACGGTCCTAAATGCGACCCTTGCGGTACTCCAGAAGAGCACCGGACATATTGCGACTCAAAGTTCTTGATCTTTACTGATTGTGTACGATCTGTGAGAAAGGATTTAGTCCAATCTAATAGCGAGCCTCTAATTCCATAATAATACAACTTTTCAATAAGTCGATCGTGGTTCAGGGTGTCAAATGCTTTGGAAAAATCTGTATAAATCGCATCTAGTCGTGTTTTAGATATAAACGACTGCATAATATGATGTGAAAAAATAGCCAAGTTAGACACAGTTGAACGGTTTCTTACAAACCCATGCTGTTCAGGTATTATTAAGGTCTTTAATAAAGCATATAACTTGTCTGTAACGATACTGTCAAGCATTTTTGCTAAACAGCAGATTACGGAAATGGGCCTATAGTTGAGGACAGAGTTACGGTCACCGTTTTTATATACAGGTGTGATAAAACTGTGTTTCCAAAGCGATGGGAAAACACCTGTCTTAAGTGAGTGGTTGAAAGTTGTTAATAGTGGTGGTATCAAGGAGTCCATAAGTGGGACGAGAAAGGAGCCAGGTATTCCGTCTGGGCCTGGACCTGCATTGGTATTAATCTTTTTGAAAGATGCAATAATATCGTTCTTACTAATTTGTATGGACTGAGCAATCTCTGGCATCATATCCATGTTGGAAACACGTGGAAGAGGTGAATTATCGTAGGACGAGCTAAAAAATTTACTAAAAAGGTTTACTATATCAGGCCCGGTGTGAGCATTTTGCTCTTCAAGAGTGACACAATTTGGAATTGTTTTGGTTTTCCGTTTAGCGTTGACAAATGACCAGAAAGACTTGATATTAGAATTAACACCTGCTTCAGTCACTGAAATATACTGTTTATAACACTGATCACGGAGTTTTAGACACTCGGCACGTAGTTTGTTGAAATTCTCACGATCACTAGTATTCGACGAGGCTTTGTAGATTTTATGGGCGACTTTCTTGTGGTGTATAAGCTGTCTAAGATCCTTGCTGAACCATGTGGGGAATTGACTAGATGTGGCCCGCTTCCTGGGTACGTACTTGCTGATGGCAGCATGAATGGTTTTGTAGAATGATGCCAGCATTTCATCAACATGTAGAGTGTCGTTTAGGCCCCAGCTTACCCCCATCAAATATTGGGAAAGGCTAGTAAAGTCTGCTTGACGAAAGTCATAGTAACTAATTTCATAAGCAAGATCTGTATTGTGGGAGTACTCGATATTAAAAGTGGCAGGTGGGTGGTGCCTGTCAATTTTCGTCAAAGTTTCTAAAGGATAATGATGTTCCAGACGTTGCGTATTTGAGAAAAGGAGGTCAAGTGTATATCCCTTATCATGATGTGCTGGGAAGAATTGATGTAAACCCAGGAAAGAGAAACTGTTCCCAATTGCAGATGCTGCTTCCCGGATGTTTAATGGAGTACCAGGTAAGAATCTTGGAGTAAGTGCCGGAGAACAGTCCCATGTAACTCCACTAAGGTTGTAGTCACCGAACAGAACAAGTTCAAACTCCGAGTGAGATAGACTGATGTTCTCTAACATTGAAGCATGGTTAGTATATGTTTCCAGTGGAGACTGTGGAGGAATGTATGTACATCCAAATATAAATTTCTTGCTTCCAATCCATACTTTGGTGAACGTGTGATCTATAGATGTTACATCGGATAGGATTTGGGCACTGCTTATACTGTTCTTGACTGCAATGAGGGAGCCTCCTCCTTTCTGATGAGCACTACTATTTGGTGATCGGTCTTGTCTGTATATCGAGTAGTCGTTTAAACCTAGTTCAGAGTTGAGATATTCTGGCGTAAGACTGGTTTCAGTTAATAGAATGATATCTGGCTTGTGTGACATAGAGAGTAGGTTGAGTTTCAGGCTGGTGAGCTTGAGTCGTAGTCCGTTTACATTTTGGTAGTAAGTGGTAAAGTAAGAATGCGAGTTCACAAGTTTTTTGAGTGGTGTGGTTTGTTATCGACGCCCACAATTGTAGGGATTCCATTCAAGACTTTTACCTTAAGTAGCTCATTAGGATTCGACTCCTTAAGTTTGTCAATTTCTTTATATAGAAGACTTATGAGTTTGCGTTGATCAGGTGTTTTGTCCATGCTAACTTTAATAGGTGCAGGAAGAGATTTCGATTTGCCAAAGATCTTGAAAACGTCGAATTCAGTGCTGTAAGAGGTAAGTAGAGGCCGACTTGTGTTGACTGCAGGTTTACCTAAACGGAAGAGAGCTACTGGTACTATATCTAGACTAAGTTGTTTTGTTAGTAATTCCTTGACCTTGGCCCGGTCAACGTTGTCCTTTTCCTGCGGTGCTCCTTTTGCTTCGGGTATGTTATAAAATATGACATTTCTCGATCGACGTTCCACATTCCTACTTTCTGAGACGTATTTGGCTTGAGTGAGAAGACTATTTAGTTCGTTCGGGGGATTTAAATCACTGAGAGTCTCTTTAATGGTCGTAATCTCTTCTTGAAGATTGACTATACATGGTTGATCTTGTAAATCCTGTATTGATGAAATTTCTTGTTCTACAGCCGTTAAGCGAGTATCCAGTTGCGTATAGTTGTCCTCCATACGGATTAGACGTGAGCACACATCGCTTAGTGTTAAATTAATAACATTGAGAGATTCCTGGGTGTTAGTTACTAAGGTGGTTAAATTTTTTATCTCTTTCGAAAAGGCCTTGGTTTGCTTACTGTTGGAACGCTCGATTGCACTTTCAAGGTCTGTGAGCGAGAACCCTTTTCCACCTGGTGGTTGTGGAGAAGTCGATCTAGATGGTGGCCTTAGATCGTCGGTTCTTTTGCAACATCTAACGAAACTTCCATCGGATCGCAGTTTAGCCCGATCGGCACAACCGGGGTGGTAATAGGTATCACAAGTAACGCATTTTACGGCGGTTTCCAAATTATGTATGGGAGATTTCCCGTCACCACAAACACCACAATAAATTGTTTTTTGGTCTAATGTGTTACCAGGCATGGCTCAGACCGAAATTGTGAGGTTAGGTTCCACTTGATATAAATTGATGGAATTTTGCAATAACTAACTCAAAAGTTGAGAAAATTTTTCAATTAAGTAGAACTCCGTGCTAAGGTACAAAGAACTCGCAATATTTGATTGATGAAATAGCAATATATTATCAAATAATAATCACAAAAAGTTTAAACTAAAATTTTGGCAGTTGCTGGCTAGGCGACCATTTTGGAATATATGAACAAAAATTCTGCTTGTTGTACAAATAATGCACTTTGTGTTTCAATGTTTCAATCCTCTATTTTAACAAAACGGAAATGTGAAAAAATACGTATTTTTCAAATAAATTATCACACCTTTAATAACTAAAATGACAATTAGTTCTCACATATCTTTTTAATGTCAGTCATTGCCATTTCAAAATCGAACCTAAAAAAGTATTGTAATTACATCTGTCGGGTATATTGGGGGTTCCTAATATTTCATTTTTAATATCTGTCTTCAGCATTTTTAGAACAGAACACAAAGTATTTTACTATGTCTCATGTCACGAATTTCCCCGATACTATTTTTCTTAACTACTCAAAACCCACACGTTTAATTTTCGCTAAAAACGTATTTATTGGCCAAAATGACGTATTTATTACATAAAATGAGATGAAAAAAATCATTAAGGTACGCGTCAGATATCATTAGAACTGCAACATACGCCGTTTATGAGTGTCCACATTTTCAGGGATCTGGCTACTTTCCAAAAATCTAGACTGGACGAAAATGCATATAATTTGTCGCATATGACAAATTTTTATTTTGATTTTGCTATTAAAAAAACAGCTTCAGTCCAATCACTTCGGAAATTTCAGAGAATCTTTATGTAAACATAGTATTTGTAATGAAAAAAAAATTACAAAGAATTTGCCTTTCTTTTAAAAACTTGTGCAGCTTAAAATGTGAGCGCATACCGATTCTTAAAAATTCGTACATTTGTTATTTTTTTCAATACAGAAAACTTTTCATTTTTTTTTTACTTTTTACTTTCATTTGTTTCACACATTAATTCTACATAAGATTGTAGGAGCGCTTTAAAAATGGTCCAATCAGTGCGTAACTGGTTAGACGACATAACACTTTTATGTAGCATACTTAAAGAACATTTCAGCATTCTCAAAGCTACTTTGTAATATTTTCCTTATGCAATTTCTGAAACTCATATCACGTGTTTTAGGTAAAACAATTTTTTTTAATATTCAACATTATTAACTTTATAACGAGAGACTACTCTGTAAATTTTTTTCAGTCAATTGGGTCATCCTCTGCTAAAAGTGACTTTTCCACTATTTTTAATGTAAAAATTTCACTTTAAGGAGAAGGAATTGTTTCCACCCACTCTTAATCAAGTGAGATTTCCACTTTAGAGCTATTAAAGAAGTCACTTTTAGCAGAAGATGACCCAAATTTCACTGTAAAAAATTTAGAGAGTAACAGTCTAAAATAGGCATTTTTATAAGACGAGTCTAACGACTTAATGGACAGAGGTGATAAAATGTATTAATTCTTACATTTTTTAATGCAATAATAAGTTTTGTGCCGACTTTAAAAAACGGTATTTCTCATAACATGTATCGTATCTTTAAATATAATAATAATACGCAGTTTCTTTATAGTTTCTGAGCGTTTAAGGCAGGATGATTCTCCCATCTAGGGTCATTTGCATCCTGTTTTGAAGTTAATGGAAAATAATGTGCCTAACTTGAATACAATCCATTTTCAAGCGATGGCCCTATAACGCAACTTTTTTGTTTTTATTTATTTAAAGCTTTCAATTCAGTTACAGATTTATTCACTATATATTGTAAGAAATACGCTTATAACAAATTAGGCATGAGATTGAGGTACATTACATAAAATAACATTCGATTGCAGAAAGGTGGTACTTTTTGATCGGTAAATTTACTATTACAAATTGGCTAAATGGCAAGTGGCTTTCCTATGCAAGACATTGACCACCTTTTATGGAACTGCCCAATATATTTCGACCAAAGAACAGAACTGTGCGAGCAGCTATCTCAACACAATCTGCAACCACCCCTATGTATCGAAGCGCTAATCCAAGGGCCCAATTTTACTGCGTGTTTTTGTATACTACGATTTTTTTAAAATTGTTCACTGCGCAATATGAGAATGAAACGAATTTTAGCTATTCCATTATTTTGGTGGAAAACGACAACTTAAAGGTGCTTTGTGGAATGTAACAACTGCAGGGAATGTCAAAAGTTATGCAGATACTACTGACGCCACAGTAAAACAACTCTGTCATCAAGAAATTTTGTTAGGAAATTATATTAGATCTGAAAATGATGTTTTTAATGCAGTTATTCATCGAATAATGATGTAAAAATATTTATTATAACTAGAGATAATATATAAGAAGTCGATTAATTAATTGATCCTAACAGTAAACTAGCACCATATAAAATTATGCCATGTTTGCTTAAAAAAAAACACATTGTCATTATTGCTTAACTACAAATGGATGGCCTTTAAATAAAGTTCATGAAATAATACAAAACATAACTAATTCAAGAAAGATTAATTCCACTAAAAATTAAAAAAAATAATTATCACAGTTGTGATTGTTTATTTCGAGAACCTATAATATATGTTTGATATATGTTAATAATGTAAACTGATTTTTGTCTAATAAAATATTATCTTATTCTATTTTGTGCCATTTTTTAATTTTTTCCTACCATTAGATTATTTATTTACGATTACTAACGTCATCTAAATCAAGTACAAGCCGTAAAAGATAAAGTATGTTATTACGAGCTATACCAACCATGTTATTTGAAATTTAACAATTATTGTAAAGAATTTAATTTTTACATATTTTATGTAATATACAAAATAACTTTGTCCTAAAACGAGTTACGCAAACTGTTTTTTACTCGTCAAGTGCTGCAGAAACAAGAAAAAAAATTTTAAATTTGTTTAAAGTGACAAGTTAAAAGTTGTGTAGAATTACTCATACATGTAAGTATTTTATACATGTATAGTAAGAATAGAAAAAACTGTTGAAAGTTTTCAAAAAAAATAGAACGTTTAAATTCTAAGCACGTATTTCAAATTTGGCTACACCCAAGACATAAATGTGAGATAGTAAAAAATTGATGGCAAACTTTAAGATATCTAAATCAATTTTCCCCTTCGTGTCGTCCATGCTCATGATATCATTGCAATGAATCTTGGCATCAACTCAGATTTTAGTTGTTACTATGCATGACAGAAAAAATGAAATCGACCTACCATAAAGACCCGGTCTCTTCTACGTGTTTAAAAATGTACAGTAACTAGGAAGCCGAAAGATTCATTTATGTTTTCTTTACAATGAAAATGCATTTGAGACCCTAATTTACAAAATTGACTTCAATAAAATTAATTTAACGTCATATACTTCTGCCATGGGGCTGCCGCCACCCTTTTCTGTACCAGCTTAACCTTCAATCAAATGTATGTTTGATTGAACCCACGTGAAATTAGAATACCACTAATTACCGTACTCTAGATAAACATGTAGCAAAGCTCCTCAAGTTTAGTAAGCATAACGGAGGATGTTATGATTTGAATATAGTTTTGTTAAAAGTTTCTTGCTAACAAACATTTTTACTACCGGGATTTTTGAAACTTCATTATTCAGTTACTTAATCGTGACATTCCCTCTATCCATTATTACTACGTGAATCTTAGGATGTATATTAACTTATTGGTGTTTATTATATTAAAACTATTTGTGTTGATATGATAAAACATTTTTTTAAAAGCCTTACACCTGTCTTTTAGTGAAAACATAAATCTACCTCAGGGAAATTTTTGCATATACATAGAAGATAAAAGTGAAATATATCCCCTACATCCCCGACACGTAATGTCAGTTAATTTTCTCACAAGAATGTGAATATCTCGGAGCAAATCGGTTTTAACGACATCTCAGCATCTCTATTACATCTGTGTGCGAGATAAAGAGAGGAGATATCGATCGAATATACACCAATTGGGATGGAAGGGGATTCGAGCATGATTCTCACCCTCGTTGTCGGATCTGGTCCACGAGCCCCATCCGATGTCCTACGAAAGAAATCTCCGTAGGACCGGAAGTCCTGCGAGGAAGCCAGTTTCAACTTCAAAGCACTATAACGCTGTACACTTCCTAGTGCCGCGCACGTCCACGTTCTGCCGAGACGCGGTTCAAACTCCGAGGACGTCATTTGCGATTACCGTTCAGGACGCGGTTCGTGCACGATTCCACGATACGAGACACAGCCGATATTCGGGAAAATCCGTAGCTTCCCGGAAAAGCACGAGGTTTACGCGGCAGCGCCTATCAACTGAAGCACCGGCCGAGCTTCTCACTTCCGGTGCTTGCGGCTTGCTCCGGTGATAACCCTTGGACCACCTTCAGTTAAACTGTGCTTCCGAGTGCACTCGTATTGATTACTGCTCAAAGCTGTTAAGTTTTCGGTGGTTTTCGACTTAACTGAAATCGATGTTTTCCGGTTGTGTCGACAGATGACTAGATATCTAGGGTCTGAAGAAGATGGAAATTGGCCTAAATTTAAAAAATATGTTTATTATATTTATCTTTTGTGGGTAACACGGGGTTCTTCCTGAAACCATCAGTTGAAATAATTCAGACTTTTGTAATAGTTATTTTTGCGACAGAGAATTGCTCCAAAATTGTTGAATTTAATCGTAATGAATCGATCATAGTGATTCCTTTTTTTTATTTTACTGAAGACTTTTTAGAGAGAGCTTAATCCTTTTGGCACTCTGTACTTTAGAAAATATAGGCCTTTCAGAAATACCATTCATTGGTATCAAAATATATTCGGTCATTTTTCCAATACAGTTATCGATCATCAAATTAAACCATTAGATGGCACATGGTACAAACTACAGATTTTTCAAATGATTATTTTTCCTTAAAAATGTTGGACAAGGAAAATGCAGACAAAGACATAAGAATTTAAGTTATTTTTTCAAATCAACCTCTATTCAGCATTGTTAAGTCTCCCTTAAACGCCTCTAAAATTCAGCGTGATCTCAAGCGATTTAACGATTGGTGCCGCTCTAATCGACTTTATCTTAATTTAAATAAATGCAAGATAATGCAACTCACTAGATCACACTCTACCTTGCGTTTTAACTTTGCCATTCAAAGGCACGATCTAGCTTGCGTACAGGATATTAGCGATCTTGGCGTGAGATTTAACTGTGTGGGATCGTTTTCCGGACACCTAGAGTTGGTAGTAAATAAAGCCTTCAAACAACTCGGTTTTCTTAAACGTGCGACCAAGAAGTTTACTGACACCTCAGCTATCATTCACTTACACAAATCTCTAGTTCTGCCACATTTATTATACGCCTCATCTGAGATAATGTCTGAGATATCTGTCCTAAAAAAACAACCAATCCAAAGCATAGATTTTCACACAGCTATTCACAAATATCTACCCAATTTCTGAGATGTCTAATTATTTTACATCACGTAGGCCTACGCACTCCCTTCGATTTTATCGCACGTTAAATGAGTCCAACTGTTGGTCCAATATATTGTACTTTTCCGCAATTAATCGTCTTAGGAGGACATAGAATGCGCTCCCACAGCAATTCTTAACAATTGATACCATATCTTTGTTTATCAACGCCTGCAGGAGTGAATTCCTTGTCGCCTACCTCCCTTTAAATCTGTGTTATACTAAGTTTTATTATGTTTCATCGTTAACATGTGGCGGGCCATTTTTATTTGTAAACATTATCATTACCGCAACGGTTCTTAACGCTCTTTTATCGATTTTAACTAATTATGTATACCAAATGTGTGCTTCTAATTTCAATTTCTAATTATTTTAATTGCTTTATTTCTATAATTTGTTTTTATGATCTGTGTACTTTACATGTATTTTGAGGGCGATTACGCCCGTAAATAAATATATAATAATAATAATAATAATAATATCAAATTCTATTCAACTACAAATTATCAATACGCATTATATAGAAAACTTGCAGAATTACCGGCTAAATGAAAAATCACTAATTCCAATATGTACAAAAAGGCAAACTAATGAGAAGGAAAATTACTTCAATTTCATTCCTCTGAATTCCAGTTTGTTTGTTAGGGATGAAATTGTAAACAAAATTTACTTAAATTTGCATGCACTCTATATAAAATATGGGCGAAGCGAATCTTGAAATTCTGCTGTTGAAGTTTTTATGTGAAAAATAATCCACAAAAGCATTTAATAACCTCTAAAACTGGAGTTACCTAATTTTGAGCTTCCTGTAATATTTGCATACGTGAGAACATAGACAATTATGCAGTCATATTTGAGCCGTCGCCAGGTCGATTTTCGCCTACTTTACCTTTTTTATAGGAGGCACAGGGCCGAAGCGACGCATTTTTTTAAATTCACAATTCAACTTTTGACGAAATGCGTTTACTGTAGGCCACCAACCGTAATAAGGATACAGCGAATGTTTTAATCGTATAAATCTTAGGGAGAATGGCTATTCTGGGGCGAAGCGGTGCATCAGTGATTTTCACACGTATATAAACCCGTTATTAAAAATATAACTGTTCATTCAAATCTACACAGGAAATTAATTGAAAATATATTCAATATAATTAATGCGCAACAGCACGAATGGACATTCTACTGTCCACTTCCCAAACAATACAAGTAATAATATCTGAATATCGTCTTTTAGTTTTTGCTTGTACTGTCTAACCATTTTCGCAAATAATGTAAATATCACAGCAATATTAATTTTTAAAATTGAAAAATAAACGTGTAATCACATTTGTATTTAGGAACACAATAAATTCAGGACAATGAGTTTCTGTTATTGCTGATTGCACCAATTTTGTATTTACGCATTTCAGTGTGGACGGACAGCCAATATGTAAAACAATAGTGTCGACTGATTATAGAAGGCTTTTTCTTGTGCTTGTAAACATAATTTAAACTAATATCGTTTGAATACAACTAAAATAACGCTAATTATAATATAATTCTGCAATTATTATTATGGTTGATATTATCATTATTATTCTGTTGCACTTATAATTTCATGGCTTAATTAAGTGACAAACATTCAAACAGGAATAAATACACTGTGCCACTTCAACCCAACATAAATCTTCCGCTTTGCCCCAAACAAACTTACCTATTCAAAACCGATAACTTAATTCTCAAATAATAACACCCCCAAAATGTTGATTACTCCTGGAATGTATTGGTCATTACTCTGTAAATATATGCAATAATTGTCAATTTGTATATAAAACAAATTCTTAGAATATTTTAGTGTTCTACAAACCCATAAATCTGTAAACTTAAGAGTCAAACAAATATAATATCACTCGAATACCTCCAATTATGAAGGATAATAAGACAAAACTAAAGTAATGAGTTTCGTAGTTTGTGCTTTTAATTTCAGAGATATTTTGAGTTCGACACTTCACCCCAGCCTCCCCTATTTATTGTTTCAACTGACAACAAGAATTCTTTGGTAACTACAATATTTAACCCAAAAAGCAAAGAGGAATGATTTCGGCTAAAGGCAAAATCAGAATTCCTTAAGCAACTTGACCTATAAGTCAGATATATATTCAAGTCTTTAATAAACTTCAAATTGTATACTTTGCAATATGAATGTATCCCATCTATACGTTTATCTAAAAATATTGCTGATAATAATCATATAAGAAATAACTCGCACTGAATAATGGCCAAATCGATATAGGAATTAATGTACGAATTTTGGAAATTGGTGATTTTGATGAATTATCCCTATTTTATTGTAGTACTTATATACTAACTCTGACACTATAACTAAAAAATATATGTGTGAACAATGTATTTTACTCATTAATAGTAGCCGAATTTTGTGCACATTCCGAATTCACTATAAAGTAAATTTCTCATTGATTTCAGATTCGTTTTTTCGAAATAGGATGTCAGAAACTCACACTTATAGCTTTTTTAGTATTTTTTCTAAAATTGCCATTTCTACGTGCAGATGTTTTTCATTGCCGGTATATATTTTACGATGCAGAGAAAGTAGATAATTATTCTGACAATCAGTATACTGCCTCTAGTAAATACTCTATTACGTAATTTTATTTATTTGAATTTCATAAACATAATTTAGTTATTATTCATGTAATACTATTGCATAACTGTAATTAATGTGGTTCTAGTTCAATGACACAGATTACTATTTTCTGTAATGACTCGTTTTTTTATCAAATAATATTTAAAGTATACAACTAAGGTAAATTCGTTACCAGAAAAAAAGTTCTAGCTTCAGAAATAACTTATTATATTTGTTCACTTTAGTTAATCACTAAATATAAACAAACAACAGCATCACATTTGCATTTATACGACTAAAATGTAAATTAGTTCTAAATATAGATCTTACAACACAGTATTCAGAAATACGTTCGTGTAATGGCGAACACTTACTGTAATTGGTGCTTCATAGTAACTACGTAACTATTACATGGCACTTTTACTCATTGTAATTTGAAAGAGATTTGAAAGAGATTTGAACATTTCCGGCCATTTTTCGAATAACTATACGCGTGAAAAAAGGCTCCGGGAAACTATTAAAAAAGGTAAAAATGTTACCATTAGTAACTGTTAACAATGATAAATCACGATTTATAATAATTCAGACGGTACGTGTTATTTTCAGTAAGAAATATTTATAACTCCTGTATCAACAGTCACTGATCTCAATAGCAACTACCAATGTAGTTACTTTTTATGCTAGTATTCGTATGTAATATCTCAATTTACTATAGCTATTAGTAGTATACTTTCAACAACATTTTCCAGCCTCTCTCCCTTGTAATTTTGTAATATTTCCCAATTTCGCTTTATAATTAATACATATTACAGTTCCAAATTTTTTTAAATGTTCCTCGCCATCCCGTAAAAACGTTTATTTTAGTGTCAAAAACTATTTAAATGCAAATAACAACTTCAAAGTCATTGCGCCACCTCTAAATATTAACCAATCAAGTTCAGCAAGGGCTCGAAATTTTTGTTTTTTTATTTCCTTTTCAATGACTGCCCAAGGCAAAGTCAATTTCGAACTGGGGTTTTTTTAAATCCCTGTTTTTAAATTGTGAATCACCCTAATATATATATATATATATATATATACGTCTTTTTACAATTTAAGTAATAAGATATTTGCCAATTAGACATTTTTTTTACTAAATTCACAAAAAAGCTACAGAAAATAACAAGATGGCAAGTAGTCTCGTTAATTTTTTAAAGAATTTCATATTTTTTCGTAATTTAAATTTTTTGAACAATCGCAAGATTGATGCTTATCGAATTCACATTTCACTATGTTCCTCCTTTTTTAGTGTTTTCCATACTTATTAGTAATTGAAAACACGTTAATATACTTAAAAATCATTTAATTATTATAAAAATCATGTTAATTTTTGCAAAAATATAAAATGTGTAAAAAATTGAAAGTATATTTCTGATAAATATTCTCTATAAATGAAGGAAATTTTATTTGTTAATACTTTGCACTCCTAAATTCATTACTGAAAATTTTATTTTTTACTATTAATTTAGGAATACGAAATACTTCTGGAAACCTATTATTATCAGAAAAAATCGATTTGATAATTTTTTATTGTTCGTTTTACTGGGCTATACACCATTCTAGATTTCTGAAATTATTATTATTTTGTAACTTAAAAGGTGCTTAGTGGTCTAGAAATAATGTACCAAAAGACGGAAGGATTAAAAAATATCTAAATGCTCGTAAGTATTTAAAACTTTGTGGAGCTAACCCAAAACATGATTCTAACAAAATTTCACCGATCTATTCACAATTTTGAGAACCCATTAGAAGTACCTTCCTTCTTAGGTGTAGATATAAGGATTTTTATTTAATTATATGTTTTTATAAACCATTTATGAACAATTTTTTTAAAATTAATTTACAACTTTTTTCAAGTTCCTTTTTGAGCGCGAATCCCTTGAAAGCTCCTCCCGGCAAATGTACTGCCGCTGTTTTGGTATTGTACTGACATAAAAAAATTATTTTTCGTACTTCACAAATAATATTATAAACCACATGCATTATACATTACATTTTACAGAATTTTGATTAATTTTTTTATTGGGTAATAAAAAATGCCTGAAAAATGCATATTCTGTTACTCTCACCAATGGTGTACACCATAATTTGGCAAAATGCTATACATGTATGCTTATATAATCAGTTAAAGCGAAATTGATGTATATACAAAATAACTATTTTCATGGATACATTCGACCTGATATGTGAAAATATATAGATCAATGCTTGTCTAGTCGCTTATGTGCTATATATAGTGGAAAGCTTTTTAGACAAGTTGCAAACAGGTGGAAATTACAAACTAGGAGTTTTACCTTAACAAGACAAGTACGTTAATAAAAAAGGCTGTAAGGAAAACAAAAGTAGAACGATGCGGCAATGATTTCTTTGCGTAATGTTTTAGTACGTTTAGTGTTGTAAGTATTATTTATTAGAACGTTTTGGTATATGTTTTTTATTTTTAAAGATTTTCTTTCGATCATTACAATATATATGAAATTAATAATATTGAATAGAGACATCCACCGACGAGTGTGGTATCAAATACGAAATAAGCAATCAATGTATTCAAGAATAAATTCTACAAATAATTCTACTTCAGACAGTTTTATTTTATACTTAGACACTATCATGTTATCCTTTGTACATAATTTATTTTATATATACTATATACATTCTCTTACATACGCAATTCATTACCTAATTATTTATACCTGACCTTTTCGATCATTGGAAGAAGTGGTTTATAAACAAGGGTTGGTGCGTCGATTGCCCATAAAAAGTCGAAATGTGTGAATGTATCATATTTTACCCTGTGCAATCCAGTTTTATTCGGCAGCTTGTGATATAATTTTAAGACATCCTGAAACAAAATATGATATAACAACATAAATCCAATCGTTTTTAAAAATTACAATTATATTTAACTAGTTAAATAAATATAGCATTATTGTTAAAATCTATACTTGTAAAAACAAAAACAATAAGATGTATTTAGTTAAGTTTCAAAACTCAAATCAAGACAATTCTTTAGTGACTTGATTAGAAGAAATTCTCGGCAAGTCATAGCACATTATTAACGAAATGATTGAATGACTTTATTAATTTTGTCTATCTTAAAAACAAATTACCAAATATATATGCAATATAATCAGAAAGATTACTCACTAATGGACTAACTAGCCAATCATTGTCTGCATAGAAAATTGTAATTGGGACATTTATTTTCGAAAGATTATATTCTGGTGGATACGTTTGTCCATATAGTTTGAAATTCTTCTGTTCCCCAAAGTCGTACTGTCGGAATTTTCCGGAATCAATTCCTTGCACGAAATGAAGAACAGTCATGGTAGATGCTCCAGCCGGCGTATGAGCTAAAATTGTTGGTAATAACGTCTGAAATATAAATGCAGAATTTTATTAAAATAACTACATCTATTTCTTAATTGCCTACAGTTATATAACATTGAGAAATTATATCATCACTATAATAGTAGGTCTAATATTAAGACTTAAGAACATCCATTTAGTTATTTAAGAATAACAATGTATTTAACAAATTTGAAAACATGAAACACAGCTGGTTTTTAAAACCTCAAAGTATTTGAACGATCTCTTATTAAAGGTTTGAAGATTAATGTAAATTATTGAAATTATCTTTTTACTATCTTAGTAATAATTGTTGAGGAAAATGGTACATTGATTGGAATTCTATAACAAAGTTGGATGTACTTCCGAAAAGCCCATACCTTAAATTTGTTTAATATATCTTTTTCGACGAATTTAGATGCGCTAATTACGAACATCATAGTGACCAATGGCGAAATGGATATTATTAAGCAATTACAGCAATTTCATCAATGTCACCGAACTCTACACCAAGTCTATTGCCCTCATAATCATCCTACTATTATAGTGTTATTGTAATATTATCCGCAATAACGGATAAAAATATTTTCTAGAGAATTTCGTAATGTACATTACATTTATTGGAAACATTTTTCGTAAGATTAATCATTTTCAAGATGAAGGCGAAAAAGCACAAAATATGACGATTTTTGTACTTTTGATCTTGAATATGACCCTGTGCCAATTTTGACTATGATATTCACAAACACTACATCAAAGTACATGCGTAGAAGTACGTTAAAAAAATTTCAGGTATGGGCTTCCAAATAAATGCAAATAAAAAAAATAACACGATTTTCCCAATTTTGACGGCGAAGATGACCTTGTCGTCAATTATTACTACGATATTCGCAATCAGCATATCAAAAGATGTCGGAAAAGGTGCGTTAAAAAGAAATTGAGGTATGGGCTTCAAGATAAATTAAAAAAAAAACACGATTTTCTTAGTTTTGACCTTAAAAGTGTCTTTGTCGAGAATTTTCACTATACGATATTCGTAATCAGCGCATTAAAATACGTTGGAAAAGGCACGCTTAAAGGAAAACTGAGGCATGGGCTTCAAGATAAATGCAAGAAACCACAAAATAACACGATTTGTCCAATGTTGACCTTGACGATTACATTTTTGCCAATTACGTAATATACTATTTATTGAAATAAAATGACCTATTTTATAATTTTGTAACGTTTAATTGTACTGAGAAATATATCTTACTTAAGTAGAATAGTATTTATTTAACAAATTTGAAAACTGTTATTACCTAAGAACTTACACTACTGGAAAATCGAGCTTTCATCGAGCTTTCAAAAGTTTTAAAATTAATGTAAAATATTGAAATGATACATAATTTATATTACTTACCGTGTTAAATTGTTTCTTGTTGAAACCAGAAATCGTGAACAGAACATTTTCACACACAACTTCGTCAAAAAGATCATTATCACAGCCGTATTCCGTCAATAGTTTGAACAAAAAATTCCGAGGCAAGAATTCATGAAGGTCGAAAAGATCTGAAAATGTCTGAAAAGACAAACAATATATTTCATTATTAAGCATATTTAATTTTCTCTAATCAAAACTTATATATACTTGACAAACAATATAATCACACATCTCAATACTAAAAATAATTTATTAGGTACATATAATTTAATATTTTACCTGAACCACCCCTTTAAATGGAACCAGCATTTTAAGTGGGCTTTTCAAATGTTCTAAATAAACCGCTGGAGCGAGGCTAAACATTGCCCTCACTTTAGATGCAATGTCCTGTCTTAGCGAAGCCATAACGTAAAACATAGTGTTTCCCATCGAATGGCCAACGTATATTATAGAGTCATTCTTTATGTTTGTAATATACGAAATAACGGCAGGAAGATCGTATATACCCATTTCATGCCAGCTACAACACAAATTAATAAATTTACACTAATTACTGAGAGGTCTAAAATTGGCTTTAGATCTCTACCATAACCAACTTTGTCATGTCGTATAAATATAAATATTATTTATAACGACCCTATCAAATAGAAGATTTTAATAATCAATTTTAAATAATATTCATAAGCATTAAATGAACAATAAATAAAAAGATGTCAAATGCGATGCCAGCTAGTTAAGTAAAAACACAATTTATTGTTTTAATTCATTCATGCTCTGTTGCTCTAACTCTTTTCTGCCAGGATAAATAGTTTTTTAAATTTAATTTTCAACTTTACTCTGTTATTAAAATTATAAACAAATTTCTATGTACCCTTTTTCGTCTTTTACCTCGTTTTTTCAGTATCTAAGAACAGAATTGCAAAACAATGAACTGTCAAAAAAAAAAAATTGTTTAAAATTCTTTTTTTCAATTTCGTTAGCGGATTTTGAAACAGCAGTGTTAAGAAGTTGTTGTTGTAAGATTTCGTTACATTTCTAGTTCAAATTTAATTAACCTGAATATTAATAAACAAAAATTGTCCGATTCGACGTAACAAAGGTATGAGATTTTTACATTCGAAATGAAAATCTACATTACCTGAATTTCCAAAATCGAGGATTTGATTCGTCATATTTTTTATGTTTTCTAGAGTACGTATTTCCTCGTGCATTTCCTAGCCAAACGTCGTATCCTTGATTAGCTAAGATGAAGGCTGTAACCAGTAGTTAAATCGGATATGTAAGCATTATATATAAATTATATTTATCATAAGTAAATTGTTCTTATTTTTATCAAAATTATGATATATTTCTACTCGCGCGCTGCAATTGTTGCAGTTGTCATATTATTTAAAGAGTAGGGGAGAGACTTGCAGGTTAACCACCCCAATGTTTTTTGATATTTTGAAATTATAAATACCACTACTCCGACTTGGAGCAAACGTACGTTTTTTAATTGTTTTCAAATTCAATTTTCATTATTCAGTGTTCCAATTTTCGTTCAAGAATTAGGAATATATTCTCAATTACTTCCACTTTTTTTTACTTTGAGTTTCCATCGTAGTTTTCTATTTATTTACACTTCTACATCTTTTTCACGATTGTTTAGTATTTGTAATTGTTATCGAGAAAACTATGTTTTTATTATCATGTAGTTATTTTACATCAAATAATGCTAATAAGTTAGTATGTAGTCTGTGACGCGTGTGACATCATCGAATAAAATAGAAGGCATTTTATTCCAATCATCGTCAATGTCATCGTCATCGTTATCCTCATCATCATTGCCATCCTGATACTCATCATCTCTCTCATCCTGTTCCTGATCATCATAATCATCATTCTGTATCACATTCTGCTGTTTATGGTTTGATCATTTGGCTTCCAAGGCCCGCCTACAAGTGAATCAATAATGTTCTCAATGTCCTATACGTGGTGAGATCAGTGGATAGTAACCTCAACCTTTCTTTTTAATTTGAAACGCCATTTTGGATCCGACATTTTGAATTTTTCAAATATTACTTCACATTCGTGATCAGCGATATCAAGTACCGCATACTAACCATTTTTTTCTTTAGTTTTTCTATTTTTCAGCCATTTTTCAACGGAATGGCATCTTGCAAGCCGAAATTTCAGGCCCCCTATATTATATATTTTTTAAAATATGTTATAACATTTAAGTCCTCTTTCCAATGCTACATTTACATTAGCGATATATTAATTTTACAACGAATTATGTATGAACAAAAAGAGTTATAGGTGGCAAACCTGCAAGTCTCTCCCCTACAGTTATAGTTTTTAAATATATATTTTTCGATAGTTATTAGAAATATTTCGACGGCTCACTGTCGATGCTAAGATATAGAATTAGTAAAAAACACAAAAAAGGCAAACATGTAGCTTTGAAGTATAAATATCTAATACAATGGCAGCGCACTGCATTAAAATTTCATCAAAATTTGATTTCAACAAATTTTTAAAATGTTAAGCACTATGAAAAAATGGGAATGTATCAGTATTACTAACAAAATCAGCAACGATATGAAAATTTATTGTAACCCTTAAAAGGTATACATATTTTTTCGTTGGTCCCTCTAAATAATGAAACACTATAAAGAACGAGCCAACTCGGGGATTCGGACCCCAATGTACCGTTTAAGAGTTAAATTAATCATGAATTTAAATTTTCGTACAGATGCAACAATGCACCTTAATAAAAATGCATATATACATTTTTTGTTTGTACTCGTTATTTTTAAAAAGTTTTTTTTCCAAAATATTATTGAGTCAAATGAATCATTTTGTACTTACCGAATCCTTTATCTTTTCCAGTGACTACCCAATCTGCAGAACTTGAAAGAAGACCATGTTGCAATAAAATTGCAGTTGCATTTTGTCTCGCAGCTGGAATACGGTGCAGAGTCAGAATGTATCCGTCTTCGGTAACAACAACATGCGATTCAACTTTGTAACCAGCACGTTTAATCATTTCCGGCTATAGTAATGTCAGAATATTTAAAGAATCGCAGTACCATTTACAATATACGTACATAGTTATTTAGTACAGTTATATCATGAAATCTATTTGTTCGGATTTTTTAAATCCATTGGAGAATGTGGTACCTATTTGAAATAAAATTATTTAGCAGCCACTACAAACTCAAGTTAACTGCGGCAAGTTTAATGTCACACTGAAAAATAAATTTCTATTAATAGCCAAGCAAAAGCTTTGTGAAAATGCTTTTATTTTTAACAAATGTTTCTTCTTGTTATTAAATCTGGCTTACTGCATGGTCAAATTTCTTTGTTTCAAGGCAATTATTTATTTGAAATTAAAAATTGTGTTTTTCGGTGCAGAGTTAGCAATGGCAACGAATAGTTTACAAATACTTGTAACAAATTTAACCGAACAAAAATAGTGTGACTATAATTGGTAATGTTGCAGAAGAACTACCTCACCTCAAAAATTAATTGTACGACATGTTTCTGACGTATTTTGTGGCTCTGATTACGAATCTGGTAATAACATTTGGCGGTCGGATGTATTTCGTTCGCTATCTTCAAAAAACAGCCTAAAAAGGCGTTTTTTTTTTGTTTTTTGTATTTATATGAAAAAGTATGAATCAGACGAAAAAATGTTTCCAACAAAAGGCGGATGATAGAATTTGGCGGTCGGACGTACTTCGTCCGCTATCTTGAAAAAATAACGAAAAAACACAATTTTATTAGGTTTTTTGCTTTTATTACTGGGACTCAAATTTGTGGTTGGAATGAAATCTATATTTCTTGGTTGGAGGCTAGGTTAGTATTAAAAAAGGGGGGTCTGGGGCGGAGCCCCCCAGGACGTAGGCACCTCCTAGGTACACGTATAAACTTTAGTAATTATAATTCATTCGGTTTCCGAATCTGAAGGAAATAATTAATTATAATTTTTCAAGTTAATGCATGTACCTAGGAGATACCTGCGTCCTGGGGGCTCCGCCCCAGAACCCCCTTTTTTATACTAACCTAACCTCCAACCAAGAAATATATATTTCAATCCAACCTGAAATATGTATTTCAATCCAATCCGTCGCGCACTGGCCACGACGCCCGCGTAGCGCAGCTACATGATTTCACCACCGGGTGTTGCGGTTCTCGTTAGTGAACTTTAATTAATCCCTTCAGATGTGGAAAACAATGAATTAAAATTACTAAAGTTAATGCGTGTACCTAGGAGGTGCCTGCGTCCTGGGGGGCTCCGCCCCCAGCCCCCCTTTTTTAGTACTAACCTAATCTCCAACCAAGAAATATATATTTCAATCCAACCTGACATTTGAGTTCCTGTAATAAACGCAAAAAAACTAATAAAATTGTGTTTTTTCGTTATTTTTTCAAGATACCGGACGAAATACGTCCGACCGCCCAATGTTATTATTAAATTCGTAATCAGCACCACAAAACACGTGAAAAATGTGTTGTATAATTAATTTTTTTGGTCAGAGTCCCTGTAATTAACACAAAAAAAGAAAACAAAATTTGTTGGCCTATACCCTGCAGAAACCAATTACGGGCACTTTCGATGCTCATTTGCGGACTTTTTGTTTGGATACAGGAAAAAATGTATAAAACCTTTTTTGTAGAGAATTTTCTGCTCTACTACTTTTGTTTGAAATATTTTTTCGTCCGATTCATACTTTTTCATATAAATAGAAAAAACCTAAAAAAAACGCCTTTTTTGGTTGTTTTTTGAAGATAGCGAACGAAATACATCCGACCGCCAAATTCTATTATCAGATTCGTAATCAGCGCCACAAAATACGTCAAAAACATGTCCTACAATTAATTTTTGAGGTGAGGTAGCTCTTCTGCAACTTTAACCTATAATTAAGCAGATGATATTTTTCGTATAGTTACAAGTAGTTGTAACTCACTACAGTAATTAACTTCACAATTTAGAAGGCAAGATTTAAATCATTACCAAAATGCGTGTTATGTAAATTTCGTGCTTAAGATTAGGTAATTAGTCACTGATTTCCACTGGAAAAGAAATTACTAAATAAAACTAATATCTTTCAGAAAATCATGTGAGTATACGTTGAATACCACAGCTTCAATATTCACATAGTAAAGATACAATTGTGTCGAATATTTTACGTTTTTTATCAAATTCTTGTTAATATGTTAATGTCACTACTAAATGCTGTAATTATTTATAAGTTTATGGTACTCGAAAAAGTACTTCCAGAAAAATACACATAAAACCAAAATACTCTTGGAATTTTGGTAATAAAATTATATATTTTGATAGCAATAATACGATGTAGTTCAATCTATGAACGTAATAATTTTGTTTTACATGAACTTAACGTATGCAAATAATTTTCAAAGTTGTGCAGCTCAATTTTATAGTCGTCCTATTTTACTTATGTAATGGACTTATTAATTAAATAATGGTATTTGCGTTTATAATTGGTAGAGCATTCGACCGGCAATCGAAAGGTTCCGAGTTCAAAACCGGCATATTAATTCTGTAAAAAGTTTGGCCTTCATTTTTTTCATAAATCAGTAAAGATCCAACAAAATTAAGTAAGAAATCCTCATCTTTGACAACAAATATTTCCAACAAAAATTTGCACAAATCTCTGAAGTGTACAGAAGAGTTTCTGACGTCAGGAGAATAAATATTGAAAAAAAATGCAATTAACATCTTTCGTTCACCATAAAGCGTTATAATTAAGACTTATTACCTAGTTTCGAGTTAGAATTAATTTTATTGCGTAAACTATTACCGTGCAAAAATGTGTTCATTTATTTATTTTAAATGATATATTGTAAGTATAAAAACTATATAAATAAGTTTTTGGATAAAATGATTAGCAAATTTGTACACGTTTTAAACAAGTTTGAATAGTTTATAGTTCACAATGGAAGATGTTTCTTCAATGCTTCTGAAATATTCAAGGCATGAAATACTATTACTTCAAAATATAATCTCTTGTGCTGAGAATATTACAACATTGCACGAATATATAGAAAAGATATCTATTTGTTTGTGATTTATGTTAAAATAAAGCAATAATGTAAAAAATAAAATTAGATATATGTAATACTTACTGCTGGAACATAAGTTTCTTCCTCGGAGTCATCGCTTATACTTCTCGAAATGATGTCCAAGATGTAAGGCTTGCCATATGCCATTAAGCAGCATTCGCTCAAAACGATTAAAAGCCAAATAGAGTGTTTCATGTTTAACAATTAAATATTACAAAAAAAAATATTCAATTTTTGCAAGAATCCTTTTGTTGCGCCGTTGATAGTCGTTGTCCCTAGTTCTCTCTTGATTCTGAAATGGTACAACGGTTATTGTATTTCGTTTTTAATATTAATTTTGTTTATATTCAAAAAAATGTACAACTGTTTTATTTTTTTATTTATTATTTTTTATTATTTATTTATTAGATAGGGGCATATCTAAGTCTACAAATATTACTAATAATAAGACATCTAGAATAGATTTTGATTTCAGTAAAATTGTTTAATTCTTTCACACAAATGTCACAAATGTCTGAGGATGCCCTCAGACGCCGGCGATAAGGTGCAAAAGTCCGCTATTATTGACCTATTACTATCCTCAGGACCTCCTCGGGAAATAGAACACTTTGAGGAATTTGAAGGCTTTGAAGTTAACAAGTGAGTGTGCTACTGCGATGTCTGATCGATGCATTTTTATAAAGAATCTGAAAAATGGCTGAATACGTAATATTATTGCAAAAAACGCTTTGTGACTGGGTAATCATAAACGTGTTTAAAGTACTATTAAAATTAAAAATTTGTTCAGTTTAACTGAATAAAAATCAATGTTGTCGATTTTAAATCTTATTCCGGCCAAATAAGCATGGTTTCACAGGAGATTTTTCTTTACACGAGAAACTGATTAAATTTGTTACATCTGGGTTTTAGAGGTCACTAAACGCGAATCAAAAACCAGATTTTTAAAATTCAAAATAACGGATCCAAGATAGTGGACCAAATGTCCCGACGTTCAAAATACCCGTTCATTAAATTCATAAAATCCCAACAGATTTTAGGATACGTCAAATTAAAATCTTCTAAAATCAAATCAATGATTCCTCAGTTAGTTTTAATTTAGAATTTTAATTTATAGTAGATATTAGAAAGAGACCGAGATAATTATGAAAAAATGTTTTAAACCTCTGTAATACAAGAATTATTAAAATACCTGTGTTGCAGACAGAAGCGATGTTTCACCAATTGCGGTACTGGGCATGGGTTTTTACCCACGAAAGTGGTATTCCCAATGCCCGACTGGGGGTACCTCCCGAAAAGTAGGTAACCTGTATTTTTCACCGATGGCCCTTCAAAACAGCGGACCATAATATACTTGAAATTCGAAAATATCGATATGCAGTAAGCACCCGAAATATGAAAATTCGCAAGGAAAAAAGTGATAATCGGCTTCGTAACATTTTGTATGTAAAACCTGAGATTGATGTTTTACATCGCTATCGAATTTCCCCCATAATGATCCAAATCAATCAGTTTTTTTGTCCAATTATATTGCGTTTCCTTGACATTAATCCATTCTACCTTAGTCCTAAACAACCTATTTCCGTACAACATAACATATCAGGGGCGCGAACCCAATAACACGGTGTTACAAAAGAAAAAAATCTACACACATTTTTTTAGGGATCAGGCACAAGTTGTACATCTAGTCAAACGGTGAAATAGTGCGCTATAATTTTTCGATACACCGCCAAAGTCTCGTTTTATAGCAAAAAAGCTGTTTGTAGACAGGGTCATGATGTGAAAACCCACTCAGTTAACCTCATTTTTTTGGGAAGTATGACGTGATAGGAAAATCACTCATAACTTCTCTAATTTTTATTCAATTAAAGACTTTTTTCAAAATGTAAGCTGAGGAGCATGCGTTTCGACTATGCGTGCCTCATGTTGATGAAATGAAACCTGACGAGTCTACAGTTGAAACTGAAAGTGATATTATTCCATCTTGAGAATTTTGCTGATAATATTTTGAAAGTAAATATAATTCCGCGTCGAATTCGCTTTTGTTGAATGAAAACGGATAAAAATTGATGGAGTTATGTGAAAAATCGCCAATGCTTTCAACTGTGGTCTCGTCAGTTTTCATCAACATGTGGCATACATAGTCTAAAAGATATGCTTTTCGGCTTTCAAATAACAAAAAACGTTTAAATCGAATGAAAATGAGCGTTATGAGTAATTTTCCTATCACATCACATTTCCCAAAAAAATGAGGTTAACTGTGTAAAAATGTGCGTTTTTTGGCACTCTTACCGTTGTCTTTGTAGCATAATTTACTTTTGACAATCGCAGCATCATTTCCAAAGTATTTTTTGTACTGGAAACGATGGTGGTGTCACAATTTTCTGAATCTATCGTGTTGCATTTTCGCGAAAAGTGAGGTTATATGTGTTACTTGTGTGTTTTTCCATATTTCTTTTTCTTATATCCATATTTCCATTCTATGTTTCGAGTTTGTTGTGGCAAAAAAGATGTGATAAATTTAACATTGTGTTTGGGGTTGATATTGTTTAAAAGTTTTAAATTTTAAAACAATGACATAAAGTTTATAATGTGCGACCCTGAAAATCTTAAAATAAGAAAATCTGCAGCGATTTTTAAAAATTCGTCCAGAATATTGGATCCGCCATTTTTAATTTCAAGAAGCTGACATCGGTTTTGGGTTCTCGATCCCGATACCCCTAAGTAAAAAACTTTCCATCGTTTTCAGCACAAAAAATACTTTGGAAATGATGCTGCGATTGTCCAAAGTCATGTTGGATTGTCATCAATTCTCTTATGCTACAAAGACAACGGAAAGAGTGCCAAAAACGCACATTTTTACACATTTCACCTCATTTTTATCGTAAATGTGACGTGATATGAAAATTCTGCCAGCCATCTTTTTCAGTAGGAAAATCCCTTCCGGAAACACTGTTATTTCGTGAAAGACATGTAGGGAAGTGTATTATAGTCTCATTTTATAAGTGCGAGGGAACAAATTTTTCAAATTGTCAATATTTTAAAAGGTCATCCAGGATTGGGTGCTTAGGAAACCTGAAATAGTTTGGAGACGCTGATTGCTAATAGGATATGAATGCGCATAAATATAGTGAACAGAACGGCGTGTTTCACACTCAAGGGAAACAGATGAAACTGCTATTTGATTGTAAATTTGTCAGGAAGGGAAGTATCAAAGTAATTACCACACAAACTAATATTTGTATTTCATAATTGAATATTTTTTATCATTTTATTTTAATTTATTATTAACAATGTTGTCAAATCTCTTGAACAAACGAAGTAAGTCTTTTTCATAAAAAGAATGAAAATTGAGGGAATTAAAAACGTTCTGAAATATATCTCGCTATAAGCAGTTATTAATGTAGGATTCAATAAAATTGGAAAGTTGTAATTAAATAAACTATCAAAAGAGTACTGGAATTGAAATCGAACGATACTGACACAACTTTCGATATCTATTCAATTTACTCCTCTGAAACGTAGGAATGATACCATAAAATCCATATCCTAAGTTACACATTGTTGCAGATATCATAATAAGCAAACTGCTGCATCTTACTTTATTTATGCTTACAAATTAGACGAAAATTCGTGAAAAATTCTTCTGGTAATTCTTATTTCCGAAGTGAATATGACACATGAAAACAACATTTTCCAATAAAAATTAAAGGATTTTCTAACGATAACTTTGTTTTTTAAATATTATTGAAATGCCTAAATTTTTCTGCAAAAATATAAATAAGTGGTTATTTTCTAATAATTATTTTCGGCAAAATAAAATGATAATTTTGAATAAAACGTAAAATGAGTTTCAACGACTTAATGTAAATAATTTTGAATTTGGAGAACGGTACATGGTATTATCAACACAAAATAGTGCAAATGCGTTTGTTATATTTTGTTTTATTTTATAACTATCATAATATAATATTTCTATTTTATTTTTACGAATTTCCGTAATATCAATATCTTGGAGAGAAAATAAGAAAGTAAGTTTATTTTTTAAATATTTTCCATGCACCGAAGTAATTATTTTCAAGAAAATTCAAAACTTCATATAATTTATCAAATTTAAATTTATTGTAAATGTTATACCTTGTGCAAAGTAATTACCTAGTACAACGTATACAATAACGTAACAACGAATATTCACCGGAACACCTTGATGAGGCCTCAAACTTTTTGATGGAAAAAATTAGTTAAAATAAAACATAAAACGATGAACAATGAACTGATATGGATTAAGATTATTATTCCTTTATTAAAAACAAAATTTTGCAAATAAGGCAAAACTTTACATGAATTTGTAATTGAAACTTCAGTTTTTAATATTAAAACTGAGGTTCTGGGTTATGTTGGCCAGGTTTTTTTTTTTAGAGTCTCGCAAGTGTCCAAAACGTCACATAAAGTGTATTTTCCCGGATTTTGAAAACACTGATTTAAACAGAAAAAAGCACGTGATTGACATTACCTCGAACCATAATATTACACTCAGAGAAATGTATAGTTATTTTAATTCAAGTTTATGGTACACAGCACTATAATTTAGTTAATAGACATAGCAAGTCACACTATGGATGTAGTTAATTTTATGCGAAAATGAGTTTCAAATACCATGTACATGTCATGACAACCGATACGATCAAATTTGTTTATGGAAATTTATGTAGCAAATTAAAATATTAAAAATGCCTTCTTTTAGTCATAATAAAACATTCTTTTAAAATACGAGAGTTTAATACAGTTTCGTATAACCTGTCAAAAACAAATGCTGAAAAACGGAGGATTTTACTAGTTATAATATTTCTTTTAAGGGCTATAATACACTGTTTTAAAAGCCAAGGGATAGTAACTGATAAAATACACTTTTCTCAGTGTAAGTGTAACATTAATTTTAAGTGTCATTAAAAATAGAAATACTTCTCTACCAAATTTATCAGAATTTATCATTTTACTTGTAGAAAGTCTTACAATTTGGATAAAAACTCTTCAGGGGGGTTAAAACCTATTCTGTAATTTATTTGGAACATTATAATCAATATTTTATGGAAATTCGCTCATGTTGCGAACATCTTTTTTCTATTGCGGATTTATTATTCTACATACAATTTATTAGAACAATACTCATGCTGAAATAGTCTAAATTTCGCAATTATGTTTTAATCCATACCACTTTGTATCAGTCGCTGTGTACAGCTTAAAAGGAGAGCTGAACATTTAGAAAACGTTTCAAACAATTTTAATTTTGGGTTTTCGAGATGTATAATTGCCTTACCGACCTCTTTAAAACTTTGTTCCTCGGTCCGTAAAAAGAAAGTAATTCAAGAAAGAAAGTAAAGGCATTCGAATTCCGTAAACAGTGTCATACAATCTTTTGTAAGGCACATAAAAGAAAATAACATGGATTTTAACTCTTGTCTAAACTTCAAAACAAAAATTAATCAATTTGATTTATATGGAATTCAGCCGTTTTTTAATTATGATTTTAGACAAATAATTACAAAATACCCGACGATCATGAAAATCTTCTGTTAGTGTAAGCTAAAAGTGGGCACTTATTTAAATTGCGTTTCTCGATAATGAAATATTGATTAGTATGGAATTATTGGTATTAACAATTAGTATGTAAGAGAAATTATTTACGCTATTGAAAGTACCGATACGATCAAATTTTAATCATATCTCAAATAGTAACACAACTTTTACAGATGAGAAATGTATAGACCGCTTGAAAGTTATAAGGATATAGGTTATGATTAATAAATATAAGATGCCCTTTTTTTGAAGGCATCGCTTATAGTGTCAATAAGGATATTTATCTTAATGGGCGTGAAGTAGATTTATTAACTGATATTCTCGACAAATTTGTTCGACACAATTCACGCGTTTTCTGTGATAAGTGACACCTTTCACAGAAATTAATGTGAAAGGACTACGAAAATTTCGAGAGCCTTTTTCTCTTAATGTAGGCTTTCTAGATAACTGCTTATTTAACGGTATTTCTATTTTTATGAATTTGCACTGACACTAGAAAGAAACTTTTTCAAAAATGCACTATTTCGGCGCAGACTCACAACGGAAACACTATAGAGTACACTTCAGGAGTATGATTCTTATTTTCTAGAGCTCAAACGATTAATGTGGCGTTAACAGGCAAATACAATATTAACTATATAAACTAATAGGATCATGCACGTAGGTAGTAAATTATTAACATTCCCATCAATTAAACCACACCGTATATAAATAGTTATTATCATTCATTCAATAAATAAATTAAATAAAAAATAAAAAGCTACTTATAAATAAGAATAAAGTATTATTTACCAATTGTAACAAAAGATAAAAGAACTAACATGCAAGTAATGTCTAAGTTATCAAAAATTGTGTAAACTATTATATAAAATGTATTACCATAATACCGTTAATACACTTGAGATTATGAGCGAAATAAATAAACGAAATTAGACTTTAAATTTATGTACTCACCAATAGCTGTCCTTTCAACGATTAAGTTCAAATTTTTAGGTCTCCACCTGAGAAGCCTTCTGCCTCATTCGTGAGAAAATCAAAGAGGGGGAATATCATTAAGATGATAAAGTACACCGATATTGAGCCAATAATTTTCATTATATTAGAAAATTAATGTTGATGTTAGTTTTATATCTGAAAAGTCCAAGGTAAAATCGTTTTATTAAAATCGCGAAATAGCTTTGGCATCAATGTTATTTATCAGTTTATTTATTTTGCTATTGTATTTAGGGCATGCTAATATAAAAAAAAAAGTTAATTAATAAATTATAAGAATTGAACTAATTAGCATTTGTTAACGATTCTGTTTATTTTATTGAGTGAAAAATCTAATGAGAGCAGACGCGACAAAAAGTCTTTTGCGTGAAAAATTTTGAATCTGCACTCATATACATTCACCCAATAACAGACAATTGTTTTACCGTTTGTTTGGAGACAATCTTACCATTAGCATTCTTCTTTTAAATCGTTCATTACTTGCTTTAAATATTAACAAACATTATGTGTGAACAATTCTAAAAAAGTTCTGAAATAATAATAATAAAAGATCTTTTTCATATGCTTTTCAAAAGACAAATAAACATTTCTTTGATTTCAAAAATGTAATACGAGGTTAATTGAATTGAGATTAATTTGCCATAATTTAACCGACAATCTCATAACTGTTATTCCGCATTTTTTGTATCTTAATTTGCGATCACACCTATAATGATTTAATTAATGAGCATCTATAATTCCCGGATACTCGTGAAAATTAATTGTTTTTAAATCATCTATTATCAATGCGCTAAAAATTAGATCACAAAAGATATCGTCATTAGCTAAACCATATATTTTGTAAATTTAAATGTTCTAAATTCCAATGACCAATTATTATTTACGTATGTATTCATAATTACTTTAATATTATAGTAAAATCGCAGAGACAACATTATTTCCTACACTAAATTGACAATATATTTCAATATTTCACAGGTGCGGCATCAAGTACTTAACTATTAGTTTCTTCATAAGAGTAATCTTCATCAAAGCTGTCAAACTGGTTTTAAAAATGTTAGAAAAAACATTTTGCATATTATACATGATGAAAACTAAAAAAAGTAGCCACAAACACAGGACCAGATTTTTTAAATAAATTAATTTATTATTGCATAATAAAAATGTTTGCTGTTGAAATATACCAATATATTTATATTATACATTTTATGTAAAGTAAAGCTTTACATAAATTAGCAAATAGGTTCATTTTTACCTTAAGCTCGATCTTCTTTCATTTTCTGGTGTTATTTTTATCTCAGAAAGTTACACGTATCAGAAACTGAGCAATACCGGCATTTTTTATTTAACTTAATGATTAGATTGTTGGATGAAAGTTCTGATATTGTTTTCATATAACATCATATTTACGGCGCATTTCTCACTATCCTTTTTAAAAATTATAAAGGATTATTTTTTATTAATTCTTAAAACAACGTCAATTCCTTCAAATAAATTTTCTTTTCTTCAAAACTTCTAATTTAGTCGATATAAAATTATGGTTATATATTACGTAATAAAAGTTTTCATTTATTATACATAAATTTAATTCTACCAAAATAATATTACCAACTATATAAATAAAATTGGAATCACGAACTCTGATACCCTGTTTATTATTACAGAATTATTGTTCTCCAGTTCTGTACTCCGAATGTGAGGCTTTCTTTAGAAATTGAAATATTTGGTCCTCAAAAAAATTAATCACGCATTTCATTTGTCAGTTGTATGGAGTTTCATTTGGAGGCTCTTAGAGAATAAGAAGATGATCCCGCCAATTTGTGAAGACTTTTTTTTTTTAATTTTGACAGTTCTACACCGTTTGAAATATTTATATAGCATGAAATTTGTTGCATGCGTAAAGTCGTATTTTTACTTCCTGGTTATAATATTTGTAAACGAATATGAAACCCCGGAAAAAACAGCTGAAAATATCTTATTTTTTTTTTAAGTTTTGTATTTATTTTGAAAAATAGAAATCCGTTAAGGTAGTCTGACCCCGGAATATAGTATGTTTTGAAAAAATATTTAAAGCCGCTTCCAAGAAATTGTTTTTTATTATTAATGATATTATTGAGGAGAGAAAGTATTTCTGTTTTTAAAAGAAACTGAAATCTGCCAGAATAATTTATTAAATAATAATTTTACGCCAGTTAAGAATTATTGCAAAATGAGTGAATGTTAACGAGTGATGGGTTATTTTTTTGAGAACAAGATTCTCTACAACTTTACCGTACGATTTTTGCAAATTTCTGATGCTAATGTCAAACATCTACATTCATTTTAAAAAAATTATTACATTTCTGGGTTTATGAATAATTTTAGTGATCAGTTAACAAATTTGGAAAAATTAATTTGGTAAAGTTGTAGAGAATCTTTTTCCGGAAAAAACAAGCCGTCATTCCTTAAAATCCAACCAATTAAAAAATCTGCAACTGGCCATAAGAAGATATTTTGAATCATTAACAAAAGTGGTTGAACAAATTTGTCTTAATTTATTTTTAAGAACAATAATACTTTCTTCCTTCAGTAATGCCATTATTAGTGAAAATTAAATGCTTGAAACCCTTATTAAACAATTTTTCCAAACACAGAATACTCTGGTGGTCTAACTACCTTAAAAATGCTTCAAACAAACAATACACAGCAGAAATTCTTTATAAAATATGGGATGCATTTTCTTCGTAATATCGGGAGCAATGGCGTATAAGAAAGAGGAAGGTGAGAATTGTTACACATTTGTCCGACATAATGGAGCTGCCATTTTTAATTTTGTAATTCAATCACCAGAATAATGATGGGTGATCCCGAAAACCGTGACGTTATCCACTCAAATCATATAGGTTTGATTTTTTAGTTATCCATCTCGTAATATAATCCTTTCCGAATTAACAAATTTCGTTTACATTTATGACAAGAAATTTCAATGCCCAATGCTATATCTTTCAAAAGAAACTTACAAAAATCAGCAATAATTTGCATATGATTCATGTTAACCACATGATAATAAAAAAGAATGATTATTCAACAGGCTGAAGCAACGATTGAAATACTCTTTTCATCAACGTTTTACTTTTTCTAGGCAACGTAGAAACTTTTAGTAAAGTAGTTTTCTTCCTGATGTAATACTGTTTAAAGGTCATTATTTAAATAGCAGATTCTATCAATAAAATGCTGATACGCGCAGCTCTTAAAGTTTTTTTACAAACGTCCATCATCAAAGATAATTCGAAAGCCCAAACCCAATTGCAGAAGTTATTTTTAAAACAGCAACTTATAAAATTAATTGCCGTACCGTATAGGCAAAGAAATCATTAAAAATGTTATATTGCTTACAATTATTATCATATTGGGCAATAAATTGACTAAAACCTATCATAACATTTGCTTTATTATTCATTTTAATTTCATTAATCATTGCTGTTTTAATTTCATAATTTAATTCGCTAGCATTGTAAATATTTTACTTTCCAGAGAAATCATCATTTATTCATCGTTTTTGTAGTCAAATTTTGTTAGAAATCGAAACTATAAATGATATTTATCTAAGTTTTTATTATACACCTCTCCCTCTGTAACTTTCCCATAAAACACTTTTACAATATCACACTTTACCATTTGTACAATGACTGCAAACATTATTAATACTACAAAACTCAGTAATTATTGTCGACACTTTTTATTTTTACATTTCAGTAACATTACTACATTTTCCACTGCTTTTCCTGTCACAGTTCTTTAGAGATTTATACGTTGAAGAAAAGATTCTTATTAATTCTTTGTTATTAATTCTAAAGATAGCGTCGTTACCTTCGAAGCAGAAACAAGATTTTCTTTTTGAAAATTGCTCAATTTCATTAAAAATAGAAATACGAAATCACAATCACACGATCTTAGTTCCCTCTGTTAATGCTATGAAGAATGCAGGAAATTTAACTTAATAAGTCAACAGGTGATCATATCGTGGAGGACGTGCGACAACAAATTCCAGTTTTGTGTTTGACTAATTCATTCTCTTGAGATTATTAGAAGTGTTTTTGTGGGAAAATGTTTACTCTGCAAACAAAGTTAGGTACTCTTTTGCGCTACCTTTCAAAGTATTCGTAATTGAAGAGTTAAACTGACTGTTAGGAAATGACTGTTGTTTATAGACAATTGAATGACTACACAATTTTGGATCTATAGCTCTATTAACCCTCTAACGCTCATGTGATGATGCTGGTAAAATTTTCCAAAAATTATGTTTCAAATATTTTTTTCAAAACTTTTTCTTTATTTTGAGCTACGATTATTTTTTTAAAGGCAATTTTCACTATTTGATCAGAAATGCGTTCCCGATAGTTTTACTTCAAAAATATGCTTTCGCATATTTTGATTTTTTGTCGATTTTGATGTTAAAATCGCACCTGAAAGCCAACATTTTTTTAAAGTCTATGGTTGGATGTGTAGTTGGATGCGTATGCGTAGGCGCGTGGACGTGGATAACATTCAAAAGGATTATTCAAACTTTACTAACTAATGTTACGATTTTGTGTAATGTAATGAAAATAATAAAGTAAAGGTAAGTATGAAACATTAGAATTGCATAACAAACGACCTAAGAACGATTAATTCCACAGGACCTCAAATTGTAAAATCAAAACGAGAAAATATTGTTATATATGTTCAGTAGATTATTGTCAAACATTTCTAAAATATAGACAATTCCTCAACTTTGAAAATTTTGTTCAGAGAGAATTTTAAAATCCAAATCGAGAAAAATCAAAATATGTGAAAGCAAACTTATGAAGTAAAACTATCGAGAACGGGTTTCTGATAGGGTATGAATTGATCAAAGACTGGTATCGTAGTGAAAAATGCTTTTTAAACAAAATCGTAGATCATTGAAAAAAATATGTTACACATAATTTGTTTAAAATTTGCTCTACGCCATTGGAAAAAACTACCTCAAAACTAGAATGGTCTCCATTTTCAAAAAATGTTTGTTGCATACAAAATACCATGCGAAAATCCGTGTGCAAATTGAATATATTGGGATGTTAAAAGGTTAAACTTAGGTATACTACCATTACTCTTTATCATAACAGTATTTTATATCTCAGGTAATTATTTGACACTGTTTATAATGTACAAACTACGTTCAATGGCTCTCTAGCTTGGCAAAAACGTTTCAAACATGCATTTCATAAAGAGATTCGTGATCTTTTTACTTACCATATTTCTAATTACAGGCAACAAGTAAATAATAGATATTTAAGGAAACATGTTAAATGAAATGCTGATATAATAACTTTTATTACAAACAAATTCATCAACTTTGTAATACATTATTTTCAGAAAAAATAGATCTTCTTCCACATATTGATGTACTTTCTAATACAGATTCATATTTGTTTGTATAAAATACAAAATATTTTTGTTCAAGACTTACGACAAATTACTTTTCAAAACTAACAGTTATTTGAAAACTAACTTAGCTACATGTATTTTTAATATTTTTTCACATTCTGAATCAATATTAAACATGTTAATACTTAAATGACTACGGCGTCCATAACATAAATTCTACGACTGACCATTGAGTTTTTCATCTAAAAAAAGAACGAGTTGAAGTTATAACGAGCCGGTAATGGTCGTTACGTCAAACCTTCATCAAGTCTTAGTGAGAAAATCCGACAGTCGATAGAAAAGTGGAACGATGACAACGATTCTGTTGCGCAACACTATCTCAACGCTGCAGAGATATAAATATTGGATAACGCAAATACCAGTGCAAATACTTGTTCAATATTGCAAGTTTTTGTTCGAATTTTTGTACTTATCCATGAAAGGCAAGATTTTTGAGTAGACGAGCTTCGGAGCATCCAGCGCCCATAAGAAATCTACGTGGTTGAATTTCGGGTATGCCACTCGGAAGATTCCCAATTTCACCGGTATTTGATCGAAAAATCTATGCACATCCTGAAACAAACCGGTCACTTACAATTTTATGTCATCTTCTGGGTGCTTTTTCTAAATTTCTTAAAAAAAAACATATATTTGCATTTAATGTTAGAGCATACGTTCAATATCTTTCAATTTACTACAGATTAATTTTAAAAATGACTAAAGAATAGCTTTTTATTTTCTTGAAATAGGTGATTATATCGAAAGAGTCCTAAATGCACAAAAATGATATCATCTTTCAGACATATGAAATTAATATCGTAAATATAATATCATTTCTTTTAATCTTCATTTCGTTGTAAGTTACGATAGGATCAAATCCCAAGAAGCGTCAGATTTTTTCCGTCGAGTATTGCAAAATGCACACACCATGAATAAAGCACGTATTGTCAGTTTTGTAATCGTAATTGTATATTTGTTTATCATAAAATTAAAATATTATAAATATGCAATAATATCCCCTAAATTTCTGTGTTCTCACTATTTAATTAAAATTTATAAAAAAAGAATTAATTTTCATTACATGCAGAGTGAGATATTGTCACACTTTATGAGAAAGATTTCACTAGAGTGACTCAATTTTCACTACACAAGGAGTGAATTCTAATTCCAAACAATTGATAAAGTACATTATGCAATACAAGATCCCTTGAAAATTAAGCTGCTGTATTTTTTAGGTTACTCTACTTTTAAGGACACACATTGGAAATCTTATCAGTTTTAAATTAGTCTATGTCAATTTGTACAGAATTGCAAGTAGGTTTCTATGACTAATCATTAGAATGTAGTCATATGAAGTTGTTCTGTAATGTATTGTCCAAATTTTTATGAAACCCAAGTTTCTAAACGTAAAGCTTTCACGAACCAGTTGGCTAAATCGATAGATTTTTATTAATAATTCCTGATTAAATTAAACAAAATATCATTTCTAAGGCTCTAATATACTACGGAACATAATTTATGCGTACATAAATTATAATCGAACCCTCCATTTTTTACTATAAACCTGAATCAGCGTCCTGACTAGTCCTAAATTATAATCCTTCTGTTCAAGTAATACGTTTCAATATAGAAAACCTTTATAGAAATTTTGTAAATCGCGAATACGTTTTCGTAAATCGACATCCTAATTTCAAACAAAATTGCTATAATTGGCAGTAAAGAATACTATGTAGATTTACATTTTTATTTAATTGAAATCCGGTTTTAATTCATCAAGAAACGTTGAAGATTTTAAGAGGATAAAAAACTTTCAAAGATTTGCTTCACTTCTAAAAATATTAAGAATTAAAATCTTCAGTTTTTTACCATATCGTATTTTACCTTATCAATGTTTTAATGTTTTCACGTATATAATATGAAGTAATTTGTAATAATTACCGTTAATCTATACCGATTACTTTCGCATCAAGTTAACAATGAAAAAAGTGTATCTTTTAAGTAAATGTTGGAATTTAGGACTGTATTATTGTGATTCTCGAAACACAAAAAACTACATATTCACAATTCTGGCTTTTATTTAAGGAATTCTATCTTAACGAGTAGAGCTGACGATTTTTAAAAAAGTCAAAAATCCATCACGAGAACAGTAGAAGTTTTTTTCCAAACTCGATTTGATAGTACAGACTTAAGTAAGGAAAATTAAAAGTGTTGTGAACATTAGTGTTAAAAGGGGAAAGAAAATTACTAATTAAACAGCTATAGGAAATAAGAATGTTAGAAGTAAATGTGAAAGTACCGATTGAAAACTTTATTTTGATAGTTTTTTAAATGTCGTGAAAGGATTTGGGGATACGACAACAATACAAATTTGAAGCGTTCTCAAACTTTTCGCCTACAATGTATACTATAAAATTATACAGACCGATTAAATTTGACTGACCATCAGAGCCAAAGAAGCTCACAATACTTTCCAGAATGCTTTTGGCGTGCTGAATCCGAAGATTTTAAAGATATTCGAAAGTAAAAATGCAACAAATATACTTCATGGATGTACTTACGGTCATAACAATAACAAGAGATCGTTTCATTTTTAAAATGACTGGATTGGTTTCGGAAGCATCTATTTTTATGCTTCAAAATCGATTTTACAAAGTAAATAAAAAATTATTTGTCTCTGAAAGATTGTCAGTTGAATTTACTGTTCTTCGCATTAATTTACTATTTTTACCTCTCTTTATCGCGCGAATCAGAGTAAATATAATAGGGAATATAGTTTGTGTGGTCGTTGAATGCTTACATGAAATCTGATTTCATTTATTCAATATGGCGAACCCAATATTATGAAAGATTTAAACATATTTATTAGATTTTAGAAATCAAAATTAAAGCAGTAATCTGAAATCAAACTGATTCGCATTGGGCGCCAAAAACCTCCTAGTACCAACTGTTAAGCAATTTTGATAAAGTTCTTAAAATTCAATCGAAATATTGGATCCACCATTTTGAATGCATCTCTACAACTATAATATCTCTAAAACATGACATGGTTCTTTTGAGGTCAAATTCAATTTCAATATTCCAAAAAGTCTTCTTGAATTCTTGGTTCTAGTTATTGTCGGCCTGTATTGTTAATTTACGGTTCATCTCCTCCTATTTTAACGTCTTATTTTGACAATATTATTTCTTTCAGTTTGCTTTACTATGTCAATCACTCTCGTTACTCACCACTGCTCGGAGATCATAGGTAAGGAAAACAATACTTAATTTTGTATTGTTTTTACTGCTAACTATGAGTGTGAGAAATTACGTTAAAATAAGAGAAAGACTGGCTGTAATTTTTGAAACGAAAAAACAACGTGATAACGTTACCAATATCAATAAATTAAACAAAACTTCCATTAATTGCTTTTAAAATAGAGGATCTGACACTCCTTTGAAAATCAAGCTAATCCTATCAAAGAATCATTTTTTCATTCCTCAGATTCGGCTTTCACCTTTAAAGAAATGACAAATGTGATACGTATAACCTGAATTGAATAAAAAAATAACGTATCCATTACATTTAGCTATAGGACTTTCTTGTTTAAAAAAGTGAATTCATGATTCCTCGATTAGAATTATATTCTTTATAATATGATACACGTAATGTAGAAGTAATTGCTAGATTCGTTTACAAGTATCTGCCCTGGATGATCGGCACAGTAGCGACAGCTTTCGGTAAGAAGAGACATTACTCAGACAGTAGAAAAATATTTTTCGATAAATTGATATTTAGACATTAGTTTTGTTTTTCTGAAACCTATTTCAATCAATAATATTAAAAAAATATGTTATTTCGATATGATCATTTCATAAAATAGCGTTTAAAAAATTCAACCTAATTTCTAAATATCAATTCATCGAAGGTCACGATTTTGCGGAGCTATTTAAAATATAGGTCTATAAACGTCTATAAAATATTGGTACGTTGTTACGATTTTCTCCCTATTTAGTATAGTAATCGTTTTTGCAATAAGGTGGCACTTCCGTTCAACACTGAAAAATTTGAAAAGCGTCAACAAAATCATCGGTTCCATGTGACCGAAAACATTTTGCCTCAAAATAATGATTTTATGTTATTGAATAGAGAAAAAGTAAACGATCAATGTATTCAGATTTATGCGTTATGTTCATAATGGTTCAATCAAATTGTGTGATAATTTGTTACCAGAGCTTGAACTTAATAAAAGTCCTCTAAGTGTGAAAAGTAAACAATAAAATAAAACGACTTAACTGCGATATCAGTTCACGTCTATAGTTCATTTATTTACTTTGCACACTTAAGTAAGAGGATCGTATTACCAAGATATTAACATTTGTTTACTTAATTATAAACTGAAGTGGTCGAGAAATTTATACATACTTATTGTTAGGTCATAAAAATCCATTTGTATATTTAAAAGGTTTCAAATCCTGCATCAATAACTGTCGTAGTAATAAATTACCATTTATATTAACATTTTCTGATTAACTACACGGTCAATCATTCTAATTTCGCTTTAGATTCTTTCTGCATTGAAATATCAGTTCTCTAAATTTTGTAAGAACGACCTTAAGAGAAAAACCTCTACTCTTTTTATAATAGCAGCAGAGTTATCCTCCCGTAGTATTCTCTTTTTATTTTTGACAATACATGGAGACCTAACTCGAGAGACGTGCCGGAAAGCTTCATCTCTCAGGTTCAACCTCACTTATTTTCAAAAATGAAAATACTGAAATAATCGTAAAAAATGACCACCATTATGACTATTGCATTTTTTCCAATATTTTCGCAAATAATACTGAATCACACAAACTATTCTGTTATTTCAAAAACAGAAACGATATACCGTATTTGTTTGTCATTCATTTTATATTGTTATTTAGATCGAATGTCTTTTCCAGTGAATACATGTTATATTTAGTCTCTCTTATACTCACAGAGTTGGGAGGAAACAATTAGCCGCTAAGTGTATAAAATATTTATCTTGGTAAAGGTAAACATAATAATTTTACATAAATTTGTATTCAAAATTCATAAGAAAAAAGTTTTAAATGATTTCCATTTAAAATGATGTTACGAAAATATACATGCATTCCGTTAAATACTGTACGACCTATCCTCTAACGACAAATTTCATACCTCGCACTAGAAAACAGAAAAATTAACTCATTTTTGTTCGTTAAAAAACCTCAATCAAAGAAACAAAAAGATAATCAATTATGTACTTGCACTTGCTTGAATCTGGTGAGAAAATGTTAAAAACCAATTAATATTGTTTAACCAGCCAAAATACAAATTCGTGATGGAAATAAAGCAAGGTACATTTTTTTCATATAGCTAGAATTAAAAAAATTAAACCTCCGTCTCTTGACTAGGCATAAACATTTAAAATTGAATAAAGTTTGTACGAATAACATTGCAGATTTTACGAAAGTATTATCACATTTGTTTCTAGTGACACACAGATTTTAGTAAACATACAGGAAAAAGTGGTGTACCTTTTGTGAAGAAAACAAAAGAAAATCTACTTACTATCGGGCTCGCTAGCCAGTCGTTGTCTGCGTAAATTGCAAGAATTGGCACTTGAATTCGAGACAAGTCGTATTCCGGTGGATGTGTGCTATTGTACATTTTCAAGTTTTCCCGGGTACCGAAGTCGAAACGCCGGAATTTACCAGACAAAATTTCTTGAGCGTAATGAACCACCGTCATTGTCGAGCCTCCAGCTGGCGTGTGGCCTAAAATCGTTGGCATCAGCGTCTGCAAATATTGGGATTTTAAGTATATTAAACTAAAATAAATTACGTGCTTATTGACGTTATATGATATCATGTAGTCATATGCGGATCACATTAAAAAGTACAGCATAAAAATGTACCATTTTTATGGTGACATAATTATACAAATAAACATATATAATGGAAATCTCGAAGGCTTAAAGAAGTCGAAACCTCGTTAAAAACATACAAATATACTTGTTAATGAAGGTGTATATTTTTTTAACATCCCAAAATATCAAAAATCTTGAGACATAATTTAAATTAGTAAAAAAACGACCTCATAAACTAATATAACACAGCCAAATTATATAATTAATTAGTGATTATAGAAACGGATCTGATGTACATTGAGGGACAAAAGGTTAAGTTTACATATAAACATTTCTATTTACAGACAAATTTAATTTAATAAAAATCAATTAATATACTGAAATATGAAACTACGGGGTTCATATTTTTAAAAGTCTCTACAGATGTGCAAAATAAGGATAAGTAATTTAATTGGACTTAGAAATACACTGATTGGACAATCGAACAGTGGTCATCTTTTCTAACAATTTCGAAATTTTATAGAAAAACCTTTGGAATTATGTACTCCGTTAAAATAACAACGACCCTTTGACGATTATGCTAAAACATATGACGGATCCGTTATGGTTTGGGGATGTATTATTTTACAAAAACTCGGAGATCTTGTTAAAATTGCAAAAGAAAACGTATCATGACGTTTCGGGATGATTTTCACCCCGAAAAGAAACATGCGGAGGATAGTTTCGATTCTCACGAGGACTGGTTCCAAGCATTCTCCAAAATTGTAACGAAATTACATTTCAATGCAATCGAAATGATTTGTTTAAAAACTGCGATTGAAATGTTTGTATACTCGCAGGAGTGATAATTTGGGGATCAACCGTCGAAAAATTACTAGCTGAATGCCGAATATCTGTACGTTAGTAATTTTTGTTCATTCTTACAACGGAGGCACAGTTCATTTTTTGTGTATTTTCGAGACGTAATTAATTAATTAATTAAACTGGCCTTAACACTTAAAATCCTGAATAGACACAATTCTCAATTAATGTTTTAGACTTATTTTTTGCAATAAAAAAAAATTAAAAATATTCCTATTCTATTGTTTTTATGGGTGCTCTTTCGATTACCGTAGTCATAATTATCAAAAACCAATATGGCGCATTCCAAAATAAAAATTAACCAAATTTCGCGGCCAAAAAAAAGAACATAACAGCCCCGAAAATGTACGTCCAGGAGTTTTTGAGGTCGTTAGCCACGAATTTAAGGTTAGAGTATTAGAATAATTAAAATTGACGAATACACCATGACCGACCAAATTTTATGAAATTATTCAAAAACACTAGACATATGAGTGTCTTCAATTGATAAATTGTTTAAATTAAAAATTGTCCCGTTACACCAGGATTTGAGATTTTTGAGGTTATGTAACAAAAAAATGTCGTTTTGGATACCTTCGAGGTTATGTACAGCAAAAACCCAACATTCTTAAGGATTTTCCTTTTAGTTCGAACATATATTACTGCTGTTTCTTTATAAGGTGTAAAAAAATGTAAAAAAAAATTATCTTGTATGCCCTTAGATAACAAGATTAAACTTAAATTCAATGTCACGAAACATGTACAAATATAAACAACTATATAATAATAATAATAATCGACTTTATTGGGAATAAGGTACATAATGATACAAATATAGAAACAAAAATGATTCGTACAATGCCAAAGGGCGAGTCACAGCGTAAAAATATTGCTGTTTTACAGACTGACTCGCTAATATAAAATTTGAATATTTATAACTAAAACATGTCAATATTCTGAATGTTTTTTGAAAACTTTTTTTTACGCCACTTTGAATCAGCCTTCTTCAATTCGAAAATTGGAATATCTGGACTTTAATTTGTATTCAGCAGCTCCACCCCCCCCCCCTCTCCACTACAAATTTTCAATAGAAAATACCTAGTATAAAAGTATCTCTCTCGAAATGTTTAACGCAAATGCTAATGACACCAATAGCTGACGCTGTGACTCCCAAATTAAAGCGAAAGAGTAGTACAATATGATCCAATCAATGGACACCTCCATTAAAATGTTGTGTCTTCTGTGCATAACCTCAAAAATTGCAAAAAAATTTCATTTTTTGGTGCATAACCTCAAATATCTCAATGAAATCCTGAAATGATGGATCAATTCTGATCCAGGATTCGGATTGCATGCCAAAAACTGCTTCGGAAATGACCCTACACTTTCTAACAACTATCAAATTGACGTGTAAATTTCATTAATTTTGTGCGCTTTTGTTTGCGGTTTGTCATGGAACCCGCAACTTTATTGATGAGAAAACAGTTTTTTGCGTGCGAGGAAATAGATCAAATATTGTGCATTTTTAATTTAAAATGCACTATATTGGATTTGGGGACAATTAAAATGCAATGCTCATTATAGTCCGGGATCGGCTGAAAAATTTCTACCCCCATCGTATTATAGAATAAAAGCATATGTATCTTGTAGTTATAACATTTGTTTATTCGAATAACGATGCAGCAATGGGCGGTATCGACGTTAAATAAAAAAACAAATAATTAATTTTGGAGATAATCTATCCCTATAAAATTATAGAACGAAACTGGTATCATTCGAAAGAGGGTAGTTAAAATAACGAGAAAAAACATGGCTGCCTCTTTTTTTTGGTCACATCTCCATGGCTGCCACTCGTCAATAGGTTACTTTCTGTATATTTCCTACCCCTATAATATTATAGAATGGTTCAAAATGGATATGAAAGATTTTTTTCTCATCCCGTTGCTATATGGCTGCCTGGAAATTACCGGGCGCAATCAACGACTTTTTAATTTTTAACGGTTTTACAGACAAATATAGATAATTCAGTGTTATAGAAATAATGCAAAAACATCGTTAATGGTGTATAAAAAGAACACCTGTTTATGTAAAATTTACATTCTACGAGATATCATTTATATCGTATTAGATATCGTTAATTTACATCCATCGGAATTTGTACTTGGGAGAAAAAATTTTGTTGAAGTTCAATACCAGTAGACCATTGTAAAAAATTACCTCTTATGGTAATTTCTGAGACATTTTAGCATATTAGCTGATGTACGTGAAAAACTTCAATAACATTTACTAAAAAAGTTAATTAATCTTTATTAAAATGATTTCTGATCGAAATAACTACTTTCGAGAATTGCAGTAAGAATGCAATATTTACATAATACAAAACATCGTTTTCACTATACACAAAATCGTAATTTTTAAAATAATCTTGAATTTCAATTTTATACTCACGTAGTTGAACTGAGTATTGTCGAACCCTGCAAGGACGAAGAGTGCATTCGAACATATCTTTTCCTCGTACACGTCAATGTCACAGCCATACTTAGCCAAAAATTTCAAAAGGTCGCTTCGAGGTAAAAATTCATTGATTCCGAAGAAGTGTGTGACGTACTGCAATAGCATACGAGCAGAAGTATTATTAATACAATTTTTATGTGAAAAATATAATTCTTTGTAATTTAAGAAATAGAAAGCATTGCAATTGTTTACCACGCATAAGTATAGCAAGAATATTTGTAGCAAAATTAAATACGGGTAATACTATTAAAAATGTTCGTAAAATACATAATTGATTGTATAATTTTATTTCATGATCAATTTCTTTATTGCTTGCAAGTACATTCGCCTTGATGGATGTTATTAAATTTATCGAGAACTGTTTAATTAGCAATTCTGAAAGTTCCATACTTGATTACGAAATTCCAGAAAATAAAACTAAAGTTTCCAGGCAAGCTATAGTGGATAGTTTATAAGCGCAATATCTGAGTTAAAATGGATAGCGTAAAATTAAAAGAAACTGTAATTCAACAAAAATCTTGATTCATAGTATTATTAAAAAGAAATAAATAATAAAAGTTACGTTATAGAAAAAAGCGAATATCAAAAAATAATTTTTGTCTAATTTCACGTTTTATTTTTAACTCATGATCATTAAGCAAGAACAATTTTTGTTATTCAGGATCTGCCCGGGTAATTTCATGACTAGTATATGTTGTATATCAAACTTGAATTATAGGTCATTGAAATTTCGTTCAGAAATTTAGAAGGCGGTCAAAATTCTACCTGGAAATATGCACGTGCTTCATTCGGTAGTAAACAATTATTTTATATTTCGTAATGTAAAAAAATCACCTGAAATTCATGTACGAATGGAGCAATTAGTCTAATTGGACTTTTTAAATGATTCACAAAAGCCACTGGAGCAAGACTAAACATTGCTTTGACTTTTGTAGCGATGTCCTGACGTTCAATGGCCATTACGTAAAACATAGTTGTACCCATCGAATGCCCTGCATATAATATGCCATCACCCTTGATGTTTGAGATGTACGAAATCACTGCCGGAAGATCATACACCCCCATTTCATGCCAGCTAAAATAATTTAATATAACAAAATATTTTATTATGGATTTGTAAAATATTTAACAAATTTACTATGTAAATTTTCATTGAAATGCTTGTATTTCGATCCACTTTTTTAATTTTGAAAATGTAATGTAATATACTAGCGAACCAAAAACAACTAAAATTCTAGTTTCATTTTAGTCGAATAACTTTTTACAAATTCGATCATTCATTTTAGATTACTCGTTTTAAATTTCGATTATTTGTTTGAAATCATTTGTAATCAATTATACAAAACACAACCTTTTTTATGTACAGAAACATGTATGCTTCAAACAGTTAAAATGCAACATATTACGTATATACTTTCCTAGCTCAAAAGTTTAAGCATGAAGGCTTTCAATAAGCAGAATTAATCAGAATATTCATAATTTTTTTAATGCATACGTACAATGAACATAAAACAATGAACGATTCTTGCGTTTTACACTATATAATGCGTATCAAAAGAATGTTAATGATTACATTGATTCGTAGAGTTTCATGCAATATTCGAACGGATTGACTAAAATAAATGTAAAATAATTTTTTTCATTATGATTCGAAACGTAACTATTTCTACTGCTCTAATGTGCAACTTAATATATTATATTATACATAATATTCCAGACAAAAAAGAAACCTTTTATTGTATAGAAAGCAAAGTTCAATCTTTTTACCATTATTTTTACATTGCATATTCCTATAAAAGTCTACTTCAAGCAAAACGGAAGAATACTATTAGTCGGTGTAATTTTTAATTATATCGGTTATATTATTTAGAGTCAATCAACGACGCAATTAAAATCAATTCTTATACACTCTAAACTGCAAAGCTATATTAAAACAAATGTGTTTGTTACTTCAGATAAATTTGAAAACAAGTAGTGACATATCAGAAAAAAGGCTAACATAGCTTATTAAAGCTGTATTCATTTCTTCTAAAATACTGTAATAATGACTGTAATAAAAATTATTAAGAGTGGAGAACCCCATTCTCATGGCACAATGGTTACTCAGATATACCTAGAAATTTATAATTTAGCTTTGTAAATGCGTTAAGTAATCAGGGAAATGTGGACAGAAAAGGTATATACAATAGTTTTTGAAACGTCTAACAAACCCATTACTTAAATACTCAATGTTTCCAAAATATTATATTTCTACTCATAGAATAATCAAATTCATACATCGAATAATAAAATATTATTTAAATAAATATTTAGAAACATAACTTATTATTAGTGACGTTTCCTTTGTACAATTTTCAAAAATGATATCAACAAATATTGAAAGATATTAGGTTTTAAATTTGTAATGCAAATACAACTTTGTATATTACTTTCAAACACTATCTTTGTTAAGTTAAGCATTTGCATTTCATTTTGAGAATGAAGTTATCAATTATCGACTGCCTCAGAAAAATTTCAATTTATTGTAAATAATAAATGACAATTAACGTTATTAAGATGCACCATGCTTATTTCATAAGAAATATAAAAAAATGTTGCATAAATAAGGCAGGAATTTCTATATTCTCTTATTTTTAAATTCCTCTCCAATATACAATCCTTGCATCGTCTAAGTCTTCTAGTATAATATTCTGAATACCTCACTTACCTGAAATGCCAAAAACGTGAATCCGTTGTGGAGTATGTAGTGTGATTCCTTGAGTAAGTATTTCCGCGAGCATTTCCCAACCAGACATCATATCCCTTGTCCGATAAAATGTAAGCTATTGTAAATACAAACATGACCGTTATAGTATTTGCAGTATCAAATAATAGTATTTGCAAAGTGATTGTTAATATTGATAAGTATTAAGAAAATCGTAAAAATAGCACTATATATATATAGCTGAAATTATATATATGTCTAAAATCGCTACACTACATTAACCTTCGAATAGTAAGTAGAAGTAATTGGATTTTTAATATATGTATACATGTAGCAGATGTATATTGTGGTAAATAATAGAATTAAATAATGGTAAAAAGTTAGCAGGTTTCGTAACAAAATATAAATACTTTGTATAACATTAGAACGCTTTTATAAATCGATAAGATGATAATTTATTTAATAAATAATGAACAAATTATTTATCAAGTTTTTTGCAGAAGTATTTTTTCTGATGTCAAAAACTTCGCTGAGAGGTGACTTTTCACTAATAGTAGAAATGTTATAGCAGGTAAAATTAATAGACTGCCTAAAAAAAGATTAGATCCGAAGGCTAAGTGATTCACGATCAAGACGTCCCCGAAAACAATGAAATCGAATAGTCATTGCAATACGGCATTTTTCGGTTTATAATATTTCAGTTAATGCATTAACGTCAACAGGAACGCGATTTTGTCATTTAAAGTTTGGATCATCGCCATACCACGAGCACGATGAACAAATATTTGGGAATCACCATATCTTATGTTTTTGAGGGTGCACTTTCTAAAATGACTTTTAACCGTAGAAAAATCTAAAATTAACTGAAAGAAACGTGAATTTCTGATTGAATCTTTTGTTAAATATGAGTTTTCATGCCTTAACCCTTTTTTATGTCTGACACATATATGTATAAATTGCGTCCTCTGTGTCTAAAATTGTTAAGTTTTAAACAAAAATTTGTCATTGCGCACGCAATTATGTTTTAATAGACAGTTTTTTAAGTTTTCTTATTCTATTTACTTAGTTCAAACATCGCGAACACGATTTAGACAGTTTAGATACAAAAAATAGTAAGGGAACGAAAAACTATTTAAAAAAAGAGATTCAATCATGTTTAATTTTTTATTTTTCCATGACTAAAATTCATTTTGAAAAATTCTAACCACCACCATTAGAAAAGCACCTTCAAAAACATAAGATACTATGATTCCCAAACATTCTTTTAGTCGCCCTCATCATACGGCTACGATTCAGACTTTCGTCCTGTGGGCGTTAATGGCTGTTAATGATTAGTATATATCCTTTAACGCAGTTTTAAACAAGTTTTAACTGGTAAAATAATTGTACTCAATTTTGTCTGCACGATTCAGAACTTTACAAATATGTAAAAATGCAATAAAAAAAAGGTGTCCTCCAAAAAAAAAAAAAGAAACCATTGGAAAGAAAATAAAATAAATTACATTACAAAATTCATGAATTTTATGAATGGACTTGTTTTTATTTTTCTAACATTAGAAAAGTATCTAACATTGTTTGAAGTACCAGTTATAATTTTACATATGTAGAAATCAATGATTTAGCACATCTCAACTAAGAGAAATAATGTATAAGAAACTTTACTTTTCTGACTAGGACTTGAAAGACATACCCGTATTTACCTTAATATTTACTATTATTTTAGAAATATTTCTTATTCTGTATAGATAAATGGCAAAATAGAATAGATAAAAAGTCCTATCTAAATAAGAATATTCATATACTGAACAATAGTACATATTAACATAAATACGAATCTGTCGCAGTACTATAAGCAAAATAGAAAAGCATTTGGTAAAAATCACGATACACTGATTGAAATAAAATTGAATTGTAATGAATGCTATTGGTCTGAAATCTGTTTTCGGAATTTACGAAAAGAATTATAAGAATATATAAAAGGAATATCTCTCATACAGTCGAAATTAAAGGCTGTAGGGCATATAAATGTCGAACAATTAGAAATTAATTTAAAAAAAGGAAAAAGCATGGCTCGAACAAATATTTTCTTTAAAGAAGCTTCCTAAATTTAGAAAATGTTTTCCACGATACATCAGGAACCTTATTATCAACCGCAATTTCTCTATTAAATAAATCTCTGGATTATCTATTTCGAACATTAAACAGTAAAACTTTAAACAAAATACTTTCCTATTATTGGAGTGCAGTTTATTCCAAAAAAGTAAACATTTTAAAAATATGAATTTATATCTATTGTTATTTGTATTTTAGTAAACTTCACTCCAACAATTTTGTGTAATACTATGTTTATTTTACGTCCACAATAACAAATATTTGATTTTTTGTTACAGTATAATGATTTATATTTAAGCAATTTTTTAATAATTAATTGTTTAATAGTTAATAATAAGTAAAAACCTCGATAGCATCACCCATCTAAACATAACAACGTTTAAATTTCAAACAAACATATTTTTAATGATTCTATTAGCGTAACCTAAAAAATGACCGAATTAAGTACAATCTATGCAATAAATGCAATTAATTAATGTATTATTTTCTTAAATTGGATAGTTAACATTATTTATTTAAAAGGTCTATTTTGATACCATATTATTTACATAGTCCATCTAAACGTACTCATTGTATATTTATTCCTGATTAAAAATCTATTTGGACCGTGAAAAACATCTGTGATATAAATTGTATATTTATTATGTAAAAATATGTCATTAAAAATATGATATTGTTATTATAGCATATACCTAGTCACTACCGTGGCGAAAACATCTTTAAATGTGCGTGTCATTTCAGTAATATGAAATTTTTAGTAGCTTCATTTTAAACAGTGATTATTCTTGGCAACACAAAGACAAAAATGACTGAATACTATTTTTATTGTTAAATTTAATTATTTTAAAAATGACATCTGAAAACTGACAGTTATCAGAGAATCATCAATAAGCTATTGGAATAGCAAGGATATATTTTCTAACAACTGGTCAATATTTAACGCAAAAATCTAATTTATAAATCCAACATTCATTCATTGAAGATACCTCCAACAAGATTTGTAAAATTTTGAACGTGACAAGAACATCCATACTGTTTTATTGGCCTACTTTTAATAAAATTACGGCAGCTTATACAATTTTTATTATAAAAAATAGAATACATCCGAAAAAAGTAAATGTTAACGTAATTTGGCAATAACAATTTTTTTCTTCAGTCTCTATCAACATTAATCCTACGACATTTCATAAATACACGGCGGAAAACTTAAATAACTATTATGTCAATGAAAATATTACCGAGTCCTTTTTCTTTTCCTGCAAGAATCCAATCTGCAGAACTACCAAGAAGCCCGTGTTGCAATAAAACTGCAGGTGCTTTCTTCGAAGAACTTGGAATCCGATGTAGAGTCAATATATATCCATCTTCAGTTAGAACTAAGTGTGTTTCTGCGTTATAACCTGCTTTTCTAATTAATTGAGGCTGAAATATAAATTGTTATTTGAAAAAGTGGATTCTAACAATTTCTTAAATATATTTTGCAATTAATTTACATCAAAAATAAACTATACTCTGGAATATTTAGTGAATCCTGTCACGAGTATATTGTGAATCAAAAATAAAAAATGCATCAAAAATGCTACAAAAATACATCTCTTATCCGTTTCTCGGTATACTGTAACAAATTTATATTACACATTCATCTAACTTTTCGTAATTGAAAGAAAAGTAGTTAAAATAATTTTTGTAGTGTCAGGAACTCTATTTTCTTAGATTTTGTGCTCACATTAGAAAAATTACTATAAGTAAGGAAATGTGGCGGACCCATGGAATTATGTAGAGAAATTTTAAATGTATTTTTATTGTTATCATCATAATATTATTTTCCCAAGTGTCTTATTTCTCGTAAGTATTTATATATATAACCTGAGTAAAATATAATTTTAGCTTTAATCAAAAATTCCCAATACTTTCCCAGTTTATTATTAAATATAAGTACTAACATAAATATATGAATATTCAGTTGGTAAGCAAGTCAGTTACTATTTTTTAATATTAAAGATTATGAAAAGTAGATATTGCCTAATCAAATTTAAGTAATTTAAAAATCGTAAATACAAAAAAAGGCAAATAATGGATTTCGTCTACTTTCCTCTTTAGGATGTTTCTACTAATTTAAATTCAGAGGTAGATGTGGAGAAAAGTCATACACAAATTTCGCTTCAGTAACAACATATATAGTCGTATACAGAAAGGTAATTATTATATAATAAAAATTATTGTTTAAAATAGAAGATTTAAAATATTTAAAACTACAGTTTTGACGAATTTTTCAAAATCTTCGTCATCGGCAGTTAAGGGGTTAATGGATTAATTCTCTGTACGTTGAATTCAAATAAATTTTTTCAGGAAATTTCTTGTTTTAATCTATACTACAGCTATAGTTTATGTACAATTTGCACTTTGATTGATGAGAAAGAACTTAACCTTATTGCTAGATTTCTCATTTATTTTTTCGAATAACTACATAGCCTAATTTGTATATAAAAAAATACATTTTTGTAAAGCATTATTATGGTATCAAATGTATCATTATCAAAGTAGTGAAATATAGTTTGTAACTAAAATTTACTGTACTATTACTTTATGTTACTAACAAGCTAATTAGTCTTTAAAAATACTTCTATAAAAAATAAAAATAAATTTTGTACTAACAAATTTGCAGTGAAGTTTCTTTTTATAAGCAGCAATAAAATATCTGGAAATTTTTTCCATGGAAATGTTTTTTTGGAGGATACATTTTACAATGAAAGAAAGTAAAAATTAAAATTTTTTTCTTTAATATGAATACGGCAATATAAATATTCATTCATCTTTCTATCATACAGTGTTTCTCTACAAGCAGTGTAATAAGCCCTCCTATAAACTGGCTTCTCTAAGCACATTGTTATGCATATCGGTATTATTAAAATTAAAAATATTTATAACAGTACACTATAAAAATGCAACATAAATGTATACCAGTCGAATGTTCATAAAAAAATAAACTTACCGTAGGTGTTGTGTCTTCAGTGGGAGAGCCCAGCACCATATTTTCTCCAACAAAAAGATCAAAAATACTGGAAGTGCAGAATCCAAATGAAATGCAGAATCCACATATTAACAAAGGGACGAACCAAAAGGAGTTAGTTTTATTCGTCATCTTCGGAATCTCCTTAACAGCTTCAGAACTTTCAAAATTTACTTCCACACTATTTTCAATAGCTCATTCTTAAAACTGAACACTCGATATTGAACTCTTCTCGAGAACGACTACACATCTGAAACTGACAGAGAAAAATAATTTTTAGGTAATTTTCTTTCAATATTTCGACTGTACCATATATTTTATCCCAACCGCGTAGGATGGAATTCTCGTCGTTTCCTTCCTACGTAATTGCTATAAATTCAGAGTAATTATCAGACCGGACTTCATGCTAGTCAAACGAGAGCTTAATGACTAAGAAGTCACAGACATGATTTAAAGCGATCTAAAGTCGATTCACAATGTGAATTTGAATTTGAATACGGATTCAGAATAAATTTTTGTATTTTAGTTAAAAATTGTAAGGTGTTCTATTTGAAAAGGTTTAGAGTATACGAAAATGTGATCAATATTAGATGTACAGAAATAAATCTAAGTAAAGTTGATCCAATATTTGTATCAAAATAGATAAGAATTCTTTTATTCCGGGGTTCTAGAGATGACTAACCACGATTTTTTTTTTTCAAGAGCTAACATGTAAACACATCAGTATCTAAAAGTGAAAGAATCACAACCATCTTGTAATATAATTGTATCTTACATTTTTGTATCAAAACTAGTATACGCAAAAATGTTAATTACTCTTACGGAACTATTTATTTTTAACATTGCAAACAAAAATTAACAATAAATAAAAATTTGTCTCTAATACAAAACGAAATTTCAAAATTGTTAACAATTTCTCGGTTTTATTTAGAGGCTCTATTTTAATACTAAAAACGATACCAAATAATTTCAGTTATTATTCGTAATACAATTCTTATTATAATTTATGTTCAACACACAAATTGTAAGTTTTAAATAGTTAGTTATCAAAAGTCCCATTACAATTTTATACTATCAAAAATAAGTAACGCATGACATAACAGAACATACGAATTAAAAGAGAATCATAAATAAGTAGCATTTAAATTTTAATCATAAAAATCTGATGGAACTCTTTGTTACTGCTTAAGATTTTTCCTATGCCACTCCCGTTTCTTTGAGATAATTCAGGAATTTTTTTATGCAAATAAAATACGATCTTTTTAAAAATTAATTAAAATGAAAGCTTAGTTTGTTTATTTTAAAATTTGCGATATTTTTAGAAACGCCATTTGAAAGGATAAATTTTGCACTATAAGAAATGTCAAATCCAAAACGTTTGTCATTGCCATTTAATACAAAAAAGTACTGACAAACTTCATGGCAAAATTTTGTACATTTGGCCGTGAAAATGGTCACATAGTAAAATTGCCTTAAAGTACCTTGAGAGAGATTCAGACCAGAAAATCGGGAACTTTCTTCTCAAAATTATATTTTTGTTTTCATAGTGGAGTATTATTTTTCATAAGACAGTAATATAATGAAAATGCTTGCAATATGTTTTATAAATTGTCTAAACTAGAATCAAACCTATTTTTGTTAATACAGTCCGTCCCTCAATAATAGGGGCACCTAATTTTTTTTATTATTGTCGTTATTGTTTTAACAAACTAAGTGGTACTATTTAAGTGCTTTATACATATAATTATATTAACTAATGTTGGCACAAGTTTAGTAAGCCTAACATGATTGATTCGTATATTTATATAGTTTTAACCCTTTGAAGCACGGTGATCCCTTTTCTGCCAGATAATTTCGTTTATAAATATTCAATTTTGAGGTATTTAAAAATATTAGTCAGTTTTTCTAGTAGCTAAAGTATTTGTCTACAATATTATACCACTAATATTTAAATCTCATTTGTTGTAAAAATGCTATAAATAACACTAAAAAAAGTTCGTTTTTTTGGGGAAAAAAGGGTTTTTCAGCATATTTCAGTTTCCATGTTCATGGTAATTTACCTACAGACTATCGATTATTATTTACCAATAATTAGAATATTGTCTGACTGTTATTTTATTGTATTTCAAGAATAAATAACTATCAAAGAATAAAAAAAAAATAAATATATCGATTCCTAACTTAAATTATAAATGCAGGAAATATTAATTATGATTAGTTCCAAATACATAATAAATATATTTCTAAAATTATAAAATATGAGGGAATTTAATTTCTTTTTAATTTAGTTTTAATAAAAATAAAACATAATTTGAAACGTCATATTACAGAGATGTAAGCAATTAAACTGATGTATATAAATAATAGTCTAAAGTCGACTACCTTATCTAAGGCTAAATAGGTCGTACGCTAATAATACAAAATTGTACAGACAATCAAATGAAACCAATTTCCTAGGAAGAAAATTAGATGTGCACACGATGTGAGAAGACATTTTAGAAAACTGAACGATCATTTAATGTCCCTGAATAATATTACCCAGCCAAATTAAATTATAAATTTTGTGAATATTGCAATGTTTACCAAATTTAATGTAATTTGCAGCGTTTTTCATCTCAGAGAATTTTCTGAAAGTACTCACAAATCGAGTTCTGTTTTTCGGAATTTTTAAAATGTTACGTAACTGGAAATAAGCAAGTAAATTTACTAGTATCAGTATAGTACTTGCAATTAATTTATAGGTATATTTAATTCACATATCATGTTATGGGTCAAAATTAGGTAATTTTTAACTTTCAAAATGTATCGTAAATCGGGGTAAAGTCGACTATTTTTCATGGTTGTTTGCTTAAATCTTCATGAAAAAACTTAAAATAATTATTGACATTTTTAATATGTAATCTCTAACTCTTCTGTTTTAAGATCTATGTAATAGAAAAGAAAATTACTTCTTAGAATTCGGTATATACTATTTTGTCATCGCCGACTTTTACCCCAAATGCGGGGTAAAGTCGGCTATCGTCTTACATCGAAAAAGTAAGCTATTGTAATAAAACCAAACAATTTTCTAACACCATCGGAAATGAAATATGACCATCTCATAATGTCAAAATCACATAATTCACAATGGCTGATCTAATATGGCAGACAAAAATCCGAAGCTTTATTCGATTTCGATGAAACTCTGTACTTGGGGGTTTTCGGGGCCGCTGTTTAAGAATATGTCGTCAGATTTTCGCAATTCAAAATGGCGGATGAAATATGGCCCGGCCAAAATCTAAAATTTGATTAGATTTACATGAAAATTGGTACTGGAGGTTTTCAATGCCGCTGATTATGTTGATTACATTGATTTTTGACGTTTCTCTACTTATCGTATTGCATTCTGTAATTGTTCCGTTGAATATTTGAACAATCTAGAAGAATCCGCCTTTGTTTTATAAATTCGCCCCATGGCCGACTTTTCCTTACAATTATTACATTTTTAGAGAAACCGATATTTTGCGATATCTAATGATCTTACTGAGGTCATTTTTTATCGTAAATTAGGTTAGAGATATAGGCTATGGGATACACAGTTTGATTTTACATAAAAAAATTTGTACAATTATTCATCGAGAAATGTATATATAGAATTGAAACCACCGCGACTAAGAAGCTGAAAGTCCCCTCTTTAATTCCCTTTTTTTATTTTTCCCGTACGTTAACTTGGCGATAAGATATCAACATTCAAATTTAACCAAAATTCCGCAAGGGTGAGCTCATACTTTTGAGCGGTACTGTACATAAATCACTCTTGACCAATTTGGTGTGATTTTTTAGCAACTAAATTGTTCGTTACATGAATTCTCATAATATTCCTAGTGTTGATATTTCTAAATAACAAATTACCGATTCTGGTACAGCCTGTTAACTGATTAAAGATTGAAAAATACAATGTTATGCATGTAAGAGCTGTGAGGCTGTAAAATCATTTTATGTTATAATGACACCACTCTATGTGTTTGCCTAAACTTACTATTCCTATTTTTTTTTATTTTTATAACCACACTTAATACAATATCTAAGAATATCACATGAATGCATCACGGTACTGAAAATTACATTCATTTTCTACAAAATAAACATTCAATGACTTTATATATTCAAATATTAAAATTCTTTAAAAATGAAAATTCGCACGTTTTGAGTACTTAAATCTGTCAAAAATATTTCCCACCTTTATAAACTTTGAATACTGTTTTCGAATTTGTATCTGTACAATAAAAACAATTCCATACGGATCAAACAATAGACATTTCTTCGAGTACAAAAGTTTAAATTAAAAGCAAAAGAGAATGTTAAAGTGAATAAATCTGACCTTAACTATATTGATTACGTAAATATCAACTGGTAGGATAAGATCATGTAGTGTTAGAAAATTCTTTAAGTATGCAGAGGCGTAAGAGAATGCCGTTAGTCAAACCAAATAACCAAGAAACATAATAAAACATGAACATAAGAAAAAAATTATTATAATCATTTATATAAATACATAATACTAATAACATATCACACGCTGATTGTACGTAAAAATTTACTTATGGTAATCCGTCAAGTTGATGATTTCCAAAAAATGTTTCCCAGACTTGGGCCAATGAGGAATTTTGATTAAGGTCACAACATTAATTAGTCTAGCTAAACAGAATAAAAATTGAATCTATATCTGAGTGAATTTAATTACTAATAATTAACTTTAAAAACATTAATAATATTAACTAATCCAACCGGATTTACCTAACGAAAAATTTATTTTATATTAATATTATCTACTTTTTATTAAATCTACCATTCGACGGTGTTTGCATTTTTAGGTAAACTGTTTGCGAAATCCTGCGAGACCTGTATCTGCAAAAAACTACATCTAGATACTATTCTAAAATAACAAATTTATTTTTAAATGTATATTCGATAGAGAATCCTATAATCAATCCTTTTGACCAACTTAGAACTCAGAATTAAATTAAATTAAAAATAAATGATAGAATATATTTTTATATTTTTTCCTATCTATTCGACAAGCATGTATGGACTCATAGGATAGCATATCTTCAAGTATTCAGCATCAGATCTAACAGTCTCACGTATATATGTTAATTACATAATTATATATATATAACACGTCTAATAATACAGAGTGCATTCACACAAGAAATAGTTGAACGAGGTTATTAACAATGCAATATTGCAGTCTTGCTGAAAAATATATTGGAAATAAAATTAAAACTCAAAAGAATTCTATAGCAATTAACCACAATAATTTCAAAAATGTGAATGAATTTTCGAAATTACTTCGACCCAGACCATAGGTCTGGCTAAGTTTTGAATTTGGTCAGTTCCCGCCAAAAAATTACCCTATAGTTTTTCATCAAATGTCGACGTTTCAGGCCCTAAGGAATCCAAAGCAACAATAAAAAAATTGGTGTCCGTTAGGTTGTCCGTCCGTCCGTTTGTCCGTCCGTGGGCAAAATTTTGTATACGCGATATCTCGCGACTGGCAGGACGAATTTAAAAAGTACAAACGGATTTGGGTTTCTCTTGGCCAAACTTAGATCTGATTAGTTTTTCGAGACAATGCATACTAGATTATGGGGAGGTTTAACAAAAAAACGCTCAAAAAACACGTTTTTTCCATTTTTTAACAAAAAATACAAATCGTACAAAAAAATGTTTCAATAAAAAAATATAGAACATCGAATTCTCTATAAAAAAGGTTATATTCATTTCTTCGTAAAATCAACGATAATGCCGTAAAAAAGGGAAACCGAAGTATCCCACATATAAAAAAATTTATTTCCTGGAACCCGACCTGTCAAAAACTCAATTAAACCGCGTTTTTTTAAGCATCAGTGTGAACAAGACGTGCTCATTTATCAGTGCTTCGGCTGACCTGCGGTCGGGGTCGAAGTTTTGAAAATGCTCATTTTCAATTTTAATATAGGGTGAATATGCCAATGAATGGACGACTACCAATGAATGGACGATTTTCTATATATTTCTATTTCTTATGAATGTATGATGCACAACATGCAACAAAATACATGTTTTTATGTTCTTTGAACATTCAAAACAATATTTACAGTACTATTGATCTTCCAGTGTTTATTATTTAGTAAAATCAAAGCAAAGTTTTAAAGCCATCCAAAACTGGTACTGAAAACGTCCCATTTGATTTAACCCGTCTATTCATTGGGGTTTAGCGGATTTTTTTACAAACGTATGAAGACGAGGTTAATAATTAAATAAAATCAAAGGTTGAACTACACGGTCATAAAGAGCAGATTCTAATGGTGGTATAATAATTAAATTTTCATAAAAGGATTCAAAAGTTACAATCGATCAAAGTGTGAAAAAAGCTTAACCGTCCATTCATTGGCATATTCACCCTATTTAAGGAACAAGATATTGTTATAATATATGTAAGAAACTACTCGAACCTAACGATGCTAGAACTACCCTCTGCCTCCTTCTTTCCTGGCAGTGTTAAAATGGGAATATTCCCGGAAGCATCAGCCTTTCGTCAGGGAACTGCAATACGAATTTAGCCAAAATTGTAGGCACCCGGGTCGAAGGCATCTAGTTTGCAATTACGTTTGCAGAATCTCACTTAAATCTCATGCGGCTGATATTTTACAGAACAAACTAAAATGCTTTACACCTTCAACATGTAAAAAATAAAATTTTGTATATTTTGCCATCCATTCATCATTTCCAGTATACCATTAACGCAATTTTTCCAAAAATTTGTAAATCTATATTTTCGTCGAAGTATGTAAGAAATATAGGTTACATCTCTATAAGACACCATTTTGTATCCGCGTTCCATTTCGCACTATAGTGTTTGGTTCATGAACGATTAGTTCTGCATTAGCGCTCCCTTTTGGAAACGCTCTATTAAGTATTACAGCTCCGATTTGTTTATTAACGATTCCTTGGGGACTAGCGCTCCGTTTTGGACCCCATTATGTTTGAATCCTCCATTTTGTGTTAGCGCACTACTTGTATTGCCGTTTGAAGTAGTTCTCTTGTTTCGTATTATCACTTAATTAGTATTAGGGTATAATTTATGTTTGCGTTTCATTTTGTTTAGGCGAGAATGCGAGATTTCTAAATGATATCATTTTTGCCAGGTGTTGAAAGACAATCGTATTCTGACAGATATTCTAAATAACACCTCTCTTTTGCCAGGTGTTCAAAAACGTCACCTTTTTCTAGATGTTCAAAACAACCTCAGGTTTTACCTATTCAATATCTTTTTCTATTTTTTTTTATTTGGGATAGCGCTTGACTCACTTTCAATATAAAAGTTAAAAATGTAAATGTAGTGCAAACTTAAACTTATAATATAATTATTCTATAGGTATAAATTTAATCTTGCCATAAAAATAATCACTCTGTGTATTTTCGCCGTTCAATTCCAATCAGAAGTCAAACTTATGTGAATGTCTCAAATTCTAGGAACTTAAAAAACGGCAAAATCAGGGATCAACAGCTAAAATGTAAACGGCTTTTATAGTAACTTGCACAATCTAATACAGAGTAGCCGAGATTTTTTAATTTATTATAATACACTTTGAAACACATAGGACAAAAAAGAAGAATATTTACTACAATTCCAAATAGACTCCTTTAGAATTCTATTTCCTCCTCCCCATGGTGAGAAATATACTATTAAACATTTCCGACCGCTCTAACTAAAAAATTGTTTTAAAAAATATGCTAAAAGTGAAAAATTCTTAAAATTCACTGAGAAATATAGAGAGAAATTTTTCAGATTTTTCTGAGGATATATTGAAACATTTTTTATCTAAATTTTGTTTTCAAAATGTTTAATTATTCACGAAAAATTCTGCATTTTTTTCAAAAGTTGATAGTTTTCGAGAAACTGAATTTCAAATATTTTGTTTAGGACTTTTTCCAACTTTTATAAAAAATTGGAAACAACAAAAAATGATGAAAATTCATCAAAGAAGGCACTACACCCCTTTTCAGAACTTTCAGTAAGTAATTTCACATTTTGAAAAAAATGAATTTTCTTAAAAAAGCTCATAGTTTTTGAGCGTCCGAGAATGTTCAAAGAAATTTTGATTGAGGACCCCATTTTGAGGGTCGTTACAATGGTGTCGGGTTAGTCGGGTATAAAACTAAAATGTTTTCTTAAAATTCCAATATTTTGACCACCTTTGGCTATATAGGTTCAATAGAATCTTAATATTCTAATAGCTCAAAAACAAGCGAAAAGAATACATGTGTTACGGATAGAATCGATGTTTTATCGACTGCGGTACCCGGCGTAGGTTTTTTCCCACAAAGGTGGTTTTCCCTACGCCATTGCACACCCGAATGGGGGTACCTCTCAAAATGAAGCAGGCCTGTTAGGTAAATTATGTAAAAGGCCCTTCGAAATGGTGACGATCTCGATACAATTATTTGTAATTCGAATAGTATGATATCGATGTGTAATATGACGTCGTAGTCTATTTAAATGTTCGAGAGTTTGAAAAATCGAACTAAGATGTGAAAAAGTGACGATCGAGGAGAGAGAACGTTCTGGAACGGAAGAAGGTTAGGAAGTCTGCGCCGCGATCGGATCGTCACCGGTTGATCGCAATAAATTAATACGTTTTTTAGTCGGCCGATCAAACCGCGTGTTTTTATTTACAAGCCCTTCCACCAGTTGTTTACAACATGTGTCCCAATTTTTACATTTTTTTGCAGAATTTTTACAAAAAAACATTAAAAATCTAGTGAAAAGATTTACTTTTCAACTTTCTGAACTTGAAAATCGAAAAGAGCCTCCCAGAAAACGTCTAAATATGCTATTTTGGAAAAATATAAAAATTATTTGTACAATTTATATACTTATGAAGATGAAGTAGAATTTCAGGACGTCTGCGCGTTAATTATCAGTTTATTATTTTTTTAGTGCAAATCGTTACTAATTAAAATTTAGATAAATTGCGAATGTTGACTATTTTTAAAAATTCTTAATTGAATAATTTATCGAATCTTAATGCTTTTTCAGAAAATAGGATACTGTGTACCTTCAATAATGTTAATATCATTTTTAATTTTCGAAAGAAGAAGCATGTACCACAGATTGTAGTGTATCGACCGCTTTTAACTCAAATTCAATTAGCTTGTGACGTATACGCATAATTACAGACACACGAGGGTAACACTTTAAATTTCAATTTTAAATCCTCTACAAATTATAATATTAAATTAATAACTATTTTAAATGATTCAAGTTACGCGCTCATTAAACTTTTTTGAATTTTCAACCCTCCAAAGAGCCATCCAAAATTTCGCCTGTTTTCTGGATTTTTGGAATCGAAATGCATGACAAATGAAAGCTTATGTGAAAGCTTACTGGTGTAAACATTGAGCATGTATCTTCCCATTTAGTCCCAAAAAGGCAACATTTGTATCTTACGTTTGAGCTCAGGAAACTTTGTGAAAAAGTAAGAAAATCTTTAGGAAAATATCCAACCCCAATATTTTCAGGTACGCTCTACACGATAGAATGGTTTAAAAAATTCAAAACTTTGATTTTCAATTATTGTTGATTAACAATTTAAAAAAAAAATTTTTTTATGAAAAGTATTTATTTAATCAAAAATTTGAGTGAGAGGGACATTTGTTCTCTGTCGCAAATATGCACAAAATTGCACAAAACATCTAAACTTTTCAACCAGCTTTGGTTTTTTATCGTACGAACGATTTTTTTTAACAAATTGGCGGCCAAAAAACGAAAGCTAAAACATCCAACTTTAATTTCACTACTGTTTTTGACGTTTTTTTCATTGGAATCGTGTAAATTATTTAATTATTTCAGTAAAAATGTACTTAAATATAATATATATTTTTTTAATTACGATAAAAAGGGTTAAATATAAAAAATAATATTTTTAAGGTTTTAACAAGTCGTTTTTTACGGTTTCTATACTAATTTAACTAAATGCTAAAAAATGATTTTTAATAATAAAGTGCAAGAAAATATTAATTCATTACTCAAATTTACCAAATTCTTTTTAGTAATAAGATATTCAAAATATGTTCACTACTTTGCAATTTGAATAACGCAAAATGAATTTAAAAATGTTTTTTTTCAGCAAAAATAATTACTAATTCAATTACTCAGCGACTTCATTAGTATTTTTTGTCTAACTGTGATTTAAAGACTATTAAACATGTTTACTATTTTTTGAAAGAAAATCTCATTTTTAAACAACATTTATTGACATAAATATTTTATCAATTCGATTTTTTTTTCAGAAAATACAGTGGAACCTCACACTAGTGAAACTCACACTAGTGAAATTCTCGCAATAGTGAACATTTGTCTCTATCACTAGTGAAACATCAACTTCCCCTCGTACCCCCACTCTGCCACTTTCTTATGCATGTGTATGTATGAACATACTCGAAAAGCTGTATGTATACATATGGGTATTACGTATGTATTTACATCTGTAACACATTACGATTTGTGTATTATTTATTGTAATTAATTTAGTATCGGTGGCTTGGAATATCATGTGAAAATAATTCTACGCTTGAGAACCTAAATGCGGACACAAATGTAAAATTACTGGCAAAAGAGGTTAAATAGAAGTGTTATGTGGATCAACTCATTTATTATTAACAAGTTTTATCCTTTAACCGTTAACATTCTCCTTGTTCTCCATATTATTTTAAAATTGGCATAACCTCTTTTGAGAAAGCGAGAAAAATACAAGTATTTTTGGTTATGAACGTTATGAAAGTGTGTAGACGTATGTATGCACATGTTTGCACATCTGCCGATGCGCATGCGCTCGCAAATACGATACGTCCCTAGAGAGGGGGTAAACATTCCACCCCTCCGCATCTCACTAGTGTGAGAAAAACAAAAAACCGCTGGTCCCGACAGTGCCACTAGTGTGAGGTTCTACTGTAGGCTAACTTCTCTGTACTAAAACATATTTAATAATAATAGATTCTCAAAACACTATTTTACTCTTTATTAATAAAAATAATTACAATTCCAATCACTTACTTACTTTTTACTTCTTCATTAGTAATTTTTGACATTCAGATTTAGAGAGAGGGAGAAGAAACATTTTTTAAAATATACATTTTTGTAAGTATCTGTAAAATACTTCTAAATAACGGTACATAATTGTATTCAATATCATCTAAAGAAAACATTATTTTTTATATTTTTGATATATTTGTGATCTCAAAAGAATTCCTCAGATATATTCGAAACATGTTTGAAATTATAATGTCCAATTTAATAGCGTATAAATATATTATATGCACATTATAATGATTTAAAAGTAATTAAATGACTTACCTTAATATCGTTGTCAGATTCTGCACTTGGAAGCTTCGCGTGTAGAGCAAGCACTGATTTAAAAGGCAGGATTACAGTCTCGGTCTTGAAAAAAAAACGGAGTTTAAAAAATGTACTCTCGCGGATAATGCGATGTTGCAGTCATTATGCGATTACGCACGAAAATGATGATTAACTATTGTCCTTGGTGATATTGACACATCTTCTTGTTGTACATAGATGAACTTTTTTTATTCACTTTAATTAATCATTTTCAAAGTTGCAATTTATACGTACTTTGTTAATATTCGACGAAAAGACGATCTAAAACTACGACCATAACCTCTTAAATCCGTGAACGGAATGCGTTTTTCATTTCAGTTTTCACAGATTCATCATGCATCCTCTATATGTATACAAAAGATGAATTGGTGTGCTTGACTTGAATGTGTCATATAAGCAAATTTTAAAGAAATTATTAATTTTTTATTTCCTTTCATTCCCAGGTAAATTACTATATTAAAATTGTTATGACAATGTTATTTTGTCAATGTAAATCATATTTTATAAGAAAATTTCTTTTAATACGACATGCCGGTTAACCTAAAAATTAATATAAATTTATATTCAATACTCTCTGTAATCAGTATTAAAATATAAATATAAATATTCTAAAATTAGCATAATTAAACGAAATAACAAAACTTATATCCTCTCCGTCAAAGAAAGATTACATTTTTTAATTTTAGATTTCGATATGAATGAAGTGACATTTCCACCGTCACCAAATTGGTATTTAAATGGTGTTCTATCGTATGCGAATGATGGGACTGTAGCTTGGGGAGCCAGAAATGTTGTAGTCATAGCCAAATTGAATGACAATACTAAAATATTAAATTATCAAATAATTGAAGAAGCTCATGCACGTACCGTTACGTGCGTTGCATTTTCACCAGAGTACCGAAGCAAAGACAGAAATTTGTTGGCATCTGGAGGAGACGATAATATTGTCGTAGTATGGAATACAGATGATGGCACTCCAGTTTTCAACAATTGCGTCTTAGAAGTAAGTATTTATATTATAAGTTTTATTTACTGTAAATTTAAAAATATATCTTTTAGACACATCACAAAATAATTGGATTAGATTGGTCAGAACACGATCCAAATATTATTTGCTACGTCAGTTCTGATGGTTTACTTGTTGTATGGAATGTTTTCTTTAATACCAGTAAATTAATTACTCTTGACAAACTGACGGCTACTTGTTTAGCATGCTGTCCACATGAAAATATAATTGCTATCGGCACCAAAGGTGGTTTGGTATATATCGTTAATACAAAAGGCTCGGGAAATATTGTTTATAAATTACGAGGACACGATAAAGAGATTGTAAGTCTTTCATGGTGTCCAGTTCCCAATAACGTTATTACCAATAGTCAGTCAAGAGATTTATTGTTAGCTTCTGGAGGAAAAGACAGGTTATAGATTTAAAATTACCTAACAGACATTTTTATCTCTTTATATGTTTATACCTACAATTATCATGTGATTGCAGGTCGATATATTTGTGGAAAGCTGGAAGCGACGGCCGATATCAATCACAAATCAATCTTCCACCCACTCCAATAGATTCGAGTCATCATCGACCAAAAACTAATTCTGTAACTGGGAATTTTATTGCAGTTTTCTGGAGCAGTCCAAAATGTTTATTGTCAAGCTCTTGTTCTGGCGAACTTTTAAGTTGGGATTTGTCGTCAGTTTCGAAAAAAGGACATACTCCAAAGTTGGTTCATGGACTCCATGGAAAAGGACTGTTTTCGATTGCTGGAAAATTAAAACAGTCAAACTCTAGCAGTGAAAATTGGAGAGAAAAAACAGAGAACCAGTCAGTATTTAATACAATTTTGTACCATTTTGATCATTCAAATATTTAAGAAAGTACTGTTTGGTTTAGAGACTTAATTTGGACTTTGGGAATTGACCGATTCGTAATTGGTTGTACAATCGAGAATGGTACTGTAGTTCGACATAAAATTCCAACTCAAGGTGGTTACGTGTATTGCATGGCGGCATGTCCACTTGACACTTCGCGTATTGCATTTGGAGTTGGCGACGCAATGATAAGATTGTGGAATTTGTCAGAACCCCACAAAAATGTCTTTGACATTTCTATACTTTGGGATAAAATTAAAGGAAAAGTGACATCCGTAAGTTATTTAATCATTTTTCTGTTGTCGATATTCCAATCAATATTTTTGATTTCCAGTTGGCGTGGCATCCAGAAAAAGAAAATTTATTGGCATTTGGTACTGTGGAAGGACGTGTTGGTGTATTTGATACAAATTTTACTAAAGATCCAACATTATACAGACAATATCACAGGACTACTGTATATTCTATTGGTTGGGGTCCAGCTCCAAAAATAAAAGGTTACGCACTTTATTCGTGTGGAGACAATGAAGTAATTTACTACGATCCTGGAGCACCAAAAGAAGGTATTGAGATCATGTCTTATTCTTTAATGTATTATTTAATAAGTACATTCCTCTTATTCTAACTTCTTCTCTTATTCTAATTTTTTCACTTCCTCTAATCTAATTTCATGCATACAAGTCAGTTCGGTTATCTGTCTAATAAATAATACTGTTTAAATTAACATTGATGTAAAAACCCCTCACAAGATCCTAGAAAAGTGCAAACGTTTTTGGCGGCAAATTAGAATATGAGAAGGAGACGCCATCTTGCCTGTCTGGACAAATTAGAATAAGAGAAGGGCTACTGTAGTGTTATACAGTAGGACCTGTCTTATTCTAATTAGTAAAGTTCTTCAAGATGGCCCCGACCTCTCTTATTCTAATTTTCCCCTTACCCCCACTTACATTGCTTGCGAGCTTGTGATTCGTGGACAATATTTTTCGTTGACTTTTCGTCTGATTGTGGGAGAAGACTTGTGGAAAACGATTAGAATAGGAGAGGCTGGACAATTAGAATAAGAAAGGCAATTAGAATAAGAGAGGTTCGATTAAAAGAGGTCCTACTGTATTAACCGTCTTGCGCCTAGCGTCGTATATTATACGTCGCAATGAAGTCCCTTCCGTATGCCCAGCGACAGATATACATACGTCGGAACCTTTTCTTTCATAAATTGAAAACTATACAACATTTTAAGATCTACGACCGCTTAAATTAAACGTGAGGGTGTACTCTTTAAGATAGGCTATGATAAAAAGTCTACATTTTAATCATTGCATTCATAAACGGTGGTAAACTTTCAATGAAATTTGCAATAAATTCAGTATCGTATCTGCAATCATTTTTCATTGCTATCTCCCGAATAAGAAGACTTATCAAATCTATTTTTCTACAAAATGTGTGTCTCAATAGTGACTTGTACATAAATCTATAATGTTATATACAGTACCGGAAGTGACGTCACAAAGATTAGGGGCATCCAATTTTTTTAAATTTTCTTTCAGAATGTGTGTTTTTATTTACTGTTTTACGTAAGTAAATATTTTGCTGTGAAAATATGTTAATTTTTTATTAATTTATCCATTTTTTAAATTCTACCCCCGAGTAACCATTTTCATTTCGGACATTCAACGTTTTGTAATTTCGTCCGCCATTTTGGGTCCGCCATTTTGAATTATGAAAATCAAGTGTCATATTCGTAATCTGCGACCCCGAAAACCCCCGAGTAGTCAGTTTCATTTGTTTCAAATGATTTCATAAATCAATAATAACTGTACCACAATATTTATAAATGGCTAATAATGTCGGAAATGCTATAAAAACACAAATTTCAGCGAAAAATCCGCCATCTTGGATCCGCCATCTTATATTTTGCATATCTGATCATGTCAACTATTAGTCAAACTCATTATACCACCAGATCGAGGTATTTATAATGATCGGTCAGCGCAAACCTATTGAAAAACATGAAAAACCGATCCAAAAATCGAAATTGTCTCTATTTTTTTGCCTTTTCGCCACCATATTTAAAAAATGGCTGCTCCTAGCGAAAAACGGACTTCGGATTCGGAAAGAGGAGGGTTGAAAACTATAGAATCTAAATATTCAGAATTATTCATCGTTAGTTTCTATAAGAAAAGACGATTAAAATGTAGTGAAATTTACGGTATTTTGGGCGGAAACGGGTTAATATAATGTATAATGCCTGAATGTCCTAAAATTGTACAGTAACTTTGAGCTAAAATCTTTTAATGAAATCGCGGAAATTTCTATTTGGCATAAGTTGTTCTAGACGTTATCGGGTGTGCTCTACTCGATGCGATCATTTAGAAAAGTGAAAAATTTAATTTTGTATTGTATTTTGATAAATTTATATAAAAAATAGCGATTTTTACGGGATTTTTTAACACAAAATATATGTTTATCATATTAAAAATAATTAAAAACGTGTCATTAGTGTTTGTACCAACAAACTATGGGTGTGCATTTTTTTCAACATTTTTTTCCAAAAATAAGAAGCTTTGGAATGCAAAAAATGTTGCCATTTTTAATTTTCCATTTCTGACAGAAGAATTGTAATCAGCATCCTCCAATATGATAAACATATACTTTCTGTTAAAAAATGGTGATTTTCTACGAAAAAAATCTCGTAAAAAACGCTATTTTTTACACAAATTTATCAAAAAACAATATGTACAAAATGAAATTTTTCACTTTTCTAAATGGTCGCATCGTGTAGAGCACACCCGAAAACGTCTAGAACAACTTATGCCAAATAGAAATTTCCGCGATTTCATTAAAAGATTTTAGCTCAAAGTTACTGTACGATTTTTGGACATTCAGGCATTAATAGGTTAATGAAAAAAGTAAATCTAGATATATGTATATACACAATTTATTTATTCATCATTTTCATTTTAAAATTTTAAATTGAAATTCTTCATCACCAATCCAAAAATCCTTATACACCAATTTTAATCAACTACTATCAAGTATTACTTCATACTAATAATGCATTAGTTGCATTATTGATACTAATTATGGCATTGCCAGTTGCTTCTGCTAGTTGGTAGTAGCTATCAGAAGGGAATAGTAATTTATAGTACCAAAAGTAGGTATATATTATCTCTAATAATCAACAGTGCGGAAATTATTATGAAATCAACCGCCAGATGCACTCATAGATCGCGCACGTATTTTTCGTTCTCATTATAAAAATGGTATTCTTTTATATAAGAAGTCGACAGGTACGATGAGATCACATATTATTTGCGATAAATCAAGTCATCTTTACAAAATTGATCCGCCATTTTGAATTTCCGAAAACTGACATCGGAATTGGAATCTTCCATCTTGTTGACAAAAAACATGGGCATTTGGTAGCGTTTTAGTCCAAGATAATGCGGGCGCAATTTTTTATATGTACAACCCCACAGAACCTTGTTCCACATGCAATTTGGATGCGAAAAACATCCTAACACATATATTGTGTGATTGTCCTCTTTCCCGCCCATCAAGATCCAATCTGCGCCAAAACGCCATCTTTAAAAATGTTTCAGAAGCCAACATAATGGCCCATTTATATTACTACTGATGATCTGCATGCGCTCAAGGTTCTGTATTATTTTGTAAAGTCCTGCTTCAATAGAAGACGATTTCTTTTAGAATATTAAGTCCTATTGCATTTGTCATTTTTATCTACTTTTTTATTCATTATTTTTAATCATTTCTAATAAGATATACTATGTGATAGCGTGCGTCGTTTCAGCATTATATTTTTATTTTATGTTATACGTTCGTTTGTAGTCACCGGTCTTTTTATTGTATATATAACTTCGATTCTGTCCTTCTTTTTGTGTACTCTACTCTTAAGAATCTTATGTAATTCAAATATGGGTCAATAAATTTTTTTTTTTTTTTGACGGAGGGGGGAAATGCATTAGGCACCATAGGGGGTTGAAGATGTTGTGTAACCCCCCGTGTGTCGGACTCCCTCACCTTTGATGTTAACGGCAAGGTTTACCGACTAAAACCCTAACCTCCCTTGGCCCTCCAGAATCCACGTGTGCAGTCTGCAGTAGAAAAGTGGCTCCGATATCCATCTCCTCCGCTGCAGACTGCACCGGGCCATTTCGTTTGCAACTGTAACCACTCCCTCTACCATTGGGTAAGTGGTTACAGGATCTCGTGTGACCTCAGTAGACGGAGAGATCCCAGCAGCACTGCTTTCTGCATTCGGCCTGCGATGGAACTTGCATGTTCTCGACAGGCCGGAATGCTTTTGATGTTTTGGAGGAAAGTTGGTCTCGTTCCTCCCAGCACTCCAATTATCAGCACGACGAGCTTGATTTTGAACCCTCGATACAGCTTGCGAATCTCGAACAGGAGTTCCTGATATTTCATCCGTTTTTCGTCCTCTTTGCTGACTATATTTGTTTCTGCTGGTGCAGAAAACTCGATGACGAAGATGGATTTGTCATCGAAGTCAACAAGGACGATGTCAGGCTTATTAGCTGATATTTGCCTGCTCGTCGGGAATGAGTAATTCCAGTATATTCGGCACGACTCATTCCCGACAACGGATTCAATATCAGTGGGGACGTACGGCAAAACTGGGGTTGCATCAATACCATAAGTGCTGCGAAGATGGTAGTACAGCACTCGAAGAGCCGCATTGTGACGTTCGATGTATGCTGAAACTGCATACATTGGGCATGCTGCCAAAAGATGCATGAGTGTCTCAGCATGACATCTACACAATCTACAAAGCGTACTCTGTACCGCCTGGTGTAAGATGTTCTGGCGATACGCTAAGGTATTGATGACCCCATCCTGGCACGCGAAGATAAAACCCTCGGTCTCGGATTTCAAGCCGGCTGATCTTAAGAAGGAGAAGGTCATCTCTGCCGACAAGCCAAGTTGTTGGACATTTCGAAAGAATTGTCCATGTAACGGCTTGTCGATATGCCTTCCCTCCAACATACGGAGTTGTTCCTTCCGTATGTTAGCCCTGAGACGCACTGGGCACAGATTGATGACTGATTCAGCCTCCGGTGCACCACTACGTCCCACGTTGAAAACCAGACCGAGGTTTCGCGCCGCTCGTTCCGCCGCGTTGTACAAAAACGCCCCCTTCCCCTGAATTTCATGCTGATGTACTAGCATCATCAGGGGATCCTCCGTTCGATTAATCACGTCGCAAGCTGTTTCCAGGACCAATCGGTCATGCATACACTCCAGGCTTAAAAGGCCACGACCTCCCATATTTCGGGGCAAATACAGTCGTTCCACGGAAGATCTTGGATGCAAACTGCGTTGCATACAAATCATCTTCCGTGTGCTTCGGTCAAGATCCCTTAGCTCGTCAACGTTCCACTTCAGTGTTCCAAAAGAATAGAGCACTGGTGATACGGCCAACATATTCGTGGCTGCCACCTTATTTCTCCCGGTCAATTCTGATGACCAGATCTGACGGAGAATGCGCCGGTATTTCTTAATGATGGTGGTTTTAGCAGCCTGCACATCCTGGACATGCCTTTGAGGTACGCCCAGATATGTGTAGGCTTCTTCGGCGCTAAGGTGGCGGATGACATTTCCGTTGACGAGCTCCATATCGTTGTTATGGGAGCCTGACCTTCCTCTGTGCAAATGAACGACTGCACACTTGTCCAATCCGAATTCCATGCCGATATCTCTCGAGTATGTGAGGGCGATGTTCAGAGATCGATGTAATTGATCTTCGCCTGATGCGTATAATTTAAGATCGTCCATATAGAAAAGATGGGTGATCTTATGTACACGTTCACCAGGCGGTCCACACATGTACCCTTGAGATTTCCGGAGAGCAACGGATAGAGGCAATAGTGAGATGCAGAAGAGCAGAGGACTCAGAGAATCTCCCTGATAGACACCTCTTTGGAATTGAACCAGTCTAGACATGGTTCGACGCTTGCCCGATGTCATGACAAAGCGTGTTTTCCAAAGAGGCATCAGGTCTTCTACAATTCTCACTATGTTTGGGTGGACATGAAGGCGTTTGAGCAACAAGCTTAAAAGCTCGTGCGATGTTGAGTCATACGCCTTCATGTAATCCAGCCAGGCTATCGACAGGTTACGCTTGTACTGGACTGCGTCCTGACAAACACACCTGTCGATAAGCAAGTTGTCCTTGCAGCCGGATACACCCATTTTGCAGCCTCGCTGTTCTACTATCCGTTGCCACACCGGTTTCACGTATTTCTCAATACGTACGTTAAAGATGTTAGTGAACAATTTGTATAACGTATTGAGACACGTGATCGGTCTATGGTTTTTCGGATCGGACAAGTCTCCCGATTTTGGGATCAGTGTCGTTCGGCCCTCCACCAGCCAGTGCGGAATGGGTTGGTCTCCATTTATATAAGAGGTGAATATTCGGGCTAGGTGTTGATGGACAGAAGTGAACTTCTTCCACCAATAGTTATTAATTCCATCCCAGCCCGGCGAGGAGAAATTCCTCGCTCCTGTGATGGCATTTTTCACCTCTAAAGCACTGACGGGTGGGCAATCTTCACTTTGTTGTGTGACTTCGTCGCACAACTCGGTGAAGATTTCAATACCTGGAGTGTCTGCATTAAGCCTAGATGTTCTCTCGTAGATGCTCCTCCAGAATTCCTCAACTGCGGCCATCGACGGAAACTCGCTTGAGGCTGCGATACGATGTTTGAAGAGGTTGGAAGGATTCGTCCAAAATATTGAGTTTTGTCGAATTCCTTCTTCCCGTCTTTGCAGCCTCTTTTTGGCATCGGCCATAACCCGAATTTTATCCGCTAAACGTTGCTTGATGTTGAGCAACTTCAGCTTGTTCAGTGTGTGATAATACGTCCGCAGTTGTTGTGCGAACTTCTTGACTTTAGCCGTAAATGAACGGCCAGATGTTAAATAGTCGATCACACACTGAATTCGGGAAGCGAGTTTCCGTGTCAGTCGAATCTTACCGTTCAATTGAGACATGCGTTTTGTAATCTGCCGACTCCCCGATATCTGTGTCAGATTTCGCGGAGTCACCAGATCACTTGCAGCCTCGTAAACGGCACAATTGACTTGCCACAGGTCGCAGTCATCTGGAAGAGCATCTAGAAGTAGGCTATTTGCTCTGTCTATTTCTCGTTGTTTAGGCAAAATTTTTGTTGTCAAATTTTTCCTAAACACGGGTGTCGTGCTGTCATAATGTGGAGCATCTCTCCCAGCACCGCGTACGGGCTCAGTTGTTATTGCCCGCACATCCGGTACCGGTTGACTGCTGGGAACAACGAAACCCGTCCGCCTCAGATTGGCCACATAATCTCTCAGTTGTTGTTGAGAAAAGCGATCTGCTAGTTCGGGATGCATTACTGCAAACCGACTGTGCATTCGCGCCATGTAGCCTCTCTGTTGCGGACAGCTCTCCTCATAGCAGCGCATTAGATCTTGCCTGAGATCCTCCGTCCACTGAAATCGTCCGTGGGCATCAGCTGGTCGTCGTCCCGGGACACCTGTTTCTTTTTGTGTACTCTACTCTTAAGAATCTTATGTAATTCAAATATGGGTCAATAAATTATTATTATTATTATTATTATTATTATTATTATTATTATGCGGGCGCAAGAGGCTTAATTTGATAAGATTTTAATTTTCGACCGATTTATAAATTAATATCTTCAAATAGTTTTGGTATTTTTCGTACAATTAAAGAATAAAAATTAAAAATGGTTGAGTTTAATAAAAATTAGAAGAAAAAAAAACAAGGGTCAATAATTTGTAGGGTTTTGTAATAAATAATAAATAAATAATTAGCAACGTTTCGACTATGATATGAATTCTCTTCAAAACTATCTAAGAAAAATGTTGGACAATAAATTAGGGGATATAAAGTTTTGTATGTGTTGATGGTATGGTACTAAGAATAAAGGAGCCGTTGACAAACTATGTATGAATTAAGAAGATAAGATGAGATTCATTGCAGAAAGGGATGGTAAACTTCCGGTATCTTTGATGTTTCGAAGCGGATGTTGACGGGGTTATTCTCTTTTTATCAAATAATTTTCAAGCTGACTTCTTTTTGCACAGTTTTTTTCTTTTGAGGTCGTCTTGAACATTATTTTATAAAGAAAAAGAACAACACTGTCAACATCCGTTTCGAAACATCAAAGCTACCGGAAGTTCACCATCCCTTTCTCTAATGAAGCTCATCTTATCTCCTTAATGCATACGTGGTTTGTCAACGGTTCCTTTATTCTTAGTGCCACACCACCAACACATAGAAAACGTCATATTTCCTACTTTAGTACAAATACGACACAATCAGCACCATTTTCTTACATAGCCTTGAAGAGTAGTTATATCAGAGTCGGAACGTTGCTAATTATTTATTTATTATTTATTACAAAACCCTACAAATTATTGACCCTTGATTTTTTTTTCTTCTTATTTCTGTTAAACTTAACCATTTTTAATTTTTATTCTTTAATTGACAGAAAAATACCAAAACTATTTGAATATATTAATGTTATATTAACTTTTAAAATTATTTTAGATCCAGTATCCTTAAGGAAAAAATGTTCAGAATTTTCATGGAAGCCAGATTATTCAATATTAGCTCTGGGATTTGAAAATGGGTAAATTGTTTTGAGAATGTTATCAATAGACAAATTCCGGTATCCGCTGTATTTGTTCTTACTCAAACAAGTATTTTATTAACTTTTTTATTAGGTCAATGTCATTCCTTACTCCAGAATTAAAGGAATGCAGTCAAACAATTTACAATTTTAAGTCGTCAATTCAAACTCTTCTCTGGCATCCGGTTAGCACGTCTTCAGACTTGACGCTTTCTGTAATGAAAAATTATTTGGCCGTCACCGTGAACGATTCATCTGTTACAGTTCTTGAGATATTAGATCAAGACGATCAGTCAGAAAATATCGAACCAGAAAATGAGCAAGAAAATTGTTCGGATCTTCTGAAAAAACCTTCGTCAAAACCTTTCTATACAACCGTAGCAACACTAAATGGTCATAGTGATAAAGTTTTCTGCGTGGCCTGGAGTCCTCACATTACTGGTTATTTGATAACTGCAAGTTGCGACTACACCGTTCAAGTATACAAATTTGCTAAATCTTGTTTTTTTAATATTTCTGACTCTACTGTAATAATTATTTGACAATTTTAGGTGTGGAAGGTACTAACTCAAGAAATTATAGGAACATTTACCGGCCACTCTGGTCCTGTGCATTCCTGCATGTGGAGTCCTTTCGATCCAGATCTAATAATCAGTGGATCATCTGATTATTCACTTCGCATATGGAAATTATCTGAACAGAAAGTCGTATTACCTACAAAAACGCAAAATAAGCGTTCTCTGGCCAAGAAAAAACAACAAAAAGCAAAAAATTTAAGTAGAAAATCAAAAAATACAACTGAAGTAACGCAGAATCATAAAGAAGAGCCAGTCGATGACTTATCAATTGCAGTTTCATCAATATCACTGGAATCAAAAGATCCACCGGTAGATGAAGATCCATCCGCAAAATTAAAAGTCAAAAGAAAAACAAAGAAAAAAGTTCAATATTTTCCAGTTTATAAGAAACTAACAAATGATAAAAAATACTGGATAGCTTCGGTTAAAAACTTGTTAAACCAAGTTAAAGCTGAAAGTTTGAGTAACGGAAAAAATAATTCCGAAACAGATGATAAAAATATCACCGAAGAAAAAAATCTAACGCCATCATTTTTTGGAAATAAAGAAGATCTTACGAAAATTATAGAAACTGAAGGTTAGTAAAACACATTTTAAAGTTTTGAAAAACGAATATAGTTAATTCACTTATTACAGTCAAAGTGCTGGCCTCGGAAGAATCTATCAATCAGTCTGCGGAGTTGAATTTTTGGAATAGCAATTTGAAACAAAGCTTACAAGAAGCTGCTAAAGAAAAACGTTTAAACGATTACCTCGTATCTCTCGCGCCCAGCTTGTCCATCAAGTGAATATGAATTTATTTTTTTTTAATCAATAATATGTAATTATTTTAATTTTAAAATGCCTTTTTTAGAATATGGCAAGAAATGTGTGAAGCTTACGCAGTCCAGTTGCTTTCCGAAGAAAACCTAAATAAAGCAGTATCGTATTATTTGTGTATTCACAAAGTACACGAAGCGATAGACGTTTTTATCAATGCCAAATTGTACGAAGAAGCATATGCTCTTGCAGTTTTGAAGCTTGGTGAGGATGACCCAATTGTAACAACAATTCTGAATGACTGGGGAAATTATACAATGAAGACTGGCAATTATACAACTGCTTCACAGTGGTGAGTAATCTCAAATATTTTTACATATGAGACATTCCACAATTAACCAAACAATGATTCGGTCTCCCCGATTCCTCTCAACTTCTCATATATTTGAGTACTCGATGAAAAGTGCCAAACCCCATAAGCGCACCCCTCTACCTCATAAACTTCGTGAGATATATGGATTTTTATGATTTTATAACAAATTTTAGATTCACTTGCAAATGCATGAAAATAACATTTTAAAAGACATACATTTTGTCGGGAAAAAATCTGAATTTTTCAAATAAAAAGTAAATTATTTCAGAAGGTATTTCAAGATCAAATCACACTTTTGTGTGTTTGCAACTAGATTTTTTCAATTCAAAATATTGTTTTTTTTTTCTAACATAAATTTCCCCTTAACCCATTAACGCCCAACGGGCACTTCTTCTTGCTTCAATTTCAATCGAGTATTTCGTATAAAAATCTAAGTTAACAATTGAGAGGTACCTGTACATATCCTGTTTTCGAGGTCGCTCTTCAAGATTCTTTGTGAAATTTATTGAACGTTCTAACTAAAAAATTACGAGCTTTTTTTAAAAAATGGGAAGAATGAAAAGTTCTCAGAATTCATCGAGAAATATTACGGAATTTATTTTAATTTTTTTGATGAATTTTTTTTACATTTTTTCGAATTTGTAATTTATTTTCGAAAAATTTTGAAATAAATTTAATGTATTCTCTCATGAATTCTAAGAGTTCGTTCTCCTTTAATTTTTTTTTTCCAATAGTTAGTAGTTTTTGAGAAAATTAATTTCAAATAATTTTTTTCTCGAAAACTGTCAACATTTGGAAAAAATTGCAAAGAACGAAAAATTCTTAGAATTCATCAGAAAATACAGAACATTTTTTTCATAATTTTTCGTAAATAAATTACAATTTGGAAAAAAAAATGTTTAAAAGTCCGAAAATGTCATCATCGAAATCTAAAAAAAATCCAGGTTATTTCTTAATTCTAAGAACTTTTTATTCTTAGTATCTTTTAATAAAGCTCGTAATTTTTTAGTTAGAGCGTCCATAAAATTTCAAACAAATTTCCATTGTAGCGGCCATTTTGAGGTCGTTGGAACGATGTAGGGTATAAAAGTAAAGTTTTTGCTTAACACCTTGAGTGTCGGAACGATTTCCACTGTTTTGACCAAAAGTGTGTTGAAAAAATTTCTAATGGACTTTTATGAAACTTGTTACTCGGGGATTATTGGGGTCGCTGATTACGAATCCGACATCACATTTTCAAAATTCATAATGGCGGATCCAATATGGCGGAATAATTTTTCAAAATCGATCGGATTTGTTTGAAACTTGTTACTCGGGGGTTTTCGGTACCGCTGATTACGAATCTGACCATACTTTTTTAAAATTCAAAATGGCAGATCCAATATGGCAGCATAATTTTTCAAAATCGATCGGATTTGTTTGAAACTTGTTACTCGAGGGTTTCCGGGGTCGCTGATAACGAATCTGATATCTAATTTTCAAAATGTATAAAGTGCGATTTGGGATTTCCAAAATCGTGCCATAAGTACATCCCTACTATTAGAACACTAATAACTGAATGCCTGAACGCAAAAATTACTTAGGCCCTCAAATTTCCCGATGGTGTAGTAGAAAAGGGCTAGAAAAAAGCCAAAGGTAATTGAATTGAAAAATAGATAGGACATATAGAGAATTTCATGCTGTAGAATGGTTTTGACAAATCATTCCACCATATTGGATCCGCCATTTTGAATCTTGAAAATGTGATGTCAGATTCGTAATCAGCGACCTCGAAAACCCCCGAGTAACAAGTTTCGAAAAAATCCGATCGATTTTGAAAAAATCATTCCGCCATATTGGATCCGCCATTTTGAATCTTGAAAATGTGATGTCAGATTCGTAATCAGCGACCCCGAAAACCCCCGAGTAGCAAAATTCAGGAACATTCAACAAGTTTTAAGACTTTTTTTTTAAGTTGCGGCTATAGCCGTCATGACATTTTTGGCCACTTTCTTTTTTGCGGCTATAGTCGTCATTGACACTCAAGGAGTTAATATTGAAGTATTTTATTCACCTTTATTCAGAGTTTCAATAGAATCCCAATATTCTAATACCTCGAAAAAAAATTGCTAAGAATAAATATTTCCCAATTTTTTGGACATTTTTTCAAATTCGGCGTCATATTGGAATTCTTAATGGCTGAAACTCAATTTTGACCTCGAAATTTCGAAGAGCGACCTCGAAAACAGTAGGAAATGTACCTCTCAATTGTTGTTAACTTCGATTTTTATACGAAATACTCAGTTGCATAGTTATAATACGCATAGTCAAGTTTCGGCGGAAGTTATATTTTATTTCAAATATAGTAAAAAAGTGTCCATTTTGAAAAAGAACTTTTCTGTTAGGAAATTATACTAGGACTTCAACAGCATCTTTCAAAATTTCATAAATTCGTGGTGTGGCTATCAAAATTAACTTATATTTCTGTGTAAAAAGCACTTTTTTAAAACAATTTGCATGAATGTAACCTTTAAAATGAAACAACATTTTTTACGATAAAGACGAGGAAGCTGGGCGTGACTATAAATGAAAGGACGACGACCAATGAACAGACGGTATACGGCGTGTTGCTAATTATTATAAATATACGGTGCAGTTGCAACAATGTTTACACTACTGTTGATCTCCAATGCTTATTATTTCGTTGAAACAAAGCGATGTCTTCAAGCTGTCTTAAAACTGTACAAAAAAGGCCCCATTTAACTCAATCCGTCTATTCATTTGGGTTTAGTGTATTATTTTACAAAAGGACAAATTTAACGTTAATAATTACATAAAATGAAGTTGTTAACCAGGCGAATAAAAAGTGCAAAGCTTTACGATTATAATGATCGTACCCATATTTCGAATTTATAGAAGAATTTAAAACTGACAATTGATCAGAGTGTCAAATTTACTGAACCACACATAAATTAGCATACTAATCCCATGTTGATTTAAAAATGACCACAAAACATCAAAAGTCAAAAGAGTGACCCCAAAAAGACAATAAAAAGTGCCCGTTTTTTAGCAATCGAAATTCAGATTAATTATACTGCCAAAAGTTAAGTTATGTTGAGATAAAAACAAGACAAAAAATGCAATTTGAGACGACACTTCCTTCTCGAGTAAATTAGGGGTCGTATATGATGAACATATATATATGTTAAATTATAGCGTTTTGTAGTATCACCTGGATCGAGTATTCTGTATGACAAGTCGTCTCGAGAATACCATATTTTTAAAATAAACTGTGATATTGTATGGGTTAAGACCTCTACACACACACACACACACAGGCACACCCACACAATTTCACAATTTATTTTAAAAATATGGTATTGCATGCAACTCACCTGCATCGAGTATTCTGTATGAAGAGAGCAGATGAGAGAAACATTTATTGTTTTCAATCATTGATTAAGTGTTATCGTGAAATTGAGGGGAATAAAGGTCTTATTCTATACATAGTTGAATGTGCATTATATTAATACTAGGCGTCGAAATAACAAAATCTTCTGAGTAGGTAATACACTCGCATAGTATTTAAAAAAAAATAGATAAATTAATTATTTTTCGGTTCTATAGCCGTAAAATCCGATTTTATTTCCAACGTTTAACGTATAATCACTATTTAAAGGAAAGTTAAGGGAGGGGATTATTTTTGTTTATGTTGGAAAAAGAACAATATTTTGAATTGAAAAAAATGGAAAAATTTTATGGAACAAGGACAAATCTCGTTGCAAAACACAAAAAGTGTGATTTAACCTTGAAACATTTTCTGAAATGAAATAATTCACTTTTTTAGAAAAATTCAGATTTTTTCCAACAAAATATATGCCTTGGAATTTCGTTTAAATTTTATTTTCATGCATTTGCAAGTGAATCTAAAATTTTCGATAAAATCATAAAAATCCATATATCTCGCGAAGTTTATGAGGTAGAGGGGAGGCGCTTATGGGGTTTGGCACTTTTCATCGAGTACTCAAATATATCAGAAGTTGGAAGAAATTGTGGAGTAGAGGCCGAATCATTGTTTATTTAATTTTGGATTGTTCCACATAATTTTCTAATCTGACGATATCCATTTCTTACATAACAGTTTCATAAAATTGAGAGACTTCGAGACAGCATCGAAATTAGTTTGCAAACTTAAAGACATTGATAGTTGGGATTTTTCAATAGAGTTGGCTGAAGCCAGCGGCAATGCTGCATTTACTCAGTTTTCTGCCGAGCAGGTTGTGACCACTGTTTTAATGAACGACGACTGCATTACAGCTAGACAAATTCTACAGAAATATCCGATTCTGAAGGTATTGTGAAGGTGTACAGAATAAAATAAAAAATTATAGGAATAAAAATATAAAATAACATTTCAATTTGGTTATTAGCATCGAGAAGTGGAAATAGAAATATTTGAAGAACTTACCAAAGTGTTTCAAGAATCTGTCGACTTTGATAAAATATACAGTTGGTTGAAAGGGACGCCTACTAATGACAGTTTTGAAAATTTGAAAAAACTATTTAAAAATGTTTCATTGAATTTAAGTCAAGATGATCAGTTCCCTAATCCTGAAAATGAAATGAAGGTAAAAATACACATATATATGGCCATATCTCTAGAACTTTTAACCTTTGAGGTATACGAATTTTTATTTTTATTTTTAAAGGCACATGCTTAACATTAATTTTGTTGTTATCGCTCAAATAACATAAAACACCCCGCGTTGCTCACTTTTTAAGCGTTATATATGCTGCAAATTAACCTCAACTTTTGAATTTGATTACAATGGCAAACAATTTATTTTTCAGTTTGTATTTTTAATGTCTTATACAGAACCGAATTTCTTGCTTGTTTACAAAGGATACTTGCTTTATATACATTACATATTAACCCGCTAGCGTATACGGCATACCAGTGGTGCGATTTTGGACACACGTGACTTTAACCATTAGAATCAAACTTTTTCTTTCTGGAAACTATGTACCCTATGGTTTTAAGAGTCGCTGATCACGAATCCGAAGTCAGAATTGCAAAATTTAAAACAGCTGATCCAATATGGCAATTCGAACATAGAAATAATGTTTTTCAAAAAACCAGTTGGACAAATAAATCTTCCGAATGTTCGATATAAATGACAGTTGAGTTCCGTATGTTTTTGGGGTCGCTGAATATGAATTTGATGTCAGAATTACAAAATTCAAAATGGCTGACTCAAAATGGCGGACATCAAGAAGCTAACTGTTACACCGACAATCGGAATTTCACAAAAATCAAGGCACATAAGTTTTCGAGGTCACTGATTACGAATCTGAAGTCGGAACTGTAAAATTAAAAATGGCTGATTCGTCGATTTTTGTGAAATTCCGATTGCCGGTGTAAAAGTTGGCTTCTTGATGTCCGCCATTTTGAGTTAGCCATTTTGAATTTTGTAATTCTGACATCAAATTCATATTCAGCGACCCCAAAAACATACGGAACTCAACTGTCATTTATATCGAACATTCGGAAGATTTATTTGTCCAACTGGTTTTTTGAAAAACATTATTTCTATGTTCGAATTGCCATATTGGATCAGCTGTTTTAAATTTTGCAATTCTGACTTCGGATTCGTGATCAGCGACTCTTAAAACCATAGGGTACATAGTTTCCAGAAAGAAAAAGTTTGATTCTAATGGTTAAAGTCACGTGTGTCCAAAATCGCACCACTGGTATGCCGTATGCGCTAATGGGTTAAATGATTAATTCACTTAATAAATATATTAGAGACATTTGAGTAATATAAAAATAATAAAGTAATGAAAAGCAATTATAACAGATTAAACCACTTGCATGGACCGTTGTCTTTTTGTAACTCTTGACAAGCAATACCTTTAGGTTTTTTTGATCGAACATCGACTCTTCCTACGTTCAACTGCTTTCTTTTCTCTGAAACAGTCATTTTGTGTAATTTTCGTACAATTTTTTCTGCAGATTTTTTTCGCTCTGTTTGCTTCATTAATGTCAGAGTGTAATTGAATCCATAACAAACAATCCACATAAAAATTAATCTTACACTAAAAACTGAAAATCACTTTATGCTCACATTCACTTCCCTAACGATGTTGACACGTTAGCCCATTAACCACCCAAAGGACACTTCTTGCTTCAATTTCAATTGAGTATTTCGTATAAAAATCATTTTGAACCATTTTGCTCGAAACTTTCTACTCGGGGGTTTTCGCGGATGCTGATTACAAATATGATGATGTATTTTGAAAATTCAAAATGTCGGATCCAATATGGCGTGCATATTTTTCAAAAAGTGATATTAGCCATCCTCCATTACTTTCGATATACGATAATTATTTACACACTTTACTACGTGGAGATTGGGGAAAGGTCTCAAAGTCCCCTTTTCTTTTATTTATTTACGTTTTTATATGTTTTATATTTTGTTGATATCTTGTTCCCACGTGTAACACGATAAATCAGGAGTACATCCAAGAAAAATCTGAAATTTACGTGGGATACTCTGAATAGATATTGGAAAATAATAAACTCTGTAAAATATCTCTGAAAACTAAAAATTTAGATTAAAACTGAAGAATCAAAGAAATTTTGAATTTCGAAAATCTGACAACGAATTCGGAATCAGGAAAATCAAAAAACCCGTATGCTCCTTTTTACAACATTTTTAAAAAGTTTTGAATTTTCGACCGTCTTATTGGATCAGCCATTTTGAATTTCAAAAATATGACAACGGATTAGTGATCAGGAACCTCGAAAACCCCTTTATACACGTTTGTACAAAAGTTTATAAAAATTTCCAATTTTTACCGCCATTTTGAATTTTCAAAATTTGAAAAGTGATTCGTGATGGAGTATGTGGAAAATTATCTTTTATCAATTGGTATTGAATGTTTTACAAAATTTACAAAAGTATTACAACTGAATAACGAACATTTTGTTGAAAATTACGCCATTTTGAATTTTAGGATGCGCATTACTAATATTAAAAGTAGAAATCGATTGGACTATAGTTTCGTATAAAAAAAAAAGGATTTCAAATTAACCCTTTTAGTCACAGTGGTCGATATATCGACCACCTTTTGAAGTGGGTGAAAAACGTATAAAAACCCATCAGATTTGCTTGGAAATTGATAATCGGGGGTTTTTTGGGACGCTGATTACAAATCCGATATTGGTTTTCAAAAACTCCAAGATTTAATGATCCGCCATTTTGATCCGACATTTTTATCGTGATATTGATGGCGGGCAACTTTTTCAAAAAAATGATTCAAGTCACTTGAAACAAGTTACTCTGGGGGTTTTGGGGCCGCTGATTACGAATCCGATATCAGTTTTGAAAATTTAAAATCCAATATGTTTCACGTGATTTGAAACATTTTTTTAAAAGTCGTCCGCCATATTGGATCCACCATTTTGCATTTATGAAAACTAATAGCAGATTCGTAATCAGCGACCCCAAAAACCCCCGAGTAACTAGTTTCAAGTGATTTGAATCATTTTTTTGAAAAAGTCGTCCGCCGTATTAGATCCGCCATTTTGAATTTTTAATATCTTGCAAATCTGACCCCGGATTCGTATTCAGCGACCCCAGAAACCCTATTTTCAATAGCGATTATAATGTTTTGTGAATTATCCTAATTGCGTGACTGAAAGAGTTAAGAAATTACTATTTTTATCGGATTTTTTGCTATTTTGGGCGCCATATGGCAAAAACGACTAAAGATATTGGAAAATGGACTTCAGATTCAGAAAGAACAGACTTGAAACCTATAAAACGTGGACTTCTATAAAAATTCATTCACCCTTTCTATGAAAATTATTTAGCTAAATTTATACCATTTTAAGACGAAACGGGTTAATTCGTTCATGATTCTAATGTCGAACACTCATTAAGGGACACATAAGAGGCACTATAATCTTCCAAAATATGATGTTACATATTTATTTCTACGATTTTTAAGGTATCATAACGGATGTCATATTAAAGTTTATAAGTTCTGGAGATATGCCCATATTTTAATTAATATTCTATAATTATTTTAATATATTTTAATTTATATTCCTTTTTGCCGAAAATGAGAGAAGGTCAACATCAGCTCAGTTTCTGCAGTAGAAAGAATTTTTTTTTATTTTGGAGACTACATTTCTGACTATATCGAAGTATTTCAAATACTTCTATTTTTAACTATTTTAGAAATTCCATATTTTTTACGTCGATTTTTTTTTATTTTTCACGATTTTCTCCATCGAAACGGATTTTAATGAATGAAATGCATATATAAAAAGATCCCGATTGTTGAATATAAATAATATACTAATAGAATATTTGTTAGAAGCGATTCAAAATGGTCGCGGAACGAAGCAAATTTAAAAAAAAAATTATTATTTCCTTGAAATAGAGATTATAGAAAGTTTTTTTTTTAATTTTGTAATGATGATATCAATATTGATTGACTGATTATGGACGAAAATTATAATAATTTTGAGTTGATGAATGGAAAATGGCGGATCCGTAATGGCCACCGTATGTAATCTTTGAATATTTATATCATTATTATAAAACTAAAAAAAAAATAAACTTTCTTTGATCTCTATTTCAAGGAATTAATAATTTTGAAAAAATTTGTTTCGTTCTGCGGCCATTTTGAATTGCTTCTAAAAAATATTCTATTAGTTTATTCATATTCAACAATTGGGATCACTTTTTATATATTACCAGTAATCTGTATACAAAAAATGAAAGAAAAAAAAGATGATGTTTTTGAGAAAATTGACTTTTTAGTTTTTTCGAAAAATAGATGCCATTTTGTTATTTTTCAATTTTTGTCTATTTCTTTATTGGATATCGATAAAATACCAATAACACAATCGTATGCATGAGAAATAATAGTAAAATATTAAAAACTTTAGAAAATACACCATTTTTAACAAGTTTTATACCCTATTTTTTCGACTTAGTGGATTTTCGTTCGTGATTTTAAATTGCGCATAACTCAGAAAAAAAATGTCTTGAAACAAAAAAATACGGGTCTCCTTATTTGTCCTAAAGAACAACATATTTCAAGGAAAACAAATTTCGAGATGTCAACATTTTACCCCTGCCCGATTTGAAATTGAATCGGTCATATGCATTTCATTGATTATAAGCCATTTGGGTAGGGATAATCGTAAATAATTTTTAAAAACGACCTCAAAAACATGGAATTTTTTATTTTGAATAATTTTTGCAGAAATATACCTTTTTTAGCAATTTTCTCGACAGCAATCGATAGAGCGCATTTCAAAATACAGTTGGAAATGTATTTTCCAAAAATTTAAAAAAAATTCTTTCTGCTGCAGAAACTGTACTGATGTTGACATACCTGCTGTTCTCATTTTGGGCAAAAAAGAATTAACACGTTACTGTGGATATTTTAATGCGATTTATTTCAGTTGAAAATCAATATCAGTCATCGGCTTGCAATTAGCATAATGGCAGAAGACCAAAATGAACAATTGAAGCATATTATAAAGTGTCTTGCAATGATTTCACAATTTGAAATTTTAAATCCAGAAGCGAAGAATCAATTTCTTCAATTACGAATACTGAAATTCCTGGAAAAGAATGGACCGTTCCATCCAGAAAATTTGTTTAACATTAACGATGATGGAGCATCGAAAAGCTTACAAGCTTATATGTGTCTCAGTATTTTAAATTGGTTTTTAAAAGTGGAACGTACTGAAAGTGAAAGTTACAATGAATGTCTAGATCTTGTATGCAATCTGGTAGAAAACCACGTTAAACACGTTCTAGACAGCGAGTCGATTAAATTTTGGACAGTCGTCAATGAAGTGAATAAGTTAGAGGGGCAACTGTCGACAGTATTAGGTAAACAATTTTCATTTTTAATATAATCAAAATATGAACAAGTAATAATTACCTACAAAACCAATTTTTAGGAAAATCTAAGGAAAACGAAGAAAGTGAAACTGAAGGAAACAAAACTGCTCAATTACTCATTGAACAATTGAATCAAGTACGTAATGAGAAGGACATGTTTATAGCGAATCGCATCTCTACACCGAATCCAATGTTGGCTTACAGCTTATTATTGGAGTTTGTAACTGGCATAAAAAATAAAGAATCTCAATCAAAGTTTTCTGAAATCGTCGCTGATGCTTGGAAAAAAGCCATTTCTTAATTAGACATAGTTAGTAAATAAGTAGGTTTATTTTATTGCTAGGTAAGTATATAAAGAAATAAGATTCTTAGAAAATATATTTTTTTATTTTTTGTAACGGTTCACTGTTCGGCATGTACTGTATATACAAAGATGTAAAAAATACCATAAAATAAATTAGAATTATTTACTGTTAACTTTCCAAAATAGAAGTTGTCGATCGCTTCCTGCACAAACAAACGGTAACCTCTGGTGCCATGTTATACCACCGTACAGTCGAACCCGGCCACATAATACAGGATCCTTAGTTTTTAAATTCATTACTTTGAGATTGTTATCCGGTCTGCCTATACTGGCAATGAGGTTTTCATTCGAAGGAGAAAATTTCACTGCTGTTCCACCTTCGATATGTAAAGTGCGAGTTTCCAATGGTCGACTGAAATGTTCAAATAAATATTCCATTGTGATACTAAATATGCTTTAGATTTTTTAATAAATATTACCTTGGTCTTGAAACATCCCACAATATTAATTCTCCAGAAGCGACGCAAACAACCGTCAGAGGATTCAAACCCCAATCTGCGCACATAAGGGGAATAGTTCCTGCATCCATAGACATGATCGCTTGTTGACTTCTAACATTGTACATATGAATTATTCCATTCTTTTCTGCAACTAATAATTTGCCCGATTCTTCATTATGCCAACAAGCGCTCATTCCGGGAGAAGTTAATGGGAAGGTCGAGATACACTTTTGATCCTCTTTAATAGCCCACAATTTGCAAGTGTGATCATCTGACACCGATGCCAATAATTCACCATCCGGATCATAAGCGACAGCATTTGCGTAATCCTTGTGACCTTCTAAAACCTTTTAAATCAATCAAAAGTATTAAGTAAAACAAAACATCTTTTGTCCCATATTATAAAACCATAAATTTTGAAAATTCTGTGCACTTGATATGTCGAGAGAAGTATAAGTGATTTTAAATTTATCAATTCATAATAACATATACATTATATATGTCTATGCTGCCCAACTGAATGGAAAAAGCTGTAACTGCATTCGGTAGAATTTATGAAAAACAGTTTATTCCATGCAAAATTTTCTTCTTAACGCGATTTTACTGGGATACTTATTACTAAACATTATGTATCAGTCAATTCATGATAAACAATACTGCCGTATCCCGGAAGAAAAGAACAATACATCATTTCCTGAAAGCAAATATTTGAAATGTTTGTTATATTACCTGTAAAAAAAATAATTACTTTTATTAGAAATACAAAAAAATATAAAACATTTAAAAAGCTGTATCTTGAATCGATCGATATGCAATTTAACATTCATTTGCTTTTAGCTATTACTTCAAAAATTCAATTTATTCTTGTTTTCTATTATGTTTATATAAATAAATAAGTAAGTGTGTGGATATTTAAATTCACCACTTATTTTACTTAATTTGTTACTAAATTTTAATTGATAAATTATATTAAATATTTTTAAACAATATTCATCAAAAGAGTCAGTTAATTTAAGTAAAGTTTAAATTTGTATGCATTTTAAATGAATTACTTCAAGAAGAAACCTACCTATAAATTACAAAAATAATTTTAATATTTTTATCCTGTTATTTTTATAAACTTACTTGTTAGTAAATTTAATAATGAGTTCATATATATCCAAGCTGTTAAGAACCGCAAATATTTCTTATAGAATTTCAGAGTTATTCTTGCAATTAAACAGTTTATGTTAAATGATTAAAAAAAAACTAAAATAAACAATTTTTCATAAATTAATTAATAATTCTATATTTATTTTCATGATATAATATAAAACCAAGTAATGTTTTGGTAATGCTGAATATTAGAAGAAACTTTGAAAAAATTAGAAATAAATTACACTTTTTTAAAACACATAAAATTCGGATATCTGCAGAATTTAAGGGGATGCTTTACTAAAAATGAAAAAACACACAATTTAAAATAATATTTTACCCCTTTTATACCGTAACTACCTTGTAATATTATAGTTGACAAATTTGAGCATTTTTAATCGATTATTTATCGAGATATTTAAAAAAATAGCTTAATTTCCATAAATTTTCAATCTGTCTCTGGCTTAACAGTTTTCAAGAGAATATATTTTTTGATTCAGTATGCGTAAAGTGCTACTTTTCACATTTTTTACATTTTTCAATCGCATTTTACTCACATTTGTATAATAAAATATTGTTCTCCACATATGTGAAAATGTTTTTTATACGAATGTGAATGCAGACCTCGCCTTCGGCTCAGCCCACAACTTTTACATTCACAGAAATAACTTTTACGCACTTATATTGAAAACTACTATTACGCACCCGCACTTGTATCGAAAACTACTATTTCCTTGTATGTACTGTTTCAGATATTACAATGTTGAATTTTACATATCGGTTTGTCAATCGATGCTACAGTTTGAAAAAAAAATGTACTATATTTTTGACATTTTTGTCAAAATTTCAGTAAAGCCTCCCGTTAATAAAACGTAGTTATTGTTTCATAAATGTGTGGCAGAGTTCTCCTTTTAACAAATAATTACTGTTCTTGAAATTAATAATTTACAAAATATCTAATATTTATTCTGTTCTATTTCAAAATATGTACAATGAAACTGTATGAACAAACAATAAAATGCCTTTAAAATTGATATTATCAGTATTCATCAGATGCTATTAAATCGTTTGTAGATGACACCGATAGTGTCTTTCAAAAACCGTAAGTAAGCACATCATTTGAAAATGCCGATAGAAACGATTTAAAAAAGGCGTAACTTCTAATCATTTGTACAGCTAAGTTCACGTCTGTCAGTTACGGTATTGTATCCGTTGCGCATGTAGTTACAGTGTTTGTCTTGGTTTGAATATTATTTTTGAGATATCATGAAATATGTAATTGCATTTTATGATATATACACGTAGTATTGTTAAAAATTAATCATACAAAATTAAAGAACTAAGTTTATTTAGTATGCAGGTATGAAAATCTCAAATTCGATAAAATGCAGTTACATTTTTTTCCATTTAGTACGGCAGTGTAGCTTAAACAAGAATAACTTTATTCAAATGTTGTACCAAGTGTAGTAGTAGTAGTAGTAGTACTACTAGTCAGTATAATAAACTACACCCAACATGGCAAAACAAATAAATTAGTATTAAGTATTCAATCAAGTTTCGTCAATTATGAATCATTTTCAGTTAGTCATAATTTTCTATACATTTCTTCCACATATAAATAGTGTACCAATTGAAGAGCTCAGGGCAACAAAATGTCAACTCATTTTTTACTTGACTACAAAGAAAATAAATTTGTTCACTTTTCGGGGCCACAAACAGTCAAATTAGCATTTTCAAAGACACTTTTAAGACTGTTCGTTGCTTTGAACATGTAAAATTTGCAAACTACATTTTCTTATTAATTTCTTCGTTAGATTTAGGCAACAAACGGTCAATTATTTGTAATGTTTTTACTTTTTCTTTTCGGTGCAACAAAAGGTTTAATAAGAAGTGACTGTTGCCCGACAGGGTTTTGCTTTTTCTGACTGTTCTTCAGCTCTCAATTATTGGAAGATTTAATCGAACACTCGAATGAAAAATGAATTGACTGTTTGTTGCCCTAAGCTCTTCAATTATACTTGAACAAACATCAACATATCAAGTGGATAAAATCGTGCGTAATCATACCTCATACATGTTCACGTCATTCATATTACTATTGTACAGTCGAATTTTAAAATCAGATCCCACAACGCAGAAGGCTAAGACCTTTGGAACAACACTTAAAGAAGTTTCAGGACTCCAGGCAATTGCATGTACCCTAGTGTCATGGTGATATGTTCGTAACGGTTTATAAATAACATCATCGATATCGTCATCCTCCTCCTGTTTTAAATGCAATTAAAACAAAGAATATACCAAAATGAGAAAAAAAGATTGATATATTACAGTATGAATTTTTAAAAAACAAACCTGGAATTTGATGGTGCCAATGACAATTTCTTCTCCAAGTGCAATACAAATTAAATTTTGTGACCATTCATATGGTGACAACTCAACTTGTTGTATTTTTTTCGAAAAATTCAATTTGAATAAAGGGGGTGTTATTAATGCCTCTTCCATCACGAAATATAAATTTTATAAAAGCACAAAAAAAAAATATATAAAAAGTATTGAACTTTCCTTAATTTAATAAATAAATCATTACTTTAAATGTACATGGAAAGTTTGAATCATTTAATTTAATCTTTTGTAGCAGTTGTTCTGTTTAGGCATTTGAACGCAATCGATCATCAACTCGATCCCTCAATTCTTCTGTCAAATGATTTCACTGAAATTCAAAATTATTACGTACAATTTTGGGTTCATTATTATTCATATTATACATAAATGATATTTTTGAAACTAAGATTAGTGGCAAAATCTTATCATATGCAGATGATACTGCAGTAATTTTTAAAGATCGGACTTGGGAGGAGTTAATTAGTAATATCAAACAAGATATGCCTCAAATCCTAAATTGGTTTAATTCAAATTCGTTAACGGTGAACGTGAGCAAAACTCATTTCCTCTCTTTTGGGTGCTACTCCGATAGTATCCCCTCATCCTTGAGAGTTGTATTTTATTTAAATAATAAGCAAATTTAAATAGAAAGAGCAGAAACTGTAAAATACTTGGGTTTAATGATTGATAGTCATCTTAAGTGGGACACCCATATAAATAATATCGTTAATAAACTTAGACACTTTTCTTTTGTTTTTCATAAGTTTAGAACTTTCTCAAATAAAAGTAAATTATTGTGTATCTACTACGCTCTCTTTGTGTCCATTGTGGGATATGGTATAATAGCTTGGGGTGGGGCATATAAAAATGCCTTAACTCCATTCCAAATCCTGCAAAATACTGTTGTTAAAAAATGTTGTTCAAACCAAGGCTGTTTCCCACACGTGAACTATATTTTACAAGTAATTTATTGGATGTAAGGAAACTATTTTATCTAAACTCTGTATTATTTTGTAAAAAATTGAATATATTGAATTTCGTGAACCATTCATTAGGTACGCGGTGCAATATAAATAGATACATCGCAATTCATTCAAAAAGAAAGACAATTGGACAGAGTTAAATCATTTTTGTATATTATTAAATTGTAAATTTTCTTTTTTTTTTTATTATTATAGATTATTTTGTATTACTCTATCTGAAGTTAGGGAAGATATAGATTATATATTTTATATTTTAATTTTTATTTTGGTATTTTTAAGTGATTGTGATTGTTGTGTGAACTTAATCGACACACAATAGTTTCTAGTCTTTGGCAGTCTTGTGTTCGACAGATCTTCAGGTTGCTGACAAGTGCATTCAAGTACTTTTGCAATTATTGTTATGTACCTGGGACATACCTCAAAATATGTATGTAATGATAAATTAACCTGAATAAAATGTTATATTATTGTATTACGTAATATTTAGGCATAGAATAACATAATTTTGAACATTGTTAACAGAAAAATGTACTAGTCAGTATTTTAATTTTATGAACTTCTGTAAATCTTTTTCTATTATGAAAGCATAATTTATTTTCACAACATAATTTTTTTTATGTTGATATCTAATGAACGTATTCCTATTGTTTCGTAATAAATAAATCAGCCAATTATTTAAAAATGCAGATAACGAATATTAACGCCAATGAAATTGTCTCGAAAAAGGTTGTATATACAAATTTGTGGCACTTACGACCTTTTTCAAGTGAACAAATCATTTTCAAAGGCTGTATCTACATAGTTTCCTTGCAAAAAGTTGTAAGTGATCTATTCGTGCATTTTTTTGAAGCAATTCAAGCAAAGTATGTAGATACGCCTTTGAAAAAATATTTTCTGAAGCAAAAAAGGTTGTATATGTTACACATATGTAGTTACAACTTTTTTAATTTATGCCTTCCATAAAAGTGTCAATTTTTAATAATTAAATTATTTTTTTTTTAATATTTAAAAGTGAATATATGGAATTGGTTAATTTGGAATACATTAAATATATTGTAACGATTCTCTTTCTTTCAATTTTCATAATGTAGATGTAACCTTTCTTAAGGTCCATGGCAATAATGAATGAGTACATATTCAGTTATTACCTTTTTTTATTAATATATTTAAAACGAATTGCAATGAACAAGATGGTATTTCTTTGGAAGAGTTTTCTGTTTAAATTTACCTCAAAAAAATAAAAACAAATTCTATAAAAGATTTTTTCTTTACCATTGTTACGAATTTTTATATTTTTGAACATACCTGTACTAATCATTCTAATAAATCTTTTGTAATTAGAGGAGGCTAGGGGGTAGGCTAATATATAGTTTGCAGTAGGTACCCGATAATGTACTCTTTCATTTCAACATAACTTGCTCTTTATAGAATAAAACTTTAGGTGAAAACAATATTAAATAAGATTCTTTTTTCACACCCTCAGCTTTAGTAATTTGAATGTATGTTAATGACAACATTGATAACCTTGTACCGCAAATCTTCTTAAAATAAGCAAAATGTCTTTATTGTCATAATTATTAATTGAGAGATCTGTTAAATGAAAAGAAAAGGGGCGAAACACCAAATGTGCTACAGTTGAATGCATGATACAATATTTTAATAATAATAATAAATTGTGAATATAAAAAAAATGTCAGATTTTGGACCATCTCCTTACATGTGCGTTTCTTTTCCAAAACAACGATTTAATATGCTAAGCTTTAAATTCGTTTTATTTTGTACCTGCACAGCTAAGAATTTTCATTTTTTTAAATAACATTTCTGTTGTGGAAACAAACGGCATGTTTGTAGCAAGAACAGTAGGTACATTTTTTCTGATAAAATTTAAAAAGTGCACTTTTGTGTCAGTACAGAATTTAACATATTGTAACTGTTGCATATAACATTATACCTAACAGATCATTTTTCCTAATATCTAGCATGCCGCTTTGTTCAAATACTTTTTCAGATGAAAATCTACGATTTTTCTCTAACAGATTTTTGTAAGACTTCCAAAGATCACAGAATTTGTTGTATGATCCACCCTACATAATGATTCCATAAATTAAAATTGAATTAAGTAAAGAATAATAGATAGCTTTTAATTGGTTGTAATTTAAGAATTCTTTCAATTTACTAATTGTGTACAGAAAATTTCTAATTTTTTAAATTATGTCATTAATATGATGGTTCCAATACAAATGAATGACACATAATGTAATCAAAATATTTGCTAATTGCAGGAAGCTATCTGAGTATACCTTCAAATTTTTTAGTAGTTTTGTTGTAGGCACAGATTTCACAGTTAAGAAATTTATATGGTACCAGTTAATTAATTTTATTTTAGTGTATCATTTATTTTTAAGTCAAAAACATCATTAACATATAAAATAAATAAAAGTGGTTGAAGTTCCCTGTGGAACACCATATTCTACATTTTGTGTATTACTGTCATAGGAACCAGTTTTCCCAAAAGAATATTATGATCTAGGGTATCGAAGACCTTACCCGGTGCAATAAGGGCACGAGCGCTCGAACCGACCCATCGTAAGTAGTAACAGTCGGTTTTGCAGTTTATTTCATTTATTCTGTTGTGCTTAATAGATAGCAATTTGCCACCACTGACAAAGTTATTGGTATTAAAAATACCTGCAATTTGAGCCATCACTCGTTTCAATTCGATGAAAATCTAGTCCAGGGAAGTCTTGGGAAGACGCATTTTTCACCGGTTGACAATAGCCGGTGAGACATAGAAATACGCGGTTTCCGAAGGCTCCCCTAGACTTAATTTTCATCGAATTGAAACCAGTGATGGCTCAAATTGCAGGTATTTTTAATACCAATAACTTTATCAGTGATGGCAAATTGCTATCTATTAAGCAAAACAGAATAAATGAAATAAACTGCAAAACCGACTGTTACTACTTACGTTGGGTCGGTTCGAGCGCTCGTGCCCTAATTGCACCGGACCCCTCAATTGGTAAAAGCTTTGTTATTCACACCCTACAAATGTTGATGTAAATTTACCCCGAAAACCGTAGGACACAAAAATACCACTGATAATCGCAGAAAATTTACCGAGAACTGGTAAAATACAACCTATCAGTGTAACATTACCTTGGATCAATGTAATTTTAATACAAAATTAGGGGAATTTCACACTAGTCAGGTTATTTTTACACTGACTGCACTGTGATATCGCACTAAACTATTGGGAGTTTACATAATTGCTGTAATATTACAATTTTTAATTTTTCCATTTTAATGTAAATTTACCACGATTATCAGTGGTATTTTTGTGTCCAATGATTTTCATGGGAAAATTGTACTTTTATTGTAATATTGGTATGTAAATCGTAGAAAAATCATTCAGAAATTACAACAAATCTGTAATTTCACCACAAAATTCTTTGGAAATGATTACATTAATGCAATGTAATTTTACTTGACACTTTTTTTAGAGTATACACTGTAAAAACTCCGTAATGAAATAACCCACGTATAATGGTAATTTTACAAGCTCGTTGTAATTTCCCTACGTTTAATGTGGTAAATTTACAAGCTTGTAAAATTTACTGTTACACATGGGTTATTTCATCACGGATTTTTTACAGTGTAATATTACCAATTTTTTTCCAAGGAAAATTAAAGTGCGATTGTAAAATTAATCAGGATTTTTTACAGTGTAAAATTACAAAAATGTTACCTCAATTGGTAAAAACTTTATGTTACACATATGAGAACATTACCAAATTTGTATACAATGAACATTACAATAAGACTGTAAAATTCATTCTCATTTTTTATAGTGTATTTTTTAAAAAACACCGGTTAACCTCAATGTCCCGAATCAGGTCCCTCGAATATGAAAATTCTTTGACAATCACATTTGATGGTACTAATAAAAACTACAGATCCTCAGTAAATTCAGTTTCGCCGACCTTATTCTGGATGTACTTACAATGAAGTAGTAAACACCGGTTGGTAAACAATTGAACACGCCGAAAATGAGCGCAGAAAAGAAAACAATGAGAAAACAATTGCTCCTATCGGTGAGGTTAGGTTAGATAGGAGAAGAAGCGAAGAGGGCGTAAGCGTCGGGACTCGATCTTGTCGACGGACCGAGTCACTCCAAACTCCAATCCAACGTGTGTATTCAGAAGTGTGGAGAGTGGAAGTGAGAGAAGAACACTCAAAGGCCGAGCGGACAGGTCGCATTGTGGTAAATATTGGGGCTGTGATCTCTTTTCCCAACATTTTTCATCCGCTATGAGAACCAACAACAATCAGGAAATCCGTAGGAATGTTGACATTTCGACCGGGTTCCTCAAAAGTCAAAATTTTGCGCTCGTGGAATTCGCATAGTCTGTCATAAATCGCGAACACACGTTTCTCCTCGGCATAGTCGCGAGATTTTTTTTCGCGCCTCGTGTCGGGATTTTTATTATCCATCCCTGGAGTTGCCGCATCCTGGGTAAAGTCACGACGCGATTCCCCCCTCCAGGGCAAAGCTCCGAAAATCTGCTCGGGACGAGGGATTAGGGATGGTGCGAACACGTTGAAAGCACTGCTTCGTGGTGCACTTTTAGGCGGGGTGAATATTCGCAGATTTTTTTTGTCAGCCGTGGCTCGCAACTGAAACGGAGAGTGATACTCTAAGTTTCAATTTTTTTAACAATTTTTAAATAGACTGGTAAATTGATTTTAATTGTCATCTAATTCTCAAACAACCAATCAAGAATTTCAAAAAAAGATTTTTTAATTTTTGTTTTGTCGTAAAAATACAAATAAAAAACTGATCCAAATTAAAATTCGTCAATTTTATAACTCCACAAAATACATGTAAGAATAATAAAGACGTTTCCGTTTAAACGAGTATGTAAAAACTGAAAGAATTTATTTATATTTCATCGTGCTTTAATTTAAATGACTTCTTTTTATTGTAATAAACGCATCTATAATACGATTCAAAATTAATTTCTTCTCGATCATTTGTAATAATATAAATTATGAATTTAGTTCTTGGTTTTATCGATCATCTGACTTGTAAGTAGAAAAATTAAGTAACAAAACGTATTGTCGATGTACAACTACTTAAAATATTAAAAGTGAAGGAAAAGATATTATAAACATATTAATTGTCTTCTCTTGATTGATTTATTCCAAATTAGAAAATGTCAAAAAGAACGTAACTGGATTTAATAGTTTAAAATATTACTTGAACTTAATTCGCTTAATTGTACTACAATTTGATGTATTAAATTAAAATATAAAAAGCAATGCTACTCCCTTTTATTTATAATATAAACGTTTCTTGTATTAAGAGTTGAACAAGATTTTAAAAAATATTAAAATGTCAAATCTCTACGTTCATGAGAATTTGTACTTGCTTTTTTGCAAAAATGTAATTGTAATATTTGATTTTTTAACTTTTAATTTACCAGTAAAACAAAAATAAAGTGTTAAAAAATGTATACAATTTGAAAACATTAACATTTTTGCAGTCTCGTTTGATAACTGATCTAAATTCAAAGTTTATGAAAAACCTATAAATTTTATAGCATAAATAAAGCTTTAATAAAAATCGTAATATGTATGAAAAATCTTAAATAGAATGTCTGATTATGTCATCAATTTTTAAAAGGATACACTTGTTGACTTGTACAACTTAAAAAAAATGTAATTTCTGTTTACTATTACATCTATGTTTTAACCTGTTGCATACACCTGCACTGTAAAAAATCCTTTTGTAAAATTACTACTCTGAGAGTAGGTACAGTAGGACCTCTCTTATTCTAATTTCCCCCTTACCCCCACTTACTTTGCTTGCGAGCTTGTGATTTGTGGACAATATTTTTCGTTGACTTTTCGTGTGATAGTGGGAGAAGACTTGTGGGGGAACGATTAGAATAAGAGAGGCTGGACAATTCGAATAAGAAAGGCAATTAGAATAAGAGAGGTTCAAATAAGAAAAGTCCTACTGTAACTTATACGACCCACTCTGAGAGTAGTAAAATCCCTAGAAAAATTGTAAAATTAACATTGAGTTTGTAAATTTACAGATTCCAGAGTAGTGAAATTAAATTAATCTTGTAAATTTACTGCTTCTAAAGTAGTAAAAATGACAACTTTCAGAGTAGTAAAATGACTACTCTCAGAATAGGTAATTATTACGACCCACTCTGAGAATAGCAATTTTACAATTTTGTTCTTATATTACTACTGCAGTGGTACAATACCTAGCCAAATAGGAATTTTACATTTTTCAGAGTTGTGATTTTAAACTTTCTCTAGTAAAACTGTGGTTCAATTTTACAACTCCATAGTAATTTTACAAAGGGATTTTTTACAGTGTGGGGTGGTGTAAACCCAGACCTGCTTTGCATGCAAATATCCTTGAAAGTACATGCGTTTTCACAAAAAGAAAAAATTAAATATAAACTGTGCATTGGATCACTTAAAAGAGACCTTCAACTACCCTTAGTTAAAATTTCAAGTCGATATTAAGTAGAAGAAGAAGAATAGTCAAATTGCGGCCTAGGGTGGAGCACACTCCTTGTGTACACGGAAAGGAATTTCTAGGTTTTGCATCAAGTTTTTGTTTCACGGGTTTCCTTTCCTCTCAAAACGTGGGCCATGTATTTCGATACATGTGTGTATGTGTAAAGTTCTTTACGTTTGTACACTTGCATCGAAAAGTACTATTTTGCAGTCAATAGTTTCTGTGATATATACTGACTCCAGGTGAAAGATATAGTATATAACAGTTCTACTTCAATGAAGCTGAAACTAGCAGCGGATTCAAAATTTCGCGTTTCAGTATGAATTTTATTTGACAACATCCCAAATGATCAAAAACCGACGCAGTAGTAGGGAATACCCATTAAAAAATTTCCCACTAACATTTAACCATTGTTTATAACAATTCCTAGCAGTTAATTCACTCAAAACCGGTCAGACTAGCTCGTTTCAAATTGAAATTCGCTAGAGACCTTAGTAGTGATACTTGAAACCGATTAGCTCTGGCAGAAAAAATTTAAAAAATTTCCATCTATTGTTTATAAAAATGTTTCCCTCTCCAGCAGCGGATTCACATTAAGATGTCCAGCTTTGCTCGTTTCAAGCTGGAATTCGCTAGAGGCCTTAGTAGCGATGCTTAAAACCTATTAGCTCTGGCAGAAAAAATTTAAAAAATTTCCGTCTATTGTTTATAACAATTTTTCACTCTCCAGCAGCGGATTCACATTAAGATGTCCAGCTATGCTCGTTTCAGGCTAGAGAGCTTAGTAGTGGATCTTGAAACCGAGTAGCTCTGGCAGAAAAAAATATCCGTCTATTGTTAACAATGTGTATAAACAATACACGGAAATTTTTTAAATTTTTTCTGCCAGAGCTAATAGGTTTCAAGCATCACTACTAAGGCCTCTAGCGATTTCCAGCTTGAAACGAGCAAAGCTGGACATCTTATAGTGAATCCGCTGCTGAAGAGTGAAAAATTGTTATAAACAATAGACGGAAATTTTTTTAATTTTTCCTTCCAGAGCTAATCGGTTTCAAGTATCACTACCAAGGTCTCTAGTAAATTCCAGCTTGAAACGAGTACATACGGAGGTCTTAGAGTGAATCGGCTGCTACAGAGTAGAAAAATTGTTATAAATAATAGACGGAAATTTTTTAAATTTTTTCTGCCAGAGCTAATAGGTTTCAAGCATCGCTACTAAGGCCTCTAGCGAATTCCAGCTTGAAACGAGCAAAGCTTGACATCTTAATGTGAATCCGCTGCTGGAGAGTGAAAAATTGTTATAAACAATAGACGGAAATTTTTTTAATTTTTTCTACCAGAGCTAATCGGTTTCAATTATCACTACTAAGGTCTCTAGCGAATTTCAATTTGAAACGAGCTAGTCTGACCAGTTTTTAGTGAATTAGCTGCTAGGAATTGTTATAAACAATGGTTAAATGTTAGTGGGAAATTTTTTAATAGGTTTTCCCTACTACAGCGTTGGTTTTTTATCATTTGGGATGCTGTCAAACAAAATTCATACTGAAACGCGAAATTTGAATCCGCTGCTGTGAATCCGCTGCTAGTTTCAGCTTCATTCTACTTCACCTGTCGGTCTTAAAATATAGTTTCGCATATCCTGAACTTAATTCCAAAAAGTTCCTACCATTTTCGATTTTCAAACAATTTTTATTGTTTTTAACAATGACTACAGTCTGGTAATCATGATATGTTGACTAGTATGTAAAATTTCTGTTTATCCTATGTTTCTTAAAAAATAGTTTCCTATATCCTGAATTCAATTCGGAAGAGTTCCCACCATTTTCGATTTTCAAACAATTTTTATTGTTGTTAACAATGACCAAAATCTGAAAACCGCGACATGTTGCTTAGTGTATAACAGTTTTACTTCCCTATAGGTCTTGAAATATAGTTTCCTCCATTCAAAATTGCATCAATATGTGTAATGATTGCGCTGACATATAAAAGAAAATTAATTAGTTAATAATATTTTATGTTATTTCAAGCATAATTTGTATTCATTATATAATCAAACAATATTTTTTTTTTTTTAATCACTCATGTCACATAGGAAGGAAATATTATTGCTAACATTTAAATTGCAGTAATTTTCTAGTACCATGGTGTTTTTCAAGGTGTAAATCTGCCAGAATCCCTGAAAAAGTTGGAATAATTTATATTTATTAATTAAAATCTTTTAGAGTAGATTAGCCTATCTTAATGGGGTACAATTAAGTAGTAATCACAGCTAAAAAAATGTAAATTAAAAAGTTCTGACTCATTTTTGCTTAATTCAGGTTTCATAGAGGCAATTCTAACTATTGTTTACTATCTTTTAAAAAGAATCAGAAACAATCAAAGAGAATTGGCCGAGAATTTTCTGCAATACATGATTTTTTGATATTGGAGAAAATTCTCAACAAATTTCTTTCATTTTTTTTAAGAGAGCATAAAAAATTGTTAGAGTTGCCTTTATAAAACTCAAATTTTGAAAATTCGATTCAGTGATTTTTAATTTTAATTTTTTCATTACTACTTTCTTCTAAATTGATTTAAAAATTTCAAAAATTTGGTTGAACATAAAAACACATTTTTTTAAATTACGAATGTATTTAAAGAAATTAAATTTAAAAAACATTTACAAATAATTACGCATGGATTTTAAAAAATTCCATTTCTTTTTGAGGAAAAAATTGTTTTGGGTCAACAAATTTTCTTTGAATTCCTAGTTAAAAATTATTTTTTTATTTAATATGACTTTTTGGTATTTTTTGAACGATTGCTTCACTTAAATATTTTATTTCCTTTCAAAATCATTTACCTCCCAACCTTGCTATATTAATAACCCATTCGATTTCATTCATATCAGTTGCATTTTCATCTAATTTTTTGTTTCGATTCAAAATCATTAAATTTTTTGTCCTGCAATAATTAACTATCCATTGAAATTCATTAGTGGCAAATATAACTATTTTTCCATTGAAATTCATTCAACTTGCAATTGTTTTATTCACACTTTGCAATTGAAATTCATTCAAACAAATTATTTCTTCATTCTACTATTTTCCCATTCAAAATCATTAAATCGAACAACTTTTTTATGAGCTATTAACTATTCAAAATCATTGAAACACATTTTTTTAATTGAAATTCATTGCAGAAGCTAAGAAAACGAATTTAGAAGTGATGGAGTAAATGAATTTCTATGGATCTTCAATGAATTTTCGTTTGCTGGGTACCTCATTTTTTAGAACAATTTTTAAACCCAAATGTGGCAAGCAAAGATTAAAACAGATTTAGAAAATTAAAAGTGATAAATAAACATCTGATAACATTAACAATTTTTCATAAAAACTTCAATTTGAGAATTTATGGAGTTTCCAAATATAAATTTGATATCATTATTCTGTTATTGATGTAAATTAATTAATTTTTGTTATAAATTTGTTTACAATAATGAACATTTTTTTAAAAACGTAAGGAACTATTAAGAATTACAGTTACGTAATAAGTTTAGTAACCTAGCATATATTTAATGTCAGTTTATAATATTTTTGTAGGATACTGAGTTTGTTAGTATTTATAACCATAATGATTAATACATAATTCCTTGTATTTAATACAATATTATAATTTAAGAAATTTAATTTGCAGGGTGATTTTCGCCAAAATGGAATTTGGAGTGAGTGGCGATGTTGCCCAGATATCGGCAGAGCTTGCCAGAGTGGTGGAAATCATGATGTCTCCAAGTATGCCCCAACAACAAAGATTGGAGGTTTACAATGCCTGTGAACGCTTCAAAGAGTCATCTCCGCTCTGCGCACAATGCGGCTTGTATCTTGCTCAGCGATCACCCGATCGTTCTCCAGTCGTAAGGCACTTCGGACTTCAGTTGATGGAGCACTGTGTTAAATACCGTTGGACACAAATATCACAATCTGAAAAAATTTTTATTAAAGAAAATGCTATGAAACTGCTACAGGAGGGAACGGAACCCCTATTGCAAGAAGAAAATCATATTAAAGATGCTCTGTCTCGAATTGTCGTAGAAATGATCAAACGGGAGTGGCCTCAACAATGGCCAACTCTCCTCGCTGAACTTAGTCAAGCTTGTACTCGAGGGGAGAGTCAGACAGAATTAGTTCTTTTAGTGTTTTTAAGACTTGTGGAAGATGTAGCACTCTTGCAGACATTGGAGTCGCACCAAAGACGCAAGGACATTTATCAAGCTTTGACAACGAACATGGCTGAAATTTTTGCCTTCTTTTTAAGACTGATAGAACAACATTTTTCTGAGTTTCAGAAACAAACTTCCGTGGGACGGACAAATGAAGCTGCCGCGCATAGTCGAGTTGTTCAGGTTTGTGTTAAACATTTGTTTACTTTTGTATCAAATTATTTTGATTTTTGTACAATTTACAACGAAATTTGTTTCTTATTTTAAAGAGTTGATCGTTGCTTCGAGTCAAGGTGTTAAAAAAATAACTAACTCAGTTATTTAACGTTTCGACAACGTATGTTGTACTCATCAGAACTATAATATATTTTAAATTTATTAATTCACAACAATTACATAAACAACAGAAAATAAATTAAAAAAAACACACTTACTGTCAAAACATTTTGTTTACATTTTTTGTAAGAAGTCAAATGTTAAAAAATAAATAAATAATTAATAAATAATGGTAAGAAAACGAAAAACATGAAAATGCACGAGTGGTAACTGTCAATTTTCCTACACATTGTCGACGAGCGGATTAACTAATGTACACTGATTGAAATTTAAAAGGCCAATAATACAATATAGACATATACATACATAATTAGTTATAACATGACAATATAAATACATATATACATTAAAAGAAGAATAATATAATTAATAATTTATAAACAGTATTATTTTTATACATATGATTCGTTTTACTCTTTCCTTTCCTTATTAAGTTGCTGAAATTGTTATTTGTTGTAGGTAAGATGGTTAAACCATGTAGTCGTAGATCTTTCTTCGTTTTTTCAAAGAATTTGTCTACATAAGGTACCGGTATATATATGGCGAACGTCTTGTTGATCAGTTTGTTCTTTCTGTATGTTATTTATTCTTTTTTTAATATACTGATTTATAAATTATCCTGTGAAGAGTGTAATGCAACATATGTGGGAGAATCGAAACTTCAGCTAAACACCAGAATGTGGGAACATAAAAACAACATTAAGAGAACCAACCATTCGGTTATTGCGGAACATCGTCTTTCTACGAACCATGATTTTGACTGGGATAATGTCAAAATTCTGGATGTTGAAAAAAATTGGAACAAAAGATTAATATCGGAAATGATCCACATACGTCTCCAAAAAAACTCGCTCAATAAGAAAGAAGATACAATTAATTTACATGCTCCTTATATAAATTTATTGCATAAGTTAAAAACTAATTGTACGTCTGAATGATAGAAAATTCATTACAAAATATTCGTTTGAGCATAATAGTTTTACATACACTATGTATATATGTATTGTCATGTTATAACTAATTATGTATGTATATGTCTATATTGTATTATCGGCCTTTTAAATTTCATTCAGTGTACGTTAGTTAATCCGCTCGTCGACAATGTGTAGGAAAATTGACAGATACCGCTCGTGCATTTTCATGTTTTTCGTTTTCTTACCATTATTTATTTATTTATTAACATTTGACTTCTTACAAAAAATGTAAACAAAATGTTTTAACAGTAAGTGTGCTTTTTAAATTTATTTTCTGTTGTTTATGTAATTGTTGTGAATTAATAAATTTAAAATATATTATAGTTCTGATGAGGACAACGTACGTTGTCGAAACGTTAAATAACTCAGTTAGTTATTTTTTTAACACGTAGTGATAGAATCAAGATTGTATAGAAATTTGTTTCTTCTCATTTCAGGTTGTCCTACTAACATTAACAGGATTTGTAGAGTGGGTGACAATAAATCACATAATGGCACAAGATGGTAGACTTCTGCACATTCTCTGCATATTACTTGGAGATCCAATATTTCGTTGCCCGGCAGCCGAATGCTTGTTACAAATCGTGAATCGCAAAGGAAAAGCAGAAGAGAGGAAACAGTTAATGATCCTATATACAGAACAAGCTCTGAGATGTATTTACTCCGCAGCCAGTGCTTCGACTTTAACATCGGAACCAAGCGAGCAGCAAGAAAAACATTATTTATTCTTGAAAAAACTTATTCAAGTTATGACTGGAATGGCAACACAGCTGTGTTCGCTCTGGGGTAAAGAAGATGCTTCTGGAATTCGGCCATCACATTTCAATCTGTTTCTTGACTCGGTACTTACCTTTACGATGCATTCCAGTTCCACCCTTGCACATTTAGCAAACGGTATTTGGGTAATTTTTTTCAAACACGAGCAAATTCGTTCTGATCCATTAATTCTCACGTACATACCCAAATATATCGAGTATTCTGCTCCAAAACTTGTGAAAGTGGCATACCCTAACGGAAGACATTCAAACGGAATGTCCGCATGCTTGCTTACGGACTACGATTCAGAAGAAGAATTCAACGTCTTTTTTCACCGTTTGCGAATGGATTTATTAGAGGGATTCCGAAGTGCTACAATGGTGGCACCGTTAGTTACTTTTGGATATGTGCAGCAGTGGTTAACTGCAAAAATCGCAAAAGGTTCTGCAAATTTAGGATATAAAAGTAACCCTAGTGATATGGAATATCTTGAATGGGAAGCTTTAGCTCAAGCATTAGATTCGGTTGTGTCTAGAATTTTGTTAATTAGTGAAAGACCCAGCGTGCAAGCAGGATTGCAACTTTTAGAATTATGTCTCGGTTATTCCCCACAAGACCCGTGGTTGTTGTCCTCTTTGCTTTCATGTATCAGTGCACTGTTCGTGTTCTTGTCTATGTCAACGGGCTCCATGGCAATGCCAGGAGTGGCCATTTTACCGCGTGTTCTAGAAAAAATTTTTGCCGCATTGGTATTTACACAGCCTGGCGAAACGAAGGAAACACGATCTAAAGCTTCGAAAAACGTACGAAGACACGCAGCTAGCTTAATGGTTAAAATTGGATTAAAATATCCATTACTTCTCTTGCCAGTTTTCGAGCAGATTCACACAACAGTGAAAGGTCTAGTTCGCGAACCAAGTCAGTTGTCAAGAATGGAAAGCATGACATTGTACGAAGCATTGTTACTGATTTCTAATCATTTTTGTGATTACGAGAGGCAAACGAGATTTGTGGCTGAAGTAATCGGCGAAGGATCAACAAAATTTATTAATTTGGGAACCGAAGCATTTAAAGGCCCGATGGAATTTGTGAGGTTTATCGGTTTGGATCAACCTCCTGTAGAGAAGGCCTTGGAAGATCCTGCTGGAATTAATCGGTCCGATTTAATGTACTGCATTCATACAGTTCTAAGTGTGGTGAAACGGTGCTCCATTCCAGAAGATCCTGACCGTGCCGCCAGAGGTGGGTTTGTCGCAGCTTTGAGTGAATCGGGTAATCCGATATATAGGAATCCGGCAGCTCCACATGTGATACCTGTGCTACCGACTCTCTTTGCACTACTTAGGGTGACAAATACATTATTTACTCCAGCTGCTTTAAATCTGCTGTCCGAGGTATGTAAAACTAAATCGTTTATTATTACTTGCTAAGATCCACCATATTGAATTTCTCAGTTATTATAACTCATTTATACAATTTATTTATTTACAAATTAATGGCATTTACATGCCTATTACATAAAATTATACATGAAAAATTAGTATACACAGATAAACAATAAAGTGGCTAATATAATTGACCATGGAGGTATCGTAAAAAAAAGATCGAAAGAACGATATACTGTAGCATTTACTATATCACTTTTTATATATGCATTTCATTGATTATAATTCGTTTCGCTGGAGAAAATTGTGGAGAATTAAAAAAAACATGGTATTTTTTTGTTATTTTGGAAAATTTTTGCAGAAATAGTCGTTTTTTGGCCAATTTCTTTACAGAAATTGATAAAGCACACTTCAAAATAGTCGGAAATCTATTTTCCAAAATTTTTTTTTTTTTTTTTTTTTTATTTCCCAAGTTATTACATTCTGCCAACAATTAGTAGCAATAAGTAATATTTACAACAATTGATTTAAGACACGTAAGGTACCCACCCATTGATGAGCCCTTTTAATAATAATTCCATTAATACAAGAATTGATTTAACATGGGGACTTTACGTTCACAAACATTTTAATAAAATGAATGTTGTTTATTTTAGTAAGTCCGTTGGAATCTTCTTCTTTAATCTTCTTCTCTTACATGTGGGAGTCATGAGATTTTTAGCTAAGGGGTTTGGGTGATTTTTGACTCTATCGCTATATTTTGTGCTGTATTTTTTTATTTCTTCCTTGATAGTTGGAATCTGTAGGTCGTGGTGAATATCCTCATTTCTTATAAACCAAGGAACGTTGGCTATCATCCTAAGTACTTTCGACTGGAATCGCTGTAGTATTTCTATGTTAGAATCAGCTGCTGTACCCCATAATTGTATACCATAAGTCCAGATGGGTTTCAGAATAGTTTTATACAATAAAATTTTGTTTTCAGTTGATAGCTGCGACTCTCTTCTGAATAACCAAAACATTTGCCTTAGTTTGAGACCGAGTTGTTTCCTTTTTGTGAAGATATGTGTCTTCCAGTTTAACTTACGATCCAGGTGGATTCCAAGATACTTAGCCACTTCGGATTGTGGTATTGGGGAGTTATTAATGTATACAGGTGGGCATGTATCTTTAAGTGTAGTGAAGGTGACATGTACTGATTTGCTTTCATTGGCTTTTATTCGCCATTTTGCAAACCATTTTTGCACCTTATTTAGAGCTCGTTGTAAAATTTTTGAGGCAATTTGTGGATCACTGTGCGTTGCAATTAAGGCAGTATCATCAGCAAATGTAGCAGAAGTCGTATTTCGAGTTGTTGGTAGATCAGCAGTATATAGGAGGTATAACAGAGGACCAAGTATGCTGCCTTGTGGCACACCAGTTTGTATTTTGTGTAAATTAGTTACCTCTCCTTGGTACTTAACCAGGAAAGTCCTATCTCGTAAGTAGGATTTCAATAGGATGAAATAATTTAATGGAAGAGTTTTTTTTATTTTGTAAAGCAAGCCATCATGCCATACTTTATCGAAGGCTTGTGTAATATCTAGGAACGCCACTGAGCTATATTTCTTTTCTTCCATTCCTGAATGGAGTTTGCCATATATGCGATGCACCTGTTCAATAGTGCTATGCTTATGTCGAAAACCAAATTGATGGTTTGGAATTAGTTTTCTCTCTTCTATTATAGGACTTAATCTTAGTAACAGCAGTTTCTCAAACACTTTAGATAAAATTGGGAGTAGGCTGATTGGCCTGTATGAGCTCACTTCGTTTGGATTTTTACCTGGTTTTAAAATTGGTATAATTTGGGCTACTTTCCATTGTGGCGGAAAATAACCAGTTCTCAGTATTGCATTAAATAGTTGGGTTAAGAATATGTAGCCTTTATCCGGTAGGTTTTGAAGTATGTTACCAGTAATTAGGTCGTATCCAGATGCTTTCTTGGGACTTAAGTCATTCTGTATAGTATTAATTACTATTGATTTCGTTAATGGTTTAATCGGTAGTTCAAGCTGGTAGGTCTCATTTAAAACTTGATGGATTTGGGTTTCTTCCGATAATTGAAGTTCGGATAGTTCAGTCCAATTTGAGCAGAATACTCCTTCAAGGTGGTTTGCAAACGTTTCTGCTTTCTCTCTATCACTTCTTGCCCAATTATTATCTTTTGTTCTGATGGGTGGTATTGAGATTTGTGATTGCTTTAACTTTTTTGTCGCTTTCCAGAGTGAGTAGTCCGATGTTTGTGTTGCTCCTAGATTTCTTAGGTATCTTGCAATTCCTTGATTTTTCTCTTCATTTAATATTTTTTTTAAGTTTTTTGTGGTTTTATTAAGTTTAGCTTTTAATGCAGGGTCTCTTAATATTTGCCATTGTTTCCTTAGTCTTCGTTTATCCGCGATCTTTTGTCGAATTGTTTCTGAGACTGTGTGTTTATTTGCTACAGTATTACTATGAGGTGTAGCATTCCATGCAGCCTGTTGTACACAATTATTGAAATGTTCAACGGCTTCAGCTATTTGATATTCTGTTTTCAAAGGGAGATCAGTGTTAATCGTTGCATCAACTTGATTCTGGAAAGTCGCCCAATTAGTTTTTTTGTTGGATAAAATACAGGGTTTTTCTCTTTCAATTATTTCACTGCTTAATGTCACTAAGACTGGTGAGTGGTCAGAAGACAGGTCGAAGCACGGTTCTGTTTTAAAATACTGTTTATTGATTTTCCTAACCACACAAAAGTCGATGACATCAGGAGTCTTTCTTCTGTCTGTTGGCCAGTAGGTAGGTTCCCCCGTAGACACTGTTTCTAATTTCAGACGGTTGATGGTTTTGTTCAACTCTCTTCCTTTTGTTGTTATTAATCTCGAACCCCAGTGTGTATGTTTGGCATTAAAATCTCCACCTGAGATAAATCGGGCACTAAGTGACTGAAAGTATTTTCCAAATTCTTCATCGCTGATTGAATGTTTCGGTGGGCAATAGATAGCAGATATGGTAATTGGGCCAGTCCAGTCCTCGATAACCACATTAGTGGCTTGAATTTTCTCAGTTTTATATTCATTGGAAACATGATGCTTAATGTTATTTTTGATTATGATAGCTGACCCTCCATGGGCTGTGCCATCAGGGTGCATAGTGTGGTATATTTTATAATTAGGGATATTCAGATAGCTTTTATTTGTGAAATGCGTTTCAGAAATAAGAATTATATCTATGTTCCTTACCTTGAGGAACACTGTTAATTCCTTTCCATGCTGAGAAAGACCGTTGGCATTCCATAGAGCTAATTTTAATTTATTCACCACTATACCATTTTGGCAACAAGATTAGTGAGTAAGTTTAATAAATTACTCATTTGGTTCATTAATTTTTCCATCATGTCTTTTAACTCTTGGAGGTCATTAGTTTTGGTTTCTCTATTCAGGGTGACTTGACTTGTTTCAGGTTTTCGGTGCCTTGCTTGCTCTACTACACGAGCATAGGTTCTTGCTGGTTGCTCACTTGTTGGTTGAGCTGGATATACATGCTTGGAATTAGCAGTAATATTTTGTATCTTAGGCATTTCTTTTTTACGTAAGTTTGGATATATACTTTTCTGGAGATCTTTGTATACGGTACAACCCTTATAATTGGCTGGATGGTTACCATTACATAAAACGCATTTCACATGTTGTGATCGTTCTTTATTTGAACAAACCGAGGTTAGATGATTTCCCGCACATTTGACACATCTCGGTGCTCTGGAACAGAAATTTTTTGTATGGCCGTATCGTTGGCATTTCATACACTGTGGTATTTCTCGTTTTGGAATTGGGGGTTCGAATTTCACTTTAGTATTGAGTAAGAATTGAATATCATATATTTCTTTGTTATTTATATCCTGTTTAATTTCCACGCAAAAGAGTGAGAGGGGTTCTTTTGATAGTCTATGGCGCATGTTTGTTATATTTAGTACGGAGTGACCATGCTCTTCTATTTCTGCTTTTATGCTTTCAATTTCAGTTGAGTGATGAACGTACCGTAAGATAACTTTGAAAGGTTTTTCATTCTTTTTTTGGTAGGTATGATACTCCGTTTTTTTTTTCTTTAATGCCTTAATAATTTGATCGTAGGCTTCTAGGTTTTTAGCTTGTACTTTAACCTGGCCATTACTGAGTACGCGTATTTCGTAGTTACATTTTGCAATTTCATTTAATAAATTCATTATTATTATTATCCAAAATTAAAAAAATTTTTTTCTACTGCAGAAACTTGGCTGATGTTGATGTACCTGCTTCTCTCATTTTGGGCAAAAATGGGTTAAAAATTTAATCTTTACTAACCAAGATACTACTAATGTTATATGCAAAGATCCGTTATGAGATATGGGCATATCTCTAGAACTTTTAAATTTGTAGTTATTGTAAAACTACAATTTTTTTAAGGCAAATTGAGGGGTCCCGTGCAATAAGGGCACGAGCACTCAAACCGACCCATCGTAAGTAGTAACAGTCGGTTTTGCAGTTTATTTCATTTATTCTGTTTTGCTTAATAGATAGCAATTTGCCGCCACTGACAAAGTTATTGGTATTAAAAATACCTGCAATTTGAGCCATCACTCGTTTTAATTCGATGAAAATTAGGTCTAGGGGAACCTTCGAAAACCGTGTATTTCTAATTCTCACCGGCTATTGTCAACCGGTGATAAATGCGTCTTCCGAAAACTTCCCTGGACTAGATTTTCATCGAATTGAAACGAGTGATAGCTCAAATTGCAGATATTTTTAATACCAATAACTTTGTCAGTGGCGGCAAATTGCTATCTATTAAACAAAACAGAATAAATGAAATAAACTGCAAAACCAACTGTTACTACTTACGATAGGTCGGTTCGAGCGCTCGTGCCCTTATTGCATGGGACCCCTCAATTGTTGAAACTAGTTTTATTGTCTTCAGTATTTATTTATTTATTTTATTTTCTACGGCCTAAAGGCCTTTTACAAATTAAAAATAAAAATAAAATACGTAGAGCAAATTGCAACACGTATTGAAAATAACAATTTTAAATATAAATATATAAATATAATAATATCACTGCAATAAATGCAACCGATTTACGAAAGTCGACGACTCAAAACAATATTAATTGAAACCTAATTCTACGACATAAATTGTCAACGCGATAACCTGACTAGATAAACCATTACAGCACATTGTGTCAATTAAAATTACGAAGACAGTGTACCTTTAAAAATCTAGGTAACGATACCTCAATATAGTTAGATGGAAATTGTGGAGCATTCCACGATCTTTTTAGACTCGTAACAACGGAATAAAATTCAAAGCCATTTTTGCACTGGTCCTCCACCAATGTTCGAGAGTTCCTAATTGAATATGGCACATTACGGTATACAAATAGGGGCGATAGATCACTGCAATTAACCTTACCATTAATGATCTTAAAGACATAAGGGACGTCATTAAGATGATGCTTCAACTGGATTGTATACTGGTCAAATTGCTTAGATCGATCTGAATAGTTATGTTCCATATAGGACATTGGTATTGTTCAGATAATAGAAAATAACTCACATAACTCATTTTTGCACCTCGTAAACCCACCTGTGCAATAGTTTCTTACCATAAAATGGTTACTATATGCCTACACTTTTTCTATGGCTAGATATTAGTATAAGTTGATATATTATGGTGTTTGAGGTCGTTGATAACGAATCTCATGTTCAAATTTCAAAATTCAAAATGGCGGATCCAATATGGCAGACTAATTTTTAAAACATTATTGAAATTTCATAAAAATTGATATCTGTGGTCATTGAGAACGAATCTGCTGTTAAAATTTCAAAATTAAAAATCGTGAATCCAATATGGCAGACTAATTTTTAAAATATTATTGAAATTTCATAAAAATTCATATCTGGGGGTTTCTGGAGCCGTTGATAACGAATCTGATGTTAAAATTTATCTAAATCTGTATCATCATATTGGATTCATCATTTCAAATTCATAATCCACCACATTGGATCCGCCATTTTGAATTTGTAACCAACGATACCAGATTCATAATCAGCGACCCCAAAATTCCCTAAATAATATGGCGCTGAAGCTAGCAGCAGAGTGGCAGCATTGGATTCAAGAAAACTGTGGAAATGTATAATTTTTTATTAAAAATTACTTGCATTTAAACATTTTTAAACAAATTTTATACAAATAATCTGTTTTTGGCAATTTTAACGGCTAGCTTCAGCGTCATCTAAATAATAAATTTCAAGACAGTCAGATCAATTTTTTTAAATTTCCTCCGCGATATTAGATATGCCATTTTGAATTTTTGAAAACTGACATCAGATTACTGATCAGTGATTCCAAAAACCTCTGTGTACCAAGTTTCTAGTAAATTCGTTAATTTATTACTTTATTTTCTTCAAGAAACATATGTGTCACTAATGTAACATATGCTATTTGGTTTTTTTGTAATGAGTTATGCTTTGAAACTTAACTTTTGAAGTCACCGCACTGCATATGTATAAGTGACACACATCTATGTAAGGGTTAAAATTACTTTTTACTGTTGGATATAATGTAACCTCGTTGTATGATTGTGTAGAAATTTTTGTTAAAAAAATTATTCCAGGTTGAGTGCTAATTTCTAACATTTTAAAAAAAGTTGTCCCCCAAGTTTGAAGGTGTATATTTTTATTTCTATGTGTAACACATCCTTTTTTCAAGGCCTTTTTAGTTATTTACAGTACCGCTCAAAAGTATGAGCTGACCCTTGCGGAATTTTGGCTAAATTAAAATGTTGATATCTCATTGCCAAGTTAACGTACGGGAAAAATAAAAAAAGTGAATTAAAGAGGAGACTTTCAGCTTCTCATTCGTGGTGGTTTCATTTCTATATATACATTACTCTAGGAACTATGCTCGATTTACTAAAGTTATTTTTTCGCATTACTTTTTTCTTTTTCAATCCGCTCCCATGTTTTTTAAAATGATTGCATGGTAACCCCAATAGCTTTAATTTGCCTCTTCGGGATTTTGTCTAATATTTCTTTACAAATATTTATTTAATTTTGAACAAATTAATGTGATTTTTTTCCAATCTGCTATATCTCGGAAAATTAACTTGATATAAAAAATGTTTAAGAAACCAAAAGTTTCATTTTTTAATTATCTATTTGCTGAAATTTTTTCTAATTTTTAGAAAGAAATTTTTTTTTACTGTATTTTGTCGACTTCAACATTTTTTGTGTAACAAATGTTTTTGAATGCAAATTGCATTTAAACTATGATCAAGTTTAAGATTATGTTTGTCTTTACTGTATTAGGATGTTTCACGCAAAGCCTTGCCACTAGGTTTTTTGAAAAAAGCAAAATTTAATAAATATGTACATATATACATGAATACAATTGTTGATATTTTCTATGTATGCTCTAAATAAAGTTCATTGTCCATTTATAAATACGTGTATATGAATTATTGTATCGCAAACTGAGTATAGTTCAAAAGCAAATCTATATTTGTTAATAATTGCAGCACAAAAGAGTAAATTTGCCAAAATAGGATAACAAAAATTTCCTTCTAAAAATTAGAAAAAATGTCAGCCCATAAACAATTAAAAAATGAAACTTTTTGTGTCTTAAATATTTTGTATATCACGTCAATTTTCCGAGATATAGCAGGTTGAAAAAAAAATCACATTATTTTGTTCAAAATTGAATAACTATTTGTAAAAAATTATTAGACCAAATCCTGAAGAGGCAAATTAAAGCTATAGGGATTACCTTTCGATTGCACGTTGTACATTTCTCTTGCAATCATTAAAAAAAAAAATGGGAGCTGATGAAAAAGAAAAAAATAATACGAAAAAATGACTTTAGTAAATTGAGCATAGTTCGTAGAGAAATGTATATATAGAAATGAAACCACCACGACTGAGAAGCTGAAAGTCTCCTCTTTATTTCCCTATTTTTATTTTTCCCGTATGTTGACTTGGCGATGAGATATCAACATTTTAATTTAGCCAAAATTCCGCAAGGGTGAGCTCATACTTTTAAGTGGTACTGTATATCTCCAACTACTTATGTTATACACTACAAGGCATGGAATTCTTCGTTAAAAAAGTTATAATGTATAAACTGAAAAAAAAAAATCTTGTCATCCACAAGAAAATATAGAATTTGCTAGTTTTACTTTCACTCATCGGCCCCTGCATTATTATAGTCATTACTAAACACATGATATAACATTTTGAAAAAATGTTTCAACATTTTTTTGACAGTCTTTAACGTAGCCTAAAGTTTAAAAGTTCCGGAGATACGCCCATATACATTGTAATAATTATAAAAATTTTATTTGAAATCCTGAAAAGTAAAAAGAAAATCTTAATTTTTTCATCCAATGCGGATAACCAAATTTGTATAAAGCGAATATGTGATAACCTATAATGCACTTTTACAGGGATACAAAAATGCCTATGGTCTATTGGAATCAGAAAAGGCAAATTTGTTAGGATTACATACAGGCAGTAGCGACAATTCCTTGGACGCAGATCAAATGTCAAACGTACCGCTGGCAAGGATTCAAGCTTTCCTAAGTACTATTCATGATAATTGTTACCATATGTTAGGTAGCGGATGTCACACTATTGGAAGAGATTTTTATCAACTTCCTGGACTAGCACCAGCGCTTCTTAATTCCGTCTTCTCAAATATGGAGGTATTTTAAATCTTTGTAATTTATATTATATATTAAATTCACTATATTATACAACGATCAATTAACACGAACATTTATTTTAGTCTATTCCGGATCACAGACTACGACCAATCATTCGTGTTTTTATGAAGCCGTTTATATATTCATGTCCTCCCGCTTTCTACGAATCGGTTCTCGTTCCCATATTGGCTCAAGTTTCTACGCACAGTAAGTTATTGAATTAAATTATTTCATTTTAACTAAATAAGATTTGAAATCTTAGTGTATTGAGAACTCTTTTACTTTTAGTGTGTCACAGATTAACCGCCAAGTGGCAACATGTCAATCGGCTGTACGAAACGGGTAGCTTAGATGAAGAGAATACCGATGCTCAGGAAGTGATCGAAGACATGCTGAACCGAAATCTAACAAGAGACTTTGTGGATGTATTGAAAGTTGCCCTAGTTGGTGGAGCAGCCTCAGATGCTGCACCGTCAGATTCTATGGAACACGACAGTGGCATGGCAGTCGATCCACCTGTCACTCGAGGCAACAGTATTGTCGCAGAAGTTGTTAGTGAATTGGGTGGTTTTGTACTTCGTCATCCATCCACTTGTCACAGTGTCGTTCTATGTGTATTAGGGTAAATAGAAATTTAATTTAACTTTATGTTAAAAATACAAAAATATACACCGTCGAAGTAAATATTTTTCTCCCACAGAGCTTTGTCATGGAACGATTCAAATGCTAGTCTAAGAGCGACGACGTTGACAGGGCCAATGGTCAGAGCTTTAGCTGCTGACGGTAGTTTGACTCCGGCAATGGCTTCTCACATAATGATGGCTATTCTTCAAGGACTTCATTTCCACGGCCAACACGAAGCGAATCAGGGTTCGTTAATAACTTTGGGTGCCCAGGTCTACGAATGCCTTAGACCAAAGTTTCCAAACATTATCGAAGTCATGCAACAGCTTCCAGGTGTCAATCTCGCTGATTTACAACGCTTCGATGAGAAAATGTCTGTACTTAGCACAAAAGGAAACAAAGTAGAGAAGGGGAAGAAAGATCTTTTCAAAAAAATAACTAATCAGGTAATTGCGAGGCGGTTTCAAAAAGTATAAAAATACTTAAAAAATCGATTATATATATTTATATAATACTTGGTGCAGCTTATCGGGAGGAGCGTGTGTCAACTGTTCCGAAAAGAAGTGAAGATCGACAACTTACCACGATTGGAGGTGTCGAACAAACCCCGACCGCTTCAAGTCGACGTTATAACCGGAGCTGATATAGGCTTGACCGCACTCTTCGCTGGGCCCACGTAGCACACAGTCCCAAATACAACGATACACGATTGGTCAAATTCCATAAATAACTTCAAATTATCTTAGAAAGGTTTACTTTCGAATAGGATGCGTTGCAAGTGCAGTGCACCAGTGAATTCGAGTCGATCAATGAAAGTCGATCCTCCATCGGTTTTGTTTAGTTTATGCAAATTGAAATTTGGTCTGTTTTATCTTTTTTATTATCTTCTTTTAGTCTTGTTACTTACTATCTCGTTGTTATCAAACGCGATCACCTGTTGATTTTCTTAGATGTAAATTTCTCATAAACACGATGAGTTCATTGAGAGACTCTAGTCGGAGTCTGCGTTCTCAAAGAAGCATCGAGTCCAGATCTGCATGGGTGTCTTCGGCAAAAGTTGTTTGGCAAAATACCATGTGTAACGAAGTATGCATGAAATGTAAAATATAAGTAACGTTTGTAACGTTAATATGTAGCATCAGAATTTTGTCGACAACTGATATATCATTTGTACTGGATGCTTAACGTACGTGTCATAGGTAACGATGTATGATCTATCGCCTGTGCTGTGTACTCTCTTCTTTTCATATGTACGGTAATCCGACATCTTCTTTGTATATACACATATTTAAATTAAAAACAAAATTGTAAAGTAAATTAGTTTAAAGCGAACTTATAAGCAGCGCTAATTTGCTGTGAGATGTTAATTTCGAGATTAAGTTGACATTTTTGCATGACGAACTTTATAACATTTTTTATAGGGAGTTAACTTAATCTCTGAATGCATCTAATTGCTTTTATATTATAAAAACCATAATTTTTAAATATACATTTTTTTTTCTTACTTGGCGAATGTAGAAATTTTTAGTACTTAAAGTTACTCAGAATGAAAAAGAAATATAGAAATATATTCTCGACATCACAAAAACTATAGACATACTTTTCCGATGATATATTTGAAATATGTATAGTTTCATGTTAAGTTCAATGGAGGGAACTATACAACATTCCTCTGAAAATTTCACTTTTATATTGAATTTTTATTTGTTTAATAACACACAAGATGGGAAAATAAGCAAAACAAAATATACAATACCAGAATTCGTTTTTTTTTTAAATTAAATTGTAATTATCTGATAAATATATCAGAAAATTAAAAAGTCACTCTTTATGTTATCTTAACAGTTGGTTCATCGGTTAAAATGAAAAATAATAAATTATCTGCATTTTAATCTTAATAATTGCTTTAATTTGTAATATTTAGAAGTGTCTGTGAAAATTCATTTAACCATTAAAGTTCCAACTGGTAATTTAAATGTGTAATCTTTCTGTTTGAGTTCGGTATTGCAAAAGAACTTCCGATATGTGTGAAGGTAATTGAGAAATGCATTTAACGCTGAGCAGTCGATAAATAATATCAGTAATAAGTAATGTAAAAAATTAAGGTAACTTGTACCCTACTTTAAGATTAAAAACAGTATTTTACAAAGTCAGAATGCTCATCGTTGGACATATCTTGTGTACCTTCATTCGACAGTATAAACATGTAACAATCAATGCTGCCAATGTTATCAGTGGTCAATGCATACATCGACTTGGATAAATGCAGAATATTGTATATATTGTATTGTAATTAATTAATGCATTGACAATAACATTTCAAGTCATGTATGTTGTGATCTTTTTCACTCTATGTGTAAACAATATAAATGATATCGAGCTCGAATTATAAAACTCGATTTATACCTAAATGCGCCATTAATATAAATAATTTTATAATGTAAGAATATAATTTAATAGCGGAATAATCGTAAGAATTTTTTGTCGTACTTGCAATAAATATTATTGTACAGTTAATTCAATGCAAAACACTTATATTCTCTTTATCCGATAATAACTCATAGTGGGAACATATTACTGAAGATTACGAAAAAAATGGAAACATTTTTTTTTTAATCGATCATGAATAACGAGCATAAGAATCTATATTATGCTTAATATGGAAAGTTTCCATATTGTACCCTGGTCCGGAACATATTTTTTTTAAGTTTTTTTTAAAAAATGCAGTTTTTCACATTTTCTTTTGTGGTTTTTTGCGAATATCTCGTGTTTTTATTCAACGTACAGAGAAAAATAAAATACCAATTTCTTCGTGATTGAATTACCCGCAATATCCAAGGGGGTCGTCGAAAATATTGCAACATAACCTCAAAAGAAAAAAATACCCAATGTTACTATTATCGGAAAAGTTACTAGCAATATTATAGATGGACGACATGGCACGATTCAAAATCGAGTCAAAGGAAATAACATAACACAGTGGAAAAAAAATTCTCTGCGTGCATCAATCAAATATCTCCAGAATGAATCAAGAGTATGTATGTATATAATAATTCCTATACTATTTTTAAACCTTTCCAGTGATGTTTTTTTTCTTACATTTGGTATACAGGGGTTTTTAGGTCAGATTTACAAAATTCACCATGGCGGATCCAATATAAGACCAAATAACCGTTTCTCAGAATTTTGGTCGGCCATATTGGATCCGCCATTTTGAATTTGGAAATCTGATATGAGATTCGCAATCAGCGCCCCCAAAAACCCCTGTGTGCCAAAGGTTAACTAATAATAGCTACTAGTTCGTCCTGGCATGAATTTCTTTTGAAAATTATGCTATTTTGAAAACAATTTCTTTTTAACCATTTCGGCGGCGAGGCGGTCCTACTCAAATTCGCTTGACGAGGGTTGTAGACGTATTGAAGTTTAGGAAACCATAATAATTCTATGTTTTAATGTCAAGGAACACGAATATGCTGAACAATTTTTTTTTTAAGTTTTGAATAGTTTTCTTTGAGTGCAAATGTCGTCAATTTTTAATACTTTTGTGAGAATGGCGTCAAAACTTTCACTCATTTTTTGCTTTAAACATCATTGGATTCGGTCGAAAATTGTTACTGGGGGTTTCTGGGCTCGCTGATTACGAATTTGAAGTTCCTTTTTGAACATTCAAAATGGCGGACGATATTAAAAAATATTCATCGTATTCGTTCAAAATTGATATTAGAGAGTTAGTGGGTTCGCTGATTATGAATTTGAAGTTGCTCTTTGAAAATACAAAATGGCGGATCCAATATGGAGAACGATTTTTTAGAATATTTATAGTATTCGTTCAAAATTGATATAAAGTGGTTATTGGGGTCGCTGATTGTAAATTTGAAGTTTCTTTTTGAAAATTCAAAATGGCGGAACCAATATGGAAAACGATTTTTAAAAATCTGTATAGTATTCGCTCAAAATTCTTATAAGGGGTAATTGGAGTCGCTGGTTATGAATTTACAAACGCTAAAATCTATCTTTGGAGAAGACTGATATGTTGAACTGCCAGTCATCAGCAATAAAAGGTATGTGATATTTTAATAATATTTCTTATTACATATAGTTACATATGTGTCTTGGAGGTAGTCACTTCAACGATTGCCCTATTAAGAGACAATTCCCGATTTTTATTCTTTTTAAGATGAGCTAACTGCACATATCGACATAATTCGATCATATTTATGACCATATCTACTGATATCTAGTGAGATATATCAGTGATTAATAAATTATGAAAACAAAAACAAGATAGCACATTTTTTACTCCGACAAGATGATTCCGAAATCAAAGTCGAGATAGAACCTTCTTTCCGTAATACCGCAGTAATGTATTGTTGCCAACCTAAATTGGCGTCAACAAATTTACCGCGTGAGATAGAACCTTTTCTATTCGCCATGTTAAGTTCTGTGGGTGGCGACCCCACCGGCGACAAAATTAACTACTGAGATGGGGGTATGTGACACTAATCATATGGGAAAACGGGCTTATTTTGCGAATAGCTTTACAAACAGACATTTTTCGGTTGATATTACTGTTTCATCGTACGGCATTTCAAAGACTAAAAGTAATTTGGAAATATCAGTTTGCTGAAAAAGGCATTTGGAAAAGCTATTCTCAAAATAAGCCCGTTTTCCCATATGATTAATGTCACATACCCCCATCTCAGTAGTTAATTTTATCGCCGGTGGGGTCGCCACCCACAGAACTTAACATTGTGGCGAATTACCACAATGAAATAGAACACTTTTTAGAGTGCCACAACGAGATAGAACTCTCTTTGATGCCACCGCGAGATAGAACCCTTTTTCTCCAAGCCGACGAATTAACCTTGTAACTTCTCCATCCCAAATATGCAACAAAATTCGCAGGTTCAACAACAGAAACTTTACCAGCCCACATAACTCTCCTTCTAATTCTAGGTTGAAATATCTATGCTGGATTTCATTCCCGCAATCTGTGTAGATTCGTGCTTTTCCCCACATTTTTCCTCTCATTTTCAAATGAATCATCTACCTTGAATGATGTACAGCTTGATCTACTTTTACTCTCAAATAACTTACGTCGGTCTTAAAAAAAGTCAATCTCAAATCAGCTCCAGGTCTAGTTAAAATAGATTTCACTACTATCATCTCTCACTTCGCAGAATCATTTCTTCTCGTAATTCTTAACACATTCAATAATCTTCTGTCATCTGGTTCTTTTTCTAAAAACTGGAAAGATACTTAGTATTATGCATCCAAAAAACTGCACTAACTAAATTTCGTCCGATATCGTTGGCATCAAGTTTACTTAAAGTAATGAGAAACGTATTCAAAATAGAATAGTGTGGTGGTTAGAATACAACAATAATAAAAAACAACAAAAATAATATGTGTTTTTATAGATGTTTTTGGCAACGTTGACCCTAACTGTCCAAATTCGTACTTCAGACTAATTCATTTTAAAATAAATGGTAACACGATTGGTCCATTTGACGCCTACAAAGGTCTTTCGTAAGTATCCATTATCTCTTATTATTTAATATTTACACCACAAATACCGCAACATTCCTACACCCACAAAGTAAACACAGCCCTTAACTCTGTTCAAAATAGCCATTGCTCTCATCGAAAAAGACCTGCATACATCTTCAAATAAAATTAAATTAGTTACCTTATATACTAAATGTTAAATTACCATTTTCATTTTTCTTCTCTTTAATATCCGCAGTAAAAAAGTCTTGCAATAAATTGTTTTTAAAACATAACAACCCCGCTGGACGTTCTTAACTGTACAATTTTGATAACCCATTTCACGTGATGCTATTACCATGATCAATAGAGAAGCAATCACAACAACCTAGCTCACAGTCTATATAGAGTCAATCTTATAGAAAAACAAGACGTTGAAGACCTAAACCATACACTTTGGGCTTGCTCCAAATTCGTGGAACATCGTCCCTCTGTATTAAACTCTTTACATCTAAATTTACTCCCACCTTACACTATCACTTCATACCTTTTAAAACCTAAATCCTGACTAGCAGCGATCATATATACTTTTTGATTCAGTAGGCGTAAAACAAGCCCCGAAAACGAGGCTTAAAATGACCAACGTATTAAGATAGGGATTTTGTCGAGTCATCGTTGTTAAAAATTATTGAAAAATAGCTATTTTTCACACCTACTGAATAAAACAATTATTCCGTGACCGAAATTCGGCTTCGTTTCATTAAGTGGTTATGAAACTAGTTTTTACCAAAATGATTGACTGATCAATAAATTCTTTCTCATTTTCCTCTGATATAGACTCGAATTAAGTTCATATTTAGGAATAATTTGTTCTCTTCTTAATTTCAGTTTTCGTTTAGAATAGTCGTTAGATTAATAATTCTTGCTTTTTGTCGGTTAATAGCAAAGTAGAAGACATTAAAATTCTAATTAGATGATTAATTCAAATGTTTACTGATGGTTTAATTTAATATTAATATCGGAAAAATAAGTTTTTAAAGTCGCATTCACGCTGTCGAATGTGAGTACCAATTTAAAGCGGGAATTTCTTATAGGTTATTAATAGGTTTATAATAAGTTAATATATTGGAATATTTATAGGTTTGCCCGTTTTTGCGCATTTTTTAAATTAAACTGTACACGCAAAATCGGACAATGAAAAACATTAATGTAATGTTTAATACAGTTTCAAGTCCATAAGTTTTAAGATAATTTAAAAAATTCAAAAAGTAAAAAAAAATAAAAATTGTAAAACAAAAAAATTAAAAAATAAAAAGGAGCTTCAATAGTCCAACTCTCCACCTTCACGTGGTAAAGCACGTGAGTAGGTTTTATAAAATTAACCGAAACTAATGAAAATGTTGGCATCATTTAGAGTACTTAATTCTCTTCCTTTATATACATATTTTTTAATTCCTGCCTATAAAAATTATGTAAGTATTATATGTAAGTATTATGTAAAAATGATGTAAATTCATTTAGGTTTTAAAACTCTAGTCTTCGATATTGTCATCTTTAATTTTGATAATTTAATGTCAGATTCGCATGCAATGACCCAAAAATATCCTCGTGAAATAACTTTTAGGCAAATTTCATGTAATTTTAATATTTCATCCGCCATATTGGATCCGCTTTCTTGAATTTTGAAAATCTAGTGTCAGATTCGTGTTCCGCGACCCAAAAAACCTCGGAGTAACATGTTTCAGGCAATTTTCAAAACTTGTATACTTTTGGCCAAAATAGTAAGTCTTCTGACTTACAACATATTGTAATAGATATTTAAAAATGTTGTCCGCCATTTTGAATTTTTGAAAACTAAATGCAGATTCGTAATATAAGAGACTCCAAAAACTATAAAAACATTCATGAGGTGTTACAAAGTTATTCTACTATTCTGGGAGTTATGAGTTTTTGGCCACTCTCTCGGGTCTCCTGGCCCAATGTGCCTTGATACGAAACGTCAAAAACAGTAGTAAAATGAACGTTTGATTTTTTTGGTCGCCATTTTGTTTAAAAAAATCGTACGATAAAAAACCCAAAGCTGGTTGTAAAGCTTAGATATTTTGTGCACCTTTGTGCATATTTGTGACAGAATAAAAATTCCTTCCTACTCAAATTTTTGATTGATAAAAAATTTTTCACAAAAAAATCGTATTTTTTTTTAAATTGTTAATTAACAATTGAAAATCAAATTTTTGAAATTTTTAAACCATTCTATCGTGTACAGCATACCCGAAAATAGTTGGGTATTTTCCAAAAGATTTTCTTACTTAATGGGTTAAAATAAAAGTCATAACTCCCGCCAGTTCAGTAACAGTCACGTGAGCGCAGTGCCCCGTATGTTAATGGCCTTAGGCTCATTATACAGTCCACTTTAAGTCGACTTTAAGGTGACTGTTACTTATAGCTTATGGTAACTCCGCAAATATTCCGATTGCGGTCATTGCGGTTCATGGGTTTTAAACGTAAAAATAATCACATGCGTGTGCGGCTGTAGGCACATGAAATTAGATCCAAAATATAACCAACGAAATTAGTTTTTTAAAAATGTCATTCGTGAATTTATTACCTAGGTTTGTCATTGTTGTTAGTTAATAACAACTTTGCGTACAGAATTTTCATGTCTGATTTGTTATTTGTGTTTAGGCGAATTTATGACTATCCGAGATCTTTAATACAACCGGTACAGAAGTCGTTGAGGTTACAATCATCCTCCTCATCATCTTCATCAAGTTCTGATTCTTCAGGCTCTTCCTCCGATTCAGATTCAGATAATGGTAGGGCAGACAATTCCAAACAAAACACAGGAAATGCAAAAGATGTTTCTGTTGCTGCAGAACGGTTGAATATGCTTCTAAAAAAGTTTACTGAGGTCTGATATTCTTCAACAATATTAACATCAGTAGAAGTTGAATAAATAATTTTATTGATATTTATGACAAATTATATTTTGAATTCTTTAATTAATTTATATTGTAGCAACAACATAGTTCTAAACCTATTTTGGACTTTGCAATAAAACCCAAAGCAGAACGTCAGCAACTGAAAGCAGCAAAAACGAAAGTAAAAGTTGAAAAACCTTTTGGTATGTATTTATGATATTGTTCACAGGTGTCCTCAACCAAAAACAAGTTTTATGAAAATGCCCGGGGAAAAGGTTTGCGGCATTTTATTTTAGATGTTTCATAGTTTCAAAATCCGTTTCGAATGAAATCCTAGCTGATCATTTTCATAGAAAAACACTAGTAAACATTTTTTCTATTTTTTGTATTTTATTCATTCAACTCCTGTAGTAACTAAAACATTTAGGATCATTAATTAATGTTAGAATTTGTTCAAATCAGACTTATAACATGCACATTTTGTAGAGGAAGGTATATTTCACAAAATGTCAATAAAACATTTCCAATGAGTACCACTCTCAGCTTGACCCAGAACCATGACAGCGACATGATGATACAACGGTTCCATTTTTTTTTACATTTTTTTGCTTTTTTTCTATTTTTGTTATATTTGTTATTTTTATTGTTTTTTTTGTTTGTTATTGTTTTTTTGTTATCTGATAATCCAAATCCCTCACCATTTAAAAAATGTAAGGAATACTGTAAATGTTCAAATATTCGTAAATTTTTAGCGATACTGAAACGCCTGTATTTTTTTAATTGTTTTACATATTTATCTAATTTCTTGACATTTTATAAAATACACATTTTTTACAAAATGTGCACGTTAAAAGTCTGATTTGAACAAATTCTAACTTCAATTAATGATCCTGGGTGCTTTAGTTACAACAGGATTGAAATGGATAAAATAGAAAAAATGATTACTAGTGTTTTTCTATGAAAATGATCAGCTAGGATTTTATACGAAACGGATTTTGAAACTATGAAACATCTAAAATAAAATCCTGTAAACCTTTCCTGGGCATTTTTATAAAACTTCTTTTTGGTTGAGGACACCCGTGTGTTATAATTATGATGTATGTTTAATTTTTATTTTGTATGCAGAGGAGAAAATAACAGCTGCGGCTAAAAATGTAGCTGAAGCATTGGGAGGTAATACCAAAGAGACTGAGTTAGAGTTACTGGACAAAATTTTATATTCCAGCAAGAAAAAAAGTGACAAGCCCGAAGAATCACATGAACAGAAAAGCAACACATTGCCTACAAACCTTGGGTAAATAATACATTGTACAGTAGGACCTCTCTTATTCTAATTAGTAAAGTTTTTCAAGATGGCGCCGACCTCTCTTATTCTAATTTTCCCCATACCCCCACTTACTTTGCTTGCGAGCTTGTGATTTGTGGACAATATTTTTTATTGACTTTTCGTGTGATAGTGGGAGAAGACAATTAGAATAAGAAAGGCAATTAGAATAAGAGAGGTCCTACTGTATGAATATACGAGTATTTTAAATCAATAGGAAGGGTTGTCTAATGCTGCACATCTTATTCTTAAATATGATTTTAATTAAAAGCAAAGAAGATTTGCATTTGTAAAGTCTTATTTTCGATTGTTTTAATAATATATGGGTCATTCTTCGAAAAAGTGTAAAATCGACGTATTTTTTTTCCACAAAATAAAAGATTGTAAAAATTAAAATTTAAAGTTTAGATATATTCATTGGCTTGCTAATTACGTAAATACGAAGTAATAATGCAGCAGCCATCGATACGTGTGAAATATGCAAGTAATTTAATTTTTTAATGGAAATTTTATATAAAAACGGGGAAATGTTCACTCTTAGCGAATGAGTGACTCATAAAGAGTAAGAATAAAAATAGTAACTTAATAATATTTGTTTTATAAAACTCAAAACAGTTAAAATTATTATGGAAAATTCTAAATTGATATGTTTAGTTATTTTAGCGATGTAAAAAAAAGTTTTGATTATCGCATATTACTGATGATGCGCGTTTAATACTGAAAGTAGTTAAGAAAATTGATGTTAAGTTCAATAAAAATCCGTTCTATCACTACTTAAAGCGGAATTTCTGTAAATCACTACGATTGTCCAGGAGGCTTACATGACAGGAGAGCTTACATATCAACATATTAACCATGTTAACTTAACCCATTAACGCCTGAAATGGCATTTTTTATACTTCATTATCAATCAAGTATTTAATATCAAAATAGAAGTTGAAAACAATTGAAAGGTACATATCCTATTGTTTTCGAGGACGCTCTTCAAGATTCCGAGGTCAAAATTGAGTTTCAGCAATCAGGAATTCCAATATGGCGCCGAACTTTTAAAAAAATTCCAAAAAATTGGGAATTATTTATTCCTATCAATTTTTTTCGAGCTATTAGAATATTGGGATTCTACTGAAACTCTGAACAAAGGTGAACAAAATACTTCAATTTTAAGGACAAATTTTACTTTTATACCTCACATCATTGTAACGACCTCAAAATGGTGTCAACAATGAAAATTTCTTTGAAAAATTTCTGAACGTTCTAACTCAAAAACTACATGCTGTTATAAAAAAATGCTAAGAATAAAAAGTTCTTAGAATTAATCGAGAAATATAGTGGAATTTTTTCAGATTTTTGTGATGACATTTTCAGAAATTAAAAAAAAAATTTGTTTCAAAATCATAATTTATTTATGAAAAATTCTGAAAAAAATTTGGTGTATTCACTTATGAATTCTACAAGTTTTTTGTTCTTTGCAATTTTTTCCAAAAGTTAATAGTTTTTTGGGGGGAAAAATCCTAAACTATAATATTTGAAATTCATTTCCTCCAAAACTATCAACTTTTCGAAAAAATTGCAAAGAACAAATAACTCTTAGAATTCATCAGAGAATACACTAAATTTTTTTCAGAATTTTTTGTAAATAAATTACAATTTTTTTGTCATCAAAAAATTTTGAAAAAATTCCACTATATCGCTTGATGAATTTTAAGAACTTTTCATTCTGGGCATTTTTTTTTAAAGTTCGTAGTTTTTGAGTTAGAGCGTCCAGAAATTTCTCAAAGATATTTTCATTGTTGACGCCATTTTGAGGTCGTTAGAATGATGTACGGCATAAAAGTAAAATTTTTCCTTAAAATTGAAGTATTTTGTTCACCTTTGTTCAGAGTTTCAATAGAATCCCAATATTCTAATAGCTCGAAAAAAATTGATAAGTATAAAAAATTTCCAATTTTTTGGAAATTTGTTTCATATTTGGCGCCATATTGGAATTTCTGATAGCTGAAACTCAATTTTGACCTCGGAATCTTGAAGAGCGACCTCGAAAACAGTAGGATACGCACCTCTCAATTGTTTTCAACTTTGATTTTGATACGAAATACTTGATGGAAAATGAAGTATAAAAATTGTCATTTCAGGTGTTAATGGGTTAAGAACAAAATAAATTTCGGTCAAATGCACTTAAGGCATAAGAGTTTAATCTTTTCTTTATAATTTGGGTTTTAAATTTGGGTTTAAATTAGTTTTGAAATCAGTAATATTACACACACAATCCATAGTCTAAAAGTAATCGAAATTGTAGAACGATTCTCTGTATCTACATTTAATGTTTTTTGTACTGGAAATGGCATGTATTCTGTACTTACATTTATTTTTTAAAACATAGGGACACATTTTACAAAGCCATAATAATTTTCAGGAACGTTATAGTGAAATTTTCACAGCACTATTTGTTAGTCAGAAGTAAAACATATCATAACCACTTTTAAACAAATTTGATCATTCACATGAAAGGGAATGACAGTGATCCAAAACGTGTTATTTATACCTGGGGACAGCCATTTCTGCTTTCATTTCGGACCTTTAGCAGTATGTCAAAATTTTATCATACGATTTGAACAAATTATCTCTTGTGCAATGTTTATATAAACGTATAAGGCGCAAAAAAAAAAAAGTTATTAACTGGGGACATAAAATTACACTTTTCTGGAGGATGACCCATATAATTTCAACTGTTGAAATGTAACATATTTGATCAATGTTCATAAAAATGTTATTATTCTAGAAAGTTGTTATCAGAAATGAAGATAATAAAAGGAAAACAGACCGCTGAAGAAAGGGGTGGATCCTCGGTTTCAAAACAATTATTACAAACTTTGAAAACAAAGCGATCGTTAAATTCATTTAGGTACATTACATATTTTATATAATTCATACTTTTGTCATTTATTTTACTAGGAATAACGAACTTTTTAATTCTGTTATTAGTAATATTTATAAAGTTGAAACCGCTCAATTATTGAGCGAGGACAATAAAGACCTTGGGATTTTTTCCACAAAATATGAACACGATCCAAGTATCCCTGAACTTTCAACATGGAATGCATTGGAAAATCGTGAACTTAAACTATTGTCCATTCATCCACCACAAAACGTATTTGAGGAATTAATACAGTGGACCGAACAAGGAAAGTTATGGCATTTTCCAATTAATAATGAACAAGGTATTTTTCATGTTAGATTAATATTATTATTGTTTAACCCTAATCGGCCCAAGTGCATAGATTTCCGACGTTGAGTTCGATTGTGCACTGTATTTACAAAATATAATGTTTGGCTACGACGAAGGTCATATCTTCGAGGTCGCTCTATCGATTGGCGCTGACAAATTTGCAAGAAAATGACACCTAACCTTTAATTTTTAAGGAAATTAGAAAAAAAATACTGATTTTTCGTTACTTTTTTTCCTCTTTTTCTGTATTTTTCGGCGAGAAAGCATTTTTCCATCAGTACAAAATATATCAGAAAAGTGGTCCCGATACCTAAGGAATAAGATAACGCCTTAGAAATTTTTTTTTTTCAAATCGACGTTTTCAAAATGGCTGCCTACTGAACCATTTTCTTTCGAATGATGAATTTCGATATTTATAACTCCATTTTCGTGTTTCCAAGTTCAGAATATCATTTTAAGGGGGTTTTCGGGTTCGCAGAACACGATCCCGATGTCAAAAATACGAAATTCAAGATGGCGGATCCAATATGGCGGATGTTTGATCCAAAAATCGTTATTTCTTATCGAATAAGGTAGAAGTTACCCGTATAGGGGTTGTCGGGGTCGCTGAACATGATATCGATGTCAAACATACGAAATTCAAGATGGCGGATCTAATATACCGAAAGTCTGAAGCCAAATTCATTGTTTTGTATCGAATCGGACAGGAATTATATATGTACGAGTTTTTTAAATTTATTGCAATCTTATTCCTTAGATATTGGGACCACTTTTCTGAGACATTTTGTAATGATGGAAAAATGCTTTCCCGCCGAAAAATACAGAAAAAGAAAAAAAAGTAACGAAAAATCAGTATTTTTTTTTTTTGTTTTTTTCCTTAAAAATTAGAGGTTAGGTGTCATTTTCTTGCAAATTTGTCAGCGCCAATCGATAGCGCGACCTCGAAAACATAAGATATGACCTTCATCGTAGCCAAACATTATATTTTGTAAATATAGTGCACAATCAAAGTCGACGTCGGAAATCCGTGCACTTGGGTCGATTAGGGTTAAAAGAATGCAAGTTCAATATAAAACAAGAACAATTTTTTAAATATAGTTGATATTTTAATTAATATACTTATTTAAGGACTGGAAAAGGAGAAAGATGTGCATTTTTCGGAACATGTTTTCATGGAACGGCATTTAGTTGGTTGGTGTCCAAAGTCTGGTCCAATTCGACACTTCATGGAACTTGTTTGTGTGGGATTGTCAAAAAATCCGTACATTACTGTCGAGGAGAAAATAAATCACATAATGTTTTATAAAAACTATTTTGAAGACAAGCGCAAATTGTTAGAAGAAATTGGAGCTTTTGAGCGTCGATCAACTGTTCCCAAATCAATAGAAGGAGGAAAGACACAATCTGCTCTCACGTAGTTAGTAAATTGTACAGTTTGTATTATAAAATAACAAATATAAAAATTGCAATTAAATTTAATGCACATTTAAGTGTTTTTTAAAAATACATCCATCTATCTTAAGTTTTAAATACCAGTTTTTTCTAGAGGTATACTGTCTACTACGTTCATTTCGTTTTCTGAAATTTGGCCTTTGGTAACATTGTCAAATATGTGATTACTATTTGTTTCATATTCGCCCGTTTTTTTATTTTAAGTGTAGAAAACGTGTTACCTGATAAAAGTACCTTACAAGGTACACCTGCAGGAGAATAGTAATAAATGTTGAACAAATTTAATTGATATTTAATATTTCCGTACGTCATATTGAATCTGCCATATTGAATTTTGGTAATCTGGCACCATTTACATCATCGTTGACCCCTCACGAAAAACCTCTAAATAACGAGTTAGAATACAATTTATCAAATTTTTAGAGATGGGTCATTCCGTGTCAACAATATCAAAGTCGTGGTCCATGTCGCGGAATTCAACGAAAATAAAATATTTGATAGTAGGTATTTCTTCTGCGCAATTTCGGAACGCATATTGCCGGAGAAAAATTCGGAATTTTATATTATTACTTCGGGTATTACGACTATTATTTTGGTCCCTAATGGTGGGATTGGTCACTCACTATAAGCAACGTGGAGAGATTTGTAGTTATTACATTGTACTTCTCAGCAGACAGTAGACAAATCTACCGACGTAAGTCGTGAGAATGATGGAATATTATATGGAAGGGAAGCTATAACTAATAGTGGGATACAGTGGGATGTGATGCGAATGCGCATTATCTGACACCCACGATTGTCGGTTATAGTTACTATATCCTAAAAACCGATGTTGCCTTGCTTAACACGTTTCGTCCTGAAATGTCCTAAATTTTGACTTCTTTTCAGCAGGTGCTTTCTCATGGAGAAAGTCACTCAATCATTTTGATATAACCATACCTATTGTATTTTTTCTCGAACTTTCTAAATCCGCTTTCAGATTGACCATATCTACCGCCATTTATTTACTATGGCGGTTTAAACATAAAAAAAACGTGAATTTTGAAAGAAAAATCTTAAACTATAATATTTTTGAAATTCATTTCCTCGAAAACTATCAACTTTTGGAAAGAATTACAAAGAACAAAAAACTCTTAGAATTCATCAGAGAATGCACTAAATTTTGTTCAGAATATTTTGTAAACAAATTACAATTTTGAAAAAATGTTAAAAAAAAATTTCTCAAAACTTCATTTAAAAAATCTGAAAAAATTCCACTATATTTCTCAATGAATTCTAAGAACTTTTCATTCTTAACATTTTTTTTTTAAAAAGCTCGTAGCTTTTGAGTTGGAGCGTCCAGAAATTTTTCAACAATATTTTGACTGAGAACCTATCTTTTAGTATAACTAATTACTCCACCAGATACAGAGATTTAGCTTGATTCGAACACGGTTTCCCGTTCAAAAATACGATTATTTAAACAAATTTTTTCAAAATTCATAATTTTGTTATGTTTAAACTGCCATAGTAAAAAACTGGCGGCGGAGAGAGCGTCAATCTGAGACCGGATTTAGGAAGTTCGAGAAAAAATAGAATAGGTATGGTTACATCAAAACGATTGAGTGATTTTTTCCCTAAGAAAGCACCTGATGAAAAAAAGTCAAAATTTATGGCCGACTGAAATCTAGGGTGAATCTGACTTGTCTTTACATTTCGGTCGGCCATTTTGGATCCGCCATTTTGAATTTTGAAATACTGAGGTCAGATTCGTAATCAGCTACCCCGAAAACCCCCGAGTACCCAGTCTCGTCATATTTGAGTGACGTTTTCTTCTCCACATACATTTTCCGTAAAAAATCCACCAATTTTACACTTTGTTTAATTTTTTTAAACAATATAACATGATAATTAATTAAAAATATTGATTTATTTACGTTTCCTAACATGTTCTTAAGGTACGGAAGCAAAAAATTGCAGCAAAATTAATTAATAATTACCTTAAATATGTAAATAATGAATTATAAAAAGCATATATGCTACACCATGCTTCAAAGGGTTAAGAAATAAAGAAATAATATATTTTAATTAATAATGTAAGCAGAAGAATAATATAAATATTTTCGACTTCATTTATTGTATTTATTATTGTTCTTTAACAATTTAACATGCATACTCTTAGGGAAAGGGTTGAGTGTAGGTACACAACATACTATAGAATACGCAAGTGACATGTCCTCCAATTTATTTATTTAACATGTGATTACGTTAATACATTTTTAATGTAGTATTTCCTCTCTTGATGCATCTTATTAAAATTTTTAAAATTAACGTTTTTCTGTGAGTTCTTACAAAAGTAATATATAAATAGGTTAAAAAGCATTGAGAAAAGTGAATTGGGTACATACTCATGGAGTAGTATTTCACCCTGCATGCATTATTACGGACTGAATGTTTTGAGTTTGTTGGAGATACCTACATATCCTTCATACATTTCCTTCACTGTGAATGATATACATTCATTTTATTATCAATCACAGAACACTGAAGAGAAGAGTTCAATTGATCATCCTATATAATAATGTCCAATTTACTGAATGACGATTTACTGCTTACACGGATTTTTTAAATTTTTATAAAATCCATTGTGTCCATAAGGGATCAAAATAAAGTTCCATGCTCTATACGGGTTGGAGAAATAATTAAGAAACACAAAAAATTGATGTTGATATTCATTTTTTACTTCATATTTTCTTGTTCAAGTCATACAGAACAAATCTTTACAAAACGGAACACAAAGTGCTTCAGGTACCTACAGGCCCACGTATGGGAATATTATTCATTTTTTTACAAATATATACATTCACAACTCTATACATACAATATATACAAGGACATTCGTATACGACCTATTTACGGTCGGTTCAAAACGCTAAATCGTCGAAGAATATATATACATTGAACAACATAGTTGAAAAGGTATTTCAACATGAGTACTCCGTATATAATCTATTCTGTCTTTCTATATACAATACTCAAAATAATCCCGCACACTCAATTAATTATAAAAACGTCGTATATAGTACAATAATAAATAGCATTTTGGTTTAATAGCAGTTCTATGAAGTCTGTATTTGTTTAAAATTCGTTCAATAATTTTTAATTTAGACGTTTCACCTACCCGTTGACTGCATAAAAACCTCGTTAAAAGTATAGAACTGTCGCTAAATGTATGTGCACTATATTATAAGTTACATTACGAATCATTGAATTTTACTTTCGCAATTCAATTTTACCATACTAGAAGTTCCGTATCGCGTATTATAAACCTCGCGAAGGCAAATTGACCATTCGACTTTTTCTCTACAAGGTTTCGTTAATAATCGATTTAAAATGTCAATTTCTTTTGGAATTTTCCGCATCAATTGCGATAGTACTTCGTTAGCGTTTTTCTTGTAGCCAAACATGATCCCCTGACAGGCATTAATTTCATCATTAAATCCAGCAATAATATGTTCGGGTAAATCAAAATCCTGTGAACAGAAAGTATTCATATAATGTGTAAATATCATTTCGATGCAAATCTTATTTTGGTTTGAATTTTGTAACCCGTCATTGTGAAGAAACGTATTTTTAGTTATAGAACTGCGCGATTGGCTATTTTTTATTTTATCGTTCTTCACTTTGATCCTTTATAGATTTTTCAAAACTGAATTTCGAATATAAGCGAAAAACTGAATGTGAGAGCATTTAATTTGTATTAAATTTTGTAATGTTCTCTTTGAAGACAACTGAAAATTAAATTGAGTTGTTTCGCCTTGGGATTTTGTTTTTTTAATTTGTTCGTATCTACGCATCCGTAGAACAAACATCATGCTTGTTAGATATGAAAAATAGACTAATAAATGTCGTATCGGGTGACACTAGTCTCGATTCGGAATTCGCATTATAAAAGCAGTGAGAAAAAAACAAAATCCGCGTCACTTCGCCCCGCTCTCCCCTACATACATTCTAAAACTAATAATAAAGTTTACCAGAAATAAAAGTAAGTTTTTATTATAACAATACGTACCTCCATCTTTGGTAACTTTATAAGAGTTGGCCAGTTTTCTTTGCAAGCTTGGCATTGGCAGGTTATATGCTTCTCAAGCAATGCTTCTTCTCTAACTGATCTTTCATATATGTAAAATGGATAATTGTGATCGACGGTTATCTACAACATGAAAATATCATAGATTAGTATTCAATATATATTATAAATGAAATATTAATATTTTAAAGTACAGATATAGGGTCAGGCTATAAAACAGCTTCTTTCCGTATGTATTTTCCTTTTGGGCGATGTATTTTTGTTGCTCAATAAATATAAATTATTTTTAAATATAGCTATGTCTTAATAATTTAATTATTCTACCTCTTCTCCTTCTTTTATGAAACGTTTGGCATATATGACTTTCTGCCCTTCGTTTTGAACACTCCCAGAATTTCCATCACAGCTTGGTTTTAGAAGTGAACACAGCGTGTAAATATTATGAAGTGAATATTCCATGTACGGATTTTTCATTATCACAGTAGTGTAACAGTAGCACTGCAATGCTTTAGTCTAAAAAAACATAATTGTAAAGATTTCAAATATGGAAAAAGGAAATGACAAAGTAAAACATTTGGAACAGGTCGTTATTTGATGGATCAGTTACATTTGAAATTTACTAATAGTATTTAAAAATGATGGTAATCAAATGCAAGGGCCAATATCGATTTAACGACATATAAATAATATATTATGTGTTATTATTATCTTTGACGCATATAAATTATTTTGGACAGGAACGCATAGATAGTATTGCAAATACAAGGTGGTAAATGGACTGAAAGCTCTTCGCTTCATCCGGTCTCTTTTTTTAAATGGTACAAATATGTAAGTATAGCAATTTAGTCATCATTTCACTTTAAAGTTATGTTATTTAGTAAAAAAAAATAGAAAAATTGTTTTCCACGGTTAAAAATATATGACATATTAAGTTTTAAATCCCCTTGATTAAAAAATTTATTGAAAATAATGATTTACTAATATTTGTAGACGCTTAAACTTATTATACTAAAACCCTGAAATAAAAACATTAAAATCGAGCTAACTAGCTATATATAGCTAACTAAATAGTTTAAATATTTTTAAATTAAAAAATATGTACATGTATTTCTCATCATTTTAAGCAATCTCTCTAGTGGATTTCTTAATAAGTCGCATATTTCAAGAAATAGCAATTCTGAACGATGGAAAACTAATTTTATATTTTGTTTACTATATAACATAACTTTAAATACAAAATGTGACTACATGACAATACTTACATATTTGTAACACTTAAAATCCGAGGGGCGAATTTCAATGGCTAACCCCTCCCCCGAATATCCATAGTATTTTAATTTATTTGGATAAGTAGATTTATCTTAAAAATATTGTAAATTAAACATTTATATTGTCAAGTATTAAAATGTCGATAAAAACCATCATTTGTGATCCGAAAAATAAAAATATCAATCTTCACCTATTGAAAATGTCCAGGGAGTAAGACGTACATATATATGACTAGGTAGTCAAAACTACCTGAAACTTTATTCAAAGTTATATAGAGAAAACTTTATAAAAAGGAAGTTAAAATGAGAAAAAAGCAAGTTTGTTCAATATTAGGACTACACGTTGAAACCGGTTAAAATGTCAAGGCTTAATCACGTGACTTGTCAACGTGGTTTGACCAAATGGTCAAAACTACCTACACATTTTCAATAGGGTCAAACCGCGATTATCGGAAACCTACTAATTAAATATTTATAATATATTAAATATTCACCCTTGTGTCGACTATGGTAGGGATGGCCAGTAAGAACCTAGTGAATAATGCACTAATAAATAGAATATCATCATTTGTTTCCATACAATCATCTTCGCTGTATCCGAATTGTTCTCCAAAAAATAATGACATCAAATGAGCCGACGTCCGAGCATTCGCTTTTATCTTGGCTTCGGAAAATTTTAATTGAAACATATATCTAAGAAGTCTTGGGACAAACCCATACTTGTTGTAGTTAATGGAAATTGGTACATCTACAAATAAACAAAATATTAAGTACCCGAATGAATGAGGATAATAACATTACATATATAAAGTGTATAAAGTGTATAAAGCGAAGGAATTACAATTCACCTTCTACTGCATCATTCTGAACCTCTTCAACGGTTGTTTGCAAATTGTCGACCCCTCCAAATCCCCTCAACAGCTCAATAAATACTTTTAGAGTTAAAAACACAAGCCTGCTTTCTTCTTCGACTATTTCATCTAAATCATATCCAAAGAATATACATTCGGCATTGTGATATCTCCAGGACGCTTCAGTTTTGCATTCTTCTGAGCAATAAAGGGCGAAGCAACACATTTCGCAAGGAATTGCAGCCACCGCCAACTTTCCACAAAATGAACAGGCTAATTGCGATCCTTCGCTGGGAGAGACATACGTTGAAAAAGATTGTTCTGCTAGAATAAGTTCTCCGCATTGTATATCACGGTTTGCAACAATCTTAGTTTGGAAGTTTTCCCGACATTCGATTGTCAGTGTATTCGGAGAACACGATACTCGCGTTTCTGAAAATTTTGGATGTATGAATGTTTGTTGTTGACTAATAAAACCTTTTATATCTCGTGCAATTATCTCGTCTAGCTTTTTCATTTGAGCATTTTGAATTGCAACATCAAGACCGGAATTTTCTATCCAGAGCATTGCTGTTTCATATGCAATTTTTTGGTCGGTTGTCATTTCTAACTTGTGCAAACATTCTACTCGCATACATATCAGTTTCATTTTTCGCAACTTATCAGTAGTGATATTTAAAGCTCTATCAGCATCTTCCAAACATTCTTTGTATCTGCGAAACGTCATAAGCACTGTAGCTCTGTTACAGTATGCGCGAGCAAGGCATTCGGAATTTCGTGGTGCATATAATACACTTTTAGTGTAAAGTACTAGGACCTTTATGTGATAAGACGGGTCCTCTTCATGCGCTTTATATTTCTCAAACATAACATTAGCCTTGTCGCAGTATTCATTGCTTTTGTTTAAATCTTTATTTTTTCGAACCAATTTAAAGTTATTTTTATAGCCTCCAAGTTCTGCGTGATAGAACTTGACCCAGTTTTCTTCAACTTCCAAAGTCTTCCATTTTGTTGGCCTTGGTTTCGTGGCTTCTTTTGGAATTTCGGTTATTTCGACATGTGACATATCAATGCATACTTGATCCATAGTTTCTAATTCTGTGATTACAGTTTTCCTCTTCTTCTTTGATTTCCCCATATTTCAGATATTATTCTAACAAACGTTGAAACACTTCTGATTATTCATTAAAATAATAGTTATTTAATAAATCAAGAAACAAGAATTAAACTATTCTGAATATAAAAATCATATCACCTAATGGCAATCAACATTCCATATCACCTTGGGGAGACCAACGACTTTTGAATCGACAAATTATTATATTTCATAAGATTTTTCCGAATTTATATTAATTAATGAAAATAATATTTCCCAAATTATGCAAATAACGTTCTCTGTACTGATAAATATTCCTTACGATTCACATCACTTATGAATTCTAAATTTACACATTTTGACAGATCTTAATTTTCAACGTTTTTCGAAATATTCAAATGGGTACAGAGTACTGCAATTAGGTTTCGTCTTATTTATTTCAAGGAATCGTGTGATTAAAATAATAAATAAAAATTAAAACAATAATAAGAAAATCTGTTATTAGAAAAGAAAAAAAATTACATTAATTTCATGAAACTTGATAATATACTTTATGTAAGGCACGTGTAAGGCACTTTACATTTTATACATGAAAAAAATTCTTACCTCCGTACGTCACTAGAAATAAACAAAAATAACACAATTAAAATCACAACTGCTGGTTATAAAAATAAATTTAAACTACAGGTACTTGAAAATGGCGAATTTTGTTATCCATACATTTCTTATATCAGTCTATATCGTTACTGTTCAAATTGCTAATGAGGATGGATGTGATTTATTAACAATATTGTTTGTTTCATTTGATTTCTATGTATGTGTTTATGTGTACTACATGTATTGTCGCGCTGGTCTCGCAGCTTTCATATTTTATTTACTATAATTGGAAGCGAATGATTAAGACTTGTGTTTATAATGAAAATATATGCGTCTTAAAATAACGAACATTGAATAACACGTCGGAAAACGTATAAAAATATACGATTGACAGTCGTATGTCAGTAATCCTTTCTTTTGTATTTATATACACACATATAGAGGATCATTACCTCCTTGGCAATTACCTCCACACCAGAAAGTAAACACAATATCAAAAGTTTTCGTGTTTGTAATTTATTGGGTACATTCATAATTATACGTTGACGGAAAGCACATTGTACTTCAAAAATGAAAAAAAAATCAAATGGTATATTACAATTACGAAAACTTTACTACACTGAACGTTAATTAAAAAAATAGTCAAAAACAATTATAGAACCTAGCACCAACTTATGTATTAATTATTATATCTAAAATATTGTATTTCAATTGTTAATTACAATTCAAGGCATAATTTTTGTTCCTGCTTGTACTTTCTTATAAGTACAGTGTTATTTGCGATTAAACCTGAAATTTTCATAACATGTAAATATTTTTCGAATAACCGATTTTAATTTTAATAAATATTGTAAAACGACATTTTTCCATGTAAATTACAATTGTTTTATGAACAAACTTAAAAACAAGGTTCTTAACTTGGAAATATTACATTGAAATTTATGCAGTTAACGTTGCACTTTAATAAAGAAGGACATTTTCTTGATGAAAACATTTAACCAGAAATAATCATAATTAAATAATGTTTTCATCAGGATAATCAGAAGCAATACTTTATTTATGAAGAGTTCTGATTAATTAATTGTCAAGTATTTTGTATATGTATAATGTCTGTACTGTGCCAGTGCTTAGTTAAACAAACATTGAAAACGTTTTTCGTTGATTAATGAAGTTATTACACTGGAAAAAAAATTATTTGAATTAAGTAATTGTATTTTTAAACCAAAGAGTGTTTTATTGAGTTAAGAAAAGATATATTGCTTTAAAGTAAAAAATTCCTTTCATTTTTATATATTGACACTAACAAATCTTTTCAATTGAGAGCCCGTTTTTGAAATACAGAAATAAATGTGATTATGCGTAAAAAGACTTTGATTTTTAAAGAAATAAATACTTTTAAATAAACACTTTCTCAAATCGAAGAAATAGTTTACTTTCATATAGTTGCCAGAATATAATTATTTTAAAAAAGTTTATGATTTACTTGAAACAATTACATGACAATTTTTTTCGTGTGCTGTTATTCTCTGCAAACTGAATGACGTATAAATTCAATGTCGTCGTTTATTATTCATTTTCTTATTTCAACAGTTTGTTTTTAATAGAGCACATAAAATGTTCAAGAATATACAACAAAAAACAATCTATAAACACTAAAAAAATATATGTATAATTTAGGTGGAAACCACGTGGTGCTCGCTAGGGTACGGAAGATCACACTGTAACTAAGTGATCTTAAAAATATTAGTATTTAATATCAAAAATTGATTATTTTAGTTTCCAAACGTGAAACATCAACGTCAACAAAAAATCCCGAGTAACAGGATTTAAAGAAATCCGAGCAGTTTTCAGAAAACTAATCCGTCATATTGATTACAGATTTGTCAGCAGTGTATGTATGAGCAAACAAATGCTTCTGATCATTTCATCTTCATTTTGTCTAGTCATGGGTTTCAGTAAGTTAAAATCCATTAGATACATATTTTTTCGCACACCCTACACGTAAATACAACATTACGTGCTCTAAGGACTCATGCGATCAATTAGCTTGAGGGATTGTTTGAAAGGGCATGGTTCATCCCAAAAATTTGCAGTTCAGGTTTCAGCTCTACAATTTTTCAGAAATAGCCAACAAACGTTATTTTTTAAGGTTTTAACCTCCATTTACTCGAAAGTGTTACGTGATGGGATACTTGTTATCCCATATTCATTTTTAGCAGGAAAATCCGTTCAAAAACTATAGGTGCCATCTTATTCGTAAAAAACCATTCCGGGGAGTGTTATTTAAAGGAAATACTTCCTCACTATATTAAAACATTTATTTTTCACGACTTTAAACGTAGTTAATATGACCCTAATTCAAGAACTGATTGTTACTTTATACATTTTTTAAAACAAGTAAATGGTTATTTTGTTACACCGAAATAAGTCGTTTATAACAACTCGAAATCAGCGGTTCATAAATCGTATACAGTTATCGTTTTAAGTACAAAACATACAGCATTCACGTGAGATTTTCAAACTGACCGAAAGTACCACTTTAAGCACTAGTGGGATAATGTACAATTTTAATTTTTATTTTATTAAATAAGTATTTATTATACTATTGAATTATAAAAATGGTTCATTGCTTTAAATACATATTCATTTCTATCAAGTAAAATTTGAATCTTCTTTCAAATAAATCTTTTTTGAGACTATTCAACATTTTTGTAAATTTATATTACAGACGGGTTGTTTATGTAGTTTAATAATTAATAACATAAAGAGGAAAACGGGCAAAAACTTTAGGCAAGCAAATGTTTTAGCAGATATGCATCGTATTTCAGCAGTTAATTAAATGCTGGCATTTGCATCTTGAATGTAATGTAATGCTAGATCTCTGTATCTGGTGGCACAAATACTTATAGTCAACATTTCTCAAACGTGCCATCTAAAAATCATGAAATCTTATTTTTATCGAAAGTGTGATTTTTTGGTAGTGTTTCAAGTCAAAAGAAAATGTACCAAAGGATTTAAAAAAAAAAATTTTCTTGATAATATAAACAATTTAATTATTTTGATACTTTTATTTAAAAAATCAGTTTTTCAAAAACTAATGGATAGATTTAACTGAAAAGTAGGATTGATTCGTCGTAAAATAAACTTGAAGTGAGATTTTTTCAAAAGAAATATTGGTTGGAACAATATTTAAATAATGTATATTTATAAAAGGTTAACAACATATAATGTTCTCAATCGAATTAAAATGTAGAAAAAGAAACGTACATTTATTAAATCGCATTTATAAAACAATTTATTTTAATATTTCTAAAGCGGCGCGTCATTTTCGAGAGGAGTAGTGTCATTTTCGAGAGGACTGGTATCTATAACTTTCTCCGTCTCTTGACTAGAATCAAAGGATATTATAAAACGTCTACATGAGTCGCATATATATTTGCCAATTAACTTTGAAAACCCATTACTTCAATTACTATTTACTAATTTCACGTTTTTATATACGCACTTGTGATTTTTTTATTGCACCGATTATAGCACGAAATTGCGCACGGCATTTCATAAAAAATACAATTATTTATACGCGTGATTTTTAATAGTTACTTAATAAAATTCTTATACTAAAGGATAGGAACGTTAGTTAGTTGAAATTCAAGATGATTGATTCAAGACGGCGGTCTTGACCCCGTATTTGGCTAGGAAACTTTTGCAGTGATTGCCTAGCGAAAGTGGCTAAACTTCTGCAATGTCGCTGCAATGTCGGTTATATTCTGCTTTAAGCACATCCGGCATGTTTCGGCACATGTCGCTATCTGGGAAATGAGGCCCAAGTAAGATTTTTATATCTTGCTCACGAAGAAAATCTTTTTCGAGCTCTAAAATCTCAAATTGCCTTCCATCGTATTTTAACCAGTTTTATATTAGTGAATCAGATATACAAGCGGATATATGAAAGTGTTTTATTTTGTACTATACAAATTTAAAATAATTTTTATTCACTGATTAGCACATTATTAATAACCACGTAATACAATCCTGGACAAAATATTTAAATAACTATACTAGAAACGACTAAAATATTTTTCCATTCGTCATACCAGTTTTGCCAACGTCCGAAATGTTTCGTTTTTCTTAAATGTATATACAAATAAATTAAGTTTTAATGTACAAAAATATTTTCAATGTCCATTTTCGCAATGGATATTAGCGGTATTATGTATATCATACAACGCCATAAAAACATCATGCAAACATTCAGTCCACTCCAGAAGTTCTTTGCAAGGCTCTGTCGAGAGACAACTTAAAACTTCAATTTCTTTTGAAACTGTAGTTATCGTTTTCGTTAAAATGTTTTGTTTGTTTTGATCGTCGAGTGAACGTGCGAAATCGGCTTTATGAATTTCAATTGCCTTTGAAAACCCACGGCAAATGTGTTCCGGAATATCCATGTCCTTTATAAGAAACAAAAAACATAACCGTATTTTAATATAGAATTTTTACTTATGTATAACAGATATAAAATATCGGTGTAGCATGTAATTGCTCATGAATTTAAATTATATACAATTCCAATGACCTTTGTATTTTGGGTTTGCAAACTGATTGACACAATTACTTATTCCAGTGTAATAAAATGCAATTTACAAACTGTACACTAATTCTATACTACTTAAAATAGATAAAATAATCTTATACTGAAATTTTTTAATTAAAAATAAAATAAAAACATATCAGCATACAACTCTTGATACCTTCAAAAATGGGATTTTTGATGAAACTGGCCAATGTTCGTTGCAAGCTGTGCACGTGCATGTGATATTCATATCACGCAATTTAGTTTTTCGAGTAAATTTATTGAACCGATAATATGTGTAGCCGTGATCCTGTGTTATCTGAAATAATCGGTTCACATGTTTAAGTAAGAATTCATAGAAACTAAATAAAATTAACAATCACAGATTATATTACCTCTTCTCCTGCTTTAATTGGGTAATTTGCGTACACTATTTTTTGGCGTTTATTTGTGATACTTGCAGTATTTGAATTACAGCTGTGTTTGAGAGACGATGTTAATAAGTAGAGACTGTTAATCGAATATTCAACTTGCTTATGAATCTCACTAGCAACACCTTTGTAACATTTGCATTTAAACGATCCCAGCTAAAGAAATATATGAAATAGTTAAGGTTTCATTTCGGAAATTTAATTATGTGTGTTTCCGTAATAAAAATTGTACTTGATACCTGGTTATCAACAAGTATAGGAATAGCAAGCAGAAATCGAGTGAAGAGTGCACTCATGAAAACTACGTCCTCATTCGCAGCCAAGTTTTTGGTATCTTTTATTGTTTTAAAGATATTTTCATCAAATGGAAAATACTTGATTAACGAAGATATTAACTTCACAGCTTTTGATGCCTTCTTTTTTGTAACATTTTCGCTGAAGTTGAATGAAAATATATGACTAAAAAAACACTCGTACGTACTCTCGGTATCATTAACCTTTGGTTTTTTATTATCTGAAAATGAAATCACTTATTTAAAATGTATATTATATTCTACATGCGTGTGTCATACTAAAAATTAATTTTACCTTGTGAACGATTCTTTTCTACTTTGTTAATTGAATCTCGCAAGCTGTCCATGTTTTTGTCTCTTAATGTCTGCAAGAATACTCTCAAACTTACACCAAACATCTCATTCTCATCGTCGTGTGTTTCATCCATGTCATTCATAAGTATACATTCGATACAATGGAACTTCCTCCAGCCGTCTGATTTACAATTTTCAGAACAGTAAACAACAAAACAACAATAATCGCACGGAATGCCTGTCATCGTGAGCTTCATGCAATATGCGCATGTTAAAAAGGACCCATCATACGTGTAATTGGCATAGCTTGAAAATGAATTTTCTACAATAAGTATTTCCCCACAACGAATATCTCGTTGAGCAATAACTTTCTTTTCACAATGATCGTTTTCTATTTTCAAAGCATCGGAAACGTGAGGATCTAATGTACGCTCGACTTCTGACTGCAAACACCGTTCATTCGTTCTTTCGTGATTTGTTGACATTAAGCTATCTAATTTTTTTATATGGTCCCGTTTAAGGTTTGCCCGTATGTCTGCTTTTTTTAGCCAGTCCTTCGCGGTATTGTAAGCTATTTTCTGGCGACTGATCATGTTTAATGCACCTAAACATTTTACTCTATTACAGTGTAGTTTACTCTTTAACGTATCGGATTTGGAAATCTCTAACGCTCTATCGATATCTTCTAGGCTTCCCTTATAGTTGCAGAAGGTCATGAGCACTTCTGATCTTTTGGCATAGGCTTCGGCCATTTCTTCTGAACCGAGCGGTGCATTAACGATACTCTCAGTATAAGTTGTCAAAATCAAAGCATGTCGACTAGGTTCTTCACTTTTATTTTTATAGCTCTCAAACAGATGATTTCCTGCCAAAAGGATATTACAAGATACTTCCGCAACTTTTTTTTCTTCAATTGCAAAACCACTCTGTGGCAAATCTAATTCAACAAGAAAGCGTTTTACCCATTTCCTCTCTGTTTCCAAAGCACAAAAGCTGTTCGTAGCGTTTTGCCCGGACGATTTGGTACTTTTTTCCATTTTCACTTTCTGTGAGAAATTACAGAATATTGTTATATAATAAACAATTGAACAATGTAAGTTTCCATCCATCAATTACATGAAATTAAAAGAAATGAGGATGTTAGATTAAAAAATGACGTGGACTGAGCTAATGATGAATGATGAGCAATGATACAGAATGTTCATAACTTTTTCTCAAAAGTTTTGTTTCATTACTCTTTAAGCAATTTGTAGAAATGTACAAATATTATCATAGTGAAAAATAACAAATAATTACAACTATTAGTGTTTTTTGATCCGTTGCACCTGGATGTGTTTAATGGATATTAATGACGCCAGTAAAAATATCTGTTTGTTTATCAGGGCATCAGTGCTATTTCAGTAATACATTTATATTTCTTTATATAAGAATTTTATTATACATTTCGAGAATTTTTCAAAAAGCGATTAATTGAAAAGCGTTATGTAAGTTTAAATCATGAAATTCGAACTCATCTTTACTATATTTGCGCATTCTGTTAACTATTCTTCCATTCAAAATAAATTTATGTTTCAATATTCACAGCAATTCATAAAAGTGAACTAGCAAACTTGCGACTCTTCTGAATTATTAGTAAATCTCTAATAAATGAAAAAGTCAGAAATTATATATTATCTGTTTGAACTAACAAAAATATATTGGTGTAAAAGGGTCAGATATGCCAAGTTTATGACAGTTTTGTATTAAATTGATAAGTATTGAACAATTATAAACAACGTATATCACCTTATTTTTCAATATGCACGGAAACTTAATAATATTCCTCACGGAGATTTTTTGACAAAAAACACATAAAAATCAGTTCATTAATCAAAACATATAAGACAAACTTTCTGGTTACTTCATATGCAGTACTACACTTGGTTAATCAATATAGTAACCTGTAGAATCTATTATGAACCATTACATGAGTTTCCATTATCGCTTATCCCTCCTCTTTGCATTCTGTTTTTCTCTAATTTTGTTTATTTACCTAAATACATATTTTAAAATCTCACTACCAATAGCATTACCCGTATATGTGGCAGTCTAATCATGAAAACTTTATTCTAAATTTATATTCTCTTTATTGGTGTGTGTAATAAACAAATTGCAAAGAGAAACAGGAGTATACTTTTTTAACCCGCCAATGGTGTCTTTTATACGGTTCATTAAATACTTCTTCATAATTTGCTTATACGCGCCAAGATTATGAAAATTCGGCAAGATAAAACCAATTTCTATTGAGAAATTCATTTTTTTTAAATTTTGTATAATTTAATTTATTGTCATTACAAAATTTGTGCAAACGTCATTTTTCACATGTTATCCGCTATATTCGTCCTACCGTTTTTAATGTTTGCATACATACACACGCACATCCATGCACGTACGCATACACGCACACATATATATACAAGCGCGATATATATATATCCTATATATGTAATATGTGCATATGTATGTTACCTTACATTTCTTCATATATTTTCTTCTTTCTTTCCAAGAGCTCTTTAATTTGTAATTGTACAGTAGTTTTATTAAAATTGGTTAGTCAACTGATTGCTCACCTTATTCAGGAAATTATACTGAATTTAGTGTTTTTCATTTTGCTTGTTGAGCAGTACGATTTTCTATATATTTTGTCATAGTTGGGCGAAAATAAAAATAGTGCAGTAAATCCTACTCAAGTAGATAACAAAATGTAATAAATACAGAAACTTTGATATTGAAATAAATAGAATATATTTTGCGGAATTAAAAGGCTACATGGAGAAGAAATAATATATCCGCTCTTAAATTAAAAAGAATGATTGAATCTTATAGAAAATGTTTTACATTAAATAAATTGTCGAAGCATAAACGCGGTTCACAGTCTGCGCTTGCCGTCTACCGAATAACTCTCGAAATTTGGTTGCTAATAGGCAGCCACATATTTAGCCAATATTACCAACTTTTTCTTTCAGAAATTTTATTGCGTCCATGAGAATATCTGACCATCACCCTGAAATCGCTGAGAATAACGTTCACGAAGACTAGGAAACATTTACACGAAGACTAATATAAGGATAGAATTCAAACGCGATTGATATAATTTATTCTGGAAATAATTTCTTGTTAGATGAACTGGGAATTCGGTTAAATATGCAAACATAAACAGCATTCTTTCAATAATAGTCACTGTTAAATTAACCATTCTTAGGGTTGTATTTCCTTTAAAAAAGGCAAGAATATATTTATTCCGAACGTTTTTTGTTGACTGTTAATTAATTGCAACATACTATCAAAATTTCCCTTCACACTTTACACAGGCTTAGGACTGTCAGTGTTTGATATTTATTTATAATATTTATAAATAAATACAAAACCCAGGCGTGTTTAAAAATATTATTTTTATTTAGAGTCTTCTTTTCTCTGATTCTCATTATTTTTACTTTTGCGCAAAGTTTAAATGTGATGAATATTCTAATTTATTCATCGCATTGGTTGAGGTCCTTCATTACCCTCAATAAAATGTTGCCTGGTGTATCTCCTTTGACATTTTTAATATCATCTGTGCAGCCGTTTTCAAGGAGTAACTTTCCTGCCTCCTTATTCTCCAAGATTACAGCCAAGTGTAATGGGGTATTCCCATCTTCGTCGGCTGCATCAAGGTCTGCACAGAACTCGATTAACAATTCCAAAATGGCGATTCCGGAATTGAAAATCGCCGCGTGGACCGGCATTGATAGGTCCTCTGACATCGGCTCCGTGTAAAAGTAATTCCTTCACTTGGGCGAAATCTTCCCTAAAAACAGCGTCGTACAATTGGCACATTGTATAATATCCGTGTTCTTCGGCTGTCGAAACTAAATTGTCTAGAGGCAAAGAAGTGTCTGGCTATGACACGCCGTGCTTGTATACAATCACGAAATATGATGCGAAATACAATTATTGGTGACAAGTGTGTGTCTGTATGTTTAAGTATTTTTATTTCAATTGACAACTTAATCTCAGATTTGATGTTAACTTGTCAAATTGACAACCTAGATGTCCTATCCTTAGAAGACTTGATGATGTCTTCAAACACACTGAGGATCACAAACATTTTAGATAACTATTACCAAATAAAAAGTTCACCGACTGCTTAACTAAACTACCTAACAGCATTTCCTACCAGTTAGGAACAACTAATCTGCGTATCAAAAAGTTGTTCGACTTTTAATAAACGAAAACCAAGAAATCGGGATATTGATATATACTCTATACGAAATAACATAAAATAAAAGTAAATGTTGTGAATTTGTTTCTGTATATACCATTGTTATCTTTAACAGGGATGGAAACATTTCGCAACCTCAGTGAATATTTAAGTATTTCGTCAAAGTATCTGTATTAATAAAAAAGCAGTGAATATTTTATTATCGTAGTGAAATATCATAGCTGGACCTGCTAATATAATCGCTGACGTAGGAATTATTTCGTAGTATTCACAAATCTCTTTGCTGAAACAGCTGTATTTTTCATCAAAAGCTGTTGTATCGAAATGGACAAAACATTTTTTCCGTGCAATATTCAACTATGAAATACGATTAAAATGTGGCAAAACATCCCATAGCGTGTAATTAAACCTGTTCAGTTTTGGTATCAATAACTCTTATTATTTTATTTCTGAACTTAATTGACATTAGTCCCGTTTCCGCAGTGCGACGATTTTTATAATTTCTACATCGTTGCTGATCAAACAAGTGCTTCTCCTAGATACTTGTTATAAAAGTACAATATTAAATTTGTGAAAGTATCAATTTTAAGGGCCGATCATTTTGACAATGGTCTATTCTATACGATTTTTTAAACTCGGTCTATTGTACCCTATTCGTTTACACATCAACCAGTTGTACAAAATAATATGTATAATATATTCTCTCTCAATTGGAAATATTGAAAATTAATTCATTCTCAGCGAATAGCCACTGATTGCCATAGTGAAAAAGGAGCTACTGAGAAGTAGTGAAATTTCTCTGTTTTAGCAAGTGAAATTAAGTTTCTTCATAAGACAATCCAAATGATTCGCTGCTGGATATCAATAAAACTTTAACGCGAAATAATGAAATTCGTTCGCCGTTATGCTGCGAATATGATTAAAATGACTGACCCAGCTGAGCAGTGAGTATTCATTCATTGATTCAAATAGTGAGTTTTTTACTGTTTCTAATTGAGAGATATGTGTTCACGGGTTGAACACATTTCGCAACCTCAGTGAATATTTAAGTATTCCGTCAAAGTATCTGTATTAATAAAAAAGCAATGAATATATTAATAGGTTGGTGTATACTGTTAAAAGGAAACACATTAAATTTAATGAACATATATTGGAAGCACAATTCAATTCCGGTATTAAACGACTTATAATGTTAGACCTTAAATTCAATGTAGAGAAAAAATGGTAGGTATGTACCTTAAATTTAATGTCATTGTCCACGGAGTTTCATTTACATACTCCCAAAAAATTGATCCATGCCACCGATTGACAAAATCACTGTAAAAAATCCATTTAATATACAATTGGCCTGGTAGAAGTTCAGTGTAAATATTGGCCAATTTTTGGCAAATAAACTTCTATACTGGCTAGTTTGGGAGTAATAAAATGTGTCCAGATTACCAAATCTAATCAAATTATGGATTGTTTTTCGATACCTGTTGTAGTTTACTTTTTCGATAACGTTTTTCGATAACTGTAGACAGTTTATGCAAAATAATCAATAGAAACAAAATAGATATCATTCGAATCTAGCCAAATATTAATTTAATGTACAGCTGCATTAAATATAATGCACTATTGTACAATTTACATTGTATAATATTGTACAAAAATGCATTAAATTTAATGAATATACTGTATTTGTTACGCCCTTGAGATACAATAACACAATTTCCGTGGACCCTGTAATTAAAAATACAGTTTGCATACAAAACATAAACTACCTGTTTTTGGTTCCGATGTTGAAAGTTTCCGTTTTTGGTTTATATGCAAGATAATATTTGCTAAAACTCAATTTCGAACATAGTTTCAAATAACCTTATTATTTTACTTTATAAACAATTAAAAGAAACTATTATATTTTATCTACGCCTTGCAACAATCCTGATTGTAGCTTTAACATATGACACCGGAGTGTTAATGTGAAGAGTAACAGGTTAAAGTGAAGGTAATATTTATAAAAAAAAACGGTTCAAATAATTTGCCAAAAGTGATTATGTTTATGGAATTGAATTTTTAACCAACGATAACAGATTTAACCTAGTTTAGTTTAGTTAATAGTACATATTGTTAGGGACCCAGAAATGTTTTCTGTAATGTTAGACATTTACTTAGTATGTGTGTAAGTAATACATTTGGAATTTCTTCTTATTTCATACACTCAATGCTTACAATAAAAACCCAAAATATTAAATACAAAATAAATGTTTAAAAATTGAATTGTGCGCATTGAAGAAATGAAAATTTGTTGAAAATCACTCCTGAAATACTTTCATAATTTTCTTGTGATATCTCAGACTTCACCACAGTCATTAGGAAAACCCATTTAGTGCCGAACTAGAGATCTGATTAAGAAATTTGGAATGTGCAGGCAATTTTAAACACACATGTGTTTAGTAATGACCTGTAAACCATTTAGTAAAGAAAAACAAATACTTAAAGAGATTTAGAAGGTTTTTCTCTAAAGGAAGTTCCGGGAAGGTAGTTAAGCTTATCAGTAGACCAGACCATTAAAAGGGACACGGTGCGTCTGAAACCAAATTTTGCCCCTCCACCCACTAATACTGTTTTGAAAACTTCATAGCCAGACACTTCAATGCCTCAAAACAATTTAGTTTCTAGTCGACAGCCGAAGAAGACTGATATTACATTACAATGTGCCAATTGTACGACGCTGTTTTTAGGGAAGATTTCGCCCAAGTGAAGAAATTGCTAATAGAAGGCGCCGATGTCAACGAGAGAAGACAGGACCTATCAACGCCGATCCACGCGGCCATTTACAATTCCGGGATAGCCATTTTGGAATTATTAATCGAGTTCTGTGCCGACCTCGATGCAGCCGACGACGATGGGAATACGCCATTACACTTGGCTGTAATCTTGGAGAATAAGGAGGCAGGAAAGTTACTCCTTGAAAACGGCTGCACAGATGATATAAAAAATGTCAAAGGAGATACACCAGGCGACATTCTGTTGAGGGTAATGAAGGACCTTCAACAATGCGATGAATAATTATCGCATTCTAACATTGGGAAAACAGAGAACAACACGAGACTTAGAGAACAGAAGACTCATATTTTTTAATACGACGGGCAGGGGGCTCGATATAATTTACGCCCGAATATTTCAATGAAGGGCGCCAAATCGAGTTCTACTCCCGGAATGTTAGAAACAATATTTTTAAACACGCCTGTGTTTTATATTTATTTATAAATAATCATAAATAAATATCAAACACTGACAGTCCTAAGCCTGTGTAAAGTGTGAAGGGAAATATTCATATTATGGTACAATAATCTGTAGATAACAAGTTTTCAAGTAGTTGATTTGAATAATAAGAGAATTTATTGAACACATGCGACATAATACAATTTGTATAAATTTTCTTCAGAACAAAAAACATAGTATTAATTAATTAATAAAGGATATTTTCTTAATGTATATCAAAATATTAGTTACCATAAGCTTTTCACGCACATTACGAGAACCAGAGTATGTTCGTTGTTTGATGTAACATCTTAAACAAATTTGTTCGTAATTAACGATATTTTTATTTCTATGAAACCATCTGATATCATTAAAATAACCTACTGACGGTAGTCCTGAAGCAAAATAAAGTTTGACTGAGATGCTGACAAAAAGTGCAAAGGGCATCTTTTAGAGCAGCATTTTGAGATTCAACCCCATTTTTTAATGTAAAATCGTATAATTGTTGTTGTTATTAAACGTTGATTAACTTATGCATACCCAGCAATCGAATTTGGATAGAGTTCTGTAGAATTGGATTCAATTATTAAATTCTGAGTCCATACTTTGGTCAATGGTGAATCCATTTTAATAGGTAAATATAATTCTATTCATTCATACGAATAAAAAAGTTACTTTCTGAATTCATATTAATCCAAAAAAAGTTTTCTTTTTAAAAATTAAATCTTAAATACATCCGTATTCAACATTACGGATTCAAAACTATCCAAGTGTATTCATTTCAATCCAAAAAAAGTTGTATTTCAAAAACGAAACTTTGAATACATCTATGTTCAAGATTACGGATTCAAAACTATCTAAGCGTATTCATTTCAATGCAAGAAAAGTTTTCTTTCAAAAACGAAACTCTGTATACATCCGTATTCAATATTACGGACTCAAAACAAATAAATTTTCATAAACAACAATTGCTTTTAGTTAAAGAGAAAAAGCTAAAATAAACTGACATATCGGTTAGAATAATATAAAATCTTCGTCTTTTAACAGGTAGTAGAAAGATGGCAATCCCTATGCGTAAAATACTATATTTTACGGGACATAAGAATTCTAATACTGGGTAAAAAACACTTTTCTCAGTATATCCATTTCAATCCAAAAAAAGTTTCCTTCTTAAAAACGAAATATTGAATGCCTCCGTATTCAACATTACGGATTCAGAACTATCTAAGCGTATTCATTTCAATGCAAAAAAAGTTTTCTATCAAAAACGAAACTTTGAATACATCTATATTCAACATTACGGATTCAAAACTACCTAAGCGTATTCATTTCAATGCAAGAAAAGTTTTCTTTTAAAAAATACATTTTGAATAAATCTGTATTTATTTATATTCTTATACTGCTTCCGATTGTATTCGTAATTATTGTGTTCGTAAAATTGAATACAGATGGATTCCTTTCTTCGAAATGCAATCCATTTGAATACATATTTATGCAATCAAAGTATGAATTCAAAATGAATTGAAATTTTCAATTCAATGCTATCCAATCTCGATTGCTGGGCAGTTATTATGCGACAAATTCTGTTATTACTTCCATAATTAACAATTAAGCGACATTTATATGCGCATGCGCGTCGGTATATGAAACACGTGCCTTATTCGAGTCTCTCACTTATTTTAGAAAGTTTTAACTTTTTTCTGGTATTATTACGTTTGTCACTATCACGAATCTTTTTTGGTGCAAATAGTGAATATATTCCAGTAACACACGCAGCATTTTAGGCCAAAAATACGTGTCTTTGCCGCCTTTGAGTTTCTAACCTCAAAAGTGTCGAGAACAACAACGAAGTTTTTCTCATTTGATATCCTTCAACCGTAGTGATTCCAAATGGGCGACAGCAACGCAAATAAAACTAAAATTTGCATCTTCTGTAAGAAACCAGTGATAGATGCTACATTTTGTTCCAAATGTCGTGCTTCAGCCCACCCAGCATGTGCCAAACAAGGTGGTGTAGCGGTGGATGGAATTTTTAGAAAGTGTTGTGGATCACGACCAACTACACCAACATCGTTACAAATAAACTTAGACGATAAGAAAAAGGAAGATGAAAGCACCACAAAGACAGTCCGTCCTAAATCTCCACTAACTCCACTTACTATTACGGATATAAACGTCGCATTGGAGAATTTATGGGGTAAATTTAAAACGGAGTTAAAAAGTCACGAGGAAAGAATCAATGACTCAATCGAAACAATAAACATAACTTGCAATCAAGCATCGATTTGGCCGTTGATAATTTAAAAACTCAATTCGACTCAGAGATAAAGAAGGTAAACGAAAGAGTATTCGAGATTGAAAAGAAACTAAACTCTTCTACAGCGAGTAACATATTACCATCTGGGGTATATAAATCTGAAGAAGAAATTGTACGTGAAACATACGAAAGACTCTCTAGGGCCAATAATGCCATCATTTTCAACCTAGTCGAGACAGATCTAGAAAATGATCTTAGCAAGATTAAAAACCTTTTGCAAAATACACCATGCTTTGATTCCATTCTTGAAGCGACTCGTATTGGCCAAATAAATCACGCAGATCGTAGCAAAATTCGACCTCTAAAACTTACCTTTTCATCACATGATAAAGCCTTATGGATCCTACGAAACAAGAAGATTCTTGACCAGCATAAATTGTACGTTAAGGACGATTCTACTCCAAAACAACGCGAGTACTTAAACAAATTGCGGGAAGACCTAAAAGAGAGGATTGACAAAGGTGAAGTAAATTTAACCATAAAATTCTCAAAAGGCATTCCATTTATTACTGAGAAGCCGCAATCAAAAAACTGAATACATCCTACAAGAGTCTTAAAATTTATTATCAAAATGCGCGGAGTATTCGAAACAGATTAAATCTGTTTAAAATAAATGTACTAACAGCCGCATCCTCTTACGACGTTTTAGTATTAACCGAAACATGGCTACACTCGGGTATTCTTAACACTGAGCTGGGACTTACAAATTACTCCATATTTAGAAAAGACCGAGATTCAACAGGAAGCCGGAAGTCAAGAGGTGGTGGGGTTATGATTGCCGTCAAAAATACTTATCGTTGTACTCAACTTGAAACTGACTCCGATCACCTAGAACATCTCTTTGTCGAAATTTCATCCCACAATTCTAAATATATCATTGGTGCTACCTATCTGCCTCCGCTTTCATCCATAGCTTCATACATGGTCCACGCAAATGAAATAGATATTTAATATAAAGTTTCCTTCGTATCAGTTAGTATTACTCGGCGACTACAACCTCCCACAAGTTATATGGTTAAATGATAATCTTAGTTGTAATGTACAATTTAATGATTTTACATCGGCTCACTCGAAAGAAGCAGCGCAAATACTCTGTGATACTTTTAATACGCTTAATTTATACCAACACTGTGATATTCGTAATAAAAACAACAATATATTAGATCTATGTTTTTCTTCTAATTTTACAACTAACCTACAGCTGGCAAGCGAAGAACTAGTACCAAGTGACATTTATCAGCAGGCTATCTCTATTACATGTAAGTTCGACTACCACATGGACACTGAAATGCGCTTTTTCGATCAAACTCTGGACTTGAAAAATGGTAACTATAAGGAAATTGCCCATAGCTTAGCATCAGAAAACTGGGACAACCTCTTCAAAGGCCTCCATATTGAACAAGCGGTAAACCTATTTTATTCAAAACTCAATAGCATATGCCAGAAACATATTCCACTAAAAAAAGACATATTAGTCACTACCCTCGATGGTTTTCACCGGAACTCAAGAAATTAATAAGTCAAAAAAAGGAGCCCACAAACTTTTTGTCAGGAACAGAAACACAGCGAACTATGAAGAATTCTCCAGACTACGATCTTTATGTAAATCAACAGCACATCGGAACTTCAATGAATACATCTCATCAATAGAATCCAACTTAATAAACAACAATAACGTCAAAGCATTTTGGAGTCATGTTCACGAATTGAAGAAAGATCATGGTCTACCTCAAATCATGTCACTAAATGGCAAGCAAGCAAATTCAGGTAATGATATTGTAAATCTTTTTGCAGATTTCTTCAAAAGTGTCTATACCACAGAAGATGTTAACATTACACCTCTACATTCAAGTGATGACTTAGATACGTTGCACATCTTCGAAATAATACCGGACGATATCATTAAAGAATTAAAACAAGTACACCCGGATTCTCTTGTACTACCATTATGTTTTCTTTTTAATTTATCTTTACAGAGTGAGTCTTTTCCTGCTGTTTGGAAAAATAGCTTTATAACACCCATTTTTAAAGAAGGTTCAAAACAAAATATTACAAACTATAGACCAATATTGATTTCAAATTGTATTCCGAAATTATTTGACTTCATTGTTACAAACAAAATATCTAAATTTCTAAGAAACAAAATATCTCCTCATCAGCATGGCTTCACTGCAGGAAGATCAATTACTACCAATTTATTATACTATCAACAAAATATTATCGATGCTTTAGATAACAAATGGCAAGTTGATAGCATATACACAGATTTTTCTAAAGCCTTCGATAGAGTCAATCATCGCCTATTGTTAAACAAATTGAAAATCTGGAAATTTGATGAGAAATTAATAAACTGGTTTGAATCTTACTTAACCAATCGCTCACAAATGGTTCGATATAAAAACCACATCTCAAAAACCATAAATGTTACATCTGGTGTTCCACAAGGTTCACATCTAGGACCATTATTGTTCCTAATTTTTATTGATGATATAACTCTAGGACTGCACCACTCAATTCCGCTTATTTTCGCGGATGACTTAAACATCTTTAAAGTAATCAAAGAAAAAATAGATCACAATCTTCTGCATCAAGATATAAACTACGTGAGTGAATGGTGTGAGACAAATGGTATGAAGTTGAACAAAGATAAGTGTTCGATAATCTCATTTACAAGATCTGATCCAATTTTATTTAATTATCAGCTTGATTTGGATAACCTAAAAAGGAAACATGTAGCACGTGATCTAGGTGTCCTGTTTGATAAAAAACTATCGTTTGATACTCATATTGACACCATCATCAGCAAAGCATCAAAAACCTTAGGGTTCATCAAGCGCTTCACCACAAACTTTAGAGATCCTACTGCTTTGCGTACAATATACAATGCATTGATCCGACCGATTTTAACCTACGCCTCACCAGTCTGGGCACCGTTTTATCAAAATAGCATCTCTAGAATCGAAACAGTCCAGCACAAATTCCTACGATATATCGCTTACAAGTCTGGAAACCCAATGAGATTCGACGACCACAACTATTCATGGGTTGCTTACAAATTTAAGATACCATCTCTACAATCTGTGAGACGTGCGGATGACATCATGACCATCTTTAAACTCATCAGAGGAATACTGGACTGTCAACCACTCTATGTATTACTACCATTTGCTGAACATAGTATCCACAGACTAAGAACTGCATATCCATTTTATTTACCGTTTAGTTCTAAAAATTATGTTAGAAACGCGCCAATATACCGAATGTGTTCACTAGCAAACCTATTATGTGAGCAGAATTCTAATATTCAGTTGTTTAATAATATTATCTCTGGAAATATCATTATAAATAGCATTAAAAAATCGTTTCATGAATTCCATTAATATTAAGTAAGAATCTTTATACCGTGTTATACATTTAGTTGTACTGCTTTTCTTAATTTTATGAATTTACTGTTTTCTATACTGATGTATATTCTTTGTTGTAAACAAAAAAGGGTTTTAACCCGTTTATAAATAAATAAATAAATAAATTTATACAATCTTGATTTTAAATCAGTAAACTTTAATAATCGAGTTTCAATCTTGATGCCAGTTCAGTCATTCTTGGCGGTCCGGGCCAGGACTCGTTTGACGCCGAAAAAGGCGTATGCCGCCGAAGTGGTTAAACTCTTGTGTCACAGTGGTCCCTGTAGAGACCACTTTCCGTCTGTTCGTTTTTTTCATCTTAAAAATCAATTTATCACTCGTTATTCTATTTATTCGTTATTATTATTCGTTAATTTCTATTATCCAAAAGTATTTAACTAACCCATAAAAATCAATTTAAACGGTTTTCAATAACATTAATTAATTATAAACAATAATATACCTGAAAAATACGTTTTTTCAAAATAAATCGTTTGGGAAGAAATTCCCCCTATTGACATTTATGGAGAAATTATAATTTATACGTTTTTCGTATCGCTGATTGCGAATCCGAAGCCAGAATTTTGAAATTCAAAATGGCGCATTGAATATGGCTTATACAAAAAATGTATATTTGCATAGAGTTATACAAAACTCTCTATCTGGGGATTTTCGCGGTCGATGATTATGAATCCGAAGTCAGAATTCTAAAATTCTAAATGGCGGATAAAATTTTAAAAATTACACTGAATTAGACTAAAATCTATATGTTATGGTTTTCGAGATCGTTAATCAGGAATTCGAATTCATAATACCAAAATTAAAATTTAAAAACGGCATTACCTGGAACTAAAAATTGTGATTTCACATTCGTTATTAGCCAATTCGAAAACCCTCGGATATGACGTTTCCCCTAATTTCAGTTTAACCCGTCATATTGGATCCGCCATTTTGAATTTCATACTCTTCTTTGCGGATTCGTAATTTTCAACCCTGAAAATTCTCAAAAACAGAGTTTTGTCTGATTCGATGTAAATTTTTAATTTTTAATCAGCGATATTGGTTCCTTCATTTGAATTTCAAAATTCTGACTTCGAATTCGTCGTCAGCGACCTCCAAATCCCCCAAATACAGAATTTCTTCCAATTGGATGTAAATTTTAAATTATTATTCCACGTTTTGGATCCGTCATTTTAAATGTCAAATTCTGACTTCGGTGGGATCGGCGGAATTAAGCGTCTTCGATTAGTTTTGGATTCGATTGGATATACTTGTCATTTCTTTACTACGGATTCGGTCGGAAACAGATTCCAGAATAAAACGTATTCAAGCGGAAAGGGATTTATAATAATCTAAATTTTATGTAATTACAAAGTATTTTTATACATTATTTTTTTATAAATAATTTTATGGTATGGCATAAATTACATTTATTTATTAAATATTAACATACAAATTTATTTTACAATAAAATTATTTTACAAATATCTTCGGTTATAAAATCTGCTCACTTGGTTTCCATTTCATCCATGAATGAAGCAAGGAACGTATTTCCATTTATTAATTTTGTTGTACCGACAACAAACTCAACATTCACTAGAGATAAATATACAAATTTAAACATATTTGTAAGATCAACAAATTATACACACTTTGTAAGTGAATATATTTATTTTATAACAATGTGTAGAAAGGTTATTAAAAAAATATAATCTGCAGACGTTGAAATATGTAAATAAATTCAGGTGGCATAAATATATGTATAAATTGATAAAATTAACTTTGAATGACTAAAATTTGGAAATTACAATATGTACAGATATATACTCACATTCTTCTAATTGTGATAGAAATCTCAGGGCAGAAATTTCTGCATAAGTGCATCCACCAATAAAAAATACGAGTATTAATTTTGGTGGTTCCGAACTAGAATCTTCACTAGTGATAGAGTTACCTAGATACAATAAAATTAGAATTAATAAAAAAATGTTCAAATGAAGAAATATCAATAATTATATTTTAAATAACATATATTAGCAAATTTATTTTAATATATGAATCTTTTGTGTTTATTAGTATTGTTGAACAATGCATATTTTTATTAGATTCTTCACATTTATGATGCAGAAAAGACTTTTGTTGTTGGCATTCATCAACAAATATTTATCATATATATTGGAATTGCTTACGTCTTCCAGGTTTGATGCCCCGAAATGCAACACTGTTTATTGCTGGACCTGGTAACAGCCCTAATACATCGTTCAATCCATGCCATCCACTTGGTTGCACAAGTTGTTCAGCAAGTCTAACACTTAGAGGTGCATATATGGAATGTACGTAACTTATATCCTTGGGAGCAATTTCACTTTCATCTTCAACAGTTAATCGCATTGCTTTTCGCAACACTGTATATGGCCGAGCTGACTGCTGGACTTTCAGAAGACCAGCTTTTTCTAAATTCAGTAAAGTAGGCAAGTGCTGAAATCCATAAGTTTGAATAATTTCTCGTTTATAGTAATCGAGAAGTTTTTGCTTTAATCCAGAATTTGTTAAGGACTGAATACAAAGAAGTCTCAAAATTTTCATCAATGGTTGTTGTTGTGCTATCAAATCCTCGATATAAGAATTCGGCTTATCAGTATCGATACAATTTAATAATTCTTGCTCAATCTGTAAACCTTCCAAAAAAGTGTTTGAATCTGTTACTTCTTTTATCATTTCAGCTATTGTTGTATCTATAACATAATATATGAAATTGCTAAATAATACTATATGCATTTATACAATTTTTTTAATTTCAAAATATTTACGTACGTTTAGCCAAAGATTGCTTTGTTGCCAGCATGTGTGGCAATCTGGCTACAAACTGTTTGATTTCTTGGACACTTTTATTTCCATGTCTTTCGTCAAACTGAGACGATATAACCTTAGCTTTTCTACTCAAAACTGGTCCAACCCCGTTAAAATTTTTATCTCTAAAAGTACACGCAATAATAATTTACTTCATTAATAATTAAATGCAGGGCCAAATAAATAGTTTCTACAACATACCTAATTTCTGCAAAAAGTTCTTCTCCCGAATTTAAAATTATTTGTTCCTTTTTCTCAAGTGACATAACGGTCGGAGATTCATCAGAATTATGGAATTTTTCAGCAGGTAACTGAACAGTCGCTAAAAAATTACATTATCATTTTTTGCTGTTTTATAATATTTTAACAAATTAAAAGAAATGATAAAATATTTATAAGAAAACTCACTATTGTTAATTGCAAAAATTTCATCAATTAAGCCTTCGTATGTCAACTGCGTCACAAGAGGAGAAAGTAAGTCTAAGGATCTATCGAGCAAAAGTAAATGCTCGATAACTGGTGTTTGAGCATTATTAGATTTGGTGTCTTCTTCTTCTCTGTTTAATCTTTGCATTAATTCCCAAACCTTATTTGCAGCTGGTCCCCTTCCAGTGATTTTAGGTATTTTACCATACAACCTTTGCAAACTTTGAATAGCTTGTGCAACTTGATATAAACAGGTAGGATCATTTTCTAAATAAAATTCTCGATAAGCATGACTTAATTCCATAGAAACGAGATCATTATCAAACGGGAATAAATCACATGCAAATTCTTCAATGAGTGTAAAATTTCCAAATACACCCCTGTTCTGTAATTTCTTTTCACATAGTAAACTTTTTCGTGGCACAAAAAATATGTGAAATTCTTTACGTGGCTTACTTCCTTCTTCCCTGATAATCAACAATAATATATGTCAAACAAACTATTTATTGCAGCTTATACCACGTGCTTCACTTTTCTTACCCATAAACATTTTCAGCAATTAAATCCATAAGATCTAAATGAGGTCTGGTAATGAATATAATATTGGCAACGTCTGTTGGTTGCAATTGACCCCCAACCAAAGGGTACATTTTAATAACATCATGTTCCTGAAGTAAACTGTACTTGGCAACAAGACCAATTGGACCAGCGAGAGATTTATCCCAAATAATGGCCTATTGAGACGATTAGAAAAAGATATATTAGATTAGATTAGGTTAGAGTTTATTATGCCATGGGTTTATCCCTTATAGCAAATTACATGCAAGATACAATAGTAAGAATAATTTGGTACAGTAATAATATAGTGGAGTACATGTTGATATCGTAGTAACAATAATTTTGAACTGGTAAGAAAATGAATCAATTTTTAACAATATAAACTAGCCTAAGAGAAAGGAATAGTGCAAATAATTCAAGTGGAGGGCAAATAACAAAAACTATACGTTTGTTGGCAATGACCAACAACTCATGATATCCAGATCAGAAATAATACGGATTAATCCACGGATAGCTTATTAAATAAGTATATGAATAGTGCGGCCTTGAAAGAAACAATATTTGGGGATTGTTTTGTTTCAGTGGGGATAGAATCCCATAATTTGATTGCATAATTTCTAAAAGACCGTGCATAGGCTTCCGTTCTACAAAACGGTACAATAAATTTCGAAGTGGTTGTACATCGACTGGATCTTCTTATGTCATGGCCAACGACGGGAAATAGTTCGTATAAATAAGCCAGTGTGCCTGATTTAAATACATTGTATAATAGCGATCCTATAAAATAATCTCGTCGTAAATTAGGGGTAAGCCAGTTTGATTGAATTCTGTATGGAGATATATGCACATCACGTTTGAGCCCATATACGAACCGAAGACATGAATTGTGCAGTCTCTTGAGCTTCGTATCGAGATACCCAGAGAGACCATTATAGACTACACAAGCATAGTCAGTCAATGGCAGTATTAATGCAGTGACTAGCATTAATTTGATGGAAGAAGGGAGAGCAGGACCACTAGATTTAAGACGGTGAAGCACACCGTAAGATCCACGAAGAATCTTTGAAACTTGAGCATTCCATGTTAAATCAGATGTCAGTAACACTCCGAGGTCATTAACACAGGTCTCATATGGGATTGCAAATCCGTCCATGAAAATTGGGGTGGCAGATTGAGCTGTAGGTACGACAAGTTATACTTACTCCCAAATATTATGGCCTTTGTTTTACTGGAGTTAAATACTAATCCAGCCTCGGATTCCCATGCAAGAATTGCAGAGACCTCCTCATTGAGATGAGAGACAATATTGCCTATATTGTAAGGACTACATTGAAGGTATATCTGGAGATCATCTGCAAATAGAGCAAATGAGTTTTTGCAATGTTTTAGCACCTGAGCTATGGCATTAATATAGATAATAAAAAAGATGGGTCCAGGAGATGAACCTTGGGGTATTCCAGAGGAAGTAAGCCTTGGTTCTGATGGATGACAATCAATGTCGATAACTGATTGTGAACGGCCACAGAAGTACGATGCCACAAAACTCAAGGCATTATCAGAAAAACCTATTGCCCGCATAGATGTAAGCAAGATTAAATGGTTGATAGTATCAAAGGCTTTAGAAAAATCGAACAAAATTAAAACAGTAATAAGCACTCGATCTAAACCTAATTGAATGTCATCAGTGATTTTAATCAGAATGGTTTGGGTACTATGTCCCTTTCTAAATCCAGCCTGAAATGGATGAATTAACTTATTGCTTTCTAGGAAATTGGTGATTTGCCTTGTAAATAGTGAGTCGAACAATTTAGCAAAATGAGATAATTTGGTGATTGGCCAGGTGTCTGAGAGAGCAGTTGGCAATTTAGTCTTATTAATTGGGGTAATATAGGCACGCTTCCATAATGTAGGTGTTACGGACAGAATCGATGTTTTATCGACTGCGGTACCCGGCGTAGGTTTTTTCCCCACAAAGGTGGTTTTCCCTACGCCATTGCACACCCGAATGGGGGTACCTCTCAAAATGAAACAGGCCTGTTAGGTAAATTATGTAAAAGGCCCTTCGAAATGGTGACGATCTCGATACAATTATTTGTAATTCGAATAGTATGATATCGATGTGTAATATGACGTCGTAGTCTATTTAAATGTTCGAGAGTTTGAAAGATCGAACTAAGATGTGAAAAAGTGACGATCGGGTTGAGAGAGAACGTTCCGGAACGTCAGAGGGTTAGGGAGTCCGCGTCGCGATCGGATCGTCACCGGTTGATCGCTAATAAATCGCGTGTTTTATTTAAAGCCCTTCCACCAGTTCGTTAACAGTAGGGTACAAGTTAGATAACAGGGATTTATTAAAAATTTTCGTAATGAATGGTGCTATGATTCGGATAATATCACGGACATGGCCGAGTGGTAATCCATCAGGTGATAATCCATGAGATCGAGAGCAAGAGGCTATTAATGCTTGATGAACGTCCACGTAATCAATGGGACTAAAGTGAAAAATTGGGACATGTGGCGGTACCGGTTCATATATGAGTGCTATGAGGTCAATTTCCGAGCAGGGTGGATGTTTAGAAGCTATGTCCGAATAATAAAGATTTAGCTCGTCAGCTCCAAAGATAGAGACGGAGGACTGTGTGGATTGGGATGTAATATTAAATTTAGACAACGTTCGCCATAATTGTTTTGAATCTGCGGCCTTTGATATAGCAGATGACAGTATATTATTTCTAGATTTGGCTATCATGAGTTTTACATCAGAACGCAATTTTTTATATTCTAGTTTAAGTGCTTGTCTTCGCTGGTTACATATCGCACGAGAATACTTTTTGTACACAACATTCTTAAGCTTAATAATATAATGGATTTCAGAAGTTATCCAAGGAGCCGACGGGCGCTTAAAAGTGCATGTAACTATTAGGTAGTCGGTACAATTATTGTCCACCCTACAATGATTAGTCATGTGAATTAAATGCATGTGGATGTAGCAATAAGTATGAATAATCGGAATGTACATATATTTTCAGACTCTTTAGGCACTCTTGAAACCCTTCAATATACAAAATTAAATGCCAAGGTCAATAAATATATATACAAGGTGGACCTCGGCTGGCGGGTCATAGGCATCCCATATTAAAGAAGTAACTAGATCATCAATCGATTAATCCCGTGGTAATTAGGGTTTGCTATAGGATTTTAATGTCTCACAATGCATAACAAAACAGAATTAAGAATTGTAGCAAAGCCGACAAGTTCTAAATACCGCGTGATTAGTCGGCAGATCTAGCTACTTCTTTAACATGGAATTCCTATGACCCGCAAGCCGAGGTCCACCCTGTATATATATATTAAATTCTTTTTATTTTGTTTAGCAACGATAATGAGCTAATCATCAAATTTTAGAAATTTCTAGTTTATGCGGATGATGTTAAATCATTTTTGACTATTAATTCTCCAATGGATTCGTCTAATTTGCAACGCTACCTGGAATCAGTTTGCGAATGGGCTGCAATGAATATGCTCCAGTTAAATATACAAAAGTGCAAAATAATGACTTTCAATACAAGTTCGATGAAACTAAATTTTATGTATTTAGTGGCAGGTAATGTGATTCAATCAGTATCAAGCATCAAGGATTTAGGTGGAACACTCTAAAGTTCTCTGACCACATCAGGCAGGTTGTTAGTAGATCCTTAGCCCGGTAAACGAAAAAAGATTAAAAGTGATTCAAAATTTTTAATCCCTTTTTTGTCGGTATTGAAATTAAAACAATTCTATCTTTTTTAATCCCATATAATCCCAAATCAATATATTAAAAAAAAAAGCAAATTCGCTTCGACCGAGAATCGTACCACGGTCCTCTGCGCAGCAAGTTCGAAGCGCAACCACTCAGCCACACTCACAGTTGTGAAATAATGAAAAAATAACGAATAGTTGAAACAGAAAGTAGAGAATTTTTCTACATGTTTATATAATAATGTATTTGGGCAGGCTAAAATATATTAAATACCACAATTCACAGCGACATTTCACTGAATTATTTACTTTAAAAACAAGCGAAACAAAGAGTTGGTCTTTTTCTGCGTGTATATAAAATAACATAAATACATAAAACATTTTTTTTAATCTTTTTTTCGCGCTCAAAAAAATATGTTTTTTTAAATTTTTGTTATATGAAACGAAAGTTAATTTACATATAATTTTATGAACTCTTGCATCTATTCAATGATCATTATTTATGTTTTTAATAATTTTATCATGATAGTAAATTCAGTATTCACTGAACACAATTCCAAATTTGGTATCCGTTGGGATAAGTTTTAATGTTTGGAATCGTTGGTATTCAAGAGGATCCATAATACATCTTTTGCAATTCTGGGCTGGTATTCAAAATTAATTTAGGGCCATGGTTATTCAAGGGAATTCATTAAAATGAGTTTGAATTCCAAATATGGAATACAGTGGAATTAATTTTGAAGTGGTAATTGATAGATTTCGAGGGGATTCAGTAATACATTATTTTATGCCATATTTGGTATTGAATGGTATTTTTTAATGGGAGGAATTTGAGGGGATTCAATGAGATATTTTTAATTCCAAATCTTGTATTCGCTGGAATTCATTTTGATGGCTGTTTGTAGAACGGCATTTCAGAGGATTCAATAAGTCAAAATTCTTTTCATAATTGGGGTTTTATTGGGATTAAAAATCATTCCAATTCCTTTTTTTAACAAAATTAGATCAAAAAAATCAAATTTTAATTTCCATTAATCCCCTTCTAATATCTTTCCATCCTTTTTCGTTTACTGGGATTAGTAATCGATAGTATTCGACAGTATTCAAAGAATATAATCTTAAATCCCATATCTTGTATTAAATGGGATTCTTTCAAATATTGGTAATAAATAGTATTCAAGGGGAATTTTTCATTGGGATCCAAGAAAGGAATTTTTAATTCCAGAAATGGTATTTAAACGATACAGCCAGATGTGGAATTCACAGGGACTGAAACATACGTTCTTCAATCCCAGTTATGGCATTCAAGGGGATTGATTTTCACAATAATTATTCGAGGAGGATTCACAGGGATTCAATAATTTCAATTTATATACCTACTTTGGACTTTACTAGAATTCAAAACCACTCTAATCCCTTTTTTGAACAAAATGAATTAAAAGTAGTCTCGTTTTAATCCCAATTGATCCCTTTTTAATACTTCTCAATCTTTTTTGGTTTACTGGAAGCTGTATTAGGATTTCTTAAACTTACAACTTCTGATTTTTCTAACTGCTCTGCGATAATTAATTTATATAGAATGCTTGTTTTTCCTATATTAAATTTTGGGTCTGTCATTTGGAGACCCTTTTATTCAAAATATGTTGATCAGCTCGAAAGGGTTCAACATCTGCTTTTAAGATACTTTTCATTTAAATCTGGATCATCTATTAGTTATTTTTCTATGATTATACAGCAGTTGCTATTTCCTTTAAACTCCCTATTATTTCATCCTCCCATCACGAATGTGATCTACTTATCATTCGAAAAATGAACTTTATTAAATGTAATCAATTATCATAAGTTTTTTTACCTCGTACTCAGAATTATGAATTGAGACAACATCCTGAAATATATGAAGGAAATGCTAAATTTTGATTCAGTTTCCAGGCTAGTGCTGCTAGGCTTAGGCGTGATTGGAATTGTTTGCTATTAGATATAAGGTCATTACGACAAATGGGAGCATTTAAAACTGTGATGCGAAATTATGTTTACAAATTTTAAGTTTTTTGTTTTTTCTCTTTATTTACTGTTTAAACTCAGATATGAAATATTATGTTTATTCATTGTTTATTAAGGTATATTCTTGTTTTGTTATTATTAAGCGCTGATTGTTATTTCTTTTTGTATAAAGGCTGTTCAAGGCCGTCTACTACAATAAATAAATAAATAAATAAATAAATAAATTAAATATAAAATCCTTAGACTTCCAATAAAAAATAAGTAGTGAATAAAAAATTGATTTATCCGTAGTAACGAAGAAGCTGACGAGATGGCAAAATCAGTCACTCTTGAGTCCAGCCCTGAAATAATTTCAATTCCGCATTCTGACTTTTTTAGGCTTTTAAAAAAAATGCCTTTACCCTTTGAGGCATACATTTTTCTTTATGTTGAATTGACTTGAAATTTGTCACTACTGGGTTTTTGGGATCGAAGCTCATGAATCCGGTGTCAAAATTTCAAAATTCAAAATTGCGGATTCAATGTGGCATATTCGCTGCATATTTACATCGTAAAGGCCATCATATTGAATTTTATAAAACCAACATCAGATTCGTCATCAGCGACCTAAAACACCCTATTATACCAAATTTCAAATCATTATCTTAAAAAACAGCGTCAATAATGAATTCTTTCGAAAAAATATTGGTTTTTTCACGTTTTTTTATTTATAGATGAGACACAATAAACAATTACATCTTAATAACTGTGTTTATACATTTTTCTATCACCATAGTAACACAAAATACCAAACAAAAACCGATTGAAATGCGTTAACTGAAAATTAAATGAGCAGGTTACCACTATGACGCAAAGTATTAATATTTCAAAATATTCTACAATGACAGAAAAGAACCCTGGTACGCTGGGAAGCGTTTAAATCGAAAACTGATAACTAGTATCAATAGAAGTAGAGTAAATCACTAAAACGTAGTGGAATTACTACAGTGCAAAAATATCATCGACAACCCTACGTAAGTTTAAGTGCGAAAATGAAAATCTTAACCATTTTATGGCAATGCCAAAACTATATAACAAGCAAAGGAAAAAATTGCTCAAATCCCTTTCCAAAATGAATTACCAGTTACTACTGAATATCAAAATGTGAACCTAACATAGCAGCATGCCGTCAAATATTCACGTTTTTCGATGAATATAATATAAATATACAGATATAATATTTTAAAACATTATGTAGAATCAACTTATACAATAGAACAGAAATAAGCATAAGAACTAATATTATACAGTATGTAGTGACATCTCACATAAATTTGCAATTTCTAATAAAAGTGATGTTTTCTTTCTGGATTTTTTATTAGAATACATATTAAGAATCATAAATGAACAAAAATAGTGTAATGAATAGGCAAAATATATAACCATCAGCTCACACTGACCACCGGCCAATTGTACGTTTTGATACCAGTTTTATTTTCCTTCAAAATGAATAATTTACTGTTTTCTTTGAAATACTATTTCAGCCGTTTGAAACTTAAATGAATTTAGGATGTATTTATATACTTATCAATTGTTTTGATATCTTTTGTATCTTTAAAACAATTAAAAAATTTGAACTATCTCTTAAGGATCCAATCATTGTATCGATTACCCTATACAAATGTCAATAAAGTAAAAACAATTTGTTGCAATAGCATTCTGCAATGGCAGTAGTATTAACGAAAATACCTGTTATATGAATAGAATTTATAATCATAATTTCAAATGACAAATTAAGAGAAAATTAAAAAATAAATGTCAAACTATGGGTTGAAGTAAACAAATGAAGTCTAACCTTTGTTCCGTCACACTTCTCCAGTAAGCACAATAAATGTTTTCGTGCTTGTTCTTGAATTAATCCAATATTCAGTCTTCCGCCGGATAAATGTGCCGACGACATGATTATTGCAAATATTTTAAACTATATACTAATTTATAGTTTTGAAAATCTACATTACATTTTACATATTTTCTATATTTTGTGGAATTACAGTAACAGGAGGTGTCAGCTGTCAGCACTTGCTATTCCTGTGGTTTCTTTAAGAATTAATTTGAGAAAATCTGATTGGGTGCTAGCTAGTTAGCAGGTTGTGAACCAATCATCGAGCGTCAGGCCGTGTGTCGCATCTATTTGGCGCCAATTTCAAATAATAGTCTTCTAACCTATTTTGTCCCGAAAGTACTTTCAACGCTGTAACTTCTGTTTCAAACGTCGTTAAGAAAAGTTGCAATAAGTCAAAATCGATAGAATTGGATCTCTTCTTTCAAACCCCGTGGTCAGAATTAGTTGTCGATTAAAAACAAAAAAGTTACGATCATTTTTTCGAAAAAAAATACTGTTTTTTCGCAAGAATCGCGTTTTTGACATTGAAAATGGCAATGCTGACCATTTAAAAAGATACTAACCGCGTATTTTAGCTCAACCGTTTCTTTTCCCGTCGGATTTTGTTCAAAAAACAAAATGACGGCTTCAAGATGGCGCCTGCAATCTGTAATTTTGCATTTTCTTATGCAAATATCGATTATTAGACCATGTAACGGTCGAAATTATGGAGAATTGGGATGAAAAAGTAATTATTATCATTTATTAGTACCTAATCTCATCATGATTCATTCATAACCTCAAATTAGTTATGTACAAGTTTCCGTATTGTTACTTAAGTCTGAAATTGAAAATGTTCACATATATACCATTGTGGCCTATCAGTTATCAGTTTATAGCCTAAACATGGAGTGTTACACAAAAGGAAAAGAAAACAAATGTGACAGATTTCGCTGTAAGTACTACTACAGCTTATTTACAACGAAAAATCTAAAAAGCATTTGGAGATCCACATTGTCAAGAATGGGGATCAAGACGACATGTTTTGGTCTTATTGTTCAGAATGTAATAAAAATTTTTGCAAGGCATGCTTCAAATCATTTCATAAAGTTACACAAATTCGTTACATTATTATTGACTGGATTCACAGTTGCTATCTCTTGGAAGAATTCAACATAAAAACTATTATTAAAAAAAAAAATTTTATTAACATTTTAAAAGTTAAAAATTAAAAAGGTCCAAAGAAATGAATACAATAAAAAAATAGAAAACAAGTGTAAAAATTATTTTTAATAATACAGATATATATAACTCTCCGTATAGCTTCGGGCAACGGCAAAATATGTATTGAGGGCTACAAAACGCGATGGAAATCGTTGTAAATCAGTACTTTTTCGGTATAATATTTAGCGACATATAATGTATAATAATAACGTTGGGAATGAACACTTTTGAAGTTAAGTATTTGTGGATGAAGAACTTCACTCGATGATTCATTTTTATTGAATTCAATCCCTATATCCATCCTATTGCGTAAGTGGTTTTCAAAATCAACTTCGCAAAAACTCTTCTTAGCGAAGAAAGCGGCTCGTCCATTTAGAAACTACCGTTTGGCTAACAAAGAAATAATACACAAAATCAGCTCTTTGAGTGCAAGTTACTATTCGATATTTTGACATTTTGAAAAGTGGCAGATACCATTTTGAAGCTGAAATATTTTGAACGCGATATTATTTGTTTCCTTATTCTGCATTGCTGTTTCTGGGTGTAATTTGCAGATTTTAAGAAAAATATATTTGAAAAATTCTAGATCTTTTAGAAAAACCCAGCTGTGTCTTTGTTGGAACAAGTTTTAATCAAGTCTTTTGGCATATTCTAAAAAATCAGACTTTAGCACGAAAGAAACACTGTGTGTAGATTCTTCTTTTTGGCCGTCTAACATTATCCAATAAAGCGCTGAAGTTTGCGTTCAAAAAGTGTCCGTCCCTTCCTTAAAGGACTAGTAGAAATCCATTCATCGTTTTTTCGTGTTACTTTTAATTTTTTTGTGAGCATAGCCTCTTACACTCAAAGCTTATAAATGGCTATAGAATTTGTAATTTTTAATTTTGTATCCGGCCACTTTCAGAAAACTTGAACTTAACTTACTTTAAACAAAACTTACACGGAACAAAAATGTTCCCCGTGTTCTTGAATCGACTGAAATGGGGAGCAATCCAAGTAAAACACTTTATTTTACGAGTCACAATATTTATTGTCCTTAAAAAACGGAGAGACGAGTTCGGTAAAAACGATACCGAAAACACTCGCAATGCAACTGAACGGATTCGAACCCTCACGATGCTAATCACCAAACGATTTAAAAAATTTGACTTACTCAGAAATCACCAAACGATAACGAAATTTTCACTTTCTCGAAAATGTAGAGAGGGCGACCTCTTGTACCCGAAAAAACCTCGACACTTTCAAGTTTTTTAATCAATATTAGTTTTGCAGGTTTCGAATTTACCAAAATTGTCTCTAGCACGGCTGCGGCCGACTACCACATGGTGCAGGTAAACCACAGAAAACCTGCACCCAGTACCATTACAAAAAAATTACAATTAAATTATAAATATCATTGACCGCAACCTCTAGTTTATCTTCGCGTTCTTCCATATTTTGTAGAACTATCCACATGAAATATTTTAGCATTGTTGTCAAATCCGTACATTTTTTAACTATTTAACATTTTCCGAAAATAATAACGTGATATCTTTAAAATTTGTATATTTTACATTCCTGACGATTGATCGAATATATCAGTTTATACAATTACATAACGTCAATTATTACATACATATTTCTTTGATTAGCCTGTTCGGTATTATGATTTAGCACGAAAGGCTAGTTTTCAATCCGCTAAATCAAAATTTGTCGGAAAAGTCATTTAAGGTTGTTACGTAGACCCCAGGATATAATATGTTTGGGAAAAACATTTAATATCGTTTCGAAGAAATTAATTTTCATTGTTAATAATATTGTGGACAAGAGAGAGCATTACTGTTCTTAAACAAAATTTAAAATTGCAAAAATTTTGTTTAAACAACTTTTATTAACCCATTAATGTCGAAGAATTATATATAAAAATTATATATAATACTTTTCAAATCATTTTCAAGTATTTCTTGTAAGGAATAACAAGACATTTCTAAACGAAAATCATGTTTTCTACTAATTTTGGGGTTGCTCTTCAAGAATTCGTGATCAGAATTAAGTTTGGTCAAGCAGAAAGTTCAATATGTCGACGAATTTGAGAAAACAGGACCGAAAAATTTGAAATACTTTTTTTTGCTCATTTGTTTGGAGATAGTGGGAAACAGTCCCAACTACGATCAACGGTGATCGGAATGGTTGAAATTCAAGGGAAAGTTTTTATTTCGGCTCGAAATTGGATGTAACCTTTTCAAAATGGTGGATTTCCAATATGGCGGACAAAAAATTTTAAAAACTTAAAAATGTTGAAAACCTCCGTATTTGCGGGTAACGCATAAAAAATTTAATTGCAGCAGATTGTTCATTTGGGAAATCATTCTATAATAACGATCTTTAATTTTCAGCTTTTCCGATGGTAACCATTTGACAAAAAATGTTCAATACTAATAGTAAACAATTAATATTAGATCAAGTGCAGTGTAATATTATAATGGAATACCTTCGGTGTTCTCGTTCATCCATTTCAGACGCATGCCCGTTGATTTCGGTTTCGTTGGCCGAATAACTCAAAATCGGTACGTCATCAACTACAGTATTGATGCATAATACATGACCGATTGCCGATATCGTTACAACTTACATATCTCTCCCTTCAGCTTGAATTTTTATATGAGCTTGTAGGAAACGATCGGTATTGCCATAATATGATTAATGCAATATACCTTTTAAATTAATATTTTATTTAAATTTACGTAGGAAATAAATTAAAAATATCATCAATAATCAATCCACAACAATATCAATTTTAAACTAGATGCCTTCGACCCGGGTGCCTACAATTTTGGCTAAATTCGAATTGCAGTTCCCTGACGAAAGGCTAATGCTTCCGTGAATATTCCCATTTTAAGACTGCCAGGAAAGAAGGTGGCAGAGGGTAGTTCTAGCATCGTTAGGTTCGAGTAGTTTCTATACATATATTGTAACAATATCTTGTTCCTTAAATAGGGCCAATGAATGGACGGTTAAGCATTTTTCACACTTTGATCGATTGTAACTTTTGAATTCTTTTATGAAAATTTAATTATGATACCACCATTAGAATCGTTAGACTCTGCTTTTTATGACCGTGTAGTTCAACCTTTGATTTTATTTAACTATTAACCTCGTCTTCATATGTTTGTAAAAAAATCCGCTAAACCCCAATAGACGGGTTAAATCAAATGGGACGTTTTCAGTACCAGTTTTGGATGGCTTTAAAACTTTGCTTTGGTTTTACAAAATTATAAACACTGGAAGATCAATAGTACTGTAAATATTGTTTTAAATGTTCAAAGAACATAAAAATATGTATTTTGTTGCATGTTGTGCATCATACATTCACAAGAAATAGAAATATGTAGAAAATCGTCCATTCATTGGCATATTCACCCTATATTAAAATTGAAAATGAGCATTTTCAAAACTTTGACCCCGACCGCAGATCAGTGGTGCAGTGAATATTTTTTTATGCCCCCCCCCCCCCCCTGATACCCGCCTCACTCCCCTGCTTCCTCTGTGTCTCTGTTTTTCATGTAATGTATATAATATACATACATATGCATTGTATATGTGTATGTACAATTTATGTTAATTTCAGGTTAATTTGCTTTTTAAGGCATTAGCGTTGATTTTACGAAGAAATGAATACAACCTTTTTTGTAGAGAATTCGATGTTCTATAGTTTTTGTTTGAAATATTTATTTGTACGATTTGTATATTTTGTTAAAAAATGGAAAAAACGTGTTTTTTGAGCATTTTTTGTTAAACCTCCCCATAATCTAGTATGCATTGTCTCCAAAAACTAATCAGATCTAAGTTTGGCCGAGAGAAACCCAAATCCGTTTGTACTTTTTAAATTCGTCATTCCATTCGCGAGATATCGCGTATACAAAATTTTGCCCACGGACGGACGGACGTACAACCTAACGGACACCAATTTTTTTATTGTTGCTTTGGGTTCCTTAGGGCTGAAACGTCGACATTTGATGAAAAACTATAGGGTAATTTTTTGGCGAGAACTGACCAAATTCAATACTTCGCCAGACCTATGGTCTGGGTCGAAGTAACATTACGAAACCGGTTTTATATGTTCCGAGTATCAACAAAATTATTTATTGTGTTTGTAGACAGGTTTCGATTACACGATTATTAAAAAGATATCATTTATTTGAGTTTTTTTTTAAATCGAATAAGAAAAGTAGTAAACACGTTCTACTAAATCAATAAAGATTCGTATATCTATAAGATTATCCGTTGAGAGCCATCAAAAAGTCTAATCCTAATTTCACTTTTATTTCTTATAAATGGCAAAAATTATTTGATAAAATACAAATGTTATGTTTTTCGTCCTCCATAATAATTATAATTCGCTATAATAAAACGTCAAGAATTTTTAATATCGATAATCTTGCATATTGGCAATAGTATGAACGTTACAATTTCCGCATGAATAATCGGAAGGATAAATTAGACAAGGCAAGATTAGAATTTGATTGTGTTTTGATTTAGGTGAAATGACATATATAATCGTACGGTAAATGACGACTTCGCGTAATAGAAGAGTGTATTAATTGCGAAGTACACGGTTGAATAACACAACATAAATTGATTGAAAACAAAAAATTACGTTCTATGTAAATAAAAAGTAAAACGGCAATAAAATGATTGCACACTAGGCAGATTTGGTGCAATATAAAATAATTCATATAAGATTTTTTAATAAACAATTTACTGCAAATTTGTGCTTTATTTAAATAAATGTTTGCTAAATCAGATATATGACACCTATTTTTTTTAAAGTTCAGTTTCTCACAATAATCTCGCAATTTCATTTTTCTAGTAATAGATTTGTGCAAATATATAAAAAATGCTATAGAATTTAAAAATGTGTAACAATATTAAAATTTGTAGATACACGTTCTTATCTACTTTTTATCCATAATTAAACGTGATTTGTTACTTTGATTGGAGAATTTCAAAACATTTAGAACGATAATGATAGTAGCAATATTTTCTATTAATAATTTTTTTCCATAACAAATAATGTTCTGCATAGTACGTAAATATAAATTGTTCCTTCGTTTTTTTTTATGATTTTCCCAATATTTTGGCATTGTTATAGACAAGAAAACACATGTATCGAAAAAGTAATATTTATGTTCTAAAAACTGTCGATATATTTTATTTATTGCATCATACATAATCTATTCCATAGATTATACACACTGTATCTAAAATGCGATATACAATTCAGTTTATTGTTAACATATGGGAAGAGGAAAGGTAATGCTTTGGGGATATTTCATAGAATCCACACCAGCATTTTGCAAAAGACTTTTTAAACTAGATATAGTTCTACCTTCATAGATATACGCTTGTACCAAATCTTAGTTGTACAACTAATCTATTTTTTAGACAACGAGTAATTTCGTGATTCTTTTCTTTTAATTTTTCGATTTATTTCTATGTTATTAGTATAGAATGTTATAGTAGATTGTGCAACTAGGGAGCAAAATAGGTGTTTGCCGAAGAATGCAAACACGCGAGTTTGACGCCCGAGCGAAACGAGTTCATTTTGCGATGAACTAAAGAACCTTATCGTGCCGTGTAAACTGGAATTATGAGGAAAATTGACATGAATTGAATAGCTGTTGGTTTTAATTTTTTATGTAACTCCGTACGATTTCCGCGTTTATCGTGCACGATTTGCGTACACTAAGTAGCGCTTTATCGTACGCACGATGAAAAGAGTACAATAAAGTGCCTTAAAACGTACTAGTACAATAAAGTGCCCGTATACGTACTCGATTCAAGCTACAGCATCCAATAAACGTATGCTAACGATGCGTCTACATGAGGTATACGTTGCTTATGCGTATACGACCATTCGTCGTCAAGCATCGTACACAACAGTCGGATACGATGACCATTCCTACGTATACCAGACGTAGGGCGTGCATGTTCTAACCTGTTCGAAAATGCCGGAATATATATAAAAAGTGAACGTCCCAATTTAACTTTACAGAATGTAGTATACATGGGTTTTGTTTCAATTTTTAAAAATTGAATTTCAATGGGATAATTCCAATTTAATATGAGTGTTAACAATACAAAGGGTGAAAGAAAACACGTCGATATAATTATTTGATAAACGTTTATATTTTGGGCGATTCGGCAAAGGCTAACGAACGCGACCAAGAGCCAATCGATTCTGACTAGTAGCGCTAGCGACCCGTTATTCCAAAAAACGATCGTCCTTAGCGACCACGTCGATCCGAAAAACAATTCCAGACAGTCACACCCACGTGACATGTCTCCTATTGGTTCGAATTTAATTTGAATATTTTAAACGGTAGATGCATGATCTCCATCAGAATTCCGATTTACAAAAATAAATACAATATCAGCTCTACTCGGCTGTTAACATTTCCTGGCTGTCAGCACTCCCCGGCTGACAGCCCTCCCCGAGGGCCAGCTCTCCCCGGCTGTAAACTTTTCCTGGCTGTCAGCACTCTCCGGCTGACAGCCCTCCCCGGGGGCCAGCTCTCCCCGGCTGTAAACTTTTCCTGGCTGTCAGCACTCCCCGGCTGACAGCCCTCCCCGGCTGACAGCCCTCCCCGGGGGCCAGCTCTCCCCGGCTGTCAGCCTCCCGGGGGTCAGCTCTCTCCGGCTGTTCATTTCCCTCGCCTGGCAGCACTCCCCGGCTGTCAATATTTCTCGGCTGACAGCACTCCCCGGCTGTCAGCTCTTTCAGGGTGCCAGCACTCCCCGGCTGTTAGTACACCCTGATACCGAAAATCCCTATCTAGATCCTTCAGGAGATCACGCATCATCTATCGCGAAACCAGACATAGCTTGTATACGGTCATAATACATCAACCCACGTGTTACACTTATTTAAATATTACCTTCATTTATTCCTTAGTTACGTTTCGTTAACCTTTGTGCGTCTGCAGCCGTCTTTTAGAAATACCCATTCATAGTGCAATGGCGTAGGGAAACTGCAGAAAACCTACGCCCGGGTATAGCATACAATAATGTACATAATTTTATTCTAAATAATACTGTAACAGTAACACTGAGAATGCTTGGAAAATACCCTTTTCGTTATTCGCCGTCAGTCTGCATGCGCCCGTACCGGGTGAGAACAGATGCTCATTTTCATTTCACATCATTACAAATTGTCCTGCGCTACCCCCCCCCCCCCCCCAACCTGCTCCTCTAGCCTTACCATCCCTCTCTGCAACCATTCCCTAAACTGAATTTTTGGAAACTTGGAAATCGTATCTTTGTTACATAAAGTATCGTATGCAACGTGGAGGCAAGATCTTTCTACGCCTCGCGGATTCGTATACGAGACGTCCGCTCGGCGCATAAAGACCAACTTAGCCTCCATGTTACATAATGTACTATAATAGTTCAGTTCTTTAATAATCCGAACTCGTGTATTATCTGCGTAAATTTCCAAGGAGTAAAATGTCATTTTGAAACCCCGATTGACGAAAGAAAATTTCAGTCATACGTGCACAAAAACCGCGCATTTCCGTGCCTGTAAAGCGTGCGATATGAAACTTATTCAGCGCGTGTGCCTTTTGGGGACCCTCGGGCGCTTTTCGCGTTTTTGAGCCAGCTTCTCTTTTTCACGATTTCGCCCCCGCCGTGTACTTCATGAATTTATAAAGACGCAGTTTTTATGTACAGGTGTGACAAAAAATATCGTGTATATCACGAGCAAGAGTCAAGTAATCGGAGACAAGCCCTCGTTGCCGCCCTTGGGGTCAGGACTCCCATCATTCCCCCTCATCATCCTTACGTGCCTATCTGCAATCCCTTCCTTTGCGCCCAAGATATATAATATACTATTTCTGTTAAATTCTCAGACTTCACACTCATTAGGAAAAACCATTTACTGTAAAACTAGACATCGGATTAAGAAATTTGAAATTTGCAGGTAATTTTAAATCAGTGATAACTTGTAAACCTTTTAGTAAAAAAACAAATACATAAAGAAAGGTAGAAAGGTTTTCTAATAAAGACGGTTCAAGAAGGTAATTAAGCTTATCAGTGGATCAGAGCAATGAAAGGCAGGGTGCGTAGGTAAACAAATTTTGCTCCTCCATCCGCGATTCCCGTTTTGAAAACGTCATAGTAGTCCAGTCAGTCTGTCGACTTTTAACTAGGTTACCTTGAAAAAAATTAGAGGAAACAATTTTTTTTGAAGTTGTTTGGGATATCGAGAAAAGCTTAACTCTAAGTTTTCGTATCGCTATAGATGTAGCTTCCGCCGGAATCTTGAAAAAAAAACAAACAAAAATCGTATTTCGCAATAATTCGACTTCTGAACTTTTTCAAAGCTTTTTGTATCTATCATCGATATTTCTCGAGATATCTGCAGAAAACTAGAAAAATTAATTGAAAAAAGTGGTAAATTTATCTTAAATATCTCGTTTTCTTCGTAATGTATCAAAAAATTCCTTGTATGAATTGACAGGAATGAACTTAATATGATAGTGAGTATTTAATAAAAAAATTGTTTCTTTAAACAAAAAATTTCAAACCAACAGCTGAGGTTGAGTTCTTGCTGATTTCGAATCTTCAAAAGATGCTTCAAAAAATAACCGAAGTAGTTGCTTGTTTGTCATCGTAGTTAAATATTGTATTGTTCTTATAAGTAAAGAATCCGTACAACACTGCAATTATTCTAGCTTGGGTCTTTTCTTGAAGTAAGGGCAATTTTGAAAAAATGTACAACTAAGGATATGAATCACACATCATATGTGGAAAACATGGCGTTATGCAATTTTCTTTCTTAAACGCTTATATACTATATAAGTAAGTAAGTAAATGTAGGTATATTTCTTGACCGCTTTAATTAAATATACAAGTAAGTTTTTCACGGTAATACGGTCCTTATACTAATTCTGAAAAGTAAACAAAAAAAAATATGACGTAACTGGGATATCAGTTCACGTCTCGCGCAATAAATCATTCGGTACTTATATGTAAAAATTTTGAATCACCTACTATTGGATTTAATATTAAAAACCATCCCTCTAGCGCTTAAAATTAGAACTATTGTCAAAATGCGTTTCGCACCATACTATTGTGATTATTTATTGTCCATCGTATGTATATTGTACATTAAAAGTGTTAATTTTCATTGATTATATTAATATAATATAATCTATTCATTTTTCAGTATTTTAAAAAAAATACTTTTACACGAGCAGCTAAGATTTCAAATCCTGGTAATTTTGAATCATCAAATGATATTTCAATGAATGAGTATTGGAGAGATGGTCAATAAACAAGAATGCAAGTTGATATAATTACGGTTTCGGTCAATGTGATGAACATCTTCAGAAATTTATTGACTAAAAACAAAATATGGCTTTACAAAAAGATGTATTATTCTATTGTGTGTGAACTTACATAGATTTGGTGACTTAGCAAATTATTATGCAGAATGTAGTTCCAAAATATTCCGTAATTATTGAACAGCTTCTTCCTTTTAGGTGCACAGTAAGAAGAAACGCAATTACGGAGGGAGGACTATATCAACTATCCACTTAAATTGTTATAAAAAAAAATGGTTATAGTAACGTACACGTCATGAACGTAGCAGATAGAAACGCACACTGACAGAAACGTTTGTTCACAGTTAATGTTAATGTTAAGGTATGGTATTTTATCCTACAGTTATCGTAATCTGAGATTCGGTTAAATTTCTTATTTTAATAGTTAATATAACAATTTTAAATATTAATGTTGGGATCATTTCGTGCCATATTTGCGCGCTTACTGTTTCACCGAAACAGAGATATACAAACATACATACGCGCAGTCATTCGAGGTTCAGCGAATTTTTCGATGCATTGTTGACATGCTGAGTGCAAACGACAGAATTTAATGAAAGATATACTAATAGTTAACGAACGCTCATTAAATATTAAAATATACGAGTAACTTACAATAACATTGGTGTCACTCAGGAAAGTACTGATGTTTTTAACTCAAAGTTACGTGTTGTTTTTTACTTAACTGTTACTGTTATAACTATATACAGTTAATGTAAGAGCCCTTAAATTTGCTCCCATTAACTATTAGTAAATAATTTTTCTCAGTGGAGTAGCAACGATTTATATACAGATTGCAATCTAACCTACGCTGTCAACAGTGGCAATAATTATAATTTTGGTAGCGATCTTTGTGTGTGTTGTTAAAAGATTGTAGATAAAAACTATTGTAAGTAGCAGAAATTGAAGCTAATGTTATAAATATCATTATGTATAAGTTAATAAACGTTTAATAAAAACAACAATTATACGATTTTACATTAAAAAATGGGTTTGAATCTCAAAATGATGCTCTAAAAGATGCCCTTTGCACTTTTTGTCAGCGTCGCAGTCAAACATTATTTTGCTTCAGGACTATCGTCGGTAAGTTTTCCTAATGACATCGGAGATGGTTCCATAGAAATAAAAATATCGTTAATTGCGAACAAATTTGTTTAAGATGCTACATCAAACAACGAACATACTGTGGTTCTCGAAATGTGCGTGGAAAGCTTATGGGAACTAATATTTTGATATGCAGTAAGAAAATATCCTGTATTAATTAATTAATACGATCTTTTTTGTTCTGAAGAAAATTTATACAAATTGTATTATGTCGCATATGTTCAATAATAAATTCTCTTATCATTCGAATCAACTACTTGAAAACTTGTTATCTGCAGATTCCCGAATAAACATTTGCCTCCTGATCGAATCCGATACTGATCCGGGACCCTTATCTCGGTTGAACTTCAGATCCGTGTTTTAATGCTGCCGCACATCCGTAACGGATCCGGAGTCCCGGACGTCCGGCAATCCTGATCCGTTCCTGACCTGATCCGGATTTGAATCGACGGTAACGTTCAATAAGGTGTAAATACGGAAAACTATCCAAATTTGCTTAAAATTTATTGCTGACGACTTATTTAAACACATGATTATATGCAGATGGTAAAAATCCTTTACCAATGCGTCGTTTAAGTTTTATTCAGCCTCGCATACATGCCGTCCTTTTCTATATAATTTTAAAAATAAAATTTGGTGGTTATACATAGAGAATTTCATAAACGTAAAACATTTATTTTTATTGGCAGGTTAACTAACTCTAATTCGAGTTAATTAAGCATACATTAAATAACGTATAACAGAATAAAATAATAAAAACTGTTCTTATATGCACAGAATATAAAGCACTATACAACTCATAAATATAACATAATTATACCCAGTCAATGACGCATCCTTTAAATTTTGTACAAATTTACAGAATTCTTGCAAATATATACACAAGAAAACTTTTCTAAACTTCACTAACAAATATAAGATTAATATAGCACATTGGTAAGTTTCATTAACATAAATGGAGTTTACGTAGGTAAGGCGCCACAAGAGCTGCATACTGGATAAGAATTCCAAATCCGGATCAAATTAGGAACAGATACGGGTTCCGTAATCTACCGAATCTAGCTGGATAATTACAAATCAGGATTGGCTCCGGAACGGATCCGGATTTCCGGACGTCCGGGCTTCCGTATCCGTCCCGGATCTGAGGTAGCGTTACAAATCTGATGCGATCCTGATCTGATAGTAGGGGTAGCCCCAGCAAATGATTGCTCGGGTTATTGTACCATAATATGAATATTTCCCTTCACACTTTACACAGGCTTAGGACTGTCAGTGTTTGATATTTATTTATAATTATTTATAAATAAATATAAAACACAGGCGTGTTTAAAAATATTGTTTTTAACACTCCGGGAGGAGAAATTATATCGAGCCCCACGCCCGTCGTATTAAAAAATATGAGTCTTCTGTTATCTAAGTCTCGTTGTTCTCTGTTTGCCCAATGTTAGAATGCGATAATTATTCATCACATTGTTGAAGGTCCTTCATTACCCTCAACAGAATGTCGCCTGGTGTATCTCCTTTGACATTTTTTATATCCTCGGTGCAGCCGTTTTCAAGGAGTAACTTTCCTGCCTCCTTATTCTCCAAGATTACAGCCAAGTGTAATGGCGTATTCCCATCTTCGTCGGCTGCATCGAGGTCGGCACAGAACTCGATTAATAATTCCAAAATGGCCCCCCCCCCCACCCCCCCCCCCCCCCACCCCCCCCCCCCCCCACCCCCCCCCCCCCCCACCCCCCCCCCCCCCCACCCCCCCCCCCCCCCACCCCCCCCCCCCCCCACCCCCCCCCCCCCCCACCCCCCCCCCCCCCCACCCCCCCCCCCCCCCACCCCCCCCCCCCCCCACCCCCCCCCCCCCCCACCCCCCCCCCCCCCCACCCCCCCCCCCCCCCACCCCCCCCCCCCCCCACCCCCCCCCCCCCCCACCCCCCCCCCCCCCCACCCCCCCCCCCCCCCACCCCCCCCCCCCCCCACCCCCCCCCCCCCCCACCCCCCCCCCCCCCCACCCCCCCCCCCCCCCACCCCCCCCCCCCCCCACCCCCCCCCCCCCCCACCCCCCCCCCCCCCCACCCCCCCCCCCCCCCACCCCCCCCCCCCCCCACCCCCCCCCCCCCCCACCCCCCCCCCCCCCCACCCCCCCCCCCCCCCACCCCCCCCCCCCCCCACCCCCCCCATCAATGGTGTTCATTTGCAATGAGTTCGTATTTAAACATACACTTTAAAACTAAATTGCAACAGCTAAACACGGTTTTGAAAAAGCAGGAATTTGGCCTTACAATTCCAACATTTTTGACGACTCCTATTTTGCAGTATCCACCTCCTTTTGTACAAATAGTAATATAAATTAAAGTCAAGGCAACACTGAACAAGCGAACAGCAAATTTCGCAAAAGACAAAAGGCCACAGAAAACTGAAGCCGCTAAATCTTCTAAAGAACCCAACACATTCTAAGTAAAATGCGTAAAGTCTGAAGTAACTTTAACTTTATAAGTACAGTAGACTTTAACCCATCTCGTAGATGAATGCTTAGATCTTGATTTACCTCTTATTAATGCAAGTAGCACGAATAGTGATGGTATAATAGTTTTAAGCAATGTTTGATCTGTTTTGACAGCAAACGGCTATGGAAAATAGATAAGGAACAATTGACCAAAAAAAAGGAGCATAAGGTTTTTTTATGCTACCGTTCCAATCTAAAATAATGTGGTTATCCAAATTCCATTGCAATTTGCTAATTATCTGCAACCATTGCAATCGATAACTAATATACCATCACAAGCACCACTTGAAAATTCTACAAACTTACCAAGAGCAGCAATACAAACATTTTTAGAAGCATCAACGACAATAGGTGTCAAACAAACTCAAATACAAATACAGATAGCAAAAGCATCCTACACGGGCTACTCTCCGTCACGATTTTCACTATTACTTCATTCAATTTGAAAAACAGAAAGTGTGCAGGGAATCTCAAAATTCAATGATTTACACATGTTTTAAAACGTTCTAAAAACAAAAGTTTAAAAAGTATTAGTTTTAGGTTATATTATTTTTCTGATAAATTAAAAAGTCCAAAAATGTATTGGAATTAATTATTTAAAATTTATAATTTTCGAAAGAATATTGAATATTACAATAAAATGGTTTAATATTGATACATCAATTTACATACTGTACACCACTGTAGAAATGTAGAGAGAATTTCTGAAAACATAAACGTCATGCTCATTCGTGCCCCGATCCCACATATATACTGGATGGGTTTCACAATATGATGAAAACTTCATTTTTGGTACCAGAGCCGTAAAATTCGATTTTACGGCCTGTTTTTAGTCCGTAAAATCAAATTTTACGGATTTGTCCGTAAAAAAAAAATTTTACGGACTTATATCCGTAAAATAAACATTTTCTAATAATATCGAATTTCTAAATTGAAAAATTTTCTCCTTAAGAGGATTTAGAGTCTACCGTTTCTCTTTTCTGTTCTTTAAAAGCCAGAACTATTTTGATATCCGAACCGAACCCCCCCGTTTCCCGCCCCACCCCACCGCTCGTTCAAACTCACATCGAAGAACATTTTACTACGACTTACTTAGAATGTATGTGTGTGTGTGTGTGCGTGTGCGTGTGCGTGTGCGGTTCTTGCTTTATTATGAACTTATCTTCGAACATACCTTCCACTTGCGTCCTGAATAATGTAGCTCATTGTACATCCAAATAGTCCCCTTCCCCTTTTCCAAATAGGTTACGAATTTTACGGCTATGGTACCAAAAAATAATGTTCGTCACACGGCCGTAAGATTTTACGGCCTAGTGACGAAAAATACTATTGTGTACTGCCACGTGTAACCTATAGCAGTGGTTCCATTTTTCGCCACCAGAGGAATTTAACGTGTCGAATTAACCCGTTTCGTCCTGAAATACCCTATATTTTGACTTTTTTCATCAGGTGCTTTCTCATGGAGAAAGTCAGAGAAAGTCACTCAATCATTTTGATATAACCACACCTATTCTATTTTTTCTCGAACTTCCTAAATCCGGTTTACAGATTGACCATATCTGCCGCAATTTTTTACTATGGCGCTTTAAACATAAAAAAATCGTGAATTTTGAAAAAATTGTTCAAATAATGGTTTTTTTGAACGGGAAACCGTGTTCGAATCAAGCTAAATATCTGTATCTGGTGGAATAAAAAATTATACTAAAAGATACCCGGTAAACATGTCGTCACAGCGACATTTATGTAACGTTATATTTAGGGTGAATGTCCTACTTCAAAAACGTTTCAGATGTGACGTTCTTTTTTTAAATTGTCAATTTAGAGCAGATAAATATGAAAGAAGTAAATTATTGTAATCTTACATTTTAGACAATTATATATACTAGAAAGTGGACATAGAGTAATTTCATTTTTTCTTATTTATAACCTCTAAATTGACAATTTAAAAAAATAACGTCACATCTGAAACGTTTTTGATGTAGGACATTCACTCTAAATGTAACGTTACATAAACGTCGCTGTGACGACATGTTTACCGGGTAGGATGGTTATTAATTCTCCAATCAAAATGTCGGCTTCAAAATGGCGAACCTCAGTGAACATTTTATTGAAAAATTTCTGGACGCTCTAACTGAAAAATTATGAGCTTGTTCTAAAAAATGCTAAGAAATAAAAATTCTTAGAATTCACAAAGAAATATAGTGGATTTTTTTCAGATTGATGAAAACTTCATTTGTGTACTGAGCGTGCAACCCACGTGGAAAGTAGTTCCATTTTTCGCCACCAGGGAAATTAACATAGTAGAGTCCCTCTAGAGGGACTCTATAACATACAAGTAGCGGTTTGTTGGCGGAACTCGGAGACAGCCGCTCGCTCGTCATTCGTCTGCATTCGTCTCGGTTCGGTCCAGTGGAATGGTCAGTCATCGGTGCAGTGACTATCTTTTGCGTGGCTGTGGAGTGCGGAGTGTTATTGGGGTGTTGTACTATCCACAACAATCAATGTCATCAATGTAAACCAAAAGCCGAGCTCAAACGTGTATGTGTTTTACTATTTTTCAATTTTACAAAATGTTTCAAACACATCATAATAATTCACGATAAATAACAGTCTTCTCAATGTACTCAAAGAAGCTGTCACGTACCTAGCTAATTGGTAAAAATTATCTGCATTTTTAGCCATATGAATATATTAGTATTACTAGCCATGTGAGTTATTATTGTTGCTCTATATTTTAGAACTATAACTTTAATATACGGAAATGTAATTATTTCATAAAATTGCGATACACAACCTGATACATTATCCGCATCTGAGTGACCAAAGATTACCGTTTGTATGTCGAAAATAAAATACAGCATAAGTTATTTGTTTTACCGCAGAGGCATAAACTGCTTATGCCTAACATTGAACTAGCTGTATTTTTTAAATTGATTGCGATAACCCTCGTGGCTTGTGTAATATTTAATTTTTATTGAGTTTCTATGTACCCGAAGTTCTGAACGTTCAATGAACGCATGTTTAGAACAGACTTACTGTTATACGCTTTTAAAAAATATTATATTTATTGTTTACAACCGCATAAGGTAGAAAATTATTATTTATCAATGTTCCAAATATACAAATAATTACTCATATCGTTAGTAAATCATCAATGGATTATTAGAAAACCGTTCAATGAACATTCGGAACTTCAGGCACATGAGTTTCTACGCTTGTATTTTACATAAATGTATTAATCGTATACTTATAGTATTTCCTATTTTATACCTTAGTTTCTATCAGGATTTTGTAGTAAAACGACAGCATCATATTTAATCGATTTTTTATTGATATTGTGTAATTAAAGTATTTGTTACACTATTTTGTTAATGGAATAAATTTATTTATTTATTTATAACAGTACGGACGATATAACGCCCATTAGATACAATAATCTATAATATAGGATGGTGTTTGGTTTTTTATCACAGCACTTAATTAATAAACAATGAAAGATAACATAAGTCATATAATGTAAGGCACAGTAATAATAAATAAATTTAAAAGATACGAATTCCACAAAATGCAACAAGCCTCAATAAATTATGAAAGTCACATAAACTCGCAAATAATATATCAAAATAAAAAACAAATATCAAATATTAAATAGTCAGAATATAAAGTTATACATAAATTAAATTCAAGTTAGTACTCGTATAGATACAACCTTAAACTAGATTTAAAAACTTGTAGGGACACAATCGCCTCAATCGATTCATTGTTGAAAAATATGAAGCATTGGTTCTTACAGTATTTTCTTGTAAGGGCCTGGTGAACCTCGGTGCATAATTAATTGGCATATTTATTTATTTATTTATATACGGGCATTTCTGCCCTTTAAACATACAAACAAGTATACAATTATACCTTTTTACGCCAAAAAAGAAGAATTACAATAAAACGATATATTTCCTATACTAGTAACATAGCGTTGACTGAATCTTAATTAGTTTTCACATTCATTCATAATATCTAAATAAATTATCCGCTGACAATATTTTGAATCTCACATACGAACTAACTTCACGAATATTATTGTTTAATGCTTAAGTCGTGGAACCGGAGAAAAGAATAAGTAGTTACTTTTGAGAGCAGATTCCGAGATGGTACGAGGATTACGAATAGAGTATGGATTGGTTCTGTGTGGAAATAATGTAGATAAATTGGTATCCGATAAAGATGTTAAAATACGATACACAAACAATACATCATGATACGAATGTAGTGATTTTATAGTAGGGAACTTAAACTGAGTGGCAATGGCATTATAGCTGTGGTCGAGATGCGACATAGGATGTCCTGATTTAAAAGTAAGGAACGTGAGGGATTTTCGAAGTACTCCCTTTAGCATATTAATGTCTAATTGGGTATATAGAGACCAGATCGGAGACGCATAAATGCGGAAATACTAGTAAGCATATCAGATACAAAATAGTAGTTATTATTGTTATTTATATATTTATATTTAAAATTGTTATTTTCAATACGTGTTGCAATTTGCGCTACTTATTTTATTTTTTATTCTAAATTTGTAAAAGGCATTTAGGCCGTAGAAAATAAAAATAAATAAATAAATAAATAAATGATCGGTGAAAGAAAAGTCTTCACGGACTACTACGCCAAGATCAATGTGTTTGGTGACTCTAGTTAATTGCTTATCATTCAGCTTATATTCGAATTCAAATTTTTGCGATCCTCGACCAAAGCTTAAGCATTTACACTTCTCTACGTTTAATTTAAAGGAATTCTGCTCAGTCCATTCTCTCCCGCATATTAGTAAATTTTTCACGCAACGTTTGGCAATCTGACGTCATAGATCAAATTACGTACGATTAAAATATAATAGGAATGCAGTGATTTGATAGCTGGAATATTAAATTTGTTAAGTATTGGACTCAAATCATGATTGAAACGATCTATCGAAGTTGTAGTTTTGATTGATAAATACCTAAGAAAATGATTAGAAAATATTATTTAAATCTTAAATAAATTAATGAAATTCGTATTTGATATTACGAATAATATTAGAATGAGAAACATTGTTATCAATTGTTATTTATGTTACTGTTGTAATCGCATAAGGAGTTAACACTAGCACACATTCTGTATATCAGTGCATTTTTTATATAATTTTTTGCACTGAATGGTATATAAAAAGATATTTAACTCGCAATAAATATGCTCGCTCACAAAATGGACTGATTTAATTCACATGCCAGATAGCGTAAAAATTTAGGTTGAACAATTTCAATTTTGGATATGCTGTTTCGATAAAACGAAGACCAAATAACAGAATAAACATATCTCAGGATTGGCATTACGATGGTCATGTAAAGTGTATGTAAGACTTTAGGATTATTGAAAATCTGTGTGAAACATTTATCGAATCCAAGTGTTTTAGATGGTTTATTACCTATAAAATCAACGTGATCCTTAAAAGATAAAGATGCATCAAAGATTACACCTAGATCACAGTACAGCAGTAACCCTTTTTATATATTCATTCTGGCCTGTGCAATAGTTGAAAACAATAGGTTCAGATCTTGTGAAGGAAATAATGCTGCATTTATTTACGTTTAATTTCATGTCATTAGCTTTACACCACATATTAACACAGTTTAGGTCAGCTTGTCATTGATAATTTTAAATATTTTTAAATCGTCTGCAAATATCAAAGGATTTGAAAATTTTAGGCCATGTGCAATGTACTCGATAAATATAAAAACTAGTATCATTTGCATAAGAAATTCGCATAACAAATTAATTTCTTTATTAAAAAATTATTTCATACATATTGAAACAGTTTTAACAAATTTCAGAATTATTCGTTTGCTATTGGAAAACAAGATAGTTGAAACTCTATACTCGAAGATGGCACCTGTTCCGTTAGAAGGTCACCAAACGCCAGTAGCGAACAACATGCCGCAAGAAGGAAATCGTGGTGGTTCAATTTCTCTTGGCATGTTGATTGATTTTATATTACAAAGGACATACCATGAGTTATCCGTACTTGCGGAACTTCTGCCTCGAAAAACTGACATGGAACGCAAAATTGAAATATATAATTTCTCAGCAAGAACTCGTCAGTTATTTGTCCGTTTATTAGCTCTTGTAAAATGGGCAAATAGCGCATCCAAAGTTGATAAATCTGCCCATATCATGGCTTTCCTCGACAAACAATCGATGCTTTTCGTCGATACTGCCGATATGTTGGCACGAATGGCTCGAGAAACTTTGGTACATGCAAGACTACCAAACTTTCGAATACCTGCAGCTGTAGAAGTTTTGACGACTGGAACGTACAGTCGATTACCGGCATGTATTAGAGAGAGAATTGTTCCACCTGATCCGATAACATCCGGTGAAAGACGGACCACTCTGCAACGACTGAATCAAGTAATCCAGCACCGTTTGGTTACTGGTAATCTATTACCACAAATGAGAAATCTCAAGATTGAACAGGGCAGAGTCACTTTTCTTGTGGACCAAGAATTTTCTGCTTCGTTAACAGTCATGGGAGATGGACCAAATGTGCCTTGGAGACTCTTGGAATTGGAAATTTTAGTCTCGGACAGGGAAACTGGAGATGGAAAAGTTCTAGTTCATCCGTTACAGACTAGATATCTCCATCAAGTGATTCAAACTAGAATAGCAGACAGCCCGGCTCCTTTATCTGAAGTGTACCACACGTTGCATTTCTTCTGTCAATCGTTGCAGCTCGAAGTTCTTTATTCGCAAACTTTACGATTAATAAGAGATCGATTAGATGAACATATATACGTTGACGAGTATTCACCTGGAAAATGTTTGGCGATATCTTATTGGCGAGAATTGACGAGTAAAGACCCAAAATCTGAATTAGGTAAGAAAAAAAGATTTCAAATGCTTAATTTTTATTAATTTATGTTTTCAATTATAATTACTATAATCATTTTTTCTAACAGGTTACAAACTCTCGGTAAAAGTAGATCAAACCGATCCTACAAAGCCTTTGGCAGTAGTTCATATTCCTTCACTTGGTAGCAAAGAATGTGAGATAGCAGATCGTGCCATCAGATCGAAACAACTTACAATGGAATGTTTAATAGTGCATACTATTTACGTACGAACTCGAAGTCGGTTATCAGACTTGAAACAAGAATTGCAATCAATGTTACAAGATGTCGAATGCACTCTGGCAGGCTCCCCAGCGATTCTGTCAGTTCCTGTGCTACAACCTTGTTTGAGAGCCGAATTGTTGTTGATAACTGTCGACACTCATACAGGCATGCTACAGTGCCACGTTCCTCAATACGACGCGCCACTGATGCCAGAACTCACTACAGCATTGAATGGAGATAGATCTCGTTTGGCGTCACTTGTCTCGGAACTTAGATATTGGATTACTCAGAGAAGATGCGAAAAAACTTTGCAACATTTGCCAGCCACGCCACACGAAAAGCTACCGCTGTTACATCATCCAGACCATCCCGTAGCAAAGATCAGTAAGCACAGGATCTTTGTGCGACTACATCGTCATCCAACCGTCATTCTGATTGTAGCTTTCAAAGAAAAACCAGCGTCACCTTGTGAAATCGATTATTCCTTTTATCTGGTGGTTGTGAAACCAAGTTCTATCGAGGACGACCCTCACGATGACAGTATCGAAACTGAAATTCCAAAAATGTACTTAAGAGTTCAGAGTCTCATTGAATTCGATACGTTTGTTGTTACTCATGGACCGTTTACGTCAGTCGATTCAGGAAACAACGATCAAGACGGGGCAGAAACAATTGATAAGGGAACTCTGAAGCGAAGGAGTACTGGAGTTCAGGGCAGGGCCGATGCGGGAGGTTCGTTGCAAAATACAAAACCAAAGTTACCTGCATATTTCATTCCAGAATTGGCGCATGTGGTGGCTCTTTGCGACGAACGAGTACCATTTGTGTTGTTGGCTCAAGAATTATCGAAACGAAAGATTGCTCATCAGGGACTTCAAGTGGAAGCCAATGCTACTGCTTTGGTATTAAAAATTGTGCAATTGCCTCCACCGACGCCTTCGGTTGTAACGACAAGTGCTTGGCATGCGCTGCTTAAACGTTTACTCAGTGTATCCATTAGAGTTCAAGAAAAGGGAGTTAAGAATTGGATAGCAGAGTTTGTCTTCTACGGAAGTCCTTTGACCAGTAGTCATCCGAAAGAACACCACTTACTCACCCGAAGGCCGATTTACTTCCAGTATGAGATGGGCACTGCAGAGTCTATATCTCGAACTGTCGACTCTCTTTTAAACGATTGGGCACAGATTGTTCATCTTTATATTCTTGTCCATGATCTAGCGGAATACTTCAAGATGGAAAAATATAATTTGAGAAATTCCGTGAATATAAAATCTTACAATTATAGCAAATTGGTGTTCTCCTATGGAATTAATTTTGGTGCTATGGTGACTATACAGTGGAATACAACTGACAAAGTCTTCCAAATGATCTTTGGAAAGAGTCCGTCGTGTGGAATCGAAAATGGCCACACTTTGATGAAAGAACAGTTGGAAGCCTACCTGAATCGACATGGCAATTTGATGCAAGTTATTCATATTTTAAACGAAACATTGCAACCATTAGTATCAATTAGTAAATTACCGATTAACCCGCAATTGGGGGTTCATAACCACAGACCGCAGATTCCAGTGCAATCTTTCACTATTATGCCTCAGTGCGTAACTTTAGTGCGCATTGCGTACCAGGGCATGTACTGTTTAGAGCTGAGAATTCGTGGCGGTGGTTTAGTGAGTTTAAGAGATGGAGCATACAGCAGATTCGATCGCAGTTACGTGGTCGACGAATTCACTCCAACGCAGGGTTTGAAAGCATTTTTATCTAAGTATGTAGATGAAAATGCAGTTATAAGAAGAAGATCACAATCGGAGGATGACAATCCTCCGTCGCCAGTGACGATGGATAATACCGACGCTAGTGCAAGCATGAACTTTTTGGGGCATCATCGAGGAGGACCACAATCTCCAGCTCAACAAAGAGAGGGTTTAAGGTTTCATCCTCCATTGACTCCTCCGTCAGGTAGCAATCCTCACACGCCTGCTAGTCCGCATACGGCAAACATTTCACAGGCTAGCCAACATCAAAGTTTTGGAAGTAGCCCTGCAACTTCATTTAATATGGCTTCTCCTCCATCGCTGCCCCCAAATACACCAAATATGCTTCCACATCCATCGCCAGGATCTGGACTTGTACCTAACAGTCCTTTGAATCAGATGCACGTGCCGAGTCCTGCTGGATTGATGCCTACTTCATCACCAGGTCCTTGCAGTAATGTTCAGGTAATTTATTTATTTATTTGGTAATTTACACGGGAACTACAAGGACTGTTAAACAGTCCAGGCTCTTCAGATACAAAAAGAGTAAATAAAAGTTTATATAAAATTTAAAATATAATAATACGATTAACTTCAGATATTTCGTGTCTACATATTTTAAGATGTATTTTTCGAACCTTTAATTTGTTACTTTTTTAGTATTATTTCTACAAAATCTTTGGCGCCTTCTACTCCTGTAATTCTATTTTATTATATACATACGATTTTAGAAATTCTAAGGTATGTAGAATTAACAAATTTGATCGTTTTAGGTGGGTCACTCGCCAGCAAGCTCATTTATGCAGACAGGCCATATCGATGGCAGCCCGTTCCCTTCTTCCCAGAGTATGACGTCACCGGCAGCATCCAACTGGCCAGGATCGCCGAGCGTTCCTCGCCCGTCTCCCGTCCGACCTGGACAAAGTCCTGGTGGTCCGCCAGGGCCAGGTCACGTGGCACTTCACAGCCCGCAACAAAATACCGATCACCGAGTTGCAAGTCACTTATCACGAGTTTTACCCCAGAGATCCTGGGCCGGTGCTGTTCCAACACTTTTAACCCAAGAGGCTCTGGAACTGCTGTGCACCCCACTTCCTCACCCATCGAATCTACCTGGACCCGACATGTCACCTTTAGAGAGGTTCCTGGGATGTATTTACATGCGACGTCAATTTCAACGCTTTATCCAAACCGATGAATGTCTCACAGCGATTAATAGCACAGAGCCGGGTGTCGTTCATTTTAAAGTGGAAACACTTCAGTGTCGAGTCGGTCTCAATCCGCAACACATGCAGTCGCTGCATATTAAAATCCAGCCATTGCCGGAGCACAAGGATCAATGGAGCCTCGAGGAGTTGCAGATTTTAGAGAAATTTTTCGAAACGAGGGTCGCATGCCCACCTTTCAAACATAACGCCCTAGCTGGCTATGGCAGAATGCTGAATCTTCCTTACAACGTACTTAAGGATTTCGTGCAGATTATGAAGTTTGAATTGGTTCCGGGATTCGTGCAGCAGCAACAATTCAACTGGTCGGTTCAGTGGTGCTTGAGGACACCCCCGTCGGCGGCGCCTATCGTGCCAGTGGGAACTGCATCGGTATTGCTTTGCAAAACGCGTATTCTGTTCTTCCTACAAATTACAAGGATGAATATGCAGTATCAGGGCGAACCTCCGACTCTGATCTTGCCGTTAGTTTACGACTTAAGCACAAACTTGACACAGCTGGCGGAGAAGCGAGAATCAGGACCAACCACTCTGATGGCTGCTGCTTCGATGCAGTTAAAGAGGTTTGCAGAGTACGTTGTGAATAGTTCGGAGTGTTCGATCTTTCCGGCAGTCAGAGACTTGTTGCTGAATCTGTCCGAACCAGCCGGCATGTCGCAAGTACCGAATATGCCTGGAGGACAGGTGCCTCAGCAGATTCAGAGCGGTGGCATGCAGATGCACTCGCCCATGGGCAACCAGGGCCCGGCACCAGGACCTTACGGGATGCAAGCAATGAATCCAATGGGTATGATGGCTGGACCTCCACAGTAATGTTTTCAGGAAATGAAACACGGGTGGATACCAATGGAAACTAGCGACTGAAGGCAATATCGTGTAAAATAATCGCGGACATGTTAGTGAGGATAGCGGCACGTGTCGAAGGCAATTGAACGTTTAAGTTAATCGTTGTTGAAAACAAGAAGACTTCTACGGAAAAAGACTGAACGTCAAAGAACCCTAGAGAATAGCTGACGTTTCATTTATTTTTAAAATTCACCTTTCTGTTAATTTTGTGTGCTTCTGTTATCGAATAACTTTTGTACGCGTATTTGCATTTTTCTATTTTAATTAACGATAAGATTTATAAATAGAAAAGTGCATCAAGACTGTTTCTATGAACAATTGACAAAGAATATACTGACAAAAGAAAATATAATTTTGTTTATTTTGAGTACTTAGATGAATTACTGGCAGGGCACGATCATAATTTAACGTTTACCTTAAATTCATTTATCAGTTAAAAAACAAAGACTGAAAATACTTGCCCCGTTCTGTGTATTTGAAAATGAAGTTCATAAAATGGGCGTTTAAAATTTATGTAACCGAGGAGAGAGATTAACTGATATCGTAATGAATTTCCGTATTTAATTCAATATATCAGATAAATATGAATATATTTAACACTTAAATTTAAAATATTTTCCTCTAAAGCTTAATTTTTTAATTTTCAAATAAGACGGAAAAATAAAATACATGATGTACATAAATTGCAATTTTATACGTATAAGTTAGTGATTTTCAAAATAATCATTTTTTAATGAGAAATGTAAATTTAAAAATGTATTTACTAGAAAAGTAGCGTTTGTTACATTACTGTTCAGCTATTTTGTCACTTCGAATAATAATTTGCAAAATGTTGTAACAAGTGTATATATTACGATTTTTAATATTATTGTAATGTACTTAACCAAACATTCTAAAGTATTTATTAATTGGTACCGATTGTATTTACAATCTTCTTCAACTACGTTTATTTACTGTTACTCTACACAAGCCATTTTACAGGATACTTCACATATTTTTATAAACCGAAACCTTTTGACAAATACGGAGCCTCGACGACTGGAATTATTTTATTTAATACATTTGCTAAATTTATGTGAATTTTGAATTGCTTATTGTACCTACAATCCACCAATCTTTAAAATTTGATTTCTTTTTATGTTAAAAATTGTTATTTCTGTTCTTTGACGTAATTTTTTAAAATTATTTGGTAACTTTTTTTATTAGCATGTTAGTATCCTGCAGTTTTAATTATATTTCTGTAATTTTCTTTTTGATCATGAGAGGGAAGAAGAAATGAATTTTGCTATTTACAAAACAAATTTTACTTTATTTTTTCCGCCTAGTTTTCACTTCTTCCCATCCATCATTCTCAGTCTCCATTTTTTCTGCATCATTTTGTTCAGTTTCGTCTTCTGAACTGCTGTCGTCGTCTCGTTCTCTTGCGTTAACGGATTTTCTTACAATTTCTGCTGTTGTGATCCAACTTTGAAGTGGAGGTAATTTCTCAAACTCTGCAAGTGCTACAGCCTCGTCACTTGATTTGTAATACCGATGAAACCTCGAAATTTCCTCTGCGACTTGTAAAATACTGTCATCTTCAAATATTGTATTAAATTCCGTTTCCATATAATCTTCCAACTCTGTGGCAATATCCGAGCTATCTAATTTTTCTGAAATTTTAAAAGTTACATAAACTTATGGACACATTTTTCATAAAAAGAATTACGTAGGGGAGAGTCTGATAACCTGACCACTTAAGTTTTTTGGCACGTAACATATTCTTCGCAACTTCAACAAGTAATAGAAAGTATTAAAAATAATATTTGTATTTTATTGAGTGCATCTGTGGAGAATGTGAAGACACAATAGCGAATCTGTTATAGAAATTCATCCTTTTTGTTGTTCATAAAATTGGTTACGCCATTTTACTTGTCTGGTAGCCCGACCACTTATAATGGACTTTTATTCAAAATAAATTAATATTTACGTGCTCTATTGTTTAATATAACTTAAAATAGATGTAGTATACACGCAAAGAAATTTTAAGTCAATGCGACAGCATTTTGGAAAGTAGTAGTTACCGCACAGATTCTGACGAATTTGAAATGATGGTTAACATTCGAATTCGTTAAAAAGAAAATTTTTATAAACAGATCCAATTTGAGTGCATCTTTGAGAATATTTATTCATAATTTCTAGACGATATAGTTATTAATAATTATTTGTAATGATCTATAAACGTTGTTGAAACAGAAAAACTTCCGTATTGGAAACAGTGCAAGATACACTAAAAATGCACTCAACCTTTTTTATAGAGCACAAAATTTCCTAAAAAAAAGTCAGCGAGAGCCCTAGTCTAAAGTTAATAGATTATCCATAAATAACGCTGGAATTTTGTCTTACAAGTTAATTATGAATATTTTAGAATTTTTGTAAAATATGAAACATATTCCATCGTTGCTCGTGGTTAAGCTATTAACTTTAGTCTAGGGCCCTCGTTGACTTTTTTGTAGGAAATTTTGTGCTCTACAAAAAAGATTCAGTGCATTTTTAGTGTATCTTGCACTGTTTTCGATATGGAAGCTTTAAAATGAAAAAAGTACCAATTTTTTCTGTTTCAACAACGTTTATAGATCATTAAAATTAATTATTAATAACTACATAGTCGGAAAATTATGAATAACTATTCAAAAAGGTGTAATAAAATTGTATCTGTTCATAAAAATGTTCTTTTTAACGATTTCGAATTTTAACCGCCATTTGAAATTCGTTAGAAATGGTGCGATAGCTGTTACTTCCCTGAGCAGTGGCATTTACTTCAAATTTCTTTCCGTGTACAATGTAATAAACATATCGTTAAAAAACGTTTTTGATTTTTAAAACTATTGAACATAAACATAATTTTTTCTTGCTGTTTTGCCTTTGCAGTTTCATAAATGACATTGTCAGTTAAAATTTCTGAGTGTTCGGCTCCTCTCTTTAATATTAGAAAATTATTATTATTATTATTCTTAAAAAAGAAAAATAAAGCCACTATATGATGTGTAGTCGTGTCAGTCTGTTGGCGAGAGAATTTTTATGAAGAATAAACAAAAAATCAAATTACATTCAAGCTTAATTTCATTACCGAAGTCAAGTTAGCTTTTACAATTGTTAGATAATCAATATTTTTACCGGCTACTGGAAAGTATGTATGAGCCTTGAAATTGTTATTATAAACGAATGAGACAAAAAAAAGAATGTTTGTGTACACACAACGATAATTTACTTATTATATGATAAATATTAACTGTGAACCTTACCTATTTTTTGTTTAAATGTTCATTTTATGTGTTTGAAGAATAAAAACTTATGCTATACCTTTAAAGTAGAGACAAATAGCTTCCTATTCTCAAATTTACAGTTTTAAGTAGTGTACCATAAAAATATTATAAAATTAGCCAAAATCTATCCTTACATTCTTAGAACTAATGAGTGATCGGAGGCATAAGGTGGTCGGGCTACTGGACTCTCCCCTATGTCTACTTAAAAATGGTTAAAATGGAATATTAATTTTAAATGTAAAGTAAATAAAAATAAATGTTTCTTTTAGTGAATCCTTCTTGAAATAATTTAAGGTTTATATAGTTTGTGGTTGAAACCATTGTGTTATGTGTCAATTGATTTACCCGGCAAGAACAAGTGAATTGAATAGAATAGAAAAGTTTATATTCTAACGAATCTCATTTCTGTTCGATGACATTTGAATTCTAAATTGCAGAAGGCATATTGATAAATGCAGTTTTAGATCAAACAAATACTTAAGCGATTCTTTGCAGACGTTAATAGTTACTAATAAAATAGTAAACGCAACCATTTTATGCAGTTATTTTTGTCGGACAAAATATTTCAGTAGGGTAGAAACGTGAGAATGTCACATGGTCTCAACCTGGTCAAATGGGCCAAAACTACCAGGTCGAGACCACGCGGAAAAACCCACCAGGATTTTGGCAGTAGGGTTGTGATTTTTAAAACTATTATATTTTCCCATTATACATACAGTTTAATAATAAAAAAAAATAAAATGTGTACTAAAAATAAAATCTGGTTCAATTTGTAATGAGGAGACATTTAATCTTCAAAAAGTAACAATAATTTGCAAATTACCCATATATCATTTCACATATTTTAAATTAGTCATTTCTGATTTTGAGGACTTATATTAAAAGATTCAATCACATTTTCAGAACTGTTATTTCACTTCGTTTCACTGATTCAAAGAAAACATATATACATGTATAGAAAAATACTATTATACATGTCTTCTTTAAGAAGGTTATTGTTATTTTTATGATATTCAGTTTTTGAGTTTCAATAGATTAAAAATTTCACTTTTACGTATTATTTGTAATAATTTGAATTTAAGCTTATTTGTAATATACGGGTTGTTAAATTGTAATCCATCTTATTAAAAACAAGTCTTGGTAAAGAAGATTAAAACAATTAGATATTTCAAAAGTATTGAACAGAATTTGTTTGTTCTGAGTTTAAACACGATTAGCATCATTAAATTGATTTCATAATTTAATGCCTGGAATTGAACAAGATTAATTTGCTTCAAATTACAAATTTTCAAGAAGCATTAAATCAAGTGCAAAACCTACAAGATTAAATAGTATTAAATCAATTGCGATAATAGCTATTTGTAAGAGAATTAAAATGTGAACAATTTCGACACAATATGGGCATAGAGTAAAGCGATTAAAATGACAGCAATTGAATGTTTAGGAATCGAATTAGAATGTCAAAGGACAGAAATGACATTCAAAAGGATTAAAAAAATAAAAAATTGGTCAATATTTTAACACATTTCAATTCTAATGAATTCTTCTCTTCTTGTCAGGTATTTAGATCAACTATGAATAAAATGCTTTCTTTTATTATTTAATTTTGTATAATGTTTTTAACGATAGGATATGATAATAGTAATAGTATAATAACATACCATTCATGAACATAACTTCTGTCATATATGAATAAAAAGCCTGCGCTTGCTGTTTTGATCCGTTGCCATATTCAACAGCCATCTAAAGAAAAACAAAGTATAGAATTATTAATTAGCTGACTATTAACCTTCACACTGCCAGGATTTAGAAGAGCATATCGCCCTCAGAAAACTAGTATTTTAGTCAATAAATTGATTCTCCGGCAAGAAACGGAACTGCTAATGTTAAAAATTTCAAATTTAAAAAAAATGTATTTTTAATAGTAGAAAACGCTTCTTAAGTAAAATTTATGTAAGTTAAATTTGTAGATTTAATTAAATATTTAAAGCATTTCGAAGGGTTGATAGTCAAATTTTAAGGGTTGTTTTAAAGATATTTCACCCCATTAGACATAGGATTCAAATTTTATTTATTTTATAGTGCAGATACACTTTTCCAGAGTATTTTTCGATGTTGAATCCAAATCTAATGATTATAGTAGAAAATACAGATTTAATGGATTTGGGGTAGGTAAAAAGGGGTGTGGAGGGGTAAATTTATCTTAAATGACTTTAATAAGTGAAAATAATAATAAATTAATATATATTTTAGTCTAAAAATAAACAATAAACAAGTTTTTATGATGCGTCAAAATATTGATTTTCCAGCAGTCTAAAGGTTAAATAAAATATATTTTTAATAGTTTGCCATTTTTTGTAAAAAATAAAAACAGAGTGAATACTTTTCACTACGATTTTGTATTTCATTGTGTATAATAAAGGGAAGGTCGGGGTATTCTTGGACACATTTTTATTTTGTCCAGAAACTCTAAAAAAAATTGCTTTTTCTCAAAATTTCAAAGCTTGATTTTGTGGTACGATAAGTAACCTTTCATTTGGTACCAGCAATTTGACCTCTATTGTTTAAAATTGTACACTCTGTATCAGCTGGTGCAAAAAACTGGTTTTTGAAATTTTAAAAAATCTCAGAGTATTATTGGATAGTCTTGTAAATCGATAAAAAAAAAATGAAAATTATTGCTGGAAAACGTTTATTTGTTAATGAAACCGAAAGAATATCTATATAAGTAAGGCACGTGGAAGTGTTCCGGTTTGCTCCGACACAACTCAAGTGAACATCTCGATTATCCCTTAAAGCGACACCCTATATAAAAATAACACAAAGCGCCATGTGGGGTCGTGGGAGACCCCAATCCGAAGATAATATCGTCCTGCACGGACAGTTTTCGTTATTTCGTCTCAACAAAATTACTGGATACTCTCCAAGTATCACTTTACCACTTCTGCGATTTTCTTTCTCGGGTATATTTTTCATACAAATTATGTAGAAATCAGTATTTTTCTCCACATCAGTGTCCAAATCACAGAAGTGTCCAATAATATCCCGAACACTCATTTTTGCAAAATGTCGGGGTATAAGTAACACAATGCAAATTTCATCAAAAACTCTTAAATGTGTCAAAAGTTTATAGTTCCAAGAATATTATAAATATATTTACCTGACTTGGTTCTTCGAAAAATGTAAAAATGACCAAAACACGAAGTGAAAAAAACACTTTACAAACATGAAAATTTTGTTTTATATGATAGCGAGGTAACAATGCGTCAAAATAAGTCAAGTGCTTAATAGAACATGAGATTATGATAAGATGAGTCGATGCTAGTTGATGGAGTCTCCAAGCGTTACAAACGGGAAAAATATTTCGCTGTCCAACAATACCCCAACCTACCCTACTATTTCCGTAATATACAGTAAGTATGTTTTCAAGAAATACATTAAAATTCATTATTATTTGTTAAATGTATTTATTCTAAATTTAATCCAAATATTTTTACATTTATTATGAGAAAAAAGTATTTTAAAAAATATATCCTACAATTGAAAATATGATTTCTTGTATTATTTCATGTAATTAGAAACATAACGAAAAGGTCGCATGAACTCGAAGACAATGTAGCATAAATTTAATGTAATGAATATGCAATAAATTAAAAAGCAAAATAAATAAATCGCATTTCTTACATACTGTTATAACTCCATTTTAAATTTGAAACTCGTGTTAGAAAATGAAATATATCATTTTTTCAAAGTTGAGTAAATAATTCATATATTACTCGGTAAAAAATTGTAATAAATTCTAAAATTACAATTTATCAGTGTAATATTGAAACACAACTGATACATCACTTGTATAACTAAAAAATGAGATTGTACCAATAAACACGTGACATGTCACTAGTAAAAAATGACAATAATTAATTTTAATTAAACTGTAAGCAGTAAGCAAGAATTACTAGAAGAAACTTACGCGTAACGCTGTCCAATTACTAAAAATCCTTTGAATTGCAGCGGTGTAAAAATCTTTCGCATTCGACATTTTTTTAGGTTATGTTTTTATTATTGTGCGGAGACGATGTGCGGTCGATCTCTTCTCCGAATGAATAATTGGCAACACTGATGAGTAACAGAGCCATCTTCTCCTCTATAACTATGTGCATACACATTATAACTATGTATAGTTAGTTACTAGTTCTTTATTGGCATTAATGTGGTATTAGATCGCCATCTTCTAATGAAGGTCGCTACAAGTAGCGCGCGGGAATTACAAATTTGAAATTTATGGAATATAATAATAATAATAGTAATAACGTCTTTATTGGCGAATGAGGGGTACAAAAAAATACGCCAAAAAATAAGCAAATAAATAGGGTACAAAATAAGCTAACGCTGTTTTGCAGACTGACCAACACACAAATAAATTAAAAACCATTAAAAGTAAAAAGAAATTTAAATTAATAACAAAAAATAGTACAGATTATATAAAATAAGCGGAACGCAGAACTTAATTAAAACTAATAGTATACATTTCTAAAAAGCAAACAATAACACATGAAATTACTTAGGATAAGAACAATTAAAAGCGCTAAACAGGATACAATAATGATAGAGGACAAGTAAACACGTAGATGAGTGAAAAATAAAAAGATAAATAAATAAATAAATAAAATAAATTAACAAATAACACAAATTACAGAAAAAAAAAACCATATAAGCTGTTATATTTTTGCCGGTAAACTTCATTAGTGATCTTAACTCTTAAAATTTAGAGGAGACGTTCGCCATTTTGGAGCTGATATTTTGAAGCCGCCATATTGAATTTCGAAAATCTGAACACTAACTGAACTGCACATCAAGAAAGTGATTTCATTTGAGAAATTGCTACATGCGATTATCAATTTGAATTTTATAATTAAAAAGTACTGAAATGATACAATTTTTGCATTGGTATATGCATTCAGAAACATGTTGGTTTGAGAATTATGTACATTGAATAAAATACAACAAATATCATGATAGAAATTTATTATATAATTATATTTTAGTACATTTCCGGGCTGGTCGAGTTTTAACAAAGCAGTTTTTTTATTACTGGGGTAGGTTTAGACTTTTTCTTTAGTGTTTTAGAGTTTTTTGTTTTTCTATTTTTGTAAGTATCATTATCAACAGAGCAGCTGTGCGGTTCTAAGGAAAAGTGATTACATGACACGTGCAAACTTTTTGCATCTTCTGGTAATCAGAGACCCCGAAAACCCTGGAGTTAAAAATTTTAAGCAATTATCACGAAAAACATTGCCAATAATGAATTTCTTCGAAAAAAACGGAATTTTTTCATATTTTTTTATTTATACTACCTAAACAATAAACAATAATATCTTCTTAGCCATTTATATATGTTATTTTATCACTAAACTTACAGAAAATCGTAAAAAATTGACATGAATGCGTTAACTGGAATTTTATAATGAAAAATCAAAGAAAACTTTATTTACCATCGCGATAGAAAGGGTTAAAAACATTATTAGATGTTAGCGTTTTGATGTTTCCTCTATTTTGCGCTTTTCAAACGATCACACATGTTGCAAATAATGTTCATTTTCAATTCACGGTGTGCCATTGAAAATGGCCATTATTTTAACCAGTTACGCAAGTGCTTTTTAACTTCAAGCATATATTTTTTTGACTTCTCTTGTGAGCAGATTCTTAAATGACGTCTGGATTTCCTCCTTTCTCTGTGTATAAAATTATTACTTTTGACTCGTAATGATTAAAGATATGCTGCACGTGCAATAGGTGAAAAATGAACTAAATTGTTTTTTTGAAAAAATGAGGGACACATTTTAAAGGCACTCTTTTCAGCTTTTCTGAAAAGGGCACATAGCTCTATAAGGGTGCAAATTCTTTGTTTTTTTTCTATTAGTACGTAAAAAATTCAGACAGATTAAAGAAACGCTGAAATCGCTACAGGACCAAACGTGGATAAAAAATACTTTGGTAACTGTAGGGTCACTTTATTTTATGCGTTTTTGACATATTTTTCCGTTTAAAAGGTATGAATTTCGTACTTTTATCTAATCAATGATGCATTACATATATTGGACGATATATTTGGAGTATACTTAACAATGTTGACCAGTTTAAACGTAGAAAAATAAAATAAAAATGCTCAAAAATACACAGTGACGAAATTTAAAGGTTTCGCAGATTTGTATATGGTTGAACTTCCTAACTAGATAATAATACCTTAAGCAAGCATTCTGAACAGCTTGGATTCTTGTCCAGTTTTTGTCTGTTATACATGGACCAAACACAGAAATACAGTACAACAAATGTGTAAATATTAATGATTCACACAGCCTCAGTTTGGTTTCGCAGGTTAATTATCGCCTGAATGGATAAAGTTGTCGCAATTTCGCATACGTAATACCTATTTTTTTCGAGATATGCGCGGTAAAGGACCAGTTACAATCAATGATAAGGCCTAAGTTTCTCGCTTCCTGAACTATAGAGATATTATCACCTTTTATGCAGATTTTCAGATGGTTAGGGTCGAACTTTGAAAGTTTGTTTTTGCTTCCTATTAATAAAGCTTTCGATTTATTAGGATTAATAACTAAAGCATTGTTGTCAGCCCATTTTGCAATGTTGATAATATCTAATTATTTATGTATGATTTAACATTCAACTTATTTATTATTACATTTAGTTTAAATTTCATTTGATACTCAAAATAAAATTTACGATAACTTTTAAAATATTATTGTATAACGATAAGAAGGATGTCGTAAAGTATGGTCCATATTTGATCTCAAACGCAGAAAAAAAACTGTGTGTTATTGGTAATAATCTTATTGGCACTTTCTATATAGCTAATCATTCTGCTGTAAAAGTGGATGCAGAGTCTCCTATTTTAAATATACCACAATAATTCACATCCTTTGACGATTTCGAAAACCCAGTTTGGAACTGATTTTCTTTAAATTGCATTTTGGAACCGTTTTTAAGCAAGCTTTATCAATTTCTATAGGCGGCTTTCTTTACCAGAATCTTTGATTCTGCTGTCATGACGTTCAATGGTATACTATCCCTTCAACCCATTATACATCTTAGTGCAACATCTTTTAATTTCTGTGGCGAAGGGAGGGGGAATTAGGAGTAAACTGCCCCAACATACAAAATTCGTTGGCGTGACGAAGGCCGATTTTTATCTGATATTTGGATAGGATAATTTCATTTTAACGATGGTAAAATATTTTTTGGGGCTGAAACAAAAAGATAGGAGACAGAAACTGTAACAGATCTTTCCTACAGTTTCATTGAATTTCTGTAAGACAAATTCGGAAATATTCTTCTAAATCTCTATTTGATTTCCTCATTTAGAAGTTTGTTTCTCTCATCGATATAATTGATACCTCGAAATTACACGATTAAATTTTGCTTGCATTGTCTCCAGTTTTACGTTTTCCCCCCAATTTCCAATACTCAACATCTTTCACTTCGTAATCGTATTCAACATCTGCGTCTTTAAAAAAGCATTATCAGATAACAAATTATCTTCCTATAGCAATGAATAATTAGCAATAAATCTGGTAGATTTTCTATAGTAGAAACCATTCCAGCCGGAACTACACACGGAGAAAAATGACTCCGCTGGATTAGCTGATTCATATCAGCTAAAATTTTCGGCTGGAATTGCGGAAAATAACTGCAATTTTAGCTGTTTTGATTCCGCTAATGTAGCCTTAACCCTACTCAATTCGCGCTTAGCTCTAAATTTCCGCTACATTAGCAGATTTGTTCCGTTAAATTTGCAGACTTTTTCAGTAAATTTAGCTGAAATTATCGGCTATCCCTAACGCAATTCCAACAGCTGTCCCTATAGGATAAAATTGGTAGAATCTGCGGATTTTTCGGCTGATTTTGCTGATTATTTTTCTCCGTGCAAGAATTATTCAACCACTTGACGTTTTCTTTTTTAGACTCTGGAAAAATTTCATTTAGCATTTTTTGGATATAATTGTTTACTGTGCAATTGATTTGCATCTTCACAAAGATGTTATCAAGATTCAATTCCTTATTCACAATCGATTTTCGTGCCCTAGGTTTTCAAATCTACTGAAATATGCTTGCGCAATTGTAAGATGTGATTGGAGCAAAAAATCTTTACATTTAAAAGAGTTTTTTTCATGGGTTACCATTATTGCCAAATATACGATAAGTCAATCATATAAAAAATACTTTCCAATTCTTGGTTTTTAAATTAACACAAATAATAACAATAATGTTGAAATATATATTCCATAGTTGTAAATAGCTTTAGTGCCTGCCTATTTGCGTGTATATAATAAATATCAATTCTAAAACAAAAAAAAAACAAAAATAATTCAGTCATTTACCGCCACGTCCTCGTTCGTGACTCTGGGTAGGGCAGAGATACGTAATATAACAATATTGAAAGAGTGATATTAACAAAATTCATTTTCAGCGTTCATTCGAATTCAGAGATCTTGAAATTTGAAAATTTTCATCGTCATTTTGACCCCGCAATTTTCCTTATCAGATTTGTGTATCCAGTGATAACTTTCAAACTGAAAATCATTCAATTCGCTTCACTATTCTCAAAGATATCGCAATTTTACTACCCCCCCCCCCAAAGGAACGTATCCTTTCGTTTTTCGTGTACAATATATCTAAATTTTAGAAAAAATCTGCGTGTATCACTCGGGTAGTGTTATTTGTTATTAATATTGAACAATTTTTAAACATTTATATTATATCCAAAACCTTGAATATGAACATTTACATTGAAGAAGAAATTGTTTACATAATGTTTGAGTTATAAATAATAAGGGTCAATACTTCAGAAATCATTTACAATTATTTATAATAAAATGTGGCAATAATGGTACATTTTAAAACGAGTGGCATGTTTAATTTTATATTTCAACATTATAAATTCAATCCTCGCCCGCGTTGCGTCGCGGCAGGCGAAGTAATGAATGTTCTAATAAAATTAATACCTTTTTATTTATAATCACACAACAATAATGAGTGGTTTCTTACATCTTGGATAGAAGCTGCAGGAAAAAATCTGTGAAAACATATATGAATGAAAAAATTCATTTATATATGTATGTATTAATCGACTTGGTCATCTCCCTTTCAATAACTCTCGAAATTTTATCAGATTTCGCGTATCTCTTGTCATTTTCGAGATAATTAAGAATTTTTACAAATTTTAACATGTAACATAAATATCATATGACGTTGTAAATAGTGATTGAGGAACAATACTTGGATAGGTGATTGCTTGAGATCAGCTTTTTTTAAGATAATTTATTGATCTTAAAAAAACTTTAAAAAATATTAAAATTAAATAATAAACTACAATAAGAAAAAAATAAAATTTGTTTCACATGAGAAATTATTTGAGAAATTACACCGGCCCACAAAAAAATAAAAGTGGTCTGTACTTTTAACCAGACCTACTAGTCTCTATGTATTTTAACGAGCTGAATCCGAATCTGAAGTCCATTTAGACCGCACACATCAATTGTTCTATTCGCACTATTCAATTGAAATTCATTCAATGAAATCATTTCTTATACCATCATCAAGGATAACGTACAACTACAATGTTATGACAGGTGACGAAAGTAGGGAAGTTTATAGAGACGCATTTTTATCTTTGTACGGGATATCATTGAAACGTTTAAAACGAATAAATAATCTTGCTAAAAAGGGACTCTCACCAATGGATAAGAGAGGCAAAAGACAAAAAGCAAAAACTATTCCTCCTGAAACGTTGCTGAAAATAGATGTTCATATTAAAAGTTTCCCTACTTCAGAAACTCATTATACAGGAAAAATTATAAAATAGCTCAACGAACGACTGGAACATAAATCATTGTGGAAGCTATACAATGAAAAATATCCATAAAACAAAGTTAGCTATAATTTCTTTATTGAATACTTTAAGGAATATTTTGATTTAAGATTTGGCCAACCACAAGTTGATTGCTGTTATGAATGTGAAATGTTAAAAACGAAAATTAAAAATGCTCATATTAGCGAAGCTGCGAAAAGAAATGCTGTATCATAGAGTTAACAGCTCACACAAAAAGATCGAAGGTATTTTATACCAAGCTTAAAAATGAAGCTGAAAAACTTGGAGCTACTTCGGACTGCAATGTTGCTGCCTTGGCATTTGATTATATGCAGAATTTGAGCATCCCTATAATACCTGTACAAGACACATATTATTTACGACAAAATTATGTTTTTAGTATTCATAACATCCAGCAAAAAACGGCTAAATTTTATATCTACCATGAAGGAAATGGGAAAAAGGGTCCGAATGAAGTTTGCGCTTTTTTTGATGGATTACGTTGAACGCGAATTACCAAAAAGTGTAAAAGTTCTTCATCTCTATAGTGACAACTGCGCGAGACAAAATAAAAATCATACTATGTCCAAACTGTTACTTGCCATGGTAGAGCTAAATAAATTTGAAAAAACCGAGCAATCTTCCCAATAAGAGGTCACAGTTACTTGCCATGCGATAGAGACTATAGTTTAGTGAAACGAAAACTCAAAAAGTTTGATAAAATATACACCTTACGACAAGTGATGAAATTGATCATTTGATAGCAGTAACACGAACAAATTTCAAGTGCGAAAATTCATGCTAATGACATTATTGATTATAAATCTTGGTGGTCTCATTATTATAAAAAGAACGTGATATCGGTGGAAACAAGAGGTAGGACTATAAGGAAAGGAGACAAAATTTCATTTGGAATTTATGACAATGCCCATTACATCTACACTTCGAAATCTGCTGGAGTACTACCGGCATACAATTTTATAGATGAATCCGTAAAACACACGTTTAATATGCGAAAAAGGTGAATTTTGCAATTACCCACTGATGCAGCTTACCCTAGTGGCCAAGTTCCTATAAAAAAAGCAAAGATTGAAGATGTGAAAAAATTACAACAATATATACCAGATAAATATCTAGGTTTCTACAATTCCCTGATCGAATGGCCTACTGTTACTGATGAAAAAGGTAATGAATTTAGTTAATTTTTCGGAAGTCAAAATTTTAGAAAGCGAAGTTCGATGGAAGAAAAGAAATATTAAAGAAATGATTTACATAAAAAAAAACAAATAAATAGTATAAATTTTCGAACTGATTCTGAAAAATTAAGCAATAGTTACAGCATTTTAATAAATAATTTTTTAAAATAGTGTCAATATATTTTTTCTGTGCAACGAAAGGAATGGAGTCAAATCGTATTCGTTCTAATTATATGTCATTTGGAGATAGTTATGTTTATGCGATCGTTTTGATTTTAATTTATGTAAACATGCTTTTGTCAACCGATTTAGTACAATAAGTGCGTGGCGATTGTATGGTACTTTCGGATTTTTATGTTATATATAGAATGTCTTCTTTGTGCTTTTTTGTTCTCGTGTTAAATTTTTTTTTATATATTTTTGTATTTTTGATAGATGCCCCTGAAGAGGACCCCCAACAGGGTCGAAACGTTGGACGGTAAAACACCTACAACAACGGAGTTTATTAAATTTATCGAACTGTGTTGGCCATTTTTTTTACCTGTTCACAATTATTTAACTACAGTTCATTGACTACAATTATATTACTATTCCCAGTAAACGAAAAAAGATTAAAAGCGATTAAAAATTTTTAATCCCTTTTTTGTTGGTATTGAAATTAAAACAATTCTATCTTTTTTAATCCCATATAATCCCAAATCAATAAATTAAAAAAAAAAAGCAGATTCGCTTCGACCGAGAATCGAACCACGGTCCTCTGCGCAGCGAGTTCGAAGCGCAACCACTCGGCCACGCACTCACTGCGTTGTGAAATATTGAAAAAATAACAAATAGTTGAAACAAAAAGTAGAGAATTTTTGTACGTGTTTATATAATAATGTATTCGGGCAGGCTAAAAATACATTAAATACCACAATTCACAGCGAAATTTCACTGAATTATTTACTTTAAAAACAATCGAAACAAAGAGTCGGTCTTTTTCTGCGTGTATATAAAATAATATAAATACATAAAACATTTTTTTAATCTTTTTTCGGGCTCGAAAATATGTTGTTTCAAGTTTTTGTTATATGAAACAAAAGTTAATTTACATATAATTTTATGAACTCTTGCATCTATTCAATGATCATTATTTATGTTTTTAATAATTTTATCATAATAGTAAACTCAGTATTCACTGAACACAATTTCAAATTTGGTATCCGTTGGGATAAGTTTTAATATTTGGAATCGTTGGTATTCAAGAGGATCCGTAATATATCTTTTGCAATTCTGGGCTGGAATTCAAAATTAATTTAGGGCCATGGTTATTCAAGGGAATTCATTAAAATGAGTTTGAATTCCAACCGTGGAATTAATTTTGAAGTGGTAATTAACAGATTTCGAGGGGATTCAGTAATACATTCTTTTATGCCATATTTGGTATTGAATGGTATTTTTTAATGGGAGGAATTTGAGGGGATTCAATGAGATATTTTTTAATTCCAAATCTTGTATTCGCTGAAATTCATTTTGATGGTCGTTTGTAGAACAGCATTTGAGGGGATTCAATAAATCAAAATTCTTTTCATAATTGGGGTTTTATTGGGATTAAAAATCATTCCAATACCTTTTTTGAACAAAATGAGATAAAAGCAATCAAATTTTATTCTCCATTAATCCCCTTCTAATACATTTCAATCTTTTTTCGTTTACTGGGATTGGTAATCGATAGTATTCGACGGTATTCACAGAATATAATCTTAAATCCCATATCTTGTATTAAATGGGATTCTTTCAAATATTGGTAATAAATGGTATTCAAGGGGATCCAAGAAAGGAATTTTTAATTCCAGAAATGGTATTTAAACGATACAGCCAGATGTGGAATTCACAGGGATTGAAACATACGTTCTTCAATCCCAGTTATGGAATTCAAGGGGATTGATTTTCACAACGATTATTCGAGGAGGATTCACAGGGATTCAATAATTTCAATTTATATACCTACTTTGGAATTTACTAGAATTCAAAACCACTCTAATCCCTTTTTAATACTTTTCAATCTTTTTTCGTTTACTATGGGTTAATAATGAATTTAGTTCTTAATACACCGCAAAATGTAATTATAGATTGTATTATACTTTTGCAAATAAATTAGTTAGCTGTGTTATAAAATTATTACTTTTTTTTCATCTTACTCGTGATTCATGCAAAAAGGGAGCTAAGTTCACTGATATTTTTTATAATTATTAAAAATCCTCTTTAACTTTAAGCATAGAACGATATTTGTACTATTGTAAGTGCATAAAAGCAACATTTCTATTAAATAATATTTTTATTTTTCATTCTGTATGAAAAGTATATGAGTTTTTTGGGTGTTCCCAACAATTATCCATATGCCGTTTTTGCATGGACCGATTCAAATATACATGCCGAAATAAAGTGTAATTTAATACTTGCGCATGCGCATGAGTATTAATGGCATGCCGTTTTAGGGGTTCCGCACACCTGTGCCGCACACCCCCTTAGTAAATATATAAGTGTCCTGTGGCCCGCACCCTTTACGGATACATCCCTGAAGTCAACTTTCGAATTTGATCTGTTTGTATATCCTATATATATTGATGTATACATTTAATTGTCATGTTGCACGTCGAATGACGTTTAGCTAGTGTTCGTTGGTATCTGTCAAGCAAAATCCGATTCGTTTCGTTTTCCATCATGTTATCATGACCCATAATTACCAGCAAAATGATCATGACACCGGTACAACCTGATCCAGCCGCTTTGGATAAAATCGTCGGGCTCCAAAGGAAGATATCAAACGTCATTAATCAAATATCATACCGAATAGCTAAAATCCCGCTTCCCGATGGAGATCAAGACCTTCTTAGACGGCAACAGCGTGTTATGGAATTTTCGATACGAATATCGAGGAATTATTTGTACGACCTTGGCAGGCAACTGACAGATATACAACGACACGTCAAGGTAATTTCTTCCGATGAGGCAGTGTCGAGAAGGGTGATTACATTTCACATGGAAGCCATCGAACAAAAGTTGATTACAACGCATCAGTTACTACTCAATGCGCTAAGTGCATACTGTCAACACATTCCAACCTCCGTCCTGAAAGGAAATCCAGGAAAACTGAAAGATGTTTTTCAAGTTGTAATCGAGCTTCAAAAAATTTGTAACGATGTGCAAATCACCCCAGAATTAGTTGGTGCGGGTGATGAGAACGGCGACTATTTAGGGACAGATACGGAGCATCGATGCAATGCAATTCTTGCCAAATTAGGTATGAATTCGGATAATGAATCGCAGTCACAAAGTTGCACAAATCGTTCAAAGAAACGAAGCAATCGTGTGATGCTGTCGAAACGACTTAGTATGTACTGCCCAGACATGCGATTGCATAGAAATTATAGTACTAAAAAGTCTACTTCCAGTTTTGCCTTGTCAAGGAGTCGTACCCACAGTGCTGGTCCCAAAAGAACTGTAGAAAATATTCCTACTCAGGAAAGACCTCGTACAAGTCCCGTTAAATCATCTAAAGAGTCGAGTAATGGTAAAACGAAAATTACTTTTCCACCAAAAGAAGATGATATTCAAACTATGATGGATTTGATGCCGTCGGATTCTGAAGCTGGAAGTAGTATGGAATCTCATCAACGTAATGATATTGTATCTGAACGTGAAGGTAAAAGTAAAAAGAAGTCGTCTAGTCGAACACAGCTTTATAAATCTAGTAATGAGATAAAAAGACTTGAAAAGGTATGTGATACAACTTTAAATAATGTAGATTCAAGCAAGAAAGGTGCTACTATTACAAATGAACATTTATCAAACTTGGTGCCTGTAATAGCAGATCTCATGTCGTTAGTATCAAATAAAAAACAAAAGGATTCGGAAGATCAAAAAATATCGTCCACTTCTATCGATACTTTAGCAGAATTTTTACAGAAATACCATTTACCCAAAGGCAACGATGAATCTGAGGAACTTCGCACGGGTGCAAAAAATATGCAATTGATAACTGTTCCATACAAAGAAAGCGAAGAGTCAAATAGTGATAAACTTGAAAAGAAAGTTTTGAGAATCCCTCCATTGTCGGTGCCAGAATCTGTTGCAGCTAATGTTCTAGAATACCAGCGCCAATATCAAGCTATTTTGAAATCCAGTCCAATGTACATGAGTTGTTCACAAAACAAACCGTGGGAAGTTGTTTCATGGATTTCTGATAACCTTGTGGAGGAACTTATCGCAGAAGTTGCAAAAGACTTACAAATGGACGATGTGGTTAAGAAATTATTTGAATTGGAATTTCAAGAATTCTAATTATTTAGAAATTTCTAATAAGATTTATATTCTGAGTCGGTTTACTATTTTGTATATATATAAATTAATAAATAAAAACTTTTATAATTTGGAGTTTCAATCATTATTATTTCCTGCAGTTTAAGTAAAATGAACTGCAACTAATAATATATTAATTAAGAAACTTTTTTTTCATTAAGATTACAATTGTAATTTTAAAAAAATATATGGTATAATACCAAATGTTACATAATTAGGTCATAGGTATATCGATGAATTACTCGTGTAATTAACTCCACTGGGCTAGCATACTTTTAAGAGTCCATTTTGCAAAATTCAAAATTTACAACCTACACTAATCTATAATTTAATTCATATTTTATTCACAGCACACAATAAATATATAATTATAAGATTTAAAATTAAATTAAAATAGATTATTATTGATTGCAAGAAACAAAATAATTATTTTTATAATACAACATTTTTTATCATAGAATTGGCTTCTGGGAATATTTTATTAGTCTTAATGCAACAGCAATTCTAAAATAGAGTTTGTGAATTCTTAGTTTACATTTCATGTTCTTATAGTAAAATTAAAACAGTGAAATTTCTAAAATTGAGTAACAAAAAAATGGTTTAGTATAAAAAATATTAATTTTGTTCTTTGAATTTTTTTAAAATGAAAATACAAAACCAAATCTTTTTTAGAAATGTACTTATCATTTAAAATCAACAGGTACACTATAATCAAAGATAACAAAATAAAAAACAGTTGATTTTAAACAGAATGATTTCGAAATGTGCTCTAATTGAAATCGTCCCATTTTCTGAGGGTTTTCTGAACATGATGTCGTCATGAGATCTTTATGAACTCATGTTCAGAAAACCCTCAGAAAGTGGCATATCTGACTACTTTTAGAGCACATTGCGAAATCAATCTGAAGTCTATTTCTATTTTGCTGTCTGGGATCTACATTGTATGGAATCAGAAATTACATTAAAGCAAAATGCATAAGAAACAGTATTTGATAAGTTTTACATTCATACAATGTTTTTCAATATCCCTTTCTTGTACATATTTTTTTGAATACTGTCTGTAATTAGAATGTCAAATATAATTGAACATGATAAACAATGTTTCCAAAACAATGCTAAAATAAAATACATAATATTCATTTCTATATTTTTAATTAGGTTTTTATAGTTTTAAAAATGCTTAGATTTAATACTCATAATTTTAATTTACTTTTTCCTATACATCTATAGATTTTAGTTCTAAACAAATAATTAATTACGTCGTACTTAAAAGTCCAGAAAACGACAAGGAATTGAAAGGAACTCACCAATTCCAAAATGGTCAAAAAAAGAATTTACAGAAATTCAAAGTAATTCAATTTAGTCTCCTCTGAATCGCTTTCAAATCCTTTTTTGATAATTCAATCCCTTTCACTCCCGCATTGTTTACTGAGAGACTATTATGAAACAAAAAGAAGAATCCTGGATTTAAAAAAAAAATATTTTTTTATTTTTCACATATGCCGAGTACCCAACGTGCCATTTCCGAGCTAATGTAATTATAGATTCTTAGAATTAAGATGCATAAGGCTATTATATATACAGCAAAATAGAAAAGAGTACAGAATGATTTCGAAATGTGCTCTAAAAGAGTTCAGATGTTCTACTTTCTGAGGGGTTCCTGAACATCAGTTCATAAAGATCTCACAATTACATCATATTCAGAAAACCCTCAGAAAGTGGGACGTTTGAATTCTTTTAGAGCACATTTCGAAATCATTTTCAACTCTTTTTTATTTTACTATCTGCCATTCAGGAAAACAAAATAAGATTACGAAGAAATTTTATTTCTTAATACATAAATAACACATGATGGGAATTATATTTGCACACTGCCCGAAGTAATTATTGATTTTCATAGTCTGGGTTACCACTCGTAACCCTGTATACTTTTCTCAGGTTTTAAAGAAGACAAAATGTACAAATTCTGTAGCCTGTTCGCTGTAAAAACCGAAACCCTTTTCCCTCACTATACACAAATATTATATGTGAAAAAAACCGTAGGTACTTTCGGCGTTACCGAAATTACTGTTTTTTTTTTAAACTACTTTGATTCGAACATATTATTTGTTCATGTTTGCTATCTGTCCAGGTTACTTAGGCGATTAGTAAATGCCATTTATGATATAAATCAAATAGTTATTAATGTTTTAGTCTTAAGGTACAAAAATGTCAAAAATTGTGAAGGAAGAACATTTTCGGACGCCCCGGTGGAAATAAATTAGTCACGTATAACACTAGAAATTACATAAAATATTTTAAAACAAATATTTACTTGAATACAGAAACATATTGTTCAGAATAACTACCACATTTAATTTCTTGTATTATACCAGAAACAAAAAAATATCATATTACAATCTTCTGAAAATGCTCAGTATTCATTAGTAAACCAACAAATCATAATTTAAGTAATTTTTATTGTTAAGCATACTGCGTTACGATATTACTACACAAAAAATACTTGAAAAAATATTCATTCGTTGGGTACTCGGCATATGCGAAAAATAAAAAAATGTTTTTTAAAAACGACTCAATCCAGGATTTTCGTTTTCGTTTTATAACAGCCTAGAAATGTCCCAGAGCCATGCCCAAAAGAAATTTTTGAGTTCAGACACTTTTCATTTAAATCTAGTTCAAATGAATAAAAATTAAAACAATACCACTATAATTATGATAAAAATATTACATTTGTTATTCTATAGGGGACGTCGGGGTATTATTGGACACGGGGTATTGTTGTAATATTCAAACTTTTTTTATGCCAATTGGTTACATATGATTACCCAATAATCCCTGCAAAATTTCAAAGTGAGCATATGCCCCGTTTCGGAAATATGAGGGGTCAAAGTCATAGAGATATAAGAATAGAGTACGCAAGAGGGCCGAAACGCCGTAACGCAGATAGAAAGAGAGCGATGCAGTAGTGCACGTATGTGTCTCTGTCTAGTCGCGCATGTGCGGAAGAACAATTTCTCACGCCGATCACACGTGTCTGTCATGGCAACAAAGTGAAAATCCAACTAACGATATATATTTTTTTTTATTTTCAATGCTTAAATAAAATTGAAATTCATAATGAGGACGTGCATTGTGTGCAAAAAGGAACCAAGTCCTTTATACGACCGTAGTTTTCACACGTAAGTTGTCAAGAAATTTATCTTAACCTCCAAATGCTTGTTTATACTCTCTTCAATTAAAGTATAACTGAAATGAATGAAAAATATAGACATTTGTGTTATGGTGTTTTACCATTTAGTTTTATTTATATTGAACTTATTAATCTAGGTTTCATATATGGCAAATTATTTGCTTCCATGGATATTTATTGAGCTTTCCAGTTAATAATCAATATATTTGTCATATTACCTCTATATTTTGTGTAAAAAATGTATACATTGAAAAATCATAATTTTTTGTAATTGTTTTTGTCAAAACCTTTGCACTTTCAAGGACTAGCTGTTTTAGTAGAGCTTTTTTAACCTCACATATACAGATTTGTAACATATCTGCATATTTATTTCATATTTTAAAATATTGTATTCATGTATACAGGTTTCCCAAAAATGAATCTCTGAGGCAGAAATGGATAGATGCTTTAAATTTATCCAATCTTTCTAATTGTAAAAGGAGCTATGTATGTAGTGATCATTTTGAACCGGAATCGATTCATGCCTCTGGCAGTGAAAATTGTAGAAAACGTTTAGATCCAGATGCCGTTCCAAAGATCACAAATGTTGACCAAATACTGTCATCGGCAACAAATGATTCGTGTCTGATGACAGATTTTCTGTATACTGATGATACACATGAAACACAGACAAATGCTTTGCCATCCAAAGTTACTGTCGAGCAGGCCCCGATAAGTAACCCAAACAAGGCTAGTGATACAAGTAACCATAGGCAAGAAAATGTGCTTGAAAATGAACCTGTAGCAACAGTTTCTGATTTTATGAACGTGGACGTGGTTACAGACAAAATACTCACAAATAATTCAGCAGTAGACATATCTGGTGAAGATTCTTCTAATGACGTAAACAAGTGTAGTGAAATGAACAACTCGGTGAAAAGCAAAAAAAGGTAATAAATTTATCAATAATTGTCAATTATTAAATTTTAAAAGTTTTTAATTCTAATAATCAATAAAATATAAGTAATTTCTATACTAATGAGTAATAAAGTTTAATATATGACATGTAAAAGTTTGTGAATTTCTTTATAAATTATGAATTACTGATTTTCAGGAAAGTTCTACATCCATCAACTCCAATTCCACCAAAAAGAATTAGATTTATGGATGGATTAGAAACAAAGTATATGTCCAGAGAAGACTTTGTGTCAGATGAGGCTTGGAACCGTTTTCTTCGTTATCGGACTTGTCATCGATCGAAAACAGCAGCTGCTCGCAGTAAAAACTTTCGACAACGACAGAAGATTCTAAATTTGAAGAATATGATAGACGAATTAAGGAAACAGGAAGAATTTGATGCTGCAAATTTTTTAAAGGTTATTATTTAGTTGGAATAATTTTGAGAAAATAGAAAGTGCATTTTGCTTTTTGTTTTTACGTTTATATAAATTGCACCAACAGTAAAATATTGTATACTTTAATTTTTCAAATTTTTTATTTTTCAAAAATTAATTATGTAATTTCTAGATTATAACATTTATTCTTAAAATTATGTATAACATTTTTTTATAACTTTATTTTGTTTATAATGTTTTTGTAAAATACTGTCATAATGCCGTTAAATTGATTTTATTTTTACCATCAACAATTATTTGTGGAACTGATATTGTGAAGAATATTGTGGAAATGCAGTACTTTACATAAAGAATATTTCACCTGCGATCTGTAATATATACAAATTTGTACAATTTACAAAAACATTTTTGCACATATGTACCTTCGTATAATCAATTTGAATGTCAGTAATTACAATCGCTAATGATCTATTTCAATATTACATAATATGTATAGTTATTGTATTGTATATGTATAATAAATAAATAATGTCTTTGTTACTGCTACATGTTGTAATATTAGGTACAAATTACAGTCATTGCTATTTTTACAGTCTATTACATGTTGTCCTATTGTCGTCGATAGATACATGTTCTGTATATTTCACGTTATGAATAATAAAATGTTTTGTTAATGTTCAATTATAATAATTGTTTTTTATTGCTACGATAATTTCAATGTTAATTTTTGCAATAAATGATTTTCATAAATACTAAACAATAATGCGTAAAATATTGTATGTGTCCGTCCCCATTGAAAGGGCCCACTTTGTTGGTTCCAATTTCTGAGATAAGCGCAGTTTTGTAAAAATGTTTCAAATCTAGTAAATTTTTTGAAATAAAAATTAATCATTATTAAAATAAAAAATCAGAAAATAAACTTCAAATGATAATACTGATCAAATTATAAATAAATTAATAATACAATAATCAATTACATATATTAAATTAATTCTATAAATTATTGGAGGTCATCTTATTATTGAAATAATAAATATATTCTACTTTAATTATTTGTATTCCATTACATAATAACAATACAAAAAATAAATGAATTAATTAAAAAATGTGAATACAATATATAATATAATATCTAATATTAAAGTAATAGTAACTATTGAAATTATTATTCTTCTCAAATGCAAAATTGAAAAAATGTTATAATTAATTTTAAGCAGAATACTTTTCATTCGTCGGTTATTGACATAACTAAATTTATTAACATAAAATATAACATTGCCTTAAAACTTATTAAAACATTTTGTAATAATATTAAAGGGATAATTTATTGCATAATACAATTTTTTTTACATTACTTTATTTATTATTTGTGGATTTCTTAGATAGGCTATCATCTTCATTTAAATAATACATTTTAAATAATAATGAATATTAATAAATTTCGTTTGTAAGAAAAATATAAAATTTATATATGAATATGAAGAAATAGAATATATAATTCAAATACATTAAATTGGATTAATTATTACATTAAACAATATTACCGACAACATTTATTACATAATTTATTTACACATAAATTTGTTATGTTATAAATGTCATAATTTTGTCATTTTTATCGAAATAAAATAATGTACATTGACTATATACACACACGTGTATTTTTTTTTCTAATACTTTATAAATTATTCGTGATTTTATATATTATCATAAATATATATTATACAAGAATATAATAATATTCATTTAAAAATAATTAACATAACAATGATAATAATATAAATAATAATAATAACTTTACTAATTAAATTTCATTAATAATATACTTATTAATTTATATTATTAATATAAATATATTTCCTATTAAAATAATGCATACTTTATTAAAAAAAAAAAAAGTTTCCCTTTCCGGGATTCGAACGCGCAAAATTAAATGGAACGACAAACGACACAACCACTTGACCACACGATGATCTGCTATTGACATCAAAAAGGTACTATATAAAGTGTGACTGGGAGGGGAGAATTAGAAAGGTGGGAGGGGATGAGAATTGGAGGTTTGGGTTCGCCTTGCTCCGCCAGCGCTCGGTTCTCATCGTGCGATTAGACAATGACACATACGTGCACTATTGCATCGCTCTCTTTCTATCTGCGTTCGCAGTCCTGTCATTCGTTAGCATACGACTTGCGTGCTCTATTCTTATATCTCTATGGTCAAAGTTGACCATGTCCAATAAAAAATGTGTATCAATTTCACATTTATACTCGAATAATAATATTAAAAAAATCAGACGATATGGTTCTTTACAGATTTTTGGCTGCTGATTACGAATCTGAAGTCAGATTTTAAAAATCCAAAACGACGGATCCAATATGGCGGACGACTTTAATAAAATCAAATGCAATTCGCTTGAAACACGTTAAAGTTTAACAAAAGGAAGATGCAATGTTCCAACCAAGGCAAGATGTAATAATCCAACCGGCAAATGTAAGATCGTATAATCCAACCAACAAAGGCAAGTTGTAAAAATCCAACCACCAAAGGCAAGATGCGATACTTGAACCAAGGCAAGATAGTTTTATTTTATGACATTCGAAAGCAAACGATTCAAATAATATGTACAATGGAATGGAAATAAATGAAATGCTGAGCTGCTGATAGTCTTTTGTTTCTAGGGTTTTTGAATACAGGCTGAAATCTTTTATAAATTCGAGATTGTCAACACTAAAGATACTTTTATTTTATCACATTCGCAAGCCCACGATTCAAATAAAATGTCTTAAACGATGCATTAAAACTTTGATTGTTTTTAGATTGTTTTTTGTTTCCTATGCAGGGTAAAAACAGATTTAATGCAGCGACAAAGAAAGCTTCGTGCCTTTTCAATATCAATCCAACGTTAGATTCGACTTCATCGCCTACAGAAACCATAAGCTGACGAGTTTCAAACAAATTGTATTACATTTTTCAAAAGTCATCAGCTATATTGGACCTGCCGTTTTGAATTTTGAAAAACTAACATCCGATTCGTAATCAGCGACCCCAAAAACCCCTTACTAAAATTTTTTTGGCAAATTGGATGGATTTTCTGAAAAGTCGTCCGCTATATCGGATCCACCATTTTGAATTTTGAAAAACTAACAGCCGATTCCTAATCAACGACCCCGAAAACCCCAGAATAACGTGTTTCTAGCGAATTGCATTTTATTTTTGAAAAGTCGTCCGCCATTTTGGTCTCCCATTTTGAATTTGCAAAATCTGACTTCAGATTCGCAATCTGCGACCCCAAAGACCCCCGAGTAATAATTTTTAGGCAAATTGGATCGATTTTCAAAAAAGTCCTCCGCCATTTTGGATCCGCCATTTTGAATTTTAAAAATCTGACTTCAGATTTGTAATCAGCAGCCAAAAATCTGTAAAGAACCATATCGTCTGATTTTGTTTAATATTATTATTCGAGTATAAATGTGAAATTGATGTACATTTTTTATTGGACATGGTCAACTTTGACCCCTCATATTTCCGAAACGGTGCATATGCTCATTTTGAAATTTTGCAGGGATTATTGTTTTTTAAAATCTCAAAAACCAGTTTTTGCGCCAGCTGATGCAGAGTATTTATCGTACCACAAAATCAAGCTTTGAAATTTTGAAAACAAGCAATTTTTTTAAGAGTTTCTGGGCAAAATAAAAATGTGTCCAAGAATACCCCGAACTCCCCTATATCAATATTTTCCTATATTTGGAATTTTCGTGTAATATGAAAAATTCCTATTCTGGAATAGTAAAAATTAGTATTCAATTATAAAACATTGCTAATTGTTAAGTCTGTTCTCAAATCCCTATCGCAGAATAGTAATTTTTCCTATTTTTATAGAAATATTTCTGTAAAAATGTTCTCATTATATATTTTTTAATGTTATTTCTGGTGCTTTAATTACTTTTGGTGGTTGTAATGAATAACTTGGCGGTGATTTTCCTGTTATGGTCATGTTAAAAACAAAAAAAGGTCAAAGTATTCGCTAACATTATGAGATACTGTGTCACTTTAGGTTATAATCTATACTTACATATATGTATTGCATTCCATATTTCACAATGTTGATACTGATACGTCTCCTTTACGATGTAATTTAATTCGAAGAAAAATTGTGTAGCAGAATTATTGCTTGTAAATAGTACATTAAAGTTTATATCAAGATTTATTCTGACTAATGGATCTGTATATTACTCGTTATTCCCCTCAATAATATAAATATACAGATCTATGTGTAAAGTGCGCACAAAATACTGCATTAACGACAAAAACCTGAAAATCCCCAATAATTATATTGATAAAGTAGTAAAAATGTTAAAATTAAACTAAAAAGAAGCTGATCCAGTCAAGTTGTGTCAAAAACATGGTTTAAGGGACAGGTCCAAGCACAGAATCAACAATACCAAACAGTCGTTCAAAAAATACCAAAAATAGTAATTTTTGACGACGAATTCAGTGGTACCACAATAAAAAGTGTAAAGAAATTTGTTTGACCCTAAATTTTAGCGCCAAACAAATTTGTTATTTTGAGAAAATGCTATTCCATTTTTCTAAATTAATGTAAACCTGTTTTAAAATTACGGTAAACATTAAAACACATTTTCTAAATAATTACGGATTGATTTTTGAAAATTACCTTTAAAAAATGGGCAAACAACATTGTGTATGAGTCAAATAAATTTTTAAAATATTTTATTCTAGCATCACTGAATTCCGCGTCGATAATAAATTTGGTAAACAAAATTTGTTATAATTTTTATTATATTACCATTGAATTCCTCGTCAAAAATTACTAAAGAAATACTTGTTTTTGGTATTTTCTGATCGACTGTTGAATATGGCTGATTTTGTACCTGGGCCATCCCTATAATTTAAAGTAGACCTGGAATTAGTAAAAAGAACTACATACACTACTTTAGTTGGGTAAAACCTGTTAATGTATGTATAAGTTAATGATTATAGTATTTAAATTAACCAAAATGTACAGTTAAATATTAAGAATTTAAAAAAACTCAGTTAAAATAACTTCTACTTCATTGACTACATTTTACAGTTAATGAGTTACAGTTTTTTTTTTAATTAATTGATGTTCATTATTTTCAATAGCATGGACTATATTCGTGATATTAAAAAATTCTTAAATTTCTATGATCCAATGATTCATTGATTGTATGGGGTACCCTTTTTGTAATAAAATGTTGTTTAATGTCAATTAAATTTCCCGGATAAAGTTCCTTGCATGACAGATTTAATGATTCGGTCTATTAAAGAACAAATTGTGGCAGTTTTGTTCAAAATGTAATGTATGAAATTAAAATGAAGATACACAGCAGGTAATTCTCGAGTTCAACTATGTCTCAAATGCTCCACATATATTTTGAAATTTTAGAAAATCTTTATTATATTTATAATCGCAAAAACCCTGACAGCAACCTTAAACAATGGTTCAGAATGACCTTCCAATCTCCTTTGTAAAAGGTTAGTTGCGTCACATTTTGAGGTTTTTCTGAACTTGATATCATTATAAGATCTTTATGAATTCAAATTTCAAAATGTGTTCTTTTTGGAGAAAATTTTGATATAATATTGAACTAATTACAAAAATATAAAAACAGTCTATGAGGCAATCCATATATTTTTCATCCTTTGTAGCGCATAAGCCATTTTTTTTCTTCATTTTAATACTTACCTACATTTTACTTTCTAAATAAAATAATTGATCTTTCTGAACTAATTTTTATTTTGATGGCTATCATGATGTATATCATATGTGCACATACGTATTATTGAATATCGGGACATGCAATATGTGAATCGATTTAACACGTTTTTAGAGTAGGTCTTTACACTGGCTTTTCCCTTTTAATGAACTGGAAGCAGACGCTGTGTAATAATTTTATTTGAAACCTTCAAGACCTAAGCGATCGTTGAGACAAACACGATGGAATATTCGTTATGTGAGTTAATAATCGTTCTTCTCAGTATGGTTCAATAAATTTATAAACTTATAGTTTATAGATTTATTATATATACCTATAGGGTTAGAAAAGTTTCTTATTCTGTATCTAGTAGAGATTACAGGAACACTACTAAAAGTTTGATCTAAACAAATTTCAGCGATAAAATATTGAACATTATTCAATTTTTTTGCTTTAATATTAATTGTGCTTTAATAATAATTAATTAATGAAAATGACGAACAATTAGAAAGTTTCATAGACTATTGTAGCCTTGTGAATATCCGTCAGACGTATCGGATGGTTATCTGTGCGTGTTCTCATATGGGTTCAAACTTTCAAGGATTTATATTTTTGGAAAAAGATAAATTATTACCAGTATTTTGTATTATTTAATTCATGAATAAAACATATTAAATGATGGATAAATAAATCATCGATAATTGTACAAAAAAATGTTTGTAATTCTATTAAAAAAGTGTACGACTTTTTTCAAAATTATTACTAATCTTGATTTTGTTCGTCAGTGTCGCTACTGTATTGAAACCTTCACCACATTGCATATTTTTGGAGCAATTCTTGTATTTCCTCCAAACTTTACCTTGCTATTACCTAACCCTGTTACGTATGACGTGAAGATCGTAATAATAATAATAAAAACTTCCAGTAGCGAGATCGAACATTTCTGGTCCACTAAGAAACCCCTGATAACCAAGCATGTTTAGAGATTTTATACAATTCTATGTTGAGTGCGTGTTTTGCAATAAATGCTACAATGATTCTGCAAACATATTACTGACTTATATGGTTTCAACAAGATGACAACAATAATATAGCTTTTAATTTTGTAAATTTTCATGGGAAGAGTAACTGTTGCTCACCATGGTAGCAAAGTTACATCAATAGATGAAAAACATGCTTTATGGTTTGTTTGAAACAACTCATAGATAATATAACAGCAACAAATTTTGATATTAGTTTCTATGTTTTTTATTCATGTTGTAACCCTATTTTTCCGCAAACGCGTAAATTCTAAGTAGTATGTAATTTTCAAAAAAAATATGCTACATATTCTACATGATGTGATAAGCGATATGGGTGGGATGGCCGATAACTTATTGGGAAGGAAACTTGAACACTCATGTAAGGAAAGGTAAGTAAAACTTGCGATATTTAGTTCATGTATTCCACGACTGGGCAGGGGTTGGTATAACCACCTATTTAATTGGCAATAAGAAAAAAATGAAAATGATCATTTTCAAAACTTTGACCCCAAAATTTGGTGCTCAACCCTTTTTGTTGGATACGTTTTGTAATATTTTTGAAAATAAATGCAAAAACGCGAATCTTTCGTAGTGATTCGTCATTTATGTCATCCGTTGATTTTACGCAAAAATTGTATACAACCTTTTATGTAGAAAATATAATGCTCCATCTTTTTGTTGGACGCATTTTTTGTGTGATTTGTATTTTTGATAAGAAACGCCAAAAACGTATTTTTCACCTTTTTTCTTGTTTTCCACCTATCTATAATCTAGTACGGATCGACTAAAATAATCCAAATTAATAAGATCTAAGTAAAATAAAAGAGGTTGAACTTTCAAATCGGTCTTACCGTTCTCGAGATACCGCGAGAAAAATGTGCATACAAAACAGCAGATAAACATTTTTTATTACGGTTTTGAGTTTTTCATCGACATTTGATGAAAAACTATAGTGTATGTTTTCTTTTCGCCGAGGTGACCAAATTCAATAATTCGTAGTAATTAACGTTAAAAATAATGCTTCGCAGGTGCGCTAAAAATGGTAGCTACTGAATTAACTGGTTATCTTAGTCAATATTGTATACGTTGCATCGAACTCCTATTTATGGAAGTAACAGCTTAATTAAAATACTTATATTAGCGTCATCGTCATAATTCCCCTGGTTAAAAAGTTTAATAAAGATCTTATAAAATCTGTATAAAACCTTTATAAAGACTTTATACAGAAATGATCCTGTAAATATTATTTTTAAACTTTACTTACAGTTTTTATAAAGTCCTTATGGGTATACAAATTGTATAAAATTTTAATAAAAAATATTTTCACTACATAAATTTACAAAATGCGATTTTGAAAAATTGGGCACTCATTTTCGTGTAAAAAATCGAGTTTCGTGCTTTCGTTAGACAATAAAAGCATCCGCAACACTTTCGCTCTCTATACCAACCAGTAAACGACAATATCTATCCGAGCCATTTTGGTTGCTCCCATGTTAGAGTCATCTATAAACAAATGTTTACTGGAACTCGATCGGTCACTAACAAGAGGTTTTGATCGACGTATACCGCAATAAATAAACTCCCATACAGCAAAATAAAAAAGAACTCAGAATGATTTCGAAATGTGCTCTAAAAAAAGTCAGAAGTCCCACTTTCAAACTAATAAAGAGTAAAATTCACTGGTTATATTAGTTAAATGCGACTAATGAAATAGTACGGATGATCGCTAAAAATAAACATTTCACAAATAGTGATCATAACATCCCTGCGAAAAATTTTAAGTAGGATTCTTATGAGAATCTTATGAGAAATTGAAACAAGTGCCTTATAGTTGTCGTAAATATACATTATATACATCGATTAGTCATACAAGTATCGTACGGAATATGTACAGTTTTATTACATGAAAGAAAATCGTTTAATATTAGGTAGTTTTATGAGCATACAATCATGAATGTTTTCTGTTGAAATTTTATGGAAATTACATAAAAATCTCATCACAACCAGGTCAATTTTCATACAAATCGCAATTTTCATTAAATTTAAAGATAGTATAATAAAAATTGTAAAAAAATTTATTGACCCAAAACAATTTTTTCTTCGAAAAGAAATGGAATTTTTTGAAATCCATGCATAATTATTTCGGAAATACATTTTCCTGTTCCCCAAACTTTTTTTCAATGTTTAAATTAATTTATCGAATTTTAATGGGTCAAAGAAATTCCTTCTTGAGTAACTTTTGACGCGAAAGTCAGTGGAGTTGGAATAAAAAATGTAACAAATTTGTTTTTTAAATTTAATTTCTTTAAATCCATCCGTAATTTAAAAAAAATGTGTTTTTACGTTCACCTAAATTTTTGACATTTTTAAATCAATTTAGAAGAAAGTAGTAATGAAAAAATCGAAATTAAAAATTACCGAGTCGAATTTTTAAAACTTGAGTTTCATAAAGGCAATTCTAACAATTTTGTATGCTCTCTTAAAAAGAATTAAAGAAATTTGTCGAGAATCGACCGAGAATTTTCTCCAACATCGCAAAATCATGTATTGCTGAAAATTTTCGGCCAAATATCTTTAATTGTTTTTGATTCTTTTTAGAAGATAGTAAACAATGGTTAGAATTGCCTTTATGAAGCCCAAATTAATAAAGCGGTTGTGACCCTTAGCGAGTCGAAACAATAACTTCCCGATCAATCTCTCGTACGGACGTACGTACAAGATCACGGACACAAATTCTTTTATTGTTTTTTTGGGTTCTTTGGGGTCTGAAACGTCGACATTTGATGAAAAACTGTAGGGTAATTTTTTTGCGGGAAGTGACAAAATTCAATACTTCGTCCAGACCTTTGGTCTGGGTCGAAGTAATAACACTATACATAAGCCGACAAGTCAAAAAGCCGACAAATAAAAAAACCGACTAGTAAAAAATCGGCATATTGTAAAGAGAAAAAAATAATACTTTTACCGTGTCGGCTTTTTAATATGTCGGTTTTTTACTTGTCGGCTTTTTTATTTCTCAGTTTTTTGACGCGCGTCAACAGTTTCCTCACGAAAAATGACGGAATTTGTTAAATAATATCATTTTTTCACGTTATTTGTACTATTTTTACTACTTTTTTTTTAAATAACTCGAAAACCGCTCAGCCGATCATGTTCAAAATCTAATCAGCACGAAGTTAGGTCAGGACGCATCGATTAAAAAACATTAATCAATTCGCTTCATCCGTTGAAGAGAAATCGTTGGACAAAATTTGGTTTTCATCCGTACACACACACGCACGCACGCACGCACGCACGCACGCACCCACACACACACACACACACACACACACACACACAGACACAGACATCTCTCTAAAAATGTGTCAGTTTGCTTCTGTCACAAAACGTGGAGATATCATGAAATTAGCATTTTCCATTTTCGAGGTCATTTCAATAACTTCCCTGTAGACCGCGAAGTTAAAAAAAAACGAAACAGAACTTTTTAATTTACATTTTTTTAGCTTTGATTACAACTTAATGGTACCCTCTTAAGATAGTCTAATCTACTCCAAAAGATTTTTATTAATAAATATAAATTATTCCAACTTTTTCAGATATTCTGCCAGATTTACACTTTGAAAAACAGCATGGTACTAGAAAATTACTACAATTTAAGCGTTGGCAATAATATTTCCTTCCTATGTGACAAGATGTACAATAATGTAATAATAAATGATTAGAAAAATTAATATATAAAATGTGCAACCTTTTATTAATGCAAAATGATTAAAAAATGCAAAAGCCAATGAAATTGAATGAATTTCAATAATATAATAAGCACGAAATGAAATCAATGATTTTAAACCCTGCAAACACAAAAGTAACAGTTATGTAACAACTATGTAACATTTATGTAACAATGTAACAACTACGAAAATATTACATATAACTGTTATTTTCCGTGCTTGCAGGGAAATATTAGAAAATCATGGGTTACAGCTCTGTTGAATAGATTTCTATTGATATTTAGTGATTACGAAAACCAATTCAATAATCTATTGAGATTCATACAAAATCACTCAATGAATTTCAATGAATTTTCGTTTGCTGGGAATTATGGATTCACGGGGACTCATTGAATATACGCCTTTTTTGGATTTCGAGGCATTCACACAATTATACCAATAAACCAAAAAGTATTCGGATTGAGCATTTTGTATTCCTAAAAATGTGAGGAAATCGCTTTTTAGGTTATGTGCGGTTTTGTAGATTATGTTAGGTTATTGTATAAATATTTATACATAACCCTGCAAACACGGAAAGTAACAGTTATGTAATATTTACGTAATGGTTACATTGTTACATAAATGTTACATAGTTGTTACATAACTGTTACTTTTGTGTATGCAGGGGGCATACGATACGATCGTATTCGTACGAAGAAACTGACAAAAGAAACAGAATTATTTCATATATGTACAATATATCTATTTTTTTTTTGTACTTTGTATGGTTATTGTTGGGATATTATATCTTTGTCGATATTGGTTTTGAAATCAAATGGATTCTTCTGGATTAATGTGTCCAATTTCTGGATTCGTCGGGATTCGGCAGAGTGTTTTATACGAAAATTATTTTTGGATTCAAAAGTTTGGAAATCAATTACTAATTTATAATTGAAGCTGTTATCTGATTTTTCAATTGTCGATGAGGTACAATATTCTGGCTTTCTGTACGTATATAATATCGAGGTCTTCTATTGAGGTTGCCATATAACGGCACTTTTAACAATTTAACTCCTACTATACCGTCGTAACAAGCGCGCATAGTAGAAACTACTGGTTAACATACATATATGCATGGGCAAATCAATAATTGAAAAGTTTGTCTAAAGTAAAGTTTAATGAAGTACAATATCGACCAGTCAATCCGGTTTATTCCGAAGTATATAAATATTTGCGTAGGCAAGCCATGAAGGGTCGAAAGACCCATAAAATGTGGATCATCCTGTTTCCAGGAACATTATTCCATTTTGAACTGATTTCAGATGGCGCCACATGAAGGTGAATGCGAATCTCCTACACTTATTTACATGTACATATACGCGACATCACTCGCAAGTATGTAAAAAAGAACAAAATAAAACACGCAATTCTTGTGAAACCGCGTTGACTCGCAATTCTCAACATTTTCCTTATGTCTTATATGTGCGCATCACTAATATACTGGAAATACGAATGGACTAGTCGATTTTATCACGTCGTCAGTACCGGTGAATACAGCTCACAGTCGAGTGGATATTTCTGGAGATCTGAACAAGTGCATGTGCAACGCAAAGTGCAGTCCCTATAGTTCGTAATTCAAGTGTTTCATTCCTTACATTTCGAAAATTTTTCTATGAACACATACCAAGCTATTTATAGAGATCCACTTATGAATATTTCAATTGTTCGATCACAATTAATAAGGTAAACAACTTTACCTGCCATGTACATTAATTAACATAATTTTATAATGAAACGCGATTTTATAAATTTAGAACTAAATTCAAAGACGATTCATGTTTCTGATGTAATACAAGGTATCAAATAACGTTGAAAAATGAAAACCGTAAATCCTTCATATTAATCCTTAATTGCCTTCTAGATAGATGAATTCAAGTAACTAATTTCATCGAATCGTATAATAGACAATAAAGTTATAATAACTTATACAAATTACTATTACAAGGATCATTGTTAAAATTTTTTTTATATTCCTTACAGCTAGTAACTGGACTCTATATATAATTTCTTATGGCAATTGATTTCTTATAGATAGGATACGAATTACTTGTGAGCAAAAATTATTTTAGCAATTGAGTATAAAATTTAGAATTCCAGAAACTAATATATCATAATATGTGTATCTACTGATGTGTAACAATCGTATAATATTTATGTAACTTGTAGCAGGTATATAAATGTTGCATAACTGTTACTTTCAATGGTTTCAAGGTAATATAAAAAAAAAGATGTATAGAATGATTTCAGGATCTTCAAAAGCTTTAATTACACGTAATATTAAAAGATAATTGACATTGGGTACTGTTGCACTAATGTTAAACAGAATTAACTTTGTACATTTATATATCTGCAAAAATTATTTGTGTAAGTCATCTCATTGAAACCGATTGAAAGAAGAGTATTCTAATACTATTAAAAGATGCTCACTAATACACATTTCGTTTAATGGATGATTACTTGTTCTTTTGGAGATAATTTCAAAATTATTCAAAACAGTAGCAGAACCATTTTAGTTAATTAGATACACATCATATAAAAATAGTTAGAAATTTTTATATTCATACTAGACTCAACTAATATAAATCATAAATACATTAGTTTTTCTTATGAAAGAGTCCATAAAGCACCAACATTGAACATTTCTATACCTAAATGTGCTTTACATAGCGTTTGAATTCCGATACATTCAGCCAGAATATTGTTTCTTGAAAAATTCATTTTCAAAAGATGTCAACAATTTCTGTAATTTTAAGGACATTTGCAATCTCATAATGAGAACAGTTGCTGAGAAATATGTACTTATAAGTCGTCAAATAAAGATGACATTACTGTTGAGGGTTAAAATAGAAGTTTGAATTTTAATTTATTAATCAACCAGACTACAGTGTAGTACCTAAAAATAATTACAGAGGAGCAAAACTGGAGAGCGCGAAAAAACGAAACGCATCAACAGTATGTTGCAGATATATCGCTATATCTGTACGCAATCGGGTACAGAAAAACATAAGTGTCTAATAACGCTAAAGCTCAGGTGGTTCGTACTCCACCTTCATAAACTGTAGGTCCTGTCGCGATTTAGTCCCACGTGGGTTCACAAAAGTCGACATAAAATAATAATTAAAGAAAAAAAAAAAAACAAAGAAATACATAAAACTATAAAAGAATGATAATAATAAATATAATAAAATAAAATAAAATAAAATAAAAATATGTATTAAAAAACGTGATCCGCATGTATATGTTTACAATCAAATTCAATTAACAAATTTCCACGAGTAAATTTCGCTATGACCTGCTTATCATTTTTATTGCCCAGAATTTTGTACTTATTAGGTAGTTTACTGTAGTATAATATAGAAATAAATGTATGATTCTGCCTTCCGATTTCTAACTTCACTTTTAGTAGAGATATTGATTTAAAACGATTAGTCGACATACTATTAAGATAATCATTTTTCAAATCTTCGTAATGATATGAAATGCATTCTAATACATACTTGTTATGAATTAACATAGTCTTTTTTTTACATTTGTTATTATGTTTTACCAATATTTTAATAACTTTCTTGTCAACATTAATTGAAATGTATTGAAAATTTTGAATGCATTACAATACATTTGAAGGCGCTATTTGATCTTAAAAGTATTGAAAAGGATTGAAATGTATTACAAATTTTAATGCATGGCAATATATTTAAATCCAAAAATAATCCCAGTTCATACATGTAATGAAAAAAAAAATTTGCATCGACCGAGAATTGAATCCTGGTCTCCCGCACAACAACTTCGAGCCGTAATCACTCGACCAGCTCCTTGCTGTAAAAGATGATGCGAAACTAACAAATAGTTGAAACGTGGAGCATTTATGAATTGTGTACATAAAAATAATCTGCTAAATTTATTACCATATTTTACATTTTTGTAATAATTTGCTTATCGACTTTTGAAAAGAACGAATGCATGTAGATAGTAGATATTTTTGTTGGTAAAATAAATATTGTAATTTTTTTTCTAAATTACGCAATATCTTGAAAACGGTACGAGATACGTGACATTTGACGAAATTGACATAAATCAGGGGTACCTTGGTGCGATGATTCGAAGCCACTGTACATGATTCGAGAATTTTCGAAATTCTAAACAGAGTACTGCTAAATGTAATTGGAAATTGATTTGAAATAAACATTTCACATTCCAAATTTTGAATGAAAAGTCATTTGTGGCTTTTATTTTCGAAAATAACTTTTTTGTAATTGAAGTGAATAATTACGAAATGAACATAATTTTAATATTCTTTCACTTCAAAGCAGAAGTTATTTTTTTGTATAGATTCATTTATATTAAAATGAAGAATCATTAAAAATTTGTATTCAAATGAATTCACCACACTTTAATTTTTGTATTGATTTATTTTAAATTCATTTGGATTAAATCAGGCAATATTTTGCTCAGTCATGTATTGAAATGGATTCATTAATTCCGGTGATAAACTGTTATTATTTATGGATTCGATTGTATTAAAGAATTATCATTTCAATCTTCATTTGTATTCAGATGGATTCACGACTTGCCTTTTTCGAATATTTTTAGTAGTTTCGGAAACGATATTATTTACGTATTCATTTGGATTCATTTGGATTCATATTTTTGTATTAAAATAATAGTGAAGTATTTTTGGATTCGAATGTATTCGAAAATTTCAAATAGCATATTCAAAAGCGAAAAATTAATCCAAGTCAATACATTTCAATACACTTTCGATTGCTGATTTAAAAAACTGCTTTACAGACTGACCCATATGTAACACATTTATAAACACGCAGTAGATCGCTACAGCAGAAACAGAATTAAAAATATATATGAAACTTGTAAATTACTAAATAAACGCAACGTCTTTTTATGCATGCCAGAAATTGCTTAACAAGTAATCAACGTAAAATTAGACAATAAACACGAAAGCTGCAATATTTTAAAAATTCATAAAATGAGTGAAACAACATATTTATTATTTAATTTTATTAAACGGGCACAATCAGATTACCTTTACAAAGTAATAGTACAAATGAGGTTACAGCTTTAATTATATGCATTCAATGAATTAAATACAAAAATAAAGATAGTATACAAAAAAATAATAACTTACGCTAAGGTAGGTTTATGCTCGTAAAATTCACTCGAATGCATGATTTGAATAAATTTATGTCATGTATCAATGTAAACGTATCTGGTAAAGTATTCCATGAACGTCTTAATCGAGTTGGTGAATAATACATAAAGTTAGATCCACTAGTATCCATCGCTAGAGTTAGTAGGACAGCTAACATTATACGAATTATATCTCCTTGGGAAAAGACATTTTAAATCAGTGCATGAAATGTGATCGTTTAATACATTAAAAACAAGTAGAATATCAGAATAAGAATGAAGTGTTTGAATGAACCATAGTTTAAATTTTGATAAAATAGGAAGATAATTGTGATCAAAACGGTGAATAGGTGTTTTCGACCTAAAAGCTAGTTGTCGCAAGAGTCTGTGATTAACAGCCTCCAAGACATTTTGAGCAACAGAAATATATGGTGACTAAATTTGAGAAGCGCACATTGAAAATGGAATAACTAATGTTTTATATAAGTAAATACATGTAGAAGGATTGGTAAAATTGTTTGTAGATCTAATAATAAAGCCAATCATCCTTAAAGCTTTTACAACAGTTAGTTTAATATGACCTTTGAAAGATAAATTAGATTCTAATAAAATGCCAAGATCTTTAATTTTTGTAACACGTAAAATTATTAATTTTATAGTTAAATTCCAAAGAGTGTTTTGACTTGTTAAAAAAAATAACATTACATTTTTAAAACGTTTGGAATATGCACATTCGGCAAGTTGTTAATGATAATTAAAAATAAAATAGACCCTACATATGAACCCTGAGGTACACCCGAGTCATTTGAATATCATGTGATATAGAATTATTTAACTAATGGAACATATAAGTAATAATAAAGGTGTTAAACCTTCCGTATATGAATTTTTATTTTAGCCGAGTCCGATAGCGCTCTTTCACCCTAATAATAAAACCAAAGGAGAATATACCAATTTTCTTATTATAAGAGGTAGACAATTAAAAATTTTAACCACGAAACTTGAGAATGCCCCATTATATTTGGCTGTGGAGTTTCTTGAAATACGGAGCGTGTAGAAACTAGTCTCCATGTAATATAATGACTAATTTTTAAATTTACATATGGGACTTTATGTTAACATAACCGACTAAAATATTGATTGTGTACATTATTATGGATTAAAAATACAGTGAACAATTTCACAATAAAAAGTTGATGTTATTTATTTAATGTACAAAAATCTACGGTACAAATGCAGAAAAATGTTTTCTAATTTTAGATGATCACTATCGCTATTTTGGGATTCATTTTGGTGGGATTAGCCCAAGCTGAATCCTCGGTAATCAAATTTAACAATGAGACCTTTCAAATTCATATGCATGAGACGGCACCTATTACTTTCACAATTTTGGGAAATAAGAATGATTTGTCGAAAGTCCGTTTGAATGCGACTTCCAGTGATAAAAATGTTGCAACTGTTGACGCTCCAAAATTCGAGGTGAACCCGATAAATGAAACAATTACAGGTTCGGTTAATGTGAGTGGAATTTTTCTTGGGTCTGCGAGACTTGAGATAACTCTCAACAATGGCAAGGTAGTTTTTTAAAAGTATGATTTGTATACGTTGTATATCGAATTACCAACTATGTAGTTTATTTAAAAATTACGTTGTTAATTTATAGGAAATGATCAGTAATGGTACCGACATTATTGTTATTCGAGAACAGAGACTAATTGATACCATTTTTACTATTAGTGTTGCTACATTTGTTTCAATACTTTATATAAATTTTGGATGCGCTATGGATTGGGGGATTTGTCATAAGACCCTGAGACGTCCAGTTGGTCCTCTTATTGGTGTCTTTTGTCAATTTATATTTATGCCTTTGGTAAATAATTTACATCTATAATTTTTTGTTTTCATAATTTCTTTTTTATTGTTAAGCACTGCTTTATTGGACATATCCTTACAGATCAGTTATATGCTAGCAATTTTGTTATTTCCTAACAATCCGGAAATGCAACTGGGTATATTTTTCACGGGTATCAGTCCCAGTGGAGGAGCATCAAATATTTGGTCAATCCTTCTTGGTGGTAATCTGAACTTATCGGTGACAATGACAACTTTATGTACTCTCGCTGCCTTTGGTAAAAATCCAAATAATAAAATATTTAATATGATTTGTTTTATAGTCATATTATGTATAAACTTTCTTGATATTAAAATGATTTTTTAAAAATCTAAATAAAGCTTTTAATTTTTAGGTATGATGCCATTATGGCTATTTACTTTAGGTCGACGAATCTTTGAAAAGGCTAAATTAGTGATGCCTTATGGAAAAATTGCAACATTTGCAATAGGTTTGGTAATTCCATTAATAATTGGCTATTTCATCCAGAAAAAACTACCAAGACTTTCAAGAATTATGGTTCGCATACTGAAACCATTTTCAATAATCCTTGTTATTTTCATCATCATTTTTGCCATTGTAACAAATGTTTATTTGTTTAAATTATTTTCTTGGAAGGTAACGTAACATTTGAGTGAAAAGAAATAATTCATTTTAAGATCTAACAAAAATCAATTTGATATTTTCCTGCTTTCAGATTATTTTAGCAGGTTTGGGTTTGCCGTGGTTAGGATTTATAATTGGGTTGATAGTTGCAATAGTTCTTCGACAGCCCACTGCCGATGTTCGCGCTATTGCCATTGAAACTGGTATACAAAATACAGGAATCGCTATCTTTTTACTCCGATTCAGCTTGAAACAACCTGCTGCAGATCTTACTACAGGTAGGATGTTATAGGCCTTGAGTTCCTTTTTATTTTTATACGCTTCCATTACCTTATCTACTATATCTTTTGTCTGATGTTATCTCTGTAATATGTACCATTTTTTTGCAGTCGCTCCAGTATCTATTGCAATAATGACTCCAGTACCGTTAGCAATTTTGTATATAGTGAAGCTTGTACTGGATCGCAGGAAAAAGAATCTTGCTGCATCTCGAGAAAAATTACAAAATCCGACGCAGCCTGTAGCTACAATTTCTGCTGCTACTAGTTTAACAACGCCGACACAGGTGACACAATAAAATTATGTAAAGAGTATGGTAAACCATAGGTGGCAGATCTTATATGTAATTATGGAAAAAATTACTGTTAGTTATGTTATAAATTAAGTATTACAGCAGATCTGGATAAATTTAAAGATTAATGTATTAATTGGGATAGTAAGATTTGACTGAAGTTTCAAACTTTGGCTAAAAATATCTTCGTTAATCAAATTTTATATAGTCAGACTAAACAATGTTGAGAAGGATCTAAGTTAGCCATTGTACACATTCTATTTTCTTAAATCTGTTTACATGTTTGAATGAGTGGGTGCTTATATGAATTTATATGATTTTTATACGAATATGTTGTATCCCAGCAATCAGAAAGGAATAGCGAGGAATTGAGAAATTCATTTCCTGTTAATTCCTGTTTAATCCATTAATGACGGTATACAATGGAATTTAGCGAAATATAAAATATTTGTTTACGTTTCTTCCCATTTCCTATGAATTCCTGGAAAAATTACATCCAATAGAATTGAAAAGAATAAAAAAATTTTTTTTATTCTCTCGAATCTTTCTGAATTTCAAAGTATACGGTTTTATTTCTTTAATATAATTCTTGTGGGGGTTCTTTTGTGGTTTATCTAAAATAATAGGACGAATTATTAAAGATATTTAATTTGCTTTTTATTAATATTTATGTGAATGTTAAATATGTTATTACGGAATATAGTTTTACAATTTCGCTCTTAAATAAATTTATGAACTTGAAAATAATGTATCCCGACCGAGTATCGAACCCTTGTCTTCCGTTTACTACGCTGACGCCTAAACCACAACCGCATATATGTATTATATTTCGTAAACGAGAGTAACTTGTACTCAAGCGCAGAAGGCATATTGATAAATGCGGGTTTAGTTCGAACAAAAGCATAAGCAAGACGTTATTAGTTACTAATAAAAAGTAAACGCAAGGATTTTATGTAGTTATTTTTGTCGGAAAAAATATTTCAGTAGGGTAGAAACGCGAGAATCCCACATGGTTTCGACTTGGTCAAATAGGCCAAAACTACCAGGTCGAGACCACGTGGAAAACCCTGGTAAAAATTTGTGATTCAATCCGATTGGGCAATCAGGTTTTTATTCGGACCTAATCCGACACCTTTGCATCCTCTCGAAACGGACCTAATCTGATTGAATCGGACCTAGTCCGACTGAAACGGACTCAATCCGTGCTAAACAGACCTAATTCGACGATTTCATTTCGGCCCGAATGGACCCAAGCAGGAAGTTCTGATGAATGCAAACCGACCTAATCGGACCAAAACCGAGTTTGTTAATTCGATTTAAATTCGGCATAATCGGAATTCAACCGACGCAACTGCAAAGTACAGAATATTCAATACCAACCTAATCCCTAATCCAACGGTCTAATACAACCTAATCTGAGGATTTCAGTCAGTCCGAATATGACGGGTACCGATCTAATCCGGTGATTTCAATTGGGTCGAAACCAACTGTGTAAAATCATGATTGAATTATGGTATTAACTTTTTTCTTTTTTGTTATTTATTTCTCAACTCTACATTACTCTATATTAACTGTCTTCATTTTGATCAATGTTTTCCAGATGTAACGGATCTTCCTCAATGTCACCTTGTTGGTCATCTTTTTTTTATCTTCTTCGTCATGTTTTTCATCTTCTTCAGTCTTTTCTTCACTCTCTTCATTGTCTTTTGTTTTCTTCTGCACTAATGTTCTTGAAGACTTTCTTTTTGCTTGAAAGAAAAATATCACTATGAAAAACAGACATCCCTGCCGAAAAAATACTATAGAACACGATTCAGAAAACATATAGAGCACCATACAAATTATATTTATTAAGAAAAAAAGTAGCTAAATACCTGAATATTTATGTTACAGAAATGTTGAGAGTATACAATTTTATTCAAAACCTGTCCTAATTTCAACTTTCTATGGTTTTGCACCATTGAATAGTTTTTGCACCATACAAAATTAAATTTAGGACAAGGTCTTTTTACACGGGATTCGCAATATTTCTTACAATTTTAAGTTTTGAAGGAAGTTTTTAATACAATTGTAAGCCCTCAACATTTCTACAACGTAAATATTCAGGTATTTAGCTACTTTTTTTTCTTGTTAGTAAATATAATTTGTATGGTGCTCTATATGTTTTCTCAATCGTGTTCTATAGTATTTTTTCGACAGGGATAATCAGATTTGTGGGTTAAGGTGGTTCTATCTCGGAATGATTCCGAATCATTCCGATTGACTGTTCGGATTGAAACCGTTAGAAATATATGCTTTGCATTGAATCCCATTCGTTCCGAATGATAGGTCCGATTGAGACTGTTTGACTTTTCCACTTCAGATCGAATCCGATTCGTTCCGGTTGATAGTTCGAATTGAAACTGTTTGAAATGTCTACCTGGATTGGTTCCGTTTCATTCCGATTGATCGTTCGGAATAAGTCCGATTCATTCTGAATAAATGGTACTGGGGACAAATTGCGGATTGCAACCGAATAGATCTCATTGAATCTCATTAGGTCCGATTGAAGTTCAATCGGAAATTTTTACCAGGGAAATCCACCTGGATTTTTTCCGTATGTTACTTTCAAAATATATAGTTCCGATACCAACGACAACAATTCAGTTCGTAAAAGGCTTCATTTTCCACAACCCTACTTCCCGTTTATAATATGATTTAAAACTTTGACAATCTATTTTACACACATTTTATTTACTTTTGACATTTAAAAAAAAATATTGTTCGTCATATAAACGTAATATGTTTGTTAAACGAATGTGCCCGTGTAGAAAAAACTTTTACGCCCTTGTACAGAAAACTACTATTTCGTGTTAATGTATATCCAGCAATGTAAATGGCAGTTTATTCGTTTTGAAAGCTTGCCGCCGTTTTGGGTAACAAATCAAAGAAAGTCACGTAATTATCAAATTGATTAAGAAGTTAGTAGTAATAATAAAAAGCCATGTATTTTAGTTTAATGGTTTTTGGTCAAAATCATTATAGCCTGGATTTTATTTTATGGCCAAAATTTGACGGCATTAACACAATCGATTTGTGAATTCCGGTATAGGAATTAAAAATTCCACGGTATTAAACAAGGAATAGGTATCCCGATCCGTCTTTCTTCTAGAGATTCATAGGAATTATAACTACTGGATGGCGAATTTCAGCGTGGGAATTTAAAAAAATAGATAACCTTATATTTGGTTGCGGGATTGAAAGGAATTAAAATGGCTTTCTGTCCAATTTCGGATCAGGAATTAAAATATTACCGTAACCTTATTTCGTTCCTTTGGACCCGAAGGATTTCAAAGGAATTAAAATTGTTTGCTAGTCAATCTTGATCTAGGAATAGAAATTGTGACCCTAACCTTTTGAGAAAATTTCAATTCCAAATTGTCGTTAATGGGGATTCGAGACGTATGCTCGTTAATTCTTTTCAATTTCTCTCAATTCCTTGCAATTCCTTTCTGTTTGCTGGGATCACCTGGACACACAGTAAGTGCTGAGTGTCTTTTTGATATCTTGGTTCATTTGTGCGAAGTTATTGTTGAACTTTTATATTTGTTTTTGCGTAGAAATATTTTTTAATTAAATTTTTACTGCCTAGCATAGAAAGTTATATAGACTGCTTTTGTTAATTTTTGTACTACCAGAGCATTGATAATGATTTAATTGTATACATTTTGTATTTGGATATTTAATTTAAATAATGGGCATGTAATTGAGTGTGATACGGGCGAATACTTATGTATGTGAGGTCTTTGAGGTATACAAGGTGTCTTCAAAAAGTAATGTAACTTTATATTTTTATGAAAAAAGATTTATTTATTCATCGACATTTATATTGTCCCCTTCAAAGTAATCCCTCTCAGGTACAATCCACTTGTACCAAAATTTTATGGAAATCCTTTGCTCCATTTTTTATGGATTTTGTACAGAAAATCCCTGAGCACAACAAAATACGTCTTACCTCTTTATCTCTCAAAAATAAACTAAGTATGCTATGTACTTAAAACTGTGTGTATGTTCGGGACATGTGCACCAAAACGACGACAACAACAAATAATCTACAATCGAATGTAAACTTAAAAAGTCACCTTTACTTTTTGAACACACCTCATAACTGTTGAAAAATATATTGTAAAATGTAATATTTATTGTAAAAATAATGATTTTGAGAAAACGAAATATTAAAGAGTATTTTTAAATTAATTTGATGTTTTTATTTCGATTTACTATATATAATATAAAAGATATGATACTCCAAATTGTAAACTCAAAAAATTGGATTTTTTTATATGTATGCATTTTTTTTCGATTTCAAGGATAATATTAGTCTAGGAGCTACCTATATTGCCGTAGTTTTTGATATGTCCCCACTTGAAACAATGTTTTTTTTACATACATTTTTGGCCGCTGAATCCGAATTTTTTAAGTGGAATGCTAAAAAATGGCCGGTTAATTGTTTATAACAATTTGTTAAAACAATTTATTAATTTTGTTCTTTTTGCTCCGCAATACATTTTTTCATCTTTTTGGGGTAATTTTGAACAAAAAAGGTCCTTCTTAGTAACTGTCACGTAGGACAACTTTTCGAGATAAAAATTCCCAACTTAAAAGAAAGTCGATTTTTGCTATTTTTGACACCCTAACGCGCCAATACCAATGTTTTTGTTTTAATCCATTTAGTCTTAAACTCTTCTTCTATTGCTACGCTTTAAGTAAAAGATTCGATTTTGACATTTTTTAAACGTTTTCATAGTTGTTGAGGCGATAACTTCCGGTGGTTTCTCAGTGTGGATATGCACTAATTTCGTATACATATTTACGACGTACTTGACGATTACACATCTATCCTCGTATTTTTAGCCTCCGAATCTAACGTAGGATGGACTATTATAAAGTGGTCAATTGTTTATAACAATTTGTTTCTAACAATTAGTTTTTAAAAAATGTAGTAATTTTTTTTTTAGAAAAATTGTCATGTTTTTCTGTGATTATAATCTCTGAAATTCTAGGATGAAATATTATAAAGCGGCCGATTGTTTATATCAATTGCTTATAGCAATTTGTTTATAACATTTGTTTTTTAAATAATGTAGTAATTTTTTTATTTTCGGAAAAAAATGTTCATGTTTTGTGTGATTTGAAACAAAGAGATCCTTATCAGCTTTTATTGTAAATTTAAATATTTAATAAATTATTATTTAATACAATTGAATGAGATAGATTTTATAAACTTGTTTTTTTAACTTTTATTTTAAAAATATGTACATTACATTCATTATTTCTTTTGCAATTTTCGAAATTTGCAATGTTTGCAATTCTTTACGCGCTACTACGCATGGCAGCCTATTTTTAATCCATTTTATATTTTGTTTTCGTGTAATATAGTATGTTTTGTATTAAACATTAATTTATATAATTCTTGTTATTCGACTTAAAAGAGGAGTGTCAATATGGGTGATTTTTGAGCTCAGATGTCGCACTTTTTCGATTACACCTTTGGATAGCTGATGTCAAGAGCTTTTCAAAACGCCATATAAAAGTTCTTTTATTTTGGGACGAATACGATAACAGTTTTCAAAGATATCGAATTCACCACATTGAAGCCTACATGTTTGAAAACTGTTATTTTTATATTGTTATTATTTTTATCATATTCATGATCACCGACCCACAAAACCCCAGAGTAAAAAGTTTCATCTGAATGTTCCATATTGGATCCGCCATTTTGAGTTTTTGAAAACTGTCATCATATTCATGATCAGCTACCAAAAAAAAACCCTAGTAAGTTGTTTCATATGAAGCTGATGAATTTTTGAAAAAATCATCCGCCATATTGATTCCGCCATCTTGAATTTTTGAAAATTGTCATCATATGCATGATCAGCGACCCAAAAAAACACAGAGTAAAAAGTTTCATGTGAAGATGAATTTTTTAAAAAATCTTCCGCCATATTGGATCCGCCATTTTAAATTTATGAAAACTGTCATCATATTCATGATTTGCGACCCAAAAAAATTCAGAGTAAAAAATCATAAAAAAGCATTGATTTTTTTTCATTTTGTAGACTAAACTTACTAAACTTAATTAAACTACCGCTCTATTTTGTCATTTTATTCTAACTTTGATCCATCATAGATATGCCTAGTCCCAACGTAAAAGGACTTTTATATGGCATTTTGAAAAGCTCTTGACATCAGCTATCCAAAGGTGTAATCGAAAAAGTGCGACATCCGAGCCCAAAAATCAGCCTTATTGACACTCCGCCTTTTAAATCAATTCCAAGATGTTTAAGGCTGTGTTAACGTTCTTACTTGGATTCTCTTTCGTAAAGTGCAATTATGTAGAGCTTGATAATTGATTTAATATAAAATGAGTGATTTTATAAATACTAAATCACGCATTATTTATCAAAAATCGAAGAAAAAGGATAAACTTTATAGTACTCAACGTGGTAACGATCAAATCAGAAATGCTGCATTTGTACAATGTGATGTTCTAATTCAATTGCATTAAATAATAACTTAATAAATATTTAAATTTAAAATAAAAGTTGTTATGGATCTTTTTGTTTCAAATCACATAAAACAAGTAGGGGACATATAAAAGGCTACGGCAACTCTTGGGCTAATTAGCCTTGAAATTCGAAATATTTATCGTAAGGTTAAAAATTATAGGTAAAAATCAAAATTTTGCGATTTCCTTTAAACTCCCTACTATTTCATCCCTTCATCACGAATGTGATCTACTTATCAACAGAAAAATTACCTTGGACTTTATTAAATGTAATCAATTATCCGAAGTTTTTTTTACCTTGTACTCAGTATTATGAATTACAGCATCGTTATTCTATTTTATCTAATATAATTATATTAGTGGAAATGTTTGCCATTAGATATAAGGTCATTACAACAAATGAGAGCATTTAAAACTGAGATGCTAAATTATATTTACAAATTTTAAGTTTCTTTTTCTCTTTTTATTTACTGTTTAAACTCAGATATCAAATATTATGTTTATTCATTGTTAATTAAGGTTTATTCTTGTTTCGTTATTATTAAGTGCAGATTGTTATTTCTTTTTGTATAAAGGCCCTTCCAGGCTGTCTACTACAATAAATAAATAAATAAATAAATTGTAACCGAAAAAACCTGAAAGAATTCAGAAGGTAGTTTCTTAACCCATTAAACGAGATATACAAAATTCCTATAAACTTTCGAGGAATTGAAAGATTTCCCAGCAATCGGGATTGGCTGGATTGGATTGAAAATTTCAATTCATTTTGAATTCATACTTTGATTCTGTAAATATGTATTCAAATGGATTGAATTTCAAAGAAAGGAATCCATCTGTATTCAATTTTACGAATACAATCGGAAGCGTAATTTGCCGGATTAAATTTCAGAAAAAGTAATCCATCTGTATTCCATTTTACAAACAAAATAGAGTAGCGCGCCATAACTATAAGTATATATTTTAAAATCGAAATTGACGATCAACTCATAAGTAATTTTTCACAAATCGATTATCCATAAAAATTAAAAAGAATTATGCACAACCCAGTAAACAAAAACGAATAGAAAGTTAAAAATACGAATTGAAATGAATTCAAGTGAATTGAAATGAATTAAAACGCATGAAAATGATTAATTGAATCCACTTTTTAATTCATTTTAAGTCACTTGAATTCATTTCAATTCGTATTTTTAACTTTCTATTCGTTTTCGTTTACTGGGAACTATGCATAAATTGCAAACTGACAAATATAACAAATACTTTAAATTTGATGTCATATGAATACACCTAAATAGTTTTGAATCCGTAATATTGAATACAGATTTATTCAAAGTTTATTCTTTGAAAGAAAACTTTTTTTGCTTTGAAATGAATACGCTTAGATAGTTCTAATACGGAGGCATTCAATATTTCTTTTTTAAGAAGGAAACTTTTTTGGATTGAAATGAATACACTTGGATAGTTTTGAGTCCATAATATTGAATACGAATGTATTCAAAGTTTTGTTTTTGAAATACAACTTTTTTTTAATTGAAATGAATACACTTGGAAAGTTTTGAATTCATAATGTTGAATACGGATATATTGAAAATTTCGTTTTTGAAATACAACTTCTTTTGGATTATTGAAATGAATACACTTGAATAGTTTTGAATCCATAATGTTGAATACGGATGCATTTAATACATTTCGATTTTAAAAAGGAAACTATTTTTGGATTGAAATGAATACACTTGGATAGTTTTGAATCCCTAATGTTGAATACGGATGCATTTAAGATTTAATTAAAAAAAAAAAACTTTTTTTGGATTAATATGAATTCAGAAAGTAACCTTTTTATTCGTATGAACGAATAGAATTGTATTTACGTATTAAAATGGATTCACCGCTGACCAAAGTATGGATTCTCAATTTAATAATTGAATCCAATTCTATACAACTCTATGCAAATTCGATTGCTGGGTTGCGTTCCTTGTTTTGACACTTTTTAAAATCGTAATTTTTACCGGGTTCGGGTTCCATCTTTAGCGCTTTCTGCTTTCGTATTGGATTTGCACTTTTTCCATAAGATTCGTATGTAAAAGCTTCCATCCAATGCAACTTTTTACCCAGTTTTTATGGAAAAAGTGCAAAACCTGTGCGAAAGCAAAGACACGCCATTATTTACGAAACACACACTGTATGCAATTGTACATACACACACACACACACACACCATGCACCCACACGTGTGTTATGTAGTTCCACAAATTACCGTAGGGACTACAGTGGCGGGCTTCTCGATATTTTGTACCAATCAACGATGTCCGAAGATTTAAGACCTCAACTGCCGTTCGCACCGGCATGTTTTGTTATCCTGACAAGTCAATTCCTGTTGTCCTTCTAAAGTTCTAATGGGGCTTTCACTTTCATAGTTATCGAATGGTTATCGAACGAAATCCCGCTCTTCGCAAGTGTACTTGGATTGTCAGTTTTGTTTTGTTCAGGACTTTTGAGAACTTTCTTTCAAAACAGTTAACATCTGTACTTTGAAAAATCAAATATTCGAGTTATTTTATCATAGCTTATTTGAAACATGTCATTCAAGAGCAAATCGTACATTCGAAGAATAAGATCTTCTATATCCGAGGTGGATTCTTTCGAAATCCCTGACAGTGAAAAAGATGAAAATTCTACATACAATGAAAGTGTCCGTGAAGAACAATATAGAACCAATATAATTGATGAAAGTGATGCATCAGATACGTGAGTATATATTATGATTAGTAACATTGTCATATTTGTTTTTATTGTTTAGTCATATTGTTAATTTACTGCGTTAAAGAATTTTGGCACATTCGTCAAGTTTGTTTTTTACTTTCTTTGTTGTAAAAACAATACCAAGTTACCATGTCAAATTGAAATAATATCAGAATTAATTATATTGGCATATTTTTAAACATTACAACATTTTTTAAATGATATTTTGTATAGTTAATGTTTCCAATGACTATTACTCTGAAATTACTTTGATCAAAATCGTTATTTTATTTTCATTCAAAGATTATATCTTTTAGTTGGCGGGTTCCAATAAATGGGAAAGAATGTATTGTCAATGAAAATGCAAATTAAAACAAAATTTGAATGATGAAGTTTGGAACATTAATCGATCAAGTATTAATTGTTTCGGGAATAACTAATTTCTCAAATTTGTTGAAAAAGGTGATAAAATATAAGATATTTTAGGTGATACAAAGATTCGACACTGTGAAAAGTAAAAGTAAAATTATATTTCTGAGTTTTTTCAATTTTGTTGAAATTTCTTATTATTTTCGTTGTAAAATTACAATTTTTGTATAAAAATTACCCAAAAATAAAAGGAAATTTACCATAAACATGTAAAATTTACAACATCAAAGGTGGAAATAAAACTACCAATAATTTATATTATACCAAAATATCATGGTAATTTTAAATCGATTGTGTAATTTAAAGAAATGTAATTTTACATCGTCTTTGTAATTTTCCGTAGTTCTTTGTATAAAAAAGTGAATGTAAAATTACAAGCGCACTATAATTTCCCTGGTGAAAATCGGACACTCCGTTAAGTGTTCACGACGTGTGAAATTAAGCGTCCCACAAATGTCCCAGAAGTGTTCGAAGAGTGCGTGAAAATGTAATCGAAGTGTGAATTTGTACATTTGAGTGTTTGTGTACACCTTAACGCAATTGTTTTCTTAAATGTACACAAAGCATTCGTTAGATGTTTCTAACGATTTTAAAGCGTCCGCAAAGTGTTCAATAAGTGTAAGATATCATTAAAGAGTATAAATCTAAATCAAGGCGTTTTTCACTGACTGTACTAGTGCGCACTAAGACATCTGGACATCGAATTAATATTTATTGGCAACTTTCGACCTAAACAGTCCTTGCAAAAACATAATTCTCCGAAGAAGATGTCCAAATGATACCTGGACAATGAATAAAAATGCCACGTCCCTCATTGTAATTGGTTTCGGACTTCAATACATTTGAATGTCCGTCAAATTGAAAATGGTGACATTGCATACATCAAAGGAAGTGTTACAAGACACTTAAAAACCCGATAACGAACACCATTGTACACCCACAGGAGAGCTGCAAAATTGACCCTTTACTACAACTGAATGAACATTTCTGTACACTTGAAAAAAAATTCATCCGAACATTTTTAGGACACTCAATTGTCCAAATTCACACTTAGGTTACACTTTCGTTCTTTTAAATGTCATTTAAGAGTGCATAAAGTGTTCAAATACATTTTATGAATGTGCAAAACGCTTCTGGGACACTTCATGGCCACTTAAAAGAGTGTCCCATTTTCGCCAGGGTTGTGCTAGGGATTTATCTAACCTGCTCCTCCTTCTCGCAAGTCGTGTCCCTGTCACCAATCACCAATTTATGTCTGATTTACAGTGCACATATAAAATTACAAAAACACTGTCAATTTACCACGATTTTCACTGGTATTGTAATTTCCACCATTTGTACGCTACTGTTCTTCATTGGAACTCGATGTTGGTACCTTTGTATTGTTTTTCTTTTTTTTTTGTATTATGTATTTTGTATTGCGCCATATTGCGAATTTATTTGTAAATGCCATTGAGCGGTTGATCGAAATAAAATAAAATAAATATGTTGCTCCACCGATTGAAATTACATTATCCACTCTGTTTCATGCGCTTCTGATCATGTGGTCTGGCAAATTTGACTCATAACTTTTGAATTATAACGAATTTCGATTTGTCCTTCTGACAATATTCTACACATGTATAGCTATCAAAGTAAGCAATAAAAAAATTCGATTTTTTTGACCCAGCTGATGAGGATGTATCCTTAAGCTGATTTTGATAAAATTATAGAAAACATATATTAACAATTTATTCTCCTGTTTTTAGCAATGATGACAAAGATGCTACTAACGACCAACTAGTATTGTCAGATTCCGATAATGGTTTGATTATTTCAGTTTATAAACTTATGAAAGTTGTTTTTATATTTATTTTATTTGATGTTTTGTAATTATTTATGTAGAAGTACCACATGTAGATGAAAGTCATGTAACATCAATAATTGAAGACGATGAAGAAAGTGAAGAAGTCAACAGTGAATCTGAAGATGAAGTGTAAGTTTTGTAATCAAATAGTAATGTCTGATTCACAACAGTGATAAATTATCAAATTGGAGTAATTAATATTTTGTTCAAATAGCGTGGCACCAATTAAGAAAAATAAAAAATATCAAAAATATCTATCATCTGATGAATCGAATGAAGGTATGCTTTGAAACATGAACTTTATAAAATGTTGGTTCATATATTATCTGTTACATAATATGCTTCATTCATTTTAGATTCCCCTGTAACAAATAAGGTACAAAAGAAAAAACACGTTCTTCAAGTTAGTGATGATGATGTACATAATTCTCCTGTACGAAGGTATTATTAAAGATAAATCACATTAATATAATTATTATCAACTTTTAAATTATATTATATTAAAATATCTCATTTTAAAAATAGTACATGCATGTTGAGATTTTAATAAATTTTACTCTATTTTTTTAGCCCACCAAAGGCCAAAAATTATGAAAGTAGTCCAGATCATTTAGAACTCCCATCGTCATCTGAAGATAATAATGGTATTTTCCTAAAAACATGTAATTTGTGTAAATTCAATATGATTATTAATTACTAAAAACATACGCCCTTCAGATTCGCCTCCAGTGAACAATATTAAAAAAAAGGTACAAAATAAGAAATTTACCCCTCAGGCCAGGGATGCTAGTTTCTATGGTTCCGATATTGAACATACACCAGATCCATCTCCAATAAACAAAGTAAAAAAGAAAATACAAAAGAAGAACTATGAATCTGACAATGGTGAAGATAGCTCGCACACTTCTGATTTAGAAATGTAATGTTCCAAATTATGTTTCACTCAAAGCATACACTTTCGTAATATTGCTGTCAAATTTTAATTTACCTTTTATATTTTACAGAATTTCAACTATGCAATCGGCAAAGAAAAATAGTGTTATCGATCTGACACATTATGAAGAGCCCGACGAAGTTGAACCAATATCTAAAAATCAATCTACTAAGGAACGTCCTATTTCACTTCGATCGGAAACTCCAGAATCTGTTTCAGGTATGTACACCAATGATTTGGATTTTGTCATATGCATTTATGAAAATGCAACTTTCGTTATTTTTCTATAAGTGGCCAAGGAAATAAATCTAAAGTTTTGTTTTTAACTACACAATTTGTATAAATGATGATATTATATTAATTTTTGCATGTTAGTATAGGAGCTAACTGTGTTGCCGCAGCCTTTTACATGTCCCCACTTGAAACAATGTTTTTTTGATGTATTTTTCGCCGCTGAACCCGAATTTTTTGGGTGGAATGCTCAAAAGGGATCGGTTAATTGTTTATAACAATTTTTTAAAACAATATAATAATTTTGTTCTTTTTGCTTCGAAAAAATGTGTTCATGTTTTTTGGGTAATTTTGAACAAAAAAGATCATTAGTAGCTTTCACGTAGGACGACAATTTTTCGAGATAAAAATTCTCAAACTAAAAAAAAGGTCTATTTTTGCTATTTTTGACTCACTACCACACCAATACCAATGTTTTTTTTAATCCACCTAGGCTTAACCCTTTGAGTCATGGTAGTAATCCACGTTACCACATTGATTTATTTGAATTTTAACTATTTCCATTACGGTTAACGCATTCAGATCGGTCTTTTTGCGTTTATCTGTTATTATAATGATGAAGGAACACATAAAAATTACAAAGAAGACATGTTTATTGTTTAGACTATATAGATAAAGATATATGAACAAATGAAATTCAAAATGGCGGATCCAATATGGCCACCAAAAATACTTTTTTCGTGAAACTTGGTATACATAGGTTTTCGAGGTCGCTGTTCAAAAATTTGATATCTGTTTTTGGAAATTTAATAAAAATAGGGCCCCAAATGCACAAACATGAAAAAATACAGAAAAATAGGAACAAAAACGGTAATAGACATTATTCATAGCCACCAATCCTAAAAAACGCGTTCATCATAAATCATAAATGTTTATAAATCAGAACAATTACTATTGAATGGAGCATTCGAAGCTGCTGATTGAATCCAACATTTTGAATGTCAGAAAACTCACATTAGATTCTTGATCAGCGACCTCGAATATCCCTGTACACGAAGTTTCATAAAAGTAGGCTAATATTTTATATTTTTAGTCGCCATATCGGATCCGCCATTTTCAATTTCTGATTTCTGACATCAGATTCGTAATCAGCGACCTCGAAAATTTTTTTTTGGTCAAACAAATTTTTTACACTTTTTATTCTAGCACCACTGAATGCCACGTCAAAAATTACTAAAGAGATCATTTTTTCAAATTTTTTAAAGCTGTATGTCATACAGCTGATTTAAAGGTGGTGCCTCCCCTTAAGCCTAAAATAACAAAATCGGTTGTGTCGTTTTTTTGAGAAAACTCATTTTTTTTTGTTTTGGAGGTTAATTGATATATTTTTATGAAAATACATATGAATAGGAGCTACATCGGCTTAAGTAATTAAAAATTTCACCAGAAAATAGGTGATGAATATCTTGCGGTAACTTTAACCTATCAAAAATAAAAAAACTGTGAAAAATCGGTATAAAATGTTGTTTTTTGGAAATTACTCTCTTCCAGAACATCTGACCCCTTAAGTGGCCGTATAAAAATTAAATCTTATATAATTTGCTTTAAGTTAAAGTATTTACTTAAAGTATTTTTATTAGTTCATAATATAGATATAATGTTTATATCGGAAACGCATTTCACTAGAAAAAGTTATCTCAGGATTCCAAATTACACTATCTACGATACTCCACATTCAGATGGAACTGCACACGGCGGAACTGCCATCATTATAAAAAGTGCAATAAAACATTCTGAAAATGATAAGTTTAATACGGAATACTTGCAAGCAACTAGCATAACGGTTAATGACTGGCATGGCCCAATCACATTTGCTGCTATATACTCTCCACCTAAACATAGTATAAAAGAAGAACAATATACAACATTTTTTAAGACTCTTGGACATAGATTTATAGCAGGTGGAGATTATAATGCTAAGCACCCATGGTGGGGTTCTAGATCACATATCCCTACTCCCAAAGGTAGGCAGCTATACTTATCAATGCAGAAAAATAATTTATATCCATTATCAACTGGGGAACCTACTTATTGGCCCACGGATAGGAGAAAAACACCGGAAGTCATAGACATTTGCATCGTAAAAGGCATTGCTAAACAGTACGTACAAATAGAATCGTGTCTTGACCTCACATCTGACCACTCTCCACTTATTGCATTAGTATCCTCTAAAGTAATACAAAAAACAAAAGCACTTCATCTATGTAATGCAAGCACAAATTGGCCCTTGTTTAAGCAAATATTAAACGAACGCGTCAACTGTAATATCGCACTCAAGAGAGAAGAAGACGTCGAAATCGCCATTGATATTCTCACTAGTGAAATACAAAATGCAGCATGGAGATCAACTCGTACAAAAGCTGAAAAGGATGAAAAAAAGGCAGATTGTTCCTGGAACATAAAAAAGAAAATTATGGAGAAGCGTAAGTTGAGAAAACAATGGCAGTCTACACGCTCTCCCCACGATAAAGCTAAACTAAATAAGGCAATAAAAAAATTAAAACAAGCAATAAACGAGGAAAAAAACCAAGCCATACAAGAATATCTAATGGGATTGACACCAACAGAAAACACAGATTATTCATTGTGGAAGGCAACAAGACGAATCAGGCAGCCAATACGAGCTGTCCCACCAATCAAAACTGAAAATGGACAATGGATACGTAATAATAAGGAAAAAGCAGAAACATTTGCAAAACATCTGAGCAAAGTCTTTGAACCTTTTTCTAGCGAAATGACATCTATAGATGAAAACGAAATAAACAACTACCACAACAAGAATCTCCCTTAAAACATTTTACTGTAAAAGAAGTCAAGAACATAATAAGTAAATTAAGCACAAAAAAGTCGCCAGGTTACGACCTAATATCAGGAAAAATCCTAAAAGAGTTACCGGTTAAAGTAGTGAGATTGTTAACTATTTTGTATAATGCTGTAATAAGGCTTAATTACTTTCCTTTATTATGGAAAGTATCAGAAATTATTCTCTTGCCTAAACCAGGCAAAGACCTCTCACTAATAACATCATACAGACCCATTAGTCTATTACCGTTACTGGCAAAACTCTTGGAAAAACTACTCCTAAGTAGAATAAAACCGGATTTAATGAAAAGAGAAGTAATACCAAAACATCAGTTTGGATTTCGAGAACACCATAGTACTGTGGAACAAGTGCATAGAGTGACCAGACAAATCAATACAGACTTTGAAGACAAAAAATACTGCTCGACAGTATTCCTAGACATTACGCAAGCATTTGATAAAGTGTGGCATAAGGGATTGCTGTACAAAATAAAAAAACAACTTCCCCATAAATTATTCTTACTAATGCAGTCGTATTTATGTAACAGACACTTCTTTGTTAAATATCAAGAGGAACGTACAAACTTATATACAATAAATTCCGGAGTACCGCAAGGTAGTGTTTTAGGACCACTACTCTATTTAATATATACCGCAGACCTTCCAACAACAAAATCAACACAAATGGCAACATTCGCTGATGATACAGTAATTATGGCCTCGCATTCAAACCCCAACACAGCATCTGATAATCTCCAAGCAAGTTTAAACAAGGTACAGGATTGGCTCCAAAAGTGGAGGATAAACGTAAATGAAACAAAGTCAACTCACGTAACCTTTACGCTACGTAGGGAAACGTGTCCACCAGTAAAATTTAAAGGAAAGACAATACCGCAAGCAGAGTCAGTAAAATACCTGGGCATGCACTTAGACCGTAGGTTAACGTGGAAAACCCACATCTGGAATAAACGGAAACAACTAGGTCACCGCTTACAAAAAATGTACTGGCTTATTGGCCGTCAATCAAAATTATCTCTAGAAAATAAGATTTTGCTGTACAAATCCATCCTAAAACCAATTTGGACATATGGTGTCCAATTATGGGGGTCAGCCTCCAACTCCAATATAGAAATCCTAGAAAGATTTCAGGCCAAAGTACTAAGGATGCTGGTTAACGCACCATGGTTTGTGACGAACGAAATAATAAGAGAAGACCTACAAATACCAACAGTGAAGGCAGAAATTGCATGCTTTGGTGAAAAATACGTTAAGAGACTTAATACCTACCCAAATCAGTTAGCAGTGAACCTACTCGGTGAAAATATGGACAATAAAAGGCTAAAACGACATAAACCTCGGTACTACATTAGATTTAAACAATAGATGTATATATATTATAGCACTAAGAACACACGAAAATTGTTAAAAAAATTTATTTTTATTGAGGGCGCAACTCATTGGACGAACGCCTACACGCTATGTAACCTGCTATAAGACTTACTTATTGCCAAAGTATTGGCAGATTGTAAATAAAATGGAAAAAAAAAAAATATAATTTGCTACAAAGTAAAAAAAATCCAATGCTTTACGTCTAAAACTTTCAAAGATATAACCTTTTGAAGTCGGAATTTAGCGCAAAATTTCTCTAAAAAAAAAATTACATTTTAATTATTGTGAAATAAATATTTTTCTATGCATCTAAGGCCAATACTACCCAGAGATAAATTAAAGAAGACGTAATTTGGAGTGAATCTAATGCAACAAAATCTTTTTATCTTTGTTAGGATCGAAATTATAATGAAAATGACCCATTTTTATCTGAAATTTTATTACCCTTTCTATGACGCAATTAACCCTTTGCGGCATACATTTTTCTTTACATGGAAATCAGCTGAAACTTGCTACTCAGGGGTTTTTGGGGTCGCTGATCACGAATCTGATCTCATATTTTGAAAATTCGAAATGGCAGATGCAATATGGCGGGTCAAAAATAATTTTTTTAATTTAGATCCGCCATATTGGAATTACCATTTTGAAATTTGGAAAACTGGGTCCGGATTCGTCATTAGCGACCCGAAATACTTCATACAGATTTTTTTCAATTTTTTTTTATCATGTAGTTTAGTCACAATTACATTTATTACAAAAAACGTGTTTTTTAGACTTTTTTTTATTTATAACAATATACGTATATACCAATAAACATTTTGTATGTCTTTAGTATAGTAAAGAATAGTATAGACTATATGCTGTAAAAAATTTGGCGTTAAAACATGTGAACTACTATTCGAAAATTGAGAATAAGTGTAGATAAAACGGTGACACTCTGGAGTGTCGCTATGCCGCAAAGTGTTAAGACAATAAGGAAGTAATAAAAAACTGTACGGCATACATGACCATTCAATTCAAAATGGCGGATCCAAAATGACAGACAAAACTGGAAACGTTGGTATATCCTCACAAAAATTGGTACTCTGGGGTTTTTGGGATCGCTGAATACGAATCTAGTATTACATTTTCTGAATTCAACATGGCGGGTCAAAAACGATGGCAAGTCCTTGATAAAATTGCTATACTTGGGACTTTTTGGGTTCGTACACACGAAAATAGTGCATATCCACCCTGCGAAACCGCCGGAAGTTATCGCCTCAACAACAACGAAAACGTTTAAAAAATGTCAAAATCGAATCTTTTACCTAAAGTATAGTAATAGAAGAAATGTTTAAGCCTAGGTGGATTAAAAAAATCCATCGGTATTGGTGTGTTAGCGTGTAAAAAATGGCAAAAATCGACTTTTTTTAAAGTTTGAGAATTTTTATCTCGAAAAGTTGTCCTACGTGAAAGTTATTAAAGACCGTTTTTGTTCAAAATTACCCAAAAAACATGAACAAATTTTTTCCAGGGCAAAAGGAATAAAATTATTCAATTGTTTTAAAAAATTGTTATAAACAATTAACCGACCACTTTTGAGCATTCCGCCCAAAAAAATCGTGTTCAGCGTCCAAAAGTACATAAAAAAACACTGTTTCAAGTGTGGACATATAAAATGCTACGGCAATATAGGTAGCTTCTAGACTAACACGAAAATCTCTAAAAATTATGTTAAAAAGATATATTACCATTGTAGAAACCGAAATAGACCCAGATGTATTTCAATGGGCAAAAAGTGAAATAGGAGTTGGAAATATTGATCCATTGGCTGCCCAAAAGAAAGAATATTACATTCATAAAATTGCCTACAAAGAAGACGAACTTAAAAAGGCAGAGGTAAAATAATGCAGTGAATTTAATTTGTCCTTATTAAAACATGTGTAATTTAATAAGCTTCGTATAATTTTTTGTTAAAGTTAATTTTATCCACTTTGAATCTGGAATTACTTCCCGACAAGGGGGAAAAATTGGAGCAGAGTATTGAACTTCTTCAGAATGAAATAGCATCATTGAAATTAAAATCCTCAAAGCTTTCGACACCAACATTTGGAATTCAAAATCCTAATAAAAAACCCTTACAAGAACAAAACGAAATAAGAGTAAAAGCAGAAAGATCTTTTAAGAAGGATGAATCTTACGTTCCTGACGACAGCATAAATGACAATTCTTATTCCGAGGCAGAAATAAATGATGCTGATTCATCATACGATTCAAACGTAGGTTCCAATAAAAAGTCAAAAGGTGCTAAGAAACCGAGTGAAAATTCTAGAAAAAAACGAAGTTCGAGTATTAAGGCAGAAGCTCCGGATATATTTAATACGTCATATGAACCACCTGATCTTGGGAAAAGAGCGTTGGAAACATTTAATAAGGAACGGTCGTTGACTGTTCAACGATTAGAAAGGTTACATGGTTCGATTGTCTCTCGTCCTACAGAAAATGAGGAAGCAAGAGATCCTCCTGGATTAACCATTCCTCTTATGTCGCATCAAAAACATGCCCTAGCATGGCTCCGTTGGAGAGAAACTCAGAAACCCCGTGGCGGAATCCTTGGTGTGTTGAGCATTATAATACTTAGATTTATTGTGATATTTTTCAACCTAATCAATAAGTAACGAATTTAATATTGTACTTTCAGCCGATGATATGGGTTTGGGTAAGACTCTTACAATGATATCCCTTATTTTGGCCACAATAGACGATGATAAAGAAAACAGCGATAAAGAAAGTGACAGCGACGACGGGTGGATAGACCGCGTAAAACGTCCTAGTATGTATGAGTGTAACATACATTAATTCCAATTAAAATATACCAATTTTAGTGCTTATTTGTTGTAACGTTGACGTCTTCCATTTATTGCAGAATTTAAAGGGGGTACTTTAGTAGTGTGCCCAGCATCATTGATGAAGCAGTGGGAATCAGAAATAAAAAATCGTTTAAAGCGGGGAATGCTCTCTACTTTAGTGTATCATGGAAGTAATCGCATAAATGACCCAAGGAGATTATCTAAATACAATGTGGTCGTAACAACATATCAGCTACTAGTTAGAGAATCCAAGATAGACGCACCCACATACAGGGTAAGATTTTCTATAATTCTTTTTTAATAATAGCAGTTAAAGTTATAATAATTTTATTTTAATTTTTATTATTATTTAAATGAAGTTAAAGCCAACTCCACTTTTGAAAAAAATATGGGCGTATCTTCAGAACGTTTAAACTTTAGGTTATCATACATTATGATCCGTAAACCTCTTCGCTGTGGCGAGAATTTCACAAAAAGTGCCCAAAATGCGGAAAAAAAAATTGGTTAGATTTTACTGTAACTTGGTGAATAGGGGTTTTTTGGGACGTCGAAAATTACGACTTTGAAGTCAGATTTCGAAAATTTAAAATGGTGGATTCAATATTGCGGGCAAATTTTCTAAATACCAATCATTTTGCCTGACACTTGTTACACGGAGGTTTTCGGGGTCGTTGATTACGAATCTGAAGTCACATTTTTGGAAAATTCAAAAAGGCCGATTCAATATGGCGGACGTCTTAATCAAAATTCGAACTGATTACGAATCTTATATCAGTTTTTGCATGTACAATATTACGGCAATTTGATATTCATATGTCAATAATGCTGCTCGTGGCAGGTTGGCAATAGAAACACTCTCGTGATTATTTATCGAATATTTATACCGAATTTTGTATTTTTATCAAAAACTTCTTCGATTCTGCTGCTACAAATCTATATTTTTAGTTTTTATAGATATTTTACAGAGTTTATTATCTATCCAGATTATTCCGTGTAAATTTGAAAATTTTGTGATGTACTCCTGAGTTATCGTGTTACACGTGGAAAAAAACACTGATTTCTAGAGTTCAATATGTTACAGTTTTCATTTTAAAAACAATTTTAAACAAAAATATATAAAAACAGAAAAAAATTGCACTCTGAAGACCTTTCTCGAACCTTCTCGTAGTAAAGTGTGTAAGTACATATTGTATATCGAAGCTAACGTGGGAAGACTAACATTAACCCGCGGTATTGGATCCGCCATTTTGAATTTTCAAAATATATCATCAGATTCGTAATCGGCGACCTCGAAAACCCCTGAGTAGCAAGTTTCAAACGATTTCATTAATATTTAATGCAGAAATTGACCTAATACGGCGACATAGCTCATGACAAAGATTTTTACAAAATCGTAAAAACAACATATTTTAAGAACTTGTATCTTTTTTTTGACAACACGTTTTTGAAAAAGGACAACGGCATGTTGTTCGGTATACCTTAGGCTGGCTAGAAATGGTCTATAAGTTTTTAAATTGGATATATTATTGACTTCATTAGACTAATTTATGTCATGACAAAGATTTGCGTTTTTGCCGCAGTCAGAGAAAAGTCCTAAATGACAAAAATCTTTGTCATCCGAAGCGAAGGGGTTAAATATTGTCCAAAAAATGTTGCAACATCATAAATTAATGAACCCTTATGCACTTACACTTAAAGTAATTATTCTCGATTCAGATTGATTGGAAACGCATTATTCTTGACGAAGGACATTGTATTAGAAATTATAAGAGTCAAATGTGCGAAGCAGTTTGCAAACTCAACGGGCGAATTCGCTGGGCATTGACAGGAACGCCAATTCAAAATAAAGAAATCGATCTCTATGGTATTATCAAGTTTCTAAGGTGTTCACCATTTGATGACTTACGTGTTTGGAAGCGTTGGGTAGAAAATCGAAATACTGATGGTAATGAAAGATTAGTTACGATTATGAAATCTTTGATGCTTCGTCGCACAAAAGAAGAACTACAGTCATCTGGATCAATGACTTCGTTACCAGATAAAAACATAGAGATTGTTGAAGTTGAACTCGACGAAGATGAGAAAGTCGTTTACCAGAAGATTCTCATTTATTCACAAACCTTGTTTGCTCAGTTCCTGGCACAACGTGCTGAGAAACAACATATGAACGAACTTTATGCTGGTAAATTTGATGAGCCTATTTATGCGAGGAAAAGTAAGTGTTAATGTTTTATTAAGTTTAACCAATTGTTTATTCTTATTATAATGTTATTTTGTTAAATTATTTAGAAGACCTTACGTCACAATTTACCAAAGCTCAGAAAGTACTGTTGGATCATCACGCATCTAATGCTCCTGTCAAGTCGCATCAAATTTTGGTTTTGTTATTGAGGTTACGACAAATGTGTTGCCACCCTGCTCTGATTCATTCGTTTCTCAATGACCAAGAGTCGATCGAAAATGGAATTGAGAATGACGATGAATCTACAAATCTTTTAAGTAAATTAAGCAATATGAAACTTGATGACGAAGACAATAACCCTGAGGATATGGACATGGGGGTGGATCAAAGGGTTATTAATAATCTGTTAACACTTGATAACCCTGTTTTTCGAGAAGCCCGAAAGAGTTCTAAGGTGTGTATTAACAAATATATTTCTTTGCCTGGTTTCATTTGAAATGACACTCTGCAATTTATTTCTGGTACCGTAGATGAAGGCCTTACTACAAACCATTGCGGATATTCTGAAAAGGGACAGAACTAACAAGCTAGTCGTAGTATCTCAGTGGACTAGTATGCTGAATATTATTGGCACTAATTTAAAGAAGGTACCCGGTGCGGAGTGGGAAATGTTTTCGGGAGAAACAGCTATTAAAAAGAGACAGGTAGTTAGCGAATGAAAAAAACTATTTGAAATAGATAATGATTCAAATAAACACTTTTTATGAAAATTGAAACTAATTATCAAAATTAACTGAATTAATGATATTTCAGTAATAAATATTCTTTTATTCTAGCCAATAGTTGATAGGTTCAATGATCCTAATGATAGCCTTAACATTTTGTTGCTGTCGCTTTCGGCTGGTGGAGTCGGTTTGAATTTAATTGGTGGAAATAACCTATTATTATTCGATATTCATTGGAATCCACAATTGGAAGCACAAGCCCAAGACCGAATATACCGATTTGGACAAAAACGAAGCGTCTACATATACAAGTGAGTTTTTAAAACATACGCTGTAAACAAAATTTAGTTCAGACAATTAACCAGATTAGTTAAAACTCGATTTGGTCGAGATAATTAAATTAAGTTATTTCAATGACAATAACAAAAATGAAATAGTTATTCTGACAAAATCATTTAGTTAAAATAGTTCAGCAGTATTGACTAAGTGATTAATTAAACTAAAAAGGCGGTTAACGCACTGGACTACGAAGTCGTAGGTCGATTCCCGTCTGGTGAACAATTTTTCGATTTCGTTTCCAAGCAGCAGCTCGCTGTTGGTAAGACGAGCCACGTTGTTTGTGTTTACGTTTCGAAAGTATTGTTTATCTGGCGGAAATCGACTCGTGACCGCCGCTGTATACATGTACTTGGTGTAGGTTTCTGCAGTCCTACATTTCATACACAAATGCGAAGTATGGCGCCATCTTTCTAAGTCGATCTGCAGCTCTCGCAAAATCATAGTAAATAATACGGCAAAAACAATTGAGTAAAAATGGCGATTCCGCCCGTTAATTGATAAATAAAAATAAAAATAAAAAAAATAAATAATATAGGCTGAGTTGAATTTATTTCACGTCACTACAATTAAATGATAATTTGGAATTATTAAATGGAAAACTTACCAGTGGGGATGAATTATTTAGTTGGCACAATTCTGAATGTGTTTCACAAATAACTAACGTGTCTGTAGTAATTTTATATAAATAATTTAGTTAAACGGAATAAGGAATGTTTATGTGGCAACGTTACGGAGCAGCGCTATAGACATTATTCACGGTGTGTCTGAACCAACTTTAATTAAAACGTTCGGGCATATGGGTTTTCTCAACGTGGAATTGTTCGTGGACACTGTACGAAGATTTTGAGCAAAAAACAAAAAAATCGCGAGAGGGTGGGGGTTTGAAAAAATCATTTTTTGTCCAAAAATATAGGGATAAAAGCTCTCCTTGGCTCAATTTTGATCAAATCGAATCGAAGAAGGGATAAAATTGTAGGTCTTTTTAAGCTCTACAACATTTTTCTGGGTGATATTAAATGACATGAGCTAGACGCGAAAAATCGCGAAAATATGCATTTTTCCCTCTTTAACACGTTAACGCCTGAAATGGCATTTTTTATACTTCATTTTCAATCGAGTATTTCGTATCAAAATCAAAGTTGAAAACAATTGAAAGGTACATATGCTATTGTTTTCGAGGTCGCTCTTCAAGATTCCGAGGTCAAAATTGAATTTCAGCCATCAGGAATTCCAATATGGCGCCGAATTTATAAAAAAAATCCAAAAAATTGGGAATTATTTATTCCTATCAATTTTGTTCGAGTTATTAGAATATTGGAATTCTATTTGAACCATGCATAATGGTGCATAAAACAGTTGAATTTTAAGAAAAAATTTTACTTTTGTACCCCACATCATTGTAACGACCTCAAAATGGCGTCAACAGTAATTTCTTTGAAAAATGTCTAAACACTCTAACTCAAAAACTACGTGCTGTTGTAAAAAAATGCTAAGAATGAAAAGTTCTTAGAATTAATCGAGAAATATAGTGGATTTTTTTCAGATTTTTGTGATGACATTTTGAGAAATTTTTTTTTCAAAATTTTTTTCAAAATTATAATTTATTTATGAAAAATTCTGAAAAAAAATTGGTGTATTCACTTATGAATTCTACGAGTTTTTTGTTGTTTGCAATTTTTTCCAAAAGTTGATAATTTTTTGTGGGAAAAATCCTAAACTATAATATTTGAAATTCATTTCCTCGAAAACTATCAACTTTTCGAAAAAATTGCAAAGAACAAATAACTCTTAGAATTCATCAGAGAATACACTAATTTTTGTCAGAATTTTTTGTAAATAAATTACAATTTTGAAAAAAATGTTGAAAAAAAATGTCATCTAAAAATTTTTGCTTGAAAAATTATATCGCTTGATGAATTTTAAGAACTTTTCATTCTAGGCATTTTTTTAAAAAAGTTCGTAGTTGTTGAGTTAGAGCGTCCAGAAATTTCTCAAAGAAATTTTCATTATTGACGCCATTTTGAGGTCGTCAGAATGATGTAGGGTATAAAAGTAAAATTTTTTCTTTAAATTCAACTATTTTATGCGCCATTATGCACGGTTTCAATAAAATTCCAATATTCTAATAGCTCGAAAAAAATTGTTAAGAATAACAAATTCCCAATTTTTTGGAAATTTTTTTCGTATTCGGCGCCATATTGGATTTTCTGATGGCTGAAACTCAACTTTGACCTTGGAATCTTGAAGAGCGACCTTGAAAACAGTAGGATACGCACCTCTCAATTGTTTTCAACTTTGATTTTGATACGAAATACTTGATTGAAAATGAGCGTCATTTCAGGCGTTAATGGGTTAATGCGTTTTAAAAGTTCGGGTATACAGGCTTTTTCTACTGGGAATTATTCCTGGTCATTGTACGAACATTTCGCACTCAAAAACAAAAACTCGCGGCGGAGATTTTGCAAGAAAAATGCATTTTTGTTCACAAATATAAGTAAAAATGCCCTCATCGGCTCAATTTTTATGAAAACGCATTATTCTTGTCACTTATACAGTGTCGTCTGCGTGCTCAATGGGCTTCGAATAACATTATATTATAAATATAATAAAAATGTCATTGTAAATTAACAAATTGTAAATTAAATATAATAACATTTTCATTGTAAAAATTAATATGTTCATATGTTTGTATCATATTAGTTGACATATAGGCCTATAAATTCCAACTTCAAGAAATAAAAACAGGTCGTAAAATTGAATTTTTTAAAGATGGTACCAAAAAATTAATTTTTTGAAGCAAACAAGAGTTTATATTAATGCTCTTTTGAATCCTTACAATTCTTCTGAGATTGAGAGCCATGATCTTCAAGCAGTATGTCTTTTGTTGCAGCTGATTAACCCGATAACGCCCAAGACTGGTTAAAATGTTGATGTTTTTCATTTCATTTGAAATCATACAAGACGGTAATGCATTGTTCTATGCATCCATATCCTACTGTTTTCGGGTGTGTTCTTTCCGAATCTGCTATCCATTTTCGATTATTTTCAGCCATTTTTCAAAAATGGCCGCCTGAACGCAAAAACGCGTGAATAAAATCTACTTATTCAAAATAAATTCTCCATTTTTTATATGAAGACGTTATCCAATCGGGACGTACGTTTGATTGGGGTGGCATAATGAGTTATAGTAAATTCAATTTATGACGGCCATATTGGATAGCCATTTTGAATTTTGAACAGCGGCAAAACATTTGAAATCAGCGAATTCATAAACCCTGGTTCTGACATCTTCGAGTTAAATATCTCCGCTTAGGTTAATTATACATTCAAAAAGATAAAATTTTCGTGAAAATGACGCCATTTTCAAGCCGCCATTTTGAGTTTTCAATCGCGACTATAATAACTTTTAGTATAAGTCATTATGCCACCCGATCGAAACGTACGCCTCGATTGGATAACGTCTGCATATAAAAAATGGCGAATTTATTTCAAAGAAGTAAATTTTTTTCGCGTTTTTTTGCGTTCAGGCGGCCATTTTGGAAAAATGGCTGAATATAATTGAAAATGGATTCCAGATTCGGAAAGAGCACACCCGACAACAGTAGGGTATCGATGCATAACACAATGCATTACCGTGTTGTATGATATGAAATGAGATGAAAAACATAAATATTTTATGCCGTCTTGAGCGTTATCGGGTTAAAGGGGGAAAAATTCATATTTTCTCGGGTTCATGTCTAACTCAATTCGCGCAATAGCTCGTGTAATGTAACCTAGAAGAAAATTGTAGACGCTTAAAAATCCCTACAATTTGACCTTGTATTCCATTCGATTTAATAAAAATTGAGCTGATGAGAGTATTTTTATTTATATTTTTGAACAAAAATGCATTTCTCCTCCGCGAGTTTTTGTTTTTGGGTTCAAAAGGTTCGTACAATGATCAGGAACAATTCCCGTAGAAAAATCCTGTATGCCCCAACTTTTAAAACGCACTAAAGAGGGCAAAATTCATATTTTCGCGGTTTTTCGCGTCTAGCTCATTTCGCTTAGTTAAAAGCAAAACTTTTTTGTTAGTATAACTTTGTTGATGTTGTTAATTTTACTATTTTTATTTAAGTTAATATTATTTAACCAGTAAACGAAAAAGTATTCCGAATGATTGGAGATCAAGAAATGCGATACTGTGCATAAAACTCAAAAAGACATGCATTAATATAATAAAAAAGCAACCGCCAATAGATGCACTAAAAATAATTCCACTAACTAAATTTCCAGAGAATTTGATTTGACTACTTTTTAACTGCGCAGAGTAGTTCGCTACGCTTCAAGAAAATTTTCGAAGTTGCAGTTACTACCGTAAAGAAGTTGAATCAACTAAAAATGTAATTCTGCTAAATTCAATTAAAACCATTTCGTTTCAGCATGTTGAATAGTTTTTAGTGTACTAGGTAGTTAGACTCTAAAAAATGTTTTTAAGTGTATCTGCCAAAATATCGTTTCCATCTTTACATTTTTTGTTGATTTAACTCCTTTATGGTCGTAACTATAACCTATAAAATTCCCTTGAGGACCTATTGAAATACTTTCAGTAGTTAAAAAGTAGTCAAATCAACTAAGAATTTTGTTCAGTGTAAGTTTATTAAACATATAATAACATTATTTCACTAATCGCAGGATTATCTCACGTCTCTTCATCAAAGTTCTTATCTCTCCCTCTCTCTCTCTCTCTCTGTGTGTGTGTGCGGACACAGGAGCGTAAATTCACAAGAATCACGTGACATCGTCTAAATTTTGAAACGTTTAATTTACATTCATGTAACTAATAATTTAGTGTCATAAATTAGGCATGTTCAATAACGTAAATTTAACTTTCTTTATTGTGATTTTGATGCTTCTTTTAGTAAACCTAACCTTGCATTTTGTAACTTTCACTATGTATTTAGTAAACTAGAGTTTTTAATTAGTATATTTGACGTCCTATTAAGTAAATTTGATAGTAGTCAATTTAACTAAATTACATAGTTAAAATTACTATTCGTTTTGTTATTTCGACACTGTGAATTGCTGAGGCAAGTCATTATTTTGTCCCCACTAGGCAACTCCGTCATTTAGTTATTTTAACTAAAAATTATTTGCCTGAACCAAAATTTTTGTAGAGTATGCGTGATACTTTACAAATTTAACATTTATTGTATATTAATGATTTATTTTTGAAATTCACAGATTTCTTTGTAAAGATACAATCGAAGAACGAATCAAAGCTCTGCAGGACAGAAAGTTGGAAGTCGCACAATACGTGCTTACTGGTACCAGAAGTATGTCGTCGAAACTTACGATAGACGACCTGAAGTCGCTGTTTAACTTCACTTAAGTACTTCATTTGTAGATGTTAATGCTATTTGATTTTGAACTATTTTAGTTATTGTTTTGTATTCTTATACCATTGGAATGTGCACTTCTAGTACAGAATGATCTCAATGTGTGAAATAAAGTATGAAGCGGTGCAATTTTATGAAAAATTTCTTTTATTAAAATATAAATAACTTAGAACTGTGTAGATATAACGCGTGTATATGTAACGCGTATAGCGAGTCTGTAAATATCACTCTATCGTCCTCCACGTTTCGTGAATCTCGTTCTGTGGTCGAATTACTCTTATGTTACTTCGCCACATACCGTAAAAGAAGTATATTCCGAATCCTGAAAAAATTATGTAGTTACACCATATTTCAATAAAATCTATTACAGTTTAATTACGATAAAAGCATTCTTACCGATTACCATCCATATTAGAAAACGTATCCAAGTCATGCCGTCTAATTCCATCATTAAGTAAATGTTGACTAGTATGCTCAAACCAGGTAAAAATGGTACAAATGGTACCTACAAATTAATTTGTCAATAATTTACGTATTCAAATAATTGTCATATACATAGTCGACTTTATAACTTACAGTAAAGTTAAGTTTGCTTTCAGAATTTGGCTGCAGGTATACGAAAACCAAGCACAATATAAGACTCACAATAATTACGACTAGTGCTGCACAGGTTGGTAAGTTACCATCGACGATTTCCTTTGAATAAATTTTTATTAATCCCGTCAAGCAGATACAGAGGCCACCTGAAAATTCAAAAAAGAAATGATTCTACATATCCGATATCAAAGCACAGTGGGCCAGGAGCGCCAATTCCGTGACCGAAATTCGGCTTCGTAATATTTAAATAACAGCCTAACCATTGCATTAAGTGGTAATAAAACTAGTTTTTACCAAATGATTGACTGATCAATAAATTCTTTCTCATTTTGCTCTGATATAGACTCGAATTAAGTTCATATTTATGAATAATTTGTTCTCTTCTTAATTGCAGTTTTTGTTTAGAATAGTCGTTAGATTAATAATTCTTGCTTTTTTGTCGGTTAATAGCAAGGAATAGAAGACATTAAAATTCTAATTAGATAATTAATTCAAATTTTTACTGATTCGAATGTGAGTACCAAATGTCGAATGTGAGTACCAAAATGTTCCATGCTATTTTTAATCGTTTAAAGCGGGGATTTTTTCTACAGAGTATCTGCTTGAAGATAGGTTTGTCCGTTTTTACCCATTTTTTTTAAATTAAACTGTATAACACGCAAAATCGAACAATGAAGAAAATTAATGTAAACACTGATTGTTCAAAACAGTTTCAGGTCCATAAGTTTTAAGATCATTTAAAAAATTGTAAAAAAGAAAAAAAAATTAAAAAAAAAGCGTTTTAATAGTCCAACTTTCAACCTTCACGTGGTGAAACGCGTGAATAGGTTTTATAAAAGTAACCGAAACTAATGAAAATGTTGGCATCAATTAGAGTACTTAATTCTCTTCCTTTATATAATACATATTTTTTTAACTCTTGCCTATAAAAAATTATGTAAGTATTGTGTAAAATTATGTAAAAATTATGTGAATTCATTTAGGTTTTAAAACTCAAGAGTTCGATATTGGATTTGCCACATTTAATTTTGGTAATTTTATGTCAGATTCGTATTCAATGACCCAAAATACCCCCGAGAAACAAGTTTTAGGCAAATTCCATGTAATTTTCATATTTCATCCGCCATATTGGATCCGCTATCTTGAATTTTCAAAATCTAGTTTCAGATTCGTGTTCCGCGACCACAAAAACCTCGGAGTAACACGTTTCAGGCAATTTTGAAAACTTGTATATTTTTGGCCAAAATAGTAAGTCTTCTGGCCTACAATATATTGTAATAGATATTTAAAAATGTTGTCCGCCATTTTGAATTTTTGAAAACTAAATGCAGATTCGTAATAAGAGACCCCAAAAACTATAAAAACATTCATGAGATGTTACAACCCTGCAAACATAAAAAGTAACAGTTATGTAACATTTACGTAATGGTTACATTGTTACATAGATGTTACATAGTTGGTATATAACTGTTACTTTTGTGTTTGTAGGTAGGGAAGTTATTCCACTATTCTTGGAATTATGAGTTTTGGCCACTCACTCGGGTCTCCTGGCCCAATGTGGGAAAGAATAAACGTAATTAACGGATATCTTACAGTAGCACAATATTAAAGATGTTACGACATTCGCTGTAAGTTTTGTGGGAAAAGCCAATTTCTTGTAATTGACGAATTGTTGGGCGATTGTTGAAAATGTTCTGGGCTCTCGATCGTCTCTTTTCTCTAAAGTCTTGTTTTCTTCATACCTGTACAGCAACGAAATATACTATTAATTTTTAGGACTATAAAAATTGTTCCCTCGAATTGTTCTAGGATTACCTTAAAATAACAACGCAAGCTGCAACAATGGAATATGCCAAAAGGGTACCGATGCTCATCATGTCAATCAATTGACTCAATTCAAATATAGCAGCCAATGTTCCTAAGAAAAAATCACTATTAGACTTTGTGTACAAGTAAAAACCAGGCTGGAAATTGGTTAAAAACCTACCTGTAATTAGTCCGGCAGATAGAGTTCCCCACATTGGTGTCTGAAATCGAGAATTCACTCGTCCCATCCATTTGAAGATTAAGCCATCGGAAGCCATTGCGTAGATAATTCGTGGAAGTGGCATCATCGAACCAAGTAAACTGCATTTCAATTAATATTTTGTTTTTAATTCGCATTATTATAAGGAAAAATATGCGTGATATTCCATTTTATATTATCTAAAATCTAGTTTAAGTTAAAGATTTCAAAATTTTAAAAGTTAATCCGAATCCGAATTTATCAAAATCAATGACGATATTTTAATCAAGTTCCATCGAAATAAAAATGGATTCAATGAAAATGAAACCTGTTCATAGTTCCATATGTAAAAAAAGAACAGTAAACGAAAATGAATTCAAATGTAGAATCATAAACACGAATTAATTTCTATTCCTTAACAATGGTCCGAATAGAAATTAATGTAATTTGTCTTTACCAATATCGATAAAGATATACGAGTAATTCCACAGATTATCTGACGTAGCGGGGACTGTCGATTTCAGACTTATTCTCACAATTTCATCAATTTTCTATATATTGCTATTATAAACAATCACTATTTACGCATAATGTGCCAACAAATTTTACTATTATCGAAGAGTACTCGTATAGAAATCTTTACATCTTAGGGCAAACATTAAGAGTGTTTCTATCTTTCTCAAAGTCACGTGGAAGCATACTTAACAAGTACTCTTTTAACAAATCTTAAGTTGACGAGTGTGCCACATGTTAAACAAAATTTATTATCCCAAATACTACAGGTACCGACTATTTCCAAAAAATGTTTTTTTTATTTATATTTAGCTGTTTTATAAAAATTAAATTTGTAGAAAAGTATTATTATTATTATTATTATTATTATTATGAAAAAATAATTTTGATAAGTTAGAAATAGGGGAAATACTGTTGGGAATCACTGTTTATTGTTGATTATACTTAGACTCCCAGAGATAAGTATATTGATAAAGTAAAAAATAGTAGATTATATAAAATCATTGCAAAGTACGTTTCATTAACTTTTCCTACACGATATTTCATGTCACATTGTGCTATAAATGACGATTATGTCATGAAATTTTCATTATGTTTGTCCCAGTTTCATATGGAATTATCTGTCGCGTAATTGGTGACATATCTAAATATTAAAGGACAAAAATATGATAATTCCAAATAACGCATCGCGAATATTACTCGTGTTGGTAAAATTACGAACATACATGTACATTCAAATATAAATTAACACACATCAACCTCACATGCACACCTTAAAGGAGATTCCACGAAAAAAGTTGAAAATAATGGAAAGAATCATTGATATTTATATAATATTGCAAATTGATTTTGTGTAATATTTCTGTTGATAATATTTCGGTCGTATAATATCTTAATGCGTAATATAAACTACCGGAATATTTTGACGTGTCAGGAAAAAATTTACACTAAAAAGGTTGATTTATTCTTGTCCATCAAATTATTTAATTTCTGATTTCATCTTTATTTTGAATTCACGGATTAGGAATCAAAAAATTAGATTTAGAAATGTGAAAATTATTGCAATATATTGGATTCACAGTTTTGAGATTAATACAGAGGTTCACCCGAAAAAATCATAAAGTATTTAACAGGAAATTAGTTATTTAAATCCGAAGGAAGACGTTGCCTCGAATTGAACCAGTCAACGTTTTAAACGTAATCATTTCAACAAACTGTGAATTCAATTAAACTAGTTTTGTTGACTGATGCAAACATTTTTCTTATTGTGAGAACATTAAAGAATAACAATACAAAATATCTTACCTTGCACACAATGCGCAAATCGCTCCTATTGTTACGATCCATTTAGCCCAGTTCCATCCAATTTGATCAAAAAGATATGGGAAAGGGGCATCAGGATCTTGGGAATAGTAAGGCAAAACAGTAGTTAGCGTCGTGGACACGCCAACATATGCCAAAAATACAACTGTCAGCGATGCGATGATTGCAATTGGAATACTTTTTTGTGGATTCTTTGCCTCTTCACCAGTTGTGGCTACGCAGTCAAAACCGATGAAACCATAGAAGCACTTGGCTGCTCCGCTCAAAATTCCAGCAATGCCATACGGTGCAAAACCCCCGGAACCTTTTTTGCAGCTATTCCCAGTGCAGGCCGGCTTCAAAGACCAGTTTGAAAAGTTGGCTTGAAATTTATAGAAGATTAAGTATTTAAAATGAATTATAACCTCTTCTCGATGTTATTTATTAGCACACTATTTAAATATTGAAAAATATAATTATATATGGAATTAAGGAACAGGTACGTAACGTGAGTAGTAAACAATTAAATCCAAATTAAATCTTTTTAGAAATAAAAAATGTCTTATCTTGAAGTATATTGAAAATTCTATTACTGAACAATTTAGATGAATCGATTGTAAAATTCTTGTTTCCATTTTTCCAACGGTTTCTCTTCTGAAGTCAGAAACTCGCCCTATGGGGTAAAATAAAAAAAAATGAAAAATTAGTTGTCTCAAAGACACGGACCAAACTAGATAAAACAATGCGGGTTTTACGATACTAAAGCTTGATGTGTGTAGAATAGAGAACAAATAAGTAGAAAGCACAAAATGAAAAGTTTTTATATTTTGTGTTCGACTTGGAGGTAAATAAAATAAAAATTGACATTTATTTCGAAATTCGGATTAAAGTATTCGAGAAACTTATGCTAAATTCTGGCAGAATAACAAACAAATAAAAAGAAATAAATAAATTAAAAAGAAAAGAAAAGAATCCATAAAGGGTCATCCATTAATTGGTTCATTGTCCGTAATAGGTATGAATTTAGATTTTTGTGCAAACTATAATTACGCTTATAGTATTCATATATTATTAACATTATTATATTCCTGATAGTGTCTTGCATCTGTATGTGCCAGAAAGAATCCACAAATGGTAGTCCATTAATTGGTACTCGGTCAGTAATAGGTAGAAATTTAGGTACGAACTATAATTAATCATAGAGGGTTGCTTAGTTTATTTCTGGCGGTGTAATGCATCTGAAATGAGGGCAACAAGGAATGCATAAATGGTAGTCCATTAATTGGTACACGGTCAGTAATAGGTACTTCTTTCTCAAATTTCTGCATTATGCTTATTTGTTTGTTATTCTGCAATAATTTAGCTCAAGTTTCCCGAATACCTTTAGTTCTCCATTATCTTATTTTTTACACGAAATATACAAATAAACTTTTTATTTTGTACTTTTGACTTATGTTTCCTCCATTCTACAAATATTAAGCTGTTTTATCTAGCTTGGTTCGTGACTTGTACGATTTTGAGACAACTAGCCGGGAATTGAACCTGTGATCTTTCCAGTGCCCTTCGAATACTTACTCTTAAATTTTTAATAAACTTTTGTCAAATGTTTATCTTTACCTTTGAAAGCTCCAGCTATGATAATAAAGACTACTACTGAAAGATTAGTGAAAGTAAAGAAGTTGTTGGCTACCGACGATTCCTTCGCTCCAAATGCTAGCGCAACTGAAAAATGTAAATGTAATTGTTTTAAATTGGTATTTAATAAACGTGTAATCATAAAATTAAGTAAGATCGAGAGTAGAAAAGTTTTATTATAATCTTAAGAATATGAAAATTTCATGTAAAAATCAAAGAATAGGTCAGATATATTAATAAAATTACTTCAATTTCTTACTAGAGAAAACAATTGTTACTCCTAGAGCGAAGAAATCTGGATATGATGAGAGATGTGATATATCCATGGGAGCTGCTGTTTCAAATGCAATTCTCATGGAATTATTGAATATCCCATCGACATAGGTGCTGAGGCCTCGAACGACACTTGCAGAACCTATTATGTACTCAAGAATAAGAGTCCAGCCGATAAGAAAAGCGACGAATTCTCCAATGGTAACGTAACTATAAATATACGCTGAACCAGCACGAGGCACTCGAGCACCGAATTCTGCATAGCAGAGACCTGAAAATGATTTGGATAATATTATTATTTTTCAGTTTTATAAAATCAAAGACAAAAGTATGAAATCGTCATGATATGGTGTACTCATTTTATACGTTTAAGGGTAGTTTTCATGGAGACTGTCATTTCATTCCGCCTCATTTCACAAAAATTAAAAACATTTTTCTAATTGAAGCTTTTGGTAATTTTTTAAGGATTTATAACTCTACACCAATGTCACTTTCTGCAGGATCTTATTAAGTTGCTGGTATCTAACGAGTAGACTCTATCAATCATCAAAACGGTGACTTAAGCTTTATGCGTATTTTTTGTATGAGTAACAACTTCATGTATAATAATTTCTTTTTTATTTTGGACACTGTGAAGGATTCCATCGTTGTAGCATTTGCGGACCTTTCTTGGAGCATTTGAAAATTTTGAATAGTTTGTTCAAGTAGCGGAGTGAGATGAAGAGTATAACTAGATCAGATCTACAGTACGATCTGTTATTCTTTTAGGGTAATTTTGTTCATTTTACGATGTCAGGTTTAAACATTTGTGTAAGGAAAGGTTTAAATCATGGGTGAGAAACTTGACATCATTTCGCAGTACTTTCGTGAAAATTGTCTTTTGTCAATGATACGTATACTTCCGTAAATTACGACCCCTACGCACCATACGCTACAACCAATATGCACAACATTTTTTTTTTAAGCTGAATGTTCCAGAGTTCTAAACGTTTATATCACAATCTTTCAACCTTAAGATTTATTTTGTAATTTAATAGGCATAAGAAAGTCAAGTATAACAAATATTATTATCAAAAATATTTCAACATGGTATCGTCTTATTTTGGATGCGTATAATCTGTTTTTTGCACATTGAGTTAATAAAGATCACTAAGAAAGAATAGAAATAATTGAAATGTTTAAAGGAACAGAATTATTCCTGTACATCTTGAAGTAAAGACAATACTTCAGTTTTTGTACTGTATACACAGCCTCACAAAACGAAACGAAAGTCCAGATCTGGAAGTCGGACTATGTCTATAGTATGTTTTTTCGGTCACTGAATTCGAATCCGAAGCCCATTTAATCCCGCGTCCTATTTGTTATATAACCTAAAAAAATCTCAAAAAAATCCTGTAATGAGCCCTTGAAATGTTAAAATGAAGAATAACGTACACTTAAAAGTCTATGCCACGTTTTCGTTATGTTTTTGAGGTTGCTAAATTCATATTCGAATTCCATTCAGTCCCATCACCTTAAGTTCTTGACATAACCTCCAAAACAAATATAAAAATCTACCCTAAAATATGAAAATAAAGAAAAATTCTCTCCTAGAAGGCATACCGTTATGTTTTTGGAGTCGCTGAAATTGAATTCCAAGTCCATACGATCTCATCAGGTCAGTCTTTTGATATAACCTCAAAAATCCACTCAAATGTTAAAATAAAAGAAATTTCTAACCTGAAGATATACCATGTTTCCTTTTTGTTCTTCGGACCGCTGAACCCGAATCCGAAATTCATCACGTGTATAATACGGCTCGACAGCTTGTGCTGTCTAGTTACTCCCTGAATTGTTGGAGTAAATAGAACTGTCAACTAAGCTGATCTTTATTTTAATATTTTAATGTCGAATTATTGGATTTTTGAGGTTTTTTGAGATTATGTGAAAAATCAGATGTGATGGAGTTAAATGGACTTCGGATTTGTATTCAGCAACCCAAAAAATATATTATAGACATAGTTTGATCTTCAGATGCGGACTTTATTTTTTTTTTTTATATTTACTGCTGTAAATACTATTTACATCTAACTAATTATGTGTTTCCGTTCTAAACGTAGGTTAAGTAAGAGCGTTAACTTCAAATTCTAAGGCTGGATTTCATAGTCGATTATTACCATTTAAGTACTACTTAAAGCATATTTTAATTTTTTAATCCATAGATTATGCTTCAACAATTTTTCCCAAATTTTTGGACATCTAAGATTTGCTCAGGTGTTCACTAACAAACCATGATGAAATATGTTTGATATTTAATCGAACGTGTCTTATTATGGTATTAGAAGAATCCAATCTGCGAAGACATTAGCTATCATTTATAATCCATTATAACATGATTATCTTGTGATGAAATGTGTGATAATTGTAATAGGTTTTTTTGTTGGATTCACTACAATGATAAGGAGTTTTATGACATATGGCTTACTTGATTTTATTTAATCTAAGATATATATTGCTATTGTCTTATGGCAGCAAGGAACGTACCTGCCATCATTGATGCAATCGCTGCGATTGCGAAGGAAATGATAACCGCAGGTCCGGCATGATTGCGAGCGACGGATCCGGCCAAAACGTACACTCCTACACCAAGTGTCGATCCGATTCCTAGAAGTGTCAAATCCAATGTCGATAGACATCTTGCCAGTGCAGTTCCTATTGGAGCATCTATGGCTTTTCTCCGAGTGAATGCTGTGAAAAAATCTTGCAGGTGCATTTTCCGAGGCATGTAATACTGTTCAACACAGACAAAACTCAGTGTTAGACTGCTTAATCTATGTAGATACTTGATAAGTATAGTTACTGTTAGATTCAATCTTATATAGTTTCAGATTTATCTGCATGTAGGAAAAGTTTTCCTTCTCCCATTGAAAGAAAGATATGTAGGTTTTTCTGTCTAATATAAGTGGGTCACTGGAATTGGGTTACTATACTATCTTAAGCTGTTTAGTATAACTGGTTAAGGGTTTAGGCTGAATTAACTAAGTAATGGCTTTAACTAGCCAAGAGCCCAGAGGTAAATCATTAAAAAAAATATTAATGGTAGAGAGAACTGGGTAAAAATTAACTAATTAAATCGCAAAGAGATATTAATCTAAAAGTAGTAATTGAAGTTCTTAAGGATTTTATATATGCTATTTATCTTGACGTGCTTTAATAAAACGTAATCGATTCAATAACAAATAACACCGTTTCTCCGACTTCAATTGAAATAGTACATGATATATTTCATAGAAGAAATGTTTTTATAATATAAAATATAGATTTTTATGAAAATGTAGAATTTTCAGAAGTGACAAATGCCCTGTTCCTCTTTGAGTTTATTGTTTTATTACTAGTGTATATAGTTTACTACCAACAAATTCATAAATGTTTTAAATGTCATTGCGAATTACACTGACATAAGTTTTCATCACAAATATTGGTGACTGGTAGAATCTTAGTTTTATTAAAATAAATGTCAATGCCAATATCAGATATAGTTGTGACTGACACTTGAACATCCTCAGTGATCATCTAGTTTCTCAGTGACCGATAGACAAGTGCCTTTTGCGATGCAAAGCAAACTAACATGTCCTAGAGATCTACTCATTACTGGTTCCAGTTATTATTAAGTAAAATATTCTCTAGTTCCCATTTAGTGTCAAATCATCATATTTCAGGGTGTTATGGGATCCACTGATATTTAGTGGAAATTATTCTTCGTTACTAGTAATTATTCCTCGTAATATACCGAAATTACTTTATCCAAGGACCAAAAGCCAATTAGGACAATTACTAACATGCTTCATTAGGGCGACATGATTTGGCGAAGCAGTCCATTATTACATACATTTTACATACGTTCAGGTTTTTTGTTGTTTAAAGTTTTCATTGGCATATCTTTCTTTAGCATACGTCATTTAATGCTGATAATAACAGAAACCTTGTCAGAAATGAATAATCTTCATTTTCCATTACTCGTTTGCAGTAAATAATTAATTTTTAAACTTGCTTAATGCAAAAACTTTTTATTGCTATTTATGTTTATATATTTATATAAACATTAATATACATTTAATTAACATTATATTCTATTATTTTATTTAAATATATGTATATCTATCACAGACAATTCACATTAAAATTGCTATTTTAAAGTTATTATACTCATGTTCTATATGAACGTACGAGAAACTTTAGAAAAATCATTTCAGCAACAAGTGAGAATTCTCACTTTGCGAGTCTTCCTGAAATTTATTCTTGCCAATTCGCGACGTTACCCGCACCGATTTCGCTGAAATTTGCGGTATATTTATAAAAAATGCGTAAAATAGCATTAAGATAGATCTGGAATCGAAAATGTATATATAATTCTGTTTAAATTACATACAGTTATGAATTTACGTCATCGATAGACGCTTTAGATGTCCCTTAACATACAAAATTATTAACACACTTCTTAATCAAATATCTAAATGTAATGCTTGAATTCTAATGCATGAATTCATTTTATAAATCTTTATAAACATTGAAATCTGTAAATTTAGCACCGTACTGGTTATCTTTCCTAAAATTCAAATATGTCATTGTAATACCTTTCAACATTTTGAAAAATAATATAAAACATGACGTAAATTGCCGATATTGTTTTTATTACTTAGTTTTTACCTATTTCGAACACAAATAAGTTAATATATCATTTGTCATTTCGATTCTGATAACATTTAATTTAAAATAAAATTTATTTGAAAGTAGTCAATGCTTGAAGCAATGCATTTTATTCCTATTCGTAAGCACCTTATTAAGTGTAACGTGATCGTACGATAACACCAAGTTTAAAAAATAATTTAAACAAAAATGTTTCAACAAAAGACGTGATAAAAATATAACAAAGTCATAACTCACATAATTTTTGGAAAACCTTAAGACACGACTCTTGTCACTCACAAACTTGTACTGATTGCAGTACCGGTATTTTTGATCGCTTTTTTATGATTTCGGGCGCCACGTGTAGATATAGTTGATAATGCATTGAATAACTCAGATTTGGAAATGAGTTTTAAAAGCTTGGAACCCAAAGTTCTTAGATAAAGTACTATTTGTTAATAATGGTGTGTAATTGATTTATCGCAACTCAGTTTATTTCCGTACATTTTCAAAAGCGATAACGTCTTCCAAATTTTTCTTTCCATATATACACATATTCCAATATTATGTCAGAATGAGCTATCTAATTAAATAATTACTTGCAGAGTTTTTGAATTAATTTTTTAAATTCCAATTTTATTCATTGAATTTGTGTCATGCGACATTAGTTACTTTCTATATAATAATTTTCGTGTTTAATTTTGTATACATGTAGTAAACTATAATTAAAACAAATTATCCTAAAATGGTCATTTAATGAAATTGTGATCAAATGTATAATTGATTCAAATTGTGACGTAAACGTGCGAATAGAAAATGATTTAATGATACACATTTTATTTTGGCGTATATTAAATTAAGTGCACATAAAATAGGTTTCAACCAAATGTACCCAGAAATCAAGTAGAATTGGCAGTAGTAACAATTTGGCAAATTGAGATGTTGCCAAGATTGTTAAGCATGCAAACCGGTTTTGTTGAAATTTGTCCATTTTTCTTGTAAAAAAAATATCTCGTCCATTATTCAATTTGCAATTCTGTAATTTGAAGACACAATTGGAATTTCAACAATCAACCTGGTTCGAATCACTAGAGAGAGGAGGGAGGGGAGGCCCCTGGTTTCTTTGTAGATGTAAATCAGTACAAATATTCTAATATAAAATAAAAAATGGGTTAACACTAAATAGTCATTAAAAATAGTAAAGTACCACTGATGGTGAAACATAATTTTTGACTAAATAAATAGTAGTTTTTCACATTTTAGCAGCAAAAATTAGTACTAAGTGAAAGAGTAACTCAATTTTTGTTTACAAATTAGTAATTTTGTATTAAATGCAATTTAGGGAGTTTACATAATCAAAGCCTGTGATTAAAATATCGAAAAATAACAGCATATGGTACAGCTCACATTCTGATTAATTTAATATATGTTTTCTATGGTAAAAATGGTTATAATTACAAAATTTATGTTGTGCAAAACAATGGTAATTCAGTTTAGTATTCCATTATCCAAATAAATTGTCACTATGACTTCGAACTCCTTGTATTAGTGCATGCAAAAATGACAAGTCCATTGAGTGAATTGAAATAATTATAAATGTGTATTTTTAAACCCAGATCTATCATTTAATACATATTAGAATTGTTAATATTTCTTTATTGTTGTGGGATTAATGCAAAAAGGCATCTGTCCGGAACTTGAATTCCTTTTTTATAAGTTAGAAGTTTATTTGTTTTAAGATAATTATTGGTTTAGTATTGTTTATTTTAATTAAGTATAAGTTTATTTATATTATTCGATGGGTGATCAAATTACTCACTGATGCAAACTAGTTCTCGTGAACTCCAATAAAAACAAAGCAAAAATTAATTTACAAAAATTGCAAAAGTACGTACCAGAAAAATATATTTATATTAAAACATCATAGAATATAATTTCGTTATATTTTTGTAAATAAATCAGATGCATGTTGCAAAATGTTTCTTTTATTTCGATTTATATAAATCGAGTATATGTTTGTCATTTATGTACACAGAAAAATTGAACTAGTTGGAACTACTAACTAATAGATAGTAGGATAAGACACAGACATCATTTTTAGTTAATTACTATCTAAATAGTAAAACCAACTAAAATAGGTTGTTGCGCCAATCCTACAATTCATATAGTAAGATCAACTATTTCTTTTTTTTCCGCGTAAAAAGCGCATTAAGATCATTACTAATTTTTATTATTGTTTAAAATAGCCTTTAACATTTTGCATAAAGCCATGTATGTATCATTTCAAATGCATAAAAGTAACATTTCTGCTGACTAATATTTCTTTATTCATTTGGTACGAACAGTGCATCACATTTTAACGTTTTTCCAAAAATGTTCTTTACTAACCTATAGTACCTTATTTGCATGACCAATACATATAAACAACTATGCGATTTACGATTAATCTAAAGAAAAAAAAATTGTGATGACTGCAAAAATGTATCAGATGTCATTACGTTTGCGTGGAACTAATTGTACAGTCTGGGAGTATTAAAACCTGATGTAACAAAATAAACGAAAACAACTTTTTATTAGCAAATTAAGCTGAAATAGGTATTATTACTTCACGGATAATTGATGACCAAAAACGGCACCAATTGCTGAATAATACCTTACATAATATAAAGACCAACATAATTATAGCAGTTAAATTAAAGGTTTACATAAAAAATAGTTTTTGTCACATACATTTTTTCCTAAATATGGAAATGAAAAAATGTTTATATTTCAACACGAATTTGCGGATAAAATTGAATTTCGTTCAAAACAAAAATTGACCTAGAATCTTTATATTATAATTTCATATTGCTTTATACATTTTTTAAGGATCGAAATTATTCTAGAGCATCTACGATGCGTTTGCATCAATACTTTTTTTGTATATTTCGTGATTAAGGAATGACATTTTTGAATTATTAAAAATTATTACATTTTCGACATTTTCCAACAATTTTTCGTTTTAAAGAGTTTTAATGGTCGCCCATGTACAAAGGTGCCTAGTGGTCAAATCTGCGAATGAAAGATAATACGAAAGTGTATTAATCTGAAATTTAAACACTGGAATAAAATGTCAGAAGGTCTTACGGAATTGATTATTATTCAGTTATTAATTTATCGTTGGTATTGTTTGTTTATAAAAGAAGACAGAAAGTATTCGAGTTTCACTTTCTTCATATTTTGCTTGATGATTCTTAACAACAGATTTATTTTAATTCATGTAATTTTATCATAAAAGTTTGCCACAATTATTTAAGTTCCAATGAATTTTTTTAAAGTGTATGTATCGTAATAATTCGTTATTTTAAAATTTTTGAATTTCACGTTTCGTATTGCTTAGAATTCAAAACTTTTGAGTTTTGGACTTTTTTTTTTAATCTGAACATTAACTCCTGAAATTAAAACTAAGGAAATCTTTGAGTAAAATTGCTGTTTTTGTCATATGTAATTTAAAGTTATAAAATATCAATATCTAGGGAAGTCCGATCTTATGTCACTTTTCAACAGCGAATAATTTTGTTTAAAAAAGAGAAGCGCCTATAAGAAAGTGTTTATGTACACATACATGCCATGTTAAATGTAATACATGTATTCAATGGTTTTATATTTTTTCTATTTAAATTTCAACCAATTTTTCTCATATTGTTAAGATATTACAATATTTTTGTAAACTATTGTAAGAGAAATTAAAATGCTATCTATATATTAAAAAACGTGTTTTGATAATATATATGAGTAATTCCCCACATTTTTTATGTACGACATGTAAAAATAAACTAAAATAGTTATAATATAACATTTCTCACGAAATATGGTGTCTAGAAAAAAAAAAACTTATCGAGGGAAAAAAATTGTTGAATTTTTTTTAACTGCCTACGAAAATAATGTACTTATAAATATAATAAGTAAATAAAACTCAATTTATTAAGTCGGCAATTGCACGTAAAATACAATAAAACATTTCATCTACACGAAAATATCGTATTTATCAATCACTTGACCTATCTACATACATATTTTGTTGCAACAACTTTCTTTACTTTTGTAATTTTTATTTCTACTCACAAATTTTATTTTCCTAACTACATAAGTCAATAATTACGTAAATATTGAATTTCCTTTTTCTCTAGAAAAAGATTGGTTTATCATTTATCAAATAATATTTATCCATTTATAATTAATGAATAATATTGACTTGGTGGATATCTTATGCACTGCAAATACAAAAGATAATTAAAAAATCTAGAATATATCTGTTGCATACGAGTTGAACCATTTTAGACGATTTTGGGATATATTAATTAGTCAATATTTTTAATATCAGATAAATAAATTTGAAAAATCAATTATGTTTCAAGATGCACTATTTACGATGAAACTTTATTTCCACAATCAATTAACGATAATTAAAAAAATTAACAGATTAGGTACATCGTTAACATTTTTTTAAAACTGATTTCTTACATTTAAACTGAATTAATGAAATAGTTATTTAATTTTTAGGTAGAACACACCGGAAATTAACGTTGACACCGGTAATAGAAGAAAACCAATTCTCTAGATATGCTTTTAGTTTGGTTGCTTTCTTTTACTTTGTGTACGTTTTTCATGGGTGATTTTTTAATTATATATATGTAAGTTATATATTTATTTAAGCAGAATAATCAGATACCTCTAGTTTGCAATATCTTTATGAAAGTTTATATATGTTTTTAAATATCATTTTCTCAACTATTTTATGAACTAACTACTTGCTTTTAGAAATTGGGAAAATACAAAAAAAAAAATGGTACCTGCAGTGTTTTAGGTTTATACCGTTATTTAGCATGAGACAGACTCATGAGTCAACAGTTTTTGAAAATATGGCTGTTTAATATATTTCTCCGTGATTTTGAGAAACATTGAAGGTACATTTTATTAATAGCCTTATAAGACGTGAAGATTTTTATACGAGTACCTATCGACGTTGCGCGATTTTGGAATATTCCAATAGCTATAACTCTAAGAAATGTCTGGAAATATAAAGTGCAACCATAACAGAAAAAAATACTTTATCATTCAATTACTATATATCTAGGACACGCCTGAAATCACTAGAACTCGTTATATAAAAAAAAGTCTAGGGAATCACTCTGACTAAGTAATAAACTCTACTTTACTCAAGTAATCTGACATTTTAGTCAGCCAGTAATATTTAATTTATAGTGTATTAACGTATTTAGACAAAATAAAAGAATGCTGATGAATATGATGGAGAGCTAGCTCTGTATTTTGTGAAATACAAGGTACAAGGCTTTCAGAGGTTCCCCTAATGACTTTATTGACGAAAATTTCTGCCGGACTACTTGGGGGATGCAAGGGGAGATGGGTCAAATATGCATATTTTTTCGCAAAAAAGATTTCAGAGGGTACAGAGCTGAAATTCTATAGAATGTTTGTCTTTCACACCTAGAAGACGTATGCGAAAAGCAGAACGCAATTCTGGGGATAAAACGACAGAAAAGGCTAAGACAAAAACAAAAAATAAAAATATTCTTAAAGACCACCATCTAGAAGGGCAGAAGTCTATCCCGGAGATAAGAAAATCTTAATAATTTTGGTTAAATTTGCGCGCTAGTGCACTGAGGGAAAGGATTGTTTACTATAAAGAAGCCTTCTTAATAGTTAAGAAATCGTATATTTAAATACGGCGAATGGAATAATTTTTTAAGTATGAAATAATTATTAATTTCTTGCGTGCTAACATTTCTTTAGTGCATACAATGCATTTTCTATCTTAAGAAATATCTATTAAATGCAACCAAACATTTCTTAGTTAAGAAGCGGTTTGTATACTATACGTTTGTAGCTATAAAGTAATGATTTCTTAATAGTTACAGAATATAATGGTGAGAGATGCAACGCATCGTAACATAACCTCAAATGACAATACGGATGTTTTGTTTAGATTTTTAAGAACGATTGAGTCCCATTGTAATTCGGTGGTTGTTATTGTGAAAATAAATAAATTAAAGATAATATTTATACGTTGTCTTCACAAATACATGTTTTATAAACAAATACATCGTTTAAGAGACTTGTCCCATGTCTTATTTGTGAATTTGCGCAGCTGCCGAGTTCAAAGTATAAATTTCTTTACTATTAACAATTTAATAGTAAAATAGAATTCAATTCTATGTAAGAAATAAAATGCTAGTATTAAAATGAATCGCCTTCGATATTACAATACCATTTTTACATTAAAAAACGATTTCAACTTTTCAGTTGAGTGATATTTCTTTACAACAAACATTCTTGTTTCTCAGGGTGGGACACTCTTCAGGTATTTTCGTATACATTATTTTCGAATTCAAATTTGATTATTAATAAAAATAAAATTGTTAATCAAAATAACGAAGTGGTTTTTTTTTCATTTATACACAATATTTTAAATTAGAAGAGAACTTATTAATATGCATGTATACATCTACATTGTTAGAATTTAATTGTTTAAAATTTAGTTTAGTCATTTGTTTAATACGTAAAAATACGATTGCATTATGATAATCAAAATATATGCACTACGAATATCACAAGGGCAACCTCTTAACATCACACTAACAACACGAAACTCTCAATCTCTTAATATTACATTATAATATTATCCGCACTCACTTCATACTTTATATTATTCAATTAAGATTATGTTTATTTATATCGAATTAAATTATTTTTAAAACGTTCTGAAAATTAATTACATCACGTAATACATTGACATTTTTATGACAATGTTTATATTAATATGTATATGTTTATATACATCTATTTGAGGAGTAAATAATAACATCATTTATCTTTATATGATGCAAGACAAATATTGAATTATCTAACGTAACAACTAATTGATAAAAAAATAATTATTAAGCTTTGTAAAATTTTCGCAATTTAAAACATTGTTATACAGATTATAAGTTAATAGCATCATGATTATATATGTTGATTTAATTCTTCTGTGAAAAATTCATTAACATATAATGATGTTTTCTTTGAAACTGTTTGAATTGAACGAAACTATTGTAAAAAATTATACGACTTTGATTGCTCAATATAGTGAAATAAAGAACTAATAAATAGGAGTTCATTAAAATTTTGTATTTTATATAAATATTACGTAGTTCAATATTTATTTTTCTAATTTAATTTAACTTTTGTAAACTAAAACAGAATTCTTGGAATACAAAGAAAGGATGTTATTAAAACTAGCAGAGTTATCATTATAAACGAAAACAATATAAATATTTTATTGGTTGAATTTAAGCACAGCACTAAATAAGCACATTTTGTTAAACTAAGGCAGTCTCAAGTTTTCTTATCGTCAGTAATCACGACATAGTAATATTTAACTAAATGCATAGTAATGTTTACTTAAAGCGTAATAATATCTGCCATGCGTTATGTAAAATTTACTATGTACGTAAATAATGTTTGTTATTAGTTTCATTCACGTATAATCATGCGTAATCGTGCTCTTATACATCTACGTAAATAAGCGTCGTCTTAAATCAATGCTTAAGTTTCCCGCGTATTCTCATCAACGTGTTTACAAATACCTAACCTCAAAATTTCATGAATCTTCAAATTTTAATGACATTATTATCCCAATTATTGCAGCAGTTCTTACATATTCTATTACTAACGCACGAAATCATTCATGTACTTTGCACATCTGTCATTTTAAACGTCCTTTATGTGAACATATTTTGCTCCAAGTTTGCACGTGAGTATTTTCTTTTTATTATCGGATTACATTTATCACTAGTACTCAAATGTTTTGTTTACTTACATAGCTCCTGTCAATAAACATGATTTCCGGTTTCGTGAAGCAAGATTTGAAAATATTCAATGAAAATTCACAAGCACTCGCGAGTAAAAAACTGAGCGAACGAACTATGTACAACTAATAACGTAAGAATCTGTGTATATATAGCACGGGCATCTGCACTGAAGCAGCAGGGCTTGTATTTCGGAATGCCTTTATACATTCAGTAGACTACGATGTCCGTGTAAGTCCAAGGAAACTGTCAATTCAGTCTCATGCGAACACGTGTTCCTGCTTACAGAGCTTCGATAAAAATGAGCGCGCTAACGTCTTGTTTGCATTATCGCATCTTTTTTGTATATATTTCAATTAGTTTATAGAAATATGAGACATTGATAATGACACGATTTTTAGAGGTAGGATGGAACTTTCTTAAATCTTACGCAATACACATTTGGTTTTACATCTAAATTTTAGCTTGAGTGGATTATTTTCATTTCATTAAATATTTATTGTCTAAAAACCTTATGCGATACTTAAAAAAATGTAAATTTATAGTTGTTTGTTTGTAAAAAGTATGAATTGTTCATTTCATTATTAGACTGTTTCAGTGGACATTTTTTGTGTTTTTGTAATTCAATTTTTTTAATAGGACATTTTATTCATTTAAAAATATATAAACTCACTGCACTGAAAAAAAAATTGGTAGTTCCAACGAAATTTTACTTGATTCAAATAAATAATTTACTTGAATAGTCGCAACAACATTTTTATTTGAAAGAAGATTAACTATTAACTATTAACTTGAAAGAAAGAAATAATTCCTTGACTGAAATAAATATTTAGTTGTATCGAGAGAATCGATTCCAAATCTAAGCAATGCGTTTTTTAGTTCAAGTAAATATTTGCGTAATTGAAATAAATATTTACTTCATCTTATAAGGAAATAATTTTCTCCTCCCGTTTGATATGAAGTAAATATTTACTTAATTCTAGAAAATATTTTGTTGTATCGAGAAAATCGACTCGAAATCTACACTAAGAAAAGTGTATTTTATCGGTGGCAATCCCGTGCCTTTTAAAACGATTTCTTATACCCCGTAAAATGAATATTGTAATTACTGAAATCCCATATGTTATCCATAAGAATCTTCGTCTTTTAGCATTTCCTTATTATCGAGTATAAGATATTCTATTAAATTCTCATGTTTCAAAAGAATATTTTATTATGTCTAAAAGAATAAGTATTTTAGCATTTCAAAAAGACTAGTTTCTTATAGGTTATATAATATTTTATAATATTAAAGAATATTATGTAATATATAAAGTTTAGGGAATCAATTCCAACTTTTATGTATAAAAAATTCACTGTTACAAGGTCTCCTTTTGATACATCAGAATTTTCGAAAATCACGTTATTCTTCATTACCAGCATAATTTATTACACATAAAGTGTAAATTAAAAATTGTAGGTATTCTGATCCAAATTCAAGTTCTGAAACTGAATGTATACCGTATCTACCGAAATAATTTCTCATATACAACATGCTAAACTATCATAGTTATATAGTATATACTATGTTTACTTGATATCGGAACCATACGATTACACGATTTAAGAAATATTTTTCGCTGTTTTTCATCATTGAAAGTACAATTGAAAAAAAATAAGAAATTGTCACGTGGGACACGGCGAGTTAGATGGGACACCATCAAAAAATGAAATTAAAATAGTGTTTTGTTGAACTCGTACTTTTGTATAGAATTCGTGCAAGTGCCTCGATGATAGAAGAAAGACTCAATTTTTGCCGATTAAAATGGCGCTTCCGTTTATTAGTGTAGCATCTTTAATTCTGAAGAAACTAAGAAAAAAAATCAAATTTTAAACTTGACCTCTAGTTAAAGCAATCACCGAGAAAATTGAATGCTAACTATAAGTTTTGGCGTGGTGCCTCGCTCGCTTAGCTCGCTCAGAAACTGGGACCCTGTGATGAGTTTGTTATTCCTTAATACTCGTTCATTTACTAACAGCTTTTAGTTATAGTAGAAAACGAGTGCGTATTGTAGTTTTTTTAGTGAAAATCTGCGCTTACGAGAACATTCCCAATGTAACATAACCAGAAACTGGAAGAAAGAGTGGTGCTTATGCGAGCATTTCCTATGTAACTTAGGTAGGAACGAAGGGGTATGTAGGAGGGGGGTCCTTAAAAAGTGTGTAAAAAGTGAAAATGAGTATTTTCAACATTTCGACCCTCACTATGTGTCAGCCGTAACAACATAAGAGTTTTAAAAGAATACTGGGATCTGGGAATGGGCCTTAATACAAAAAATTAAATTAAATAATTTACAAATAAACGTAATTAAATAGAAAAAGTTGTCCTCTTGCAATAGTCTATTATTAATGCCAAAAATGCAAATCACACAAAAATGTTACCATAAAAAAAAATAGTGCATCAAATTATCTACAAAAAGGAAATATAACAGGTCACATTCCAAAGGTCTCAAGAAAACAAGTCATTTTCATTTTTTTTCTAGTCCGCTGGGTCAACACCACTAAGTTTAATTATTTTAAATTGTCACGTGAACTATTTCAATATTAAAAAAATAAAGTATTGTAATCAAATAAATAATTAAATAGTTACTTCAGATAAATCAATCAATTGTAATAACTACAATGTACTGGATATGACAGCTGTCAATATTGGTTGTCGATTAAGAGTTGAACAAAGTAATTCAGCTACCAGTTAAGTTTTGCTAATTTGTAACATACAGAGATCTAGACGTAATAGTACTTTATGATCATTTAATGCCATATATGATAATTAGATTATAAAAACGCACGAAAAAGATTAGAAAAATTGCATTTTTACTAATGACACATCTAAAATATTATCAAAACAAGATCAACATAATATGCATAAATATCCGTTTGCTGTAATTAAATAAACGCATTATACTTAATCTTAGTACAAATTTATCATAGTGATAACATGTATGTACGAACGTAATATACATCAATCATGCGTAAAATAAAAATGTATGTGTATTGTTATTTATTATGATTGTAAATATTTGTAGGTATCTGTATGCATTGAGTCGATACATCAAACTTTTTATTTATTTTATAAAAGTAACCTACTAACATTGGAATTTATCTAATAAGGTAATATTAGTTAATCATTGATACGGAATTGCGTAGTAGATTTAGACACTAATATTTGTGTTGTCTCTAATAGTGTCTTATGTCATGGAATTATATTATAACTAATTTAATTAATGTTTACAACAGTTCAATTACCGCATGATTATGATACGCTGTCAATGAATGTCATGTAATGTAATTATTATAGGTTCTACTGTAGTCTTTTACTTTACGCGTTATTTCATATTAAATGATTAAAGACAATAAATATTTTATCGGTATGTTAGTTCATATTAAACACGCGAGTACTCACCGGTCTCATTTTTGCACTTTATGTAATTTAACACTTCAATATTAAAATATTTCAAATTTGTACACAGTATAAGTTCCCTGATATATTTTTGTATCTTTCGTATTATTTCTCGAGGTAACGTAGTAATTCACAACCAGGACTGGATACAATATTTAATGCAACATATATCTTTTCTCGGTCAAAAATGGAATATATATGTTTACTAATATTTCTGTTAATTAAATTTCGTGTTTGTAAAGTTCTTAAAGACTGCAGTTGGTAAGGTAGTGACCTGCATCGGTAGTCAAAATCTGATATGATTGAATTGATTAAGGTGAATTCAAATACTGCATTATATATTGTGTTTAGGTAATGCAAACAATGAACAGTGGTATCTGTTCACAAGTGAACAAAATCTTTCTAAACTAAAATCTTTCTAAACCTAATCATTTTTTACAAATTATTTGTTTATGGTGTACATTTTTATGAAGGATTCTAAGAAGCCCCCAAAAACCTTCTGAAACTTGTTTGTTGTTTTAAATTGACTTTTTCAAATATACTGCTACATTTTATTATTATCTATAGTATTTGAAGAAGTTTATTTTTCTACCCTTTGCCTTTGCGTTCGGGGAAATTTTTATCTCATATAATGTAAAAGACATCTGTGTCAGATTTTTTAGCACACCATATAAGTAGTATCTTATTAAGAGAAGTATTTTAAGATACGAGTGTTAATAGTAACAAAGACAATCAATTAGGAATAATTATATGCTAACCACTAATAATTTAATTAACGCTAACAAATTAATGAAAACCTTGAAAAGATAAAAACGTAACTGTGTTATTATAAAAAAATTTACGGGCAAAATTCTGCAAGATTTTTTTTTTATGATCTGAAAAACTACTTTTTGTCTTCTTAGGCTTATTATTTGAACCAGCAGTAGTTATTGCATATGCTAACATTAACGCCAGCTAACTATTTAAAGCACAATGCGGACAAACTTATTTATTATATGTTATTGCACATTTATTAAGTTTATATTATTTATGATCGATATAGCATTGAACTTCAATAAATGTTTCAATGTTACTTATATAAATAGACGCATAGTTTTGTGAGAAAAGTTTTCTAAGCGACATGTCATCTATAATTAACCACTGAGGCTATAAAAAACTTTCTTATTTTAACACACTTTTCATATATGAATAGTAATATGCTGCTCGCGCCATTATCGACTGCAATTCTTTAACAAAAATTATAAAATTAATCGTTAATACAATGAGCACGGGTTATTCCTTTCATAGCATTTCGGTTAAAATATTTGCGTTATATCTCATAACATATCATAAATGACTCGAGTGTTAAGATACGAACGCAATAAAGAGCATGATCTAAATCGTCTTAATTTCAAAATATTTTCGACTTTGTTGGAATTCAACCAGTGACTTGATTGAAATGTTTCATATACACACAGAATATTTATCACACGTTGCACTTTTCTTTTTGATTAGTTTTAAATCAAATTTTTATAAATGGTAAAAAGTAGATAATGTTAACTCAACGCGTTTTATGGCAATACAACGATTTTTTATTGTTTAATTATTTCACGGCATTTCACAGAAAATTCTAGCATAAAGTAGTTTTTACATATAGAATAGAAAATTTTGAAAAATGCACAGTACCTGTCAGTTTATCCGGATGGCCAGAATCGTGTGCTGCATATAGAGATCGAATGAAGTCGGTCGTGTCGAGTTTTCTCAATGCGCATATCGTTGAAAACTGTGGTGTAAGCTCTTAATCCAGTGCTATTTCTCATACTTTTCATTTTTTTCGAACAATACAACTCAAACTTTACAATATATTCAATTATCTCTAATGTTTTCATTAATTGTAAGCTTTACGCGTTGTTGTTTAGTTACGTAACAAGTTTCAAAGATTTTTATCAACATATTTTTATCAAACGGTTTATTTATTCACAATATAAATAATACAAAACTATTTAAATGCATATATACACTGAGTATATGTTACAATGTCATTTTATTTGCTTTCTTCGTCAGTGACTTTTGTCGGTTGTTTCCTCACGCGAATTGCACTATTCCATATTCCGTAACAAAAATATATCGCCAAACCTACATAAAGATATTGTGATTTTTAATAAAGGAATCTTTAATACTGTAGTTTTTTGTTTGTCATAATACAAAGAATATACATTTTCATTATTAAAATAAGAAACCATTGAACAAACAGTAAGTAATTACTTCCGTATTCTTTTTTAATAGAAATAATTGACATCCATTTAATCTCGAAAAATTTTCATTAAAAATGTAATTTTCTGTAAAAGTAACTGAAATGCTATACAACTTGTAATATTTCATGTGTATCATAAGTACACTTTCGTGAAATGTTGCAGTTATTTTGAAAATTTAGAGAAAATATGAATTTGAATTGTTATCCGGAATAAATTAATTCAAACACTAAAATATATTTTAATTTTATTTTAATTAAGTAATCGTATTTAATATAGTATTTTTAAGCCGAATATCTTTAAATAATGTTAACATATAAAATGAATTTCTGTAGTAGTGTTCAAATGTTTTCTGCAAAGTTTAAAAATGTGCTACAATTCTGAAATCAATACCTATATTTTGGCCTATATTTATTTTGTATTTTAGAAATATGTTTTGTCATAAATTAGAACCATATCAATCGAATTAATCGGTTGAGTGGTAATATAGCATATATGGAAAAAAAAGTTTTGCCATAAGTGGTATTGTAGCATGTATATGCACATCCTGAACAACTTCGATATCCAATTGTTTTTTGGTTGCTGAATCCGAATCTAAAATCTTAAAATTGAATATGGTGGACTAAAGATGGCAACTGGAAAATTATTTTTCTCTTATATATTGTTTGCTAGCGAAATTTTCACGACTCTACAGTAGACCGACGAGGAGGTTGCGGAAGGATTTTATACTCCATTTTCTGTTTTTTTTGCTTGTCTTATTTATGTTTACTGTTGTTTTTCTTTTGTTACGTACTAAACGGAAACCCATTTCTACAGCGAGAATAAAAACATCATAGTAAAACTGCGGTTGCACCTATCGGCGACTTTTGCACCTGCTCTCAAGATCCACATTTTGACTTTAAGCACTTAATTAAGAAATAAAATTGGTGACATAATAAAAATACCTAAAATAAGTATTATTGACTTTTGAAAAAAAAAAACGGAAATGTTCACCGATGACCCTTATTTTTTGTCACCTCCTTAGGGGGTTAAAAAATGAAAATTAAGTTTGGGAATTAATTCAGCACTTGACAAAACTCATAGGAAAATATTTGGTGGATTTTAGTTAACTGTGTCGTCTTTTGGCACGCAGCTTGGAAATGCCTACCACTCAACCGGTTAAAATTTGATTCTCCGCAAATGCAAAATGTTCGTATAGTTACGGTGAAAATTACCATAATAAATTCGAAAAGAAATACATAATTGAATAGGTCAAGTTTAAGCAAATATTAAATAACAGGTTTAGATATGTATTAAAAATATTATTCTGCTTGAAAAAAAAAAAACAATTTGCAAAATATATTAGCCGCAATATATGATATTGTTTGAATTCTTTCATTTCATATCATACTATACTGAATGAAAAGACTTACCAATCACCATCCATACTGCGAAACGTATCCATGTCATGGAATCCAGTAACATCATTAAATAGATATTTATTAATATACTTAAACATGGTAAAAATGGTACTCCGGGAACCTGCACAAAAATATCAACATTATTATTTAGCAATTCCTAACTCGAATAGAACCATATCTTAAAGAAAATCTTTAATTATTACTGTTTTAAAATGACTACAGTATTATCTTCATTTATGGGCACAGAAAACATTGTATGATTGATACAGACGGACGAGCGCCTGTTTCACCTTAATATTTGGGCATTTCATACTCAGGCATTGTCTAATACACTCAAATTGTGAACGATGAAAAAATCAATTTTTTATTTTCCCCTTGAAAAAATTAGTAAATTTCCCGTAGGATCCGATGGTGAAACTTCAAATTAAAAATGCAATATACTATTTTTTACTAAGATATATATCCTATTAAGCCGATTGGGCTGAAAATGTATAGATCTCGAATTTATTATATTAATTTCTAGTTAAAATAAACAAATTTTTACTCTACAAACAAATCGTGATTGGCCATAGTGAGTGTAAAATTTCTTACCCGAATTTGCGAGTAAAATATGACAGGAGTTTCATAACCTTCTGAATTACAAATGTGATCTAAACTCGAATTTTATACTCACAATGATGACCATTTTTGTTCTTACCGCGGACTCCAACTTTTAATGCTTTGCCAATAATCGATTTTATTTTTCTTAATGTCAACTACAAAATTATCAGAGTTATTAACCTACATTTTTTTGTTGGTTTGTTTCAGATAATAATTAAGTCTTCCAGAACTTTCGGCGCCAAAAAGTAACATTTTCTTTGAGCTACCGCGCAGCCGCTTTTGTGGATAAATAAATAAAAATTTTTATTATTATGACTAGGATTTTGGTGTCATTTCTGCATTTATATTAATATTTAGCACTGGTTACTCATGATTGTACAATTCAGAAGTTTACTATAATTATAATAATTATTGATAGAAATAGAGCCTGTCCTTTTAGCTACAAAATTGAATAAATATACAAGTTAGGTTTGTCAAAAGTTAACTAGCAATTACGTCTAATATTATGTATAAGTTATGAATCGTATCTTTAAATCCGAGGATATTTGCATTTTACATAATTATATCGTACGGCGAGAAAATTTCTTTGCCAAAATTGCCAGATCATGTTTCACGGGTATTTTCTGTACATTTATGAAATAATTAAAATATCTGTAAGATTTTCATTGCCGGTATGAGAACATTTGAAGAACGATCTGGGAAATATCCCACTAAAACCGGGTAGTGTGGAAATTTTTCTAAAGAAAATTGCTAGTTACTGATTGAGAAACTCTGCAGAGTAGAATCGGTTAAAAAATGAAGAAGATATTTGTAAAATATGACATAACTTTAAAATCGATATTCATATGTTCTGAAATATATCCGAAAACTGAAAAAGTATCATTTGTGCGATTTCTCGATGTAGATTTCTACCTTATCTACCGACCACTTTTTCCAAAAATGAAATATATTGGAAACTTACCGAAAATGAAAGTTTGTTTTCTGAGGTGGGTTGTAGATATACAAATAAGAGAATTAGTAAAAGAACAGTGATCAGCACAGCTAAAGTCGTGATAAATCCTATATTTCCATTGGAAACTTCTTTTGAATACACCGACACTATCACAGATATGGCAGTACTGAGGATAACTGAAACATTAATGAATACATAGGAATTATTAATTTGTATCGCACTTGCAATAATGTCTTTGGAAAATTATGTTATAGTTGTTCTTACTAACTTAATTCAAAATTGAATAATGTAATTGCTTCTAAATTCTGTTTGTTCATTTGACAACTATTATGGCCATATATTAGAATGTTGTAGTTTTTCTTATTTTTGTCCGGGATATTTAATAATCAATTAATTAAATTTATATGAAGCTTTATCCAAAATAGTTAATTTAAAGAAAGTTTTGATTTTCACTGACGTTCAGCGCTCTTACTGGGAAAAAAAATATTCGCAAATAGAAAACAATTTCATCTTTTAAATTCAAGATGACTTTTTTTATGAAAATTTAAGTCACTGGGCACGTGAGCCAAACATTAGAAAAATTGCCGTTGATAAGTTTCTTAGGAGATCATTATAATTTTGCCTGGAATAACTGGGCTATAAAATGTTCTTAAATCAATATTATAATTATTGAAGTTGGCTTTTAGAACAAATTGCTAGAAAAGATTTGGTATCAATAATATTGATTATTTTTCAAATTTTTAAACGTTTACAATGCTACCGAAAAATAATGTTGAAAGTGTTGTGAATTATATTTATGAAAAATATGTAAAAATAACTTACAGTAACATACAACGAGAATTGTTACTATCTTGGCAGTGATGTCCGTCGAACGAGTTAACTTGTTCCAGTTAACAAGTTGTTTTAGAATCATACAAAATGTTGTCCGAGGTCGATTTTCTTTTTTTTCTCGTGGTTCACTTTCTTCGTACCTGAAATATGTATATATAGAATTCAATAATCCTGATACAGTTACTTTAAAATCTAACTCGGGTTCTAATAGTGGTTTTCTTCACAAGTAAATAACTTCTTTATACAATAAGAAAATAACTATCTTTTTAAACGAAAATGTTAAATAATCTTATTTCAAAATATTTTGAAAGTTAGTGTTTAGAAATTGTTTTGTCGGTTTCTATGTTTCCATTTATGTTTAAACACAGTTTTCTTATTTTTCCAAATTATTAATTACTATGGCAGTACCTAGCAGTCTATTTAGAACACTTACCTAAGAATAAGTACACATGCTGCAACTATAGAGTATGACAATAGCGTTCCAATGCTCATGATGTCGACCAAATGGATCAATTCGAAAATTGCCGCAAGGACACCTATAAAGGTATATCATTTAACAACGGTGGTATATTTTGAAATAGTATAAACTGGAACTGAAATACTTGCCAGTGAGCAGACCTGCAGCGATGGTACCCAGTATTGGTGTGTGAAAGCGGGGACTGATTTTACCCATCCATTTAAAAATGAGACCATCGGAAGCCATTGCGTAGATTACTCTTGGTAATGGTAACATCGAGCCCATTAAGCTGCAATAAATGATACCTTTTTAATGTGACGTGTACATAATAATATTAATGATGATTGCAGGGCATAAAACACGCACTAATTATACTTTTTAGAGAGAAAATATTTCCATCGATGGTATATAGATTTGTGATATATGGTATTGAATTGATAATCCAATTTAGCTTTGAAAATTACTGGTATTTATAAAGCTCATGTTTTGACATCTTTAAAAAGAGTTTTAACATCTAAGACCAATACGATTTTCCTCATAATTTCTTATCGTACTCATATGCTTGGAAACAACGATTTAGCAACCAGAGCTAACACCAGTTAGCTGCAGCTAGTTTGTTGCCACGTCTAAAAATTAGCAATAACAACGAATATTTTTCAAATGCTGCTAAAAAATCTAGCTCAAAAAAATATATGCAACTAAATATATTAATTGTACGTCCTTGGTACTGTCACTTACTACAAGAGGAATTAAAACAAGCGATGCAATAAAGATTAATTATTTCAACGCAGTAATCAATTTGAATACTGAAATAAAGAAAAAATGAATAACAAGAATTTTAGATTTTATTTAAAAAAATGGACAAACTACTGTCATAAAAATTCACCTTGCACATAAAGCACATATTGCTCCTATCGAGACGATCCATTTCGCCCAATCCCAATGAATTTGCTCAAAAAGATGTGGAAACGGCGCATCTGGGTTTTGGTCATAATATGGCAAAACCATTGTTAATACTGTTGAAACTCCAACGTAGGCGAGAAAAACGACCGTTAGAGAAGCGATAATCGCAATAGGTATACTTTTCTGTGGATTTTTTGCTTCCTCTCCGGTTGTAGCAACGCAATCAAACCCGATGAAACCATAAAAACATTTAGCGGCACCTGCCAAAACTCCTGCAGCACCAAAAGGTGCAAATCCACCGGTTCCGCGTGAACAATCATCTTCTGTGCAATTGGGCGTCAGCTTCCAATTTGAAAAATCAGCTGCGCAAGAAATAAATTTTGGTATTAGTATTTTTATTGGTAAATGGTAGTAAGTTTAAGTAACATAAGTTACCTTTAAAAGAACCGGCAATCACGATGAACAATACCACGATGAGGTTCGTGAAGGTAAATATGTTATTCACGAGTGATGATTCTTTGGCCCCAAATGCGAGGGCGGCTGAACAAAATTTGAAAAAATATGGTACCATTAGGAATAACAGAAAAATATGAATATGAAATTGCAATCAATGTTTAAAATGATTATAGTTTAGTTAAATTGTGGGAATGGCAACTTTTAAAGGATGATCCAGATGCATCTGGGCATATCTAGAATTTTAAATATAAATGTTTAAACCTAAAATTCGTAATTTTTATGTCAATGTCAAAAAAAAACAGACCCATTAATGACTTTTTTCAATGAATAAAGGTCATTTTGACACCTCGTACATATCACAGTCGTACTATATTTAAAGTTTGGGGGTTCGAAAATCTGATCATAAATTCGGAATCAGTTACTTAAAAAGTATAAGGGCACTAAAAATCACAAAGTTGATGAATATGTAATATTTTAGGTTACCACAATGCATCCGCCATCTCTAATTTAGCAAATTAACAACAGATTTATAATCAGTGAGCCCCAAAATCCCCGGTAAAGTATTTTGTTCAAAGAGAATTACTTCCGTGTCCGATTTAGAGTCATTTTTTAAATTTAGTACCTGAAACTCTTATTTTTTTCTTACTTAAACAAAACAAACAGAAAGCGGCAATTTATTAAAAATTTGATTATCGTCATTCTAAAGAGCGACCTTCAAATAATACAATCCATATACTCACAATTTCTGTTCTTATGTATTTAATGTGAGAAATAAACGCTAAAATGGACGTAAAATTACAGTGTAATTCCGAAAAAAGATAATTTTTATTCCTTGTTGATATTAAATGTAACATATATTTTAATTTTTTTTAGAATTGGATACATTTGATTATTCTAATAATTAGAAAAAAATACTGTCAAATAGGCGGCAATTTTCAAGCTGATGCCGTAAATTTTAAATATATAGAAAATTTCAAAAACAAGTGTGTTATTTTTTCACTTTTGATGTTTAAGATGTGAAAAGTGTCTGAGAGGAAGACATACATTTAATCTTAAATATTGGAAGTGTCTTGAAATAAGATTCTTGTTTTTGCATGCTTTATATATTTGACGTACAACTGTCGAGTTCAGGTTTTTGATACATTTAAACTGATTTAAAGTGAGAATATTAGGTTGATAACGTGATATTTACAAAATATAGTATAGTTTTTACTATATATGTCTAAATCATATATAATTTTTTTAAATTTTCTTATTACCACTCACATAGCGATTCCTAAATTAGAATTAGGTGTGTCTTATTGATATCTTAATGAATTTCATAATAGTAGGATTGTATCTTTTTTCATATGATACTAGAAAAATCATCTTCGATTATTATATTATTTATGAAACCACTAACCAGTGAAAAGGAGAGTGACACTAAATGCAAAGAAATCTGGATATGCAGCCAGAAGGGATACGTTGATAGGTACTGCTGATGCGAATGTGTGTTTCATCGTATTGTTGAGAAGTGAATCGACGTAAATGCTGAGAGCTCTTACGACACTCGCTGCTCCAATCACATATTCCAGGATGATAGTCCATCCGATAAGAAATGCAATAAATTCACCAACGGTGACGTAACTGTAAATGTAAGCAGAGCCTGCACGAGGAACTCGAGCACCAAATTCTGCGTAACAGAGACCTAGAAGAATATCCAAATTTCGTCTATTTATTATGCATCAACAACATTTTTCACGACAAAATATTACTTTTCTATGTTTTTGTTGACATTTATTGACATGCTTTTATAAAAGGCGCAAAAAGTATTTATCATTTTCTGGCATTCATCTTCTATTTTTATTTACCTTTATAAAGCTAGTGTACAGTCTAATTTAGTTAGGTTAGGTTAGATTAGGTATTGTCACTTTTTATTAATAAATTTGCATTCAGTAATATTTTGACGTATGACATGTGTCATCAGTCCATCAAGGTTTTCAAGAGCCATCTTCAACAATATTTCCTCTCCTTCGAAAATACCTTCCCAGATCGCTCTTTCCTTCAGATATCAACGTAATTATCTTTTATTCTTGATTTAATTCTCTATCATTCTTTTCCATTTAATACATATACCTGAAGTCGCATTTTGTGTACCGTTGAAATAGTATAAAAGTATTGTATATGACTAGTATTTTACTCAAGTTAAGTTTTTAGTTGTGTATGTTATATGCTATAAGGATCTGGAAAGATAGACTTAAGGTATTGCAGCCATTACTGCCTGTAAGATTTACCAAATAAATATTTTTCATTCATTTATTTCACTACACGTGTAAGCATAATAATAATGCTAATAAAATATTGCTAATTAAAATAAGTCATGACACTTTAACTACCTGAAGTAGAAAAAGTCATTTCAGGTTAACGAATAAATATCATAAAATTTACAATTTTTTCATAATAAACTAATAGTTTTTCAAATTATCTCTTTCTAAGACATGATTTTCAACGGGTTATAGTGTAACACGATTTTCGATATTTGATTATTTTGTAATAGTGTAGAACTACCATTTCATGAATTCTTAAAAATGTAATTAATCTAGAAGGTTTATCACGAATTGTCATGAACATGTGTAAAAGAAACATTAAAAAGTTAGATAAAATTTATCAATAATTTATTCGAAGACCTATTGGCAAGTAAGTTACCCAGTCTTATTATTATTTCGACCTTAAAGTTCTTTCTACTTTTGACCCCACTTATTATAATTCTATATTTTAGATAAACCAAATGTAGTCGGTTTAATTTCTCGGCCTCGTAGAAGATAAAAAAATAAATGATTTTGACCGACTTTGTAGTGTAGGCCATACAAATCATTAATGTATCTGTTAAAAAGTACTTGGATGTCTACTAGTTTTTATTCTTGTGTTGCGTAAAATTTAATGCTACTGAACAACATGAAGAAATCTTAGTCTTAGACATACACTGTAAGAAATATCTATTGTAAACTTCAAACAAATGCTCAAAAAGTTTTTTTACATCATAAAAGGACTGTAAACGTACAACAACATTTGTGAAAATACAGTAAAAAAGTACTTGAAAGTACCTTATAGTAATGTGTTGTAATTTTCAATATTTTTAATGTAGATTCACAGTAAAATCATTGAATTTATTACGTGAAAAGAAAATCGAAAATAACGTGAAAGATCGAAATAATATGCTCGGATTTTCCGGCATATTATTATTTTTCAGTCTTGAAAATCTTTTTGCATTTTTCATGATCACAATGGATGTGCCATTTTGCAGGTGGTGATGCGAAATATAAGATTTCTACTCGACACACATAAAGTTACAAAATTCGCATAAATACATGAAGCACCCTAACATAACGTGACGTATTTTTCTGTACATATTATTTATTAATATATATGGTTATCAACATATATTACGAACAAAATATTCTTAATTGACTCACTAAGAGAGATAATGAGAAAGAGAGAATATTACATTACTTCCATGTCAAGATTCCCTTTTGATTCTATTTTTTCTCAGAGAGATATTAATCCATATAAAAGACAGTTCCAATCTACTTGCATTTACTTAATTTTATCAAAATTTTAACTGCACGCCTCAACATTAGGCAAAAACCATAACCTAACCTAAAATATGCGACCAAAGATAATGTACAGAAGTTTACTATCGGTAGATCGAAATGGATTGCACATTACTTAAACTCGATATTTTTAGTTTCCTTACTTCCAACTGGATTGTAGTGATCTCTAAAAATTTTCATTGAAGTAAAAATACTTTTTCATTAATGTTTTAAACTCTGGAGTCTGGCCTGGGCAAATTTTGATGAAGGCGATAGATAGGCATATACTACATATTCTTATGTAATTTTACAACATAACATTGGAATTTACAATATACGTATTAAAACTGGGATAGAGTGTTGTAAAATCACAAAATAAATCTAATATTACAACACATTATTTAGAAATTGTAAATTCACAATAAAATGTTGAAATTGTAATATTTATTTCAATTTTACATTATTTTCGTACTGTAATTTTGTTGTAAAATTACAACCACTTTTAACAGTGTATTGTTCATATCATAATAATTTTCTTAGCTACCTGCTATCATTGATGCGACTGCTGCAATTGCGAATGAAATGATCACTGCTGGACCTGCCAGATCACGAGACACCGAGCCAGCTAATACGTAAACTCCTACACCTAGAGTAGAACCAATGCCGAGAGTTGTCAGGTCCAGGGTTGAAAGGCATCTTGACAGTTTTGATTCTTCGGGTTCGTCGATCGGCTTTCGTCGAGTAAAAACCGAATATACCTCTTTGAATGCCATAATTAAGGATATCTAAAACTTTTAAAACAATTATCTTATTTTAAATTTTGAAATTTTATGAAAGGTAGCTTAAGAAAAGTGAAAACTCTCATTAAAATGAAGAGTTAAAAGAAATGGACTTTGACAATACAAAGGTCACTATTCCGTTATAATTAACGTCACAAAATATATATTATTATTTTGATTTGCAATTGTTTACGCGATTATGTGCTATATTTTTCTCAAAAATAGGAAACGTTTACAAATATTAAACTCTTTTTGATTGTAGTGTTATAACGTCATCTTTAATCATTAAAATATCAGTAAAAATATTAATTGCATCACGTAACGCATCAGTGATAATTGCGTGTTACCTTAAACTGTCGTTTCTGCGTCTATTACAAATGATTAGATAACAATGTGCGCAATTTTAATTTTGTCAATCATGTTAAATTCTTCATTTATAATATGACACTTTCTTCAAATTTGTCAGATCAGCTCATTTTATTTGATACTCTTTTTTCTGTCAGAATTGCTACGGTTTTATTATGCCATTATATATTTGATAACTAAATATGCTCTACCTTATTTATGTCCAGTTAACAATATCACCATTTCAGTGTGAAAAACAGTTGTCGGTTGAAATTACGCGTAATTACCAATTTTAATTTTTTGACAAAGACATGTATACCATAATCTTTTAACAATATAAAAATTACATTAGGTATAAGATAATAATATTTAACTCACCGTTTTTTACATTATTATTTTTTGTTATGTTGCACAGGTACGTTTTGATTTTGCAATTGAAATATTAATATTTCGAGTTATGTTACTGTAAAGTTATCAAATTATCAATTAAGTATTAAATTATTTTTTGTTTTATGCTGAAAAAGATTCGTTACTTTGTGTATCCGTGACGAGCAGACTGCTGAATTTGAACGACTGCATAGTGAGATGTTCAATCAATTCCTTAATTAACCAATATAGCAATTTTTCCAATATTGGACATAAGATATAATAATATCTGATTAAATAGATATAGATGTGCACGTATGTACGTCAACGGTAGATGCCTGCGCATTTAATAGAAAAGGACTAAATTCATAGAACGTGATATGTAATTTAGTTTTATCATTTTTAACAAAACTGAATGTAATGAAAGATTTTGTTTTTATTCTGGAAATAACTTATTGGGAAATATTTATTCAATAACTGTCGAAATTAATTGAAATACCATGTGGTATTTATTGAGTTACGCAGAATTATTTTTTTTTAATTTGCCACAGAGATGTGAAATGATCATTTTTTTAAATAGATTTGACTACAAAATAAACTTTGAACAAATCTTTCAGTCTTTTCAATTCTCCATATTATTTTTTTCCTTTATTTTTCACTAGTCGGTCAGGAGTATACACATACGGAATGATGGCAACCTTTCATTTTTTTCTCTTTTAGTAGACAGATTCGCTATAATTCTTGACTCAAAATGTTTAAACTATTCAAGCTGACTGTATTCTGTTTCAATAGTAGTATTTACTGCAATGGCCAACGGTTTTCTATAGTAAGTAACTAATTAAGTTTTAACTAGTTGTCGGCAACTACTCTAATAATATGAGTTAATGCATATTTTTTCCCCCTAAAATTTTATTATCAAAATTACTGACATAACTAAGACAGGTATTACTTTTACTTTAATAATGGTTGAATAATACCTAGAGTACCTAAACCTTTTCGATATTGAACTATGACTGTTTATATTAAATATGATTTATTACGTTTACCAATTTAAAATTATGCTGACGAGTATTTCCTAAATCGTAACTATTGGAGTCTTTTAACAACAAAAATTTATTTCAAAATTTTGTAATGGAATTTCTTCGTTTAGATTAAGCTGGTAACAAGACTAATATATTTTTCTCAAAAGTATAAATTCTGCACGAAATATTTCTCATCAAACGGTATATTGTTACTATTAAACGAAAGAATTTCAATTTTACGCGTTTACATTATAAATTCATTATCAATCATCTTGATTTTGCGTTTTATACATTGATGAAATTATAACTCTTACATTTCTTTGTCCTCGAGAACTTTCGAACATATCACGACATATTATTTACTGTTCAATTAAAGGTCATCGATATTAATATTACTATGAGATTTCCTAATCGAATGAATCAGATATTTCGGATTTTTAAAAAAACACCTTACCGGACTTGACTGGTACGCTCTGGCTGTTGAGATATGCAACCAACATCGGAGACATTTTTTCCATTGAGGATCATTTCTTTCTCCGAATTATTTAGGAATCTTGATGAAATAGTATTTATTCATTATACAATGAATGAATTGCAATAATTTAAAAAATTTATTTCAGTGGTTCAGGTTAGGAATTTTATGTTATAACTTTTAATAAATATTTCACAATATTGAAAATCATTATTATTTATTTGTTTTATTAGAAGATTAATGTTAAGAGATACATTATTTATTACATATTAAAGTTCGTATTTTTCACATTTTTTACAATTTTCTGCCTGCATAGTGTAAAAGTATGATGTAAACCAAATGTAAAGCGTATTATATATAGTAACAGTGATTTTCCAAAAAAGAATTCTTTATAGTAATTAAAGTAAGAGCTTACAGTTTTTATCAGAGAGACATCGCTTTCTTCTGCATAGATACAAATGAGTGGAAAACACATTTATTTTACTGTATTAGAAAGTTGAATTAAGTTACGTTTTATGGATAACATTAGTACCATATTATAAATTATATAAAATACCTATGCGTATACCACTGCATATTGAAAGGTCATGGTTTTTTTAAAATCTCCTAAAAGTTTTCAATATGCTTAGTAAATCTTGTAAAATAAACTTTCACTTATAAGAGAACATTCGTATGTAATCGTTACTTCCTATTTCGGGGTGAAGCTCGTGGAAGTAATGCGATCAGTATGCGAAAAAACATCGCGGTTTTATGTTTGAACCGTAAAATCTTATTTTAAAATAAAATTAAGGTCCATTAAATTACATTCGAATGCACTTGTAGGGGTTGTTTCTCTTATGTCACAAATTTATGATTTTAAAGGGGTGCTATAGTGGTCCGCCGGTAAAGTAGTAAGTTTCACTAAAAACCGTAATTTAAAAATGACTAAATAAAGTTTTTGAAATTCTGACTCACTAGAGGCAATTCTAATTACTATAGACGGTTTGCTAAAAATACCAAAGACATTAATTAAGAATTGATCGAGAATTTTCAGAAATAAATAAAAATCATTTATTTCAAAAAATTTTCAGTTACTTTTTAATTAATTTCTTTGGAATTTCCTAGGATACGACTACAGTAATTAGAATTACAGCCGGAATTTTGTAAAATCGATTCAGTCACATTTTATTTGCGGTTTTTACTGAAAATTCCTATCTTAACGGCGGAGCACTTTAGAACCCCTTTAAATCGAATATTTTTAACTATGTTTTAGTAGATGTTTATGTGATTCTATGTGATAAATACTCACGTTTGCCAATCCAAGGATGCTTATTATTTACGTATATATTTATAATTTGTTAGTACATTTATAACGATAAATATATTGCTTTTATCTTTATTGGAGGAACCCGTGCAAAATGTTTAGTGCGCGTTTGCGTTAGTATAGCTCGATATTGTCTTCTGCACTTTTTTGAAATAATTCTGCCTCACCTTTCAGTATATCCACGTAGTACTTCTTACCTAAATTGATTGAAATAATTGCAAAGGTTTTTTGTCCTTTTCACATGTTCCACAATCCGTAAAAAGTAATCGAAAAAGTTTAAGTTTATTATTAGGAATCAGGTATAATTATATACAACTATTTGACGTCTTAAATTTTTCGAAAATGAAGATCTCGAAAATTAATATATCTTGAAAAGAATTATAGCAGCTGTTTGATATAATCGATATTTTCAAGTAATGATGAAAATCGTTGTTTTTTATTTCTTCAACACTATGCTAATACCATGAATATTTAGAGCAACAATAATTTTAAACATTATCAAAGTATATGTACAATTTCATATCTATGAAACAAGCTTTACTAAATTCTTCTTTGAACTATCTTTTTAAAGAGAAATTTTCATTCTTAACCTGCTTTTCTTAAATTGTTTGCAACGAAACAACTGATATTCCTGGAAAGCAGAATTTTCACACATTTTAATTTTAAACATCGTAAATTTTAAAATTTCACATGCTGGTCATGACAGTGTGTTTATTAGTCTGATATTTAAGATGATTAATAATTTGTTTAGTCGATTAAAATTGTAAATACTTTATTTTTTATCTGTCGAAATAAATTCAACTAAATATTCAACAAAATAAAATGTCTTTTATTGGAAATGATCGTCTTGTATTATTTTCTGCCTAATATAAATATTAGACGCATTTCGAAAATTATCTGAGAATATTGAATTATTTTATACACTTGCATGAAACATTTTGTTTAAAATTAACTTTCAATTATTGATTATAACTTTATTGTTAATATACAGATCAAATTTCGACTATCAACCAAATAATTGCAAATGGCTTCTTTCATCATAGATGAAAAAAATCAGTTGATTGAGTACATATTTAAGCATTGCTGCATTTCATTAATAAATTAAATGATTAAAGAGATTAATAGCAGATATATTCCAATGCATTTATATACAATAAACCCAAATAATCCTTAGAGATTTGAATGTTTATTCTTTGCATACGATATATTTATATGCATATAATTTTATTTTGAATATTATATTTCAATTTAGACGTGTTGAATTGAATGTCACATAAATCATGATGAGTCCTTCCCAATTTATTCCCTATAGCTGAAGAAAGGAACTTTCATGTTCCCGGAGAATCACATTCCAATATTTGAGACCATAAATTACCCTTCTACAATAATGTGTTTCTGTATAATGTTAAAAAAAGAATTATTTGAATCGACTCATGACCGCTGCTATACTTGGTGTATAGGTTTCTGCAGTCCTACATTTCATACACAAATGTGAAGTATGGCGCCATCCTCATAAGTCGATCTGCAGCACTCGCAAATCTTACGATTAATTAACATGGCAACAAATTAGTAAAAAGGGCAATTCCTCCTGTTAAATAATAATTGAAAAAAATTGTTGTTATATTCAAACCATTATATTGAAGTTTAGAAATATTTTTTCTTGAAGTTTTAGATTTCGTAAAATTGTAACATCAGGCTGTAATTGGAGATCACCGCCTGTAATGTGCCAAGAATGTTAAATTTCTGCGTATCTACAGTTTTTATGAGTTTTTTATATAAATTGCTATTGATTGTGCCTATTTGTATGAATAAAATAGAATATTAAAGCATTTAGTAAGACTCGTTGTGTTTAATAACTTTGTAACCCAAATTTGTATGTCTCGTATGTTGGTTAAATTCACTCGGTGTCGAAGAACTGCGATTGATATACTAAAATTGTAAAAGTCCAAAATTATATAACTAGATATCCTACATATTTTGTACTATTGTCTAATATATGACCATCTAAGTTAAAAACAGTAATCTGAGGACTAATGATTAGTACTTTTAAACAGAAGAATTGAACAATCGTCATTATAAGGCTTATGTTGACATTGGCGATAGAAACCAAATATTTTTTTCTTCTACATTGCGGGAGCAGAATAACATTTTTTCTCCCTTGGAAGCAAAATAGCACTTTTTCGAATGGTAAACCGGTATAAGCAGCAAGGGATACTAGGTGTTTGCAGATTCGCATTGCATTAGCCTCAAACTCGCAACACCTATTTCGATACCTAGTTGCACAATATACAATTTCCTTGCAATTTGAAGTATCATTCGCTCAATAATCTCAATTTTAATGGGTAACTTTAAAGTATCCTTGCAAAAAAAGTTACTAGAAATTCTTTCTTCACATTTGATCTGTCCTTTTCAACCTTTTAAATCATGAATTCAACCAATGCATAAGTATTAAAAAACTGTACATCATATATTGTTTTTAGGACCGCTGAACACGAATTTGTTATCAGATGTGTAAAATTCAAAACGGCATTTCATTTATAATAACTAGAAATAATTACAGATTTCAAGAATATTACTGTGTTCCACATTGTTTTTAAATTAAAATGAGATAAAATTGATTCTTTTTTTATGACTATGGAAGGAAGACCCAATACTAATTTCAAAAATTGGTAGAGGATCGTCCATCTTGAAATATACAGGTCTACATATAAACAAAAATGCAAAGCAGATTTTGTTGTAAACCATTTGAGATTTTACAAAATGTTATTCTTTTTCAATTAAACTCACTCATGTTCCCATGCGTTCCCATAAACAGCTTTAAGCAAACAAAGATCAATAATTATTCATGTAATTTGAATTTTTTTAAATGATCTTATATGAATACTTCTGCGCAATTATTTTGCATATTCATTAAAAATATTATGCATATCTATTATATTATTAATACATAACATGTTACAACTTTAGGTCTTTTCAGTTGTCGGAAATTTGGTTGCAAGTGATATTTATAGAAATATAAATATACACAAATAAAAAAAACTTTTAACACCAACAAAGATAATACCGATAAAATTCATAACAATTCTTTATTCGGATATATTGTTTGCAATTGATTGCTATACAATTTTTAATGGAATTCAGTTGAATGTGTTTTTTCATTTTATCATTAATATTATGTGTATTAAACAATATATCATAAAAAAATGAAAAGGATGTAGAATTTTTTATTTTTGAATACGTTTTACACTTTTTTATATAACACAAATTGTCCCAAAATTTCTGTCTACAAAACATTGCAAAACTTTAAAATATTTTTGCTCTTCCTATTCCACTTTGATTGCGAATGTTGCCTTTGCAATGAAATTTATTGTTTGTATATTGCATTAGAAACTTATATGAAATATTAAACTTACTTTCACATTACCGTAATATTTCTATTGTGAAAATTTAATGTATGGTTATTTTTACACGTTCGCATTCAGCACTTCGGACCTAATTATAAAAAATAGCTTTATGTAGTTACGTTTAACTACCATCTAATTACATAAAGTCCTTGCTGCATATTACGATTTGCTAATTGGAATGACAAATTGACAATTATTGTCACAATTTTATACATATTTCATTGATAATTGATTTTTAGTGTTTGTATTATATCTATTAATTCATAATATATTAATAATTACCTTTTAACCAGAATATTTTTAAATTTCAAATTCAATAACGTGTACATTAGTAAAAATGGTTTGTGACATTTACTTATGACATTTGTTATTACAGAAAAGATACTTCAAATACATTTTGATCATCAACTTTTATATGCTCTTTGTATAAAATATGAGCAAAGTGACATATTTTAATTAATTAATAAAAAGGTAAAAGATTCAAACAACTGATTATTTATCTGGACTTTGGATTCATACTTTTTTATCGAATGTTGTTCGATTAACGTGTGATAATAAATCCCCTTTTTACCGGATGAAAGACATTTTGTTTGCTTGACGCATTCAACTGTATCTGTATACCTAAGTTCCATTTTATCTGACACAAGATTTGTGATCTACATTCGTGAGCCTGCGTCAATTCTGACATTATCAAAAATCGATGATTGTAATCAGTACATATTTTATATGAATACATAACTGACATAGACAGTCTGTTTTTCGGTATTATTTTGTAATTGGTAATACCATTAGCTTATACTAAAAAAGAAGACGTTTCTCTATCCAAAATGTTAAAAAATTTTTTTGTTTTACCGTACGAAAGTTGTATCCTGTAATAAATTAGGATTGAACATTGAAACTTTAAATTGATTGATATAGAGTGTACTAGAATAATAGACTGTCTATGTCAGTTATGTATTCATATAAAATATGTACTGATTACAATCATCGATTTTTGATAATGTCAGAATTGACGCAGGCTCACGAATGTAGATCACAAATCTTGTGTCAGATACATATATATATATATATAATGAATTAGTCGAAATAATAAATTAAATTAATGTTTTATACTTACTAACTATGTCCGGCTTCCCGCCACTATGTTTTTGCATTTTTAACAACTTCGAAAATTCACGTTTGAAGACATTTCGAATTTAGTCTGCGACAAACTTTGAAATGAGAACAATTAATAATGAAAAAAAGATAACGAATGATATATCAAATATTATAATATCGCACAAATAACAAAAAAACTGTGGACGAAAAATTAATCGAATTTATGTGCCGTTCAGTGAACTTTTCGCGATGCACTCTTATCGGAGGTTTCACGCTTAGTGAGGAGTGCTACCGAATTTCTGCAACGTGGGACTTTCGTACACTACTCTGCCTGTTTTATTATCTGAATGCGATATCGACGGCATCTCAAATCCTGAAATGTTTTAATTGATAATAGAGAATGAAACGCTATCTAGATCCAGTCCCAGCTTTTTCAGCGTTAATTCTCATCGCCATAATCGGTATTGATTGTGATCAATATCGCAAGAGAATATCATGGTAAAATAATAACTAGAAAAAAGTAAACTATACTAGTGACAAGGTAAAGATAAATGTGCGATGACCTCAGTAGTAGCGAAATTCATTGATATCTTGTTTCAATATATCTTGTATTTTACTGTAAAGTAATTGAAATAACAGAAAATATACTTTAAAAATTGATAACTTAATTATTTCTACTGTAGTTTTGTTCTTGAAATTGTCCAACAATTTCTTTTAGGTCTAAAAAATTTCATACTTTTAGGAAGAGATTTTTCTTACAGCTAGTTTTATTTAATGTTCGGTATACCGTGAGAATACAAATTAAAAGAACATTTGTCGAATTTCACTAAATCATCCGCAAAATTAACGTTTCTGGTAAATATTTGTGAATTTTTTTACTTTTTATGCTTACTTATGTTGTGATAGTATCAATTAATAAAAAATAATTGGAGTTTAGAAGTAGACAATAATGGATTCATGTATGATATATAAACAATCTTGTAATAACCGCTTTGTTTCATAATAGAAAATTATATTTGAAGAACTATCAAAAAATGCAGACGTTGGCGTAACTTAACAAATGTCAGTATAAATAGAAAATAAACATTTCATTGTAGATATAGATATATATTTCATTTGTACAACAGATCATTTGTATAGAATACAATGGACGGATTTCTAAATCGCAAAAAATACGATCATTAATATTGTTTCATTTGCTTCACAGATAAATAGAACGCTTGTAGACACAGACCCTTTTTTCGATTAAGTCAAACATGTACATTTAAAAATCTACGTAAATTTCTGTGAAACAAAAGAAACTTTTTAAATTTGCTTTACAAGCAATCGCATTATAAAATAGCTGCACTGTTGAGGATGGTGTTTTCTACGCATCTAAATAAAACTATTACTTTGTACTTTCAGTACATTACATTATTAGTTTAGGCGAAGTATCAACTATTCGTATGACTAAAATAGGGCGCGTGAAATGATGATGCTCATAATGATGAATGATACAATGAAAAGGCGTCAGTATATAAAATTAACAATGTAAAACAATTGTCGTACAAAAGCTTAAGTCGTAGTTACATGCTGTAAGTAGCAATACATATAATATTCTCTTAGTTTGCTCGTTTTTCGAGAATATAGCTGATGTACAGTTGTGATGCTCGTTGTAAAAACGAAACATGGACGGATGTCAGATTTACATTTCACTGAAACGTAGGCAGTAGCGTTTTGTTAATATTTCGATTTATATTCGTTTTAAAAACTACAACGTAAAACTAAAAATGAATGCTGTAGTTCAACAGCATTAGATCGAATAGAATACTTGAGATACTGGAACTGCCAGAAGTAAGGCACTTGCGTTCGTTTTTTTCAGTAAGGATACTTCTGCGATTAAGGTCTCCCCGCGCATTGAAGTCCTCTTCATTGCACCCGCCATGTTAAAATAAAAGGTACTAGACTCGCCAAAACCGCTAACGTCAAGGACATCTTATTTTTATTTCCGTTGGACTGAAAAGAGAGAAAATTTGTATATAGACTTAAATAGCTAATCATTGATTATATATTTAGCAATAATTGAAATCAAAATTGAATGAGCCTTAAAGATTCTTTAAATCAAGAGATTCGTTTATAGCAAGATAGAAATACCTATTCTAGCCACATTTAACTGGTATCTTGTAACGATGTGTCCAGAAGTTAAGCTTTTTTTAAAATTATAATTTTTGGCTTACATAAATATTAAAAAATATTGTAAAATAAACAGTAATATTGTATCAACACGTTTAGTATTTGTATAGAACCTCGTGAATTATTTGATCCTAAGTTTATGTGGTTATGATAATTAGCATTAATCTGTTATAATAATAAGTTTATTTATTAAAATATAGTAAATTTTAAACTTCATAGTTCTGACGTTAATGTGTGTTACTTAGTATTTTTGTAAGTTGCTTTTCTTTCATCGAAAATGACTGTTTACATTTACAATACATGATGAACGCACATGAGTAACACAAAAGCTTCATCCATTATATCAGTATAGAATTTCATTAACATTTTTTACAGTAATATTTAACTAAGAAACGTTTTGATTTCTACTAGACTCAATTTAAGACTTCTATTTAAAAGTCTACATAACAGTCAAGTAGTTTTATTCATAGCTAATGTATTTTAGTTATATTAAATAAACCTTTTTTCAATGCAATAAGAAGGAAATGAAATAATATACTAATTTAATTAAATAGCTCTCTTAATCCATTGAAGTGCATATTTAAAAAATTGTTCGAAATCATGCCCAGCAACGATTTCTCGGAGGTCGCTAATCGCAATTTCGATGTCGGTTTTCTAAAATTCAAAATGCGCATTGAATTGGGATAAAATTTTAAAGTAACGACTAAAATTTACGAAATTTATTAGGTATTCACTCAATCATTCGGGTACGGGTCGGAAAACCGACAAATCAAAAAGCCGACTGGTCGAAAAACCGACAAATCAAAAAGCGGACTTATCAAAAAACCGACAATTGAAAAGCTGACAGTCAAAACACCGACGGTTCAAAAAATGACTGTCCTCCTGACGATGTGTCTATTTTTTATGAGTTGGCTTTTTGAATGTCGGTTTTTTAACTGTCGACTTTTTGATTTGTCGGGGTTTTTCGACACGCGCCCAATTATTCACTTTGAGCTTCATGCTCGGGAGTCATGGCGGTTACGGATTATAAAATCATTGTCAACTCCATAATCCAAGACACTGAACACCTTCGTGTATCGAGTTTCAACTTGATAAAGCAATATTTTACATTTCGATTTACCACTTTAAACGTGTATATCTGTAAAAAATTCTTGAAATTGTTTCGTCTTGAATTAAGCGAATGTATAAGGCATAAGTATGTCCTTTTCTAATTGGCTTTGTTTTTGTTACATTTTAAATTAAGCTTCTATTCGGTCTTAATTTAAAACTTTCTTTTTAGAACTTAGAGTGGAATATCTCAATTATTTTAATGAAATGATAAATTTATGCTGTAACAGATGAACATAATACTTTTTCCACACTTTGAAAATATACTTTACTACTCTAGCCTTCTAGAGAAAAAATATTTGTGATAAAAAACGTATGAATAATATGTGAAAACTCGTCTTTCGACATTTCAGCATTTAGATATTGGGATTTTGTGTGTATCCTCAATAATTTTATCAATCAACGACATATGAAAACATCTGGAATAAATTAATCACTATTATTATAAATTGTCGTTCATATTCATGATAGAATTTGCGTTTAGTACGGAAGGAATTAGAATATTAGGGGTAGTTTCAGTGCTAAAATACAAACTTTGTATTAAATGAAGCAAGATATAAAATTCTTCTCTGTTTCTTCTTATCTTTTTAAAAAATAATTCATTTTTAAAAGTCTACATTATTTTAATGCTTGAGTTTTTTACCGGGACTATTTATTTAAATACTGGATGGTAATTATTTAAATAAATAGAAAAGCAAGATATTATGTTAATATATGAGTAGATAGCACATTTTCTGTTATGCTAAATGTGAATTCGTAATCTTCAATTCTTAAATATTTTGTATAACAAGTAAGATTCCTAAATAGAATATTGTACTTGACATTCACAACTTGATCTTGGGAAAAATATTTCAGAAATAATTCTGATTAATTAAAGAACCTGTAGACTACAAAGTTTCATATTTCCTTAAATATTAAGAACATAAGGCATTTTGAATATAGATTACTGATGGATTTTTTATGCATACTCCGATTAATTTTGATAAGATTGCTCCGTTTTGTATACTTAAAAAAGTCAATGCTTATTGTCAAACATTTACTTTAGCAGAAAATAATTAATAAACTTACAATAATAAAATAGTTGCACCTATCTCCTTGACAGCATTCTGAACATTTCCAATCCTGATACCAAATATGAGTGCAATCAGCCATATTACTCCGTCTTATTCTTTCACACTCTCGATTAGTTGAACATCTTTTGGAAATGTAGAATTGTTTTTTTGCACCCTGATTCCAATAGGGAGTACCTAAAAATAGTTAATGAACAATATATATTTCTATTGCATCTCTAATCTATGATTGATTCCATTAATTATTAATTATACCTAAAAAATATGTTTGAAATATAATATTGTTATTTCAATTTAACAATTGGTTACACTATAAATATGTATGTATACAATAAGCAAAATCTTTTTAATAGATGAACCTAACCTCTCTAGAGGAAACTTAGAACTTCAGATCTGAATGATCACTACTTACTTCCCCATTGAATTTCGGAGAGACAAGCGTCCTCGCCTTGCTCGCAAGTTTTTATGGTTGTTAAGCATTTTTCTGTATTTCCTTCCTGTGATTTACAGACGTAGCATTCTAGGGCGTTGCCTGGAAGAATATATTTTGATTAGCAATTGCACTTTTTTGACACTTGTATTATAAACACACTATTTTTACCAAAGGATAAAAATGACACTCCGAATAAAAGGATTAGCCAATGCATTTTGTGTTACGTTTCTTTCGAAAATTCCTTGAAATGTCTATTAATAACTTAACAAGCAAGGCGACGCGTTTTTTATACACTTCTCAGCCTATTCACATAAGAGTCAAACAGGTGGAACAGAATGACGTTATTGTAGAATGAGAATGGCTCGCGCAGCCTCCTGCGCACCTTGCATCGAATGACTACCATCTTGGTGGCCCCGAGGAGAAAGGGGGTCCCGGTGTTACTGGGAATTTACGATGGCGGAGGTTGTGGGAGGTTTCATCCGTTAGGGTTTTCAGTTATACTCTGGCATATGCCGTTGGCAGCACTGAAATTTACTGGTGTCCTTGTAAGTCCTCTGTTTCAGTAAGGTTTGCTCCAAAAGTTGTATAGCCGAGCTTAATACACATAAGAATAAAAAACTGTACTATAAATTATTGGTAAATGGCAAATGTATAGTAATAATAAACTAAATAAAAAAAATTATATGGTAAATTTTCAAAATGCTCCAAATTTTTAAATTTATAACCTGAAAACATTTTTTGGAGCAATGCTCGTACAAAACGATTGATGAAATGCAGCCAAAAAATAATTAGATCAATAAAATCTGATTAATCCATTAACGTCAAAGGACACGTTCTTTGCTTCAATTTCAATCAAATATTTCGTATCAAAATAAAAGTTAAAAAAATTGAAAAATGCACATCCTACTATTTTCAATGTTGCTTTTCAAGGTTCCCAGGTCAAAATTGAGTTTTGGTCATTAGGAATTCCAATGTGGGGCGAAATTTTAAAACATATTGGAAACAAAACACATTGGGAAATATATATTTTTCTATATTTTTGCAGAGCTATTGTTTGTATTTATTGGGATTCTATTGAAACTATGTATAGAGGTCGTCGAAATATTTAAATATTAAGAAAAAAAGGTTAGTTTTGTACCCCATATCATTGTAACAACCTCTAAATGGAGTCCTCAATGCAAATGTCTTTGCAAATTTCTGAACGCTCTAACTCCAAAACTATAACGTTTTTAAAAAAATTCTAACAATGTTTTGCATTAATCATTTCTTCCGTAATGCGAAAATCACATTTTCTTACTTCTGGATCATGTAAGAAATATACTGCTGAATTTTGATCCTAACAATTGTCAGAAATCCTCTTTCAATTCAGTGTTTAGATACGATTGCAATAGAAAATTTCAGTTGATTCACATCAATAAATTATCCATAACTCAGTGCGTGTATTTGACAATTATAACAAAGTTAAATTTTACAGAAACAATGTACCTAATTTTTTCATTTACAATTTCACTGCATTTATAGTACTTGTAACTTAACCATTACTAAGATTGTACCAAATGTTTCAAAAGTTGCATAATGGTTAGTACCAATCGCAAAATCGCGATTCCTTGAATGTAGCCCGTTTATTCTTCACATCGTATAAGATGTTATAATAGAAAAAAAAAATAAATAAAAAAGACTTTAAATCATACCTACGTCCACGTTGCGCTATAGGAAAATCAATTTGATCTTGAAAGAAATATCTCGTGATCCAGTAAATGTAGACAAATAAATGAAGAAGTATTTTAAAGTTCATGTAATTACAAATAGAGGGAAAATAGTCTTGTTTATTCAAAGTTGATTGTTGACCTTCAAATCTAAGGTTAAAGTTGTAATTTCTTGAAAAATTCTCCTTTTTATTGTAGTCTAACATGCATACACAATTACTTTCGAAAAAATACATCAGTAGACTTATAGCTCTTACAAATAGGACCAATAATATGCCTTTGCGAATTTTTTATTTAGAGGTCAAAGAAATAAGCAATTTCATTGCTTGGCTTTTTTTAAATTGAATGATTTCTTAAAGATTTTGTTTTCATAAAGGTGTGTAGACTCTTAAAAGAAGTCTCATGATATTCTTGGATAAGATCTGGAGTATATCCAAGGTCATTTGAAGGCCAAGGTACTTATGAAATTGATTATGATCACTATTTTGTTTATAAAATGGTATTTCGCAAAATTGTGAGAGTATATTTAACCCTCAGTTTAGTACATACTCATAATTTAATCCTCCTGTGCAGCATGACGAATATATACGTCGAAAATACATTGCGTCCTTATGGAAAAAGAAAAACTGGTGCTCAGGAGGGTTAAACATATTTGACTTCCCATTTGGCCATTTCAATATCTTCCGCATCAGAATATTTGCTGTCTACATTAATTTAAACATTCAACAAAATTAGGGTGAATATAAAAATATATTTTGTAAATAACTATACGGATGGATTTATAAAAATTCCATTTCTTCGAAAAAATACATTTTTTTACGGGCCAAAAAAATTGTTTACATTTTTAATTCTAGCACCAGTGAAATCGAAGTAAAAAATTACTAAAGAAATAATTTTTTCAAATTTGTTAAAGGTGTATTTCATAGAACTGTACCCTTAACTTTCCGTGTACCCTTAAGATCTAAAACAAGAAAAATAGGTATAATGATGTAAAATATAAGCATGAATTAGTAACCATTTTACACTAGTCAAGTCGTCATGAAAATTTTATTAATTCTTTGTCTAGAAAAATAATGTGATTTATATTCTATACAAGAATATGATTTTTACATTTTGGAGAAATCGACAGAATTCATATGATTGAATGTCGATTACCATTATTTAGAAATAAAGTTTCAAACAAAAGTCTTCCGAAATATAATAAAAAACTCCCTATGCTCTTTTCAGACGCAGAACTAGTCAAAATAATATACTAGGCAATATGCAGCTGCAGGAGAAAGTAAAATTTATGGGGAGAGCACTGGTACAGGTAGAGTCAATAGGTGCCATGCCTGCAATTTGAACGGTTAGCATGGACGTTTGGCGGTAAGATTTAATATTAAAAAATATAAACAAACCTTCGCCCTTTAAAGAAACATTTTACTTTACAAAAAAAATATTAATAATTATTGTACATTCATAAACATTTATTTGAGAACACATCAAATTTGAAAGGTGAATAAGTCGAATATTAGAACGTTACGGATATTTCGAATGTATTGCAGGTAAACGCAGAATACAGCAAATAGATGAATTCAGGACAAATAAATACACCACGCAAATAAATACAGAACGTTATTTAAAAAAAAATACATGTTGGCATTGCAGAGAATTTGCGTTGATAAACCTCGTGTCTTTATTAAGGGGGCATTTTAATGTGACAGATTTCAAAAAATTGCTGTCTTTCTTTTTTATTTTTCAGTAGTTCATGAGGTCTTCTCATGAAAAGGCATTTTTACTTTGACTTCTTAATTGAAAACCTTCAAACGTGTTTATCTTGAAACGACAATTTTGTTCACCCGGCGCCAGCGATTTTTCTAAAACCGTAGGGCCATAGAATTGAAAATTTAACGTAATATTCACCACTCTCATGGGTATTGCTTGTAGCTCAAAGTTGTTGATAACTTGTTTCTCACCTATATAAGTTCGTATTTATTTATGGTGTAGAAAAGGGTTCTTTTTTCCTTTTCATGAAAATCGGCGCCATTTTGTTAATTTTTGGAAAACAAAAAAAAATTGAGATACCGGATATGGTGGCGACAACACAAATTGATAATCTGTTTCCATTTTCTGCTTCAGATCACCAGGAGAGCAGGAGTCACCTGGGTCAGCAGCCAACAGTTTTATTTATCTTCGAACTTTATTTTATAAATGAATAAATAAATGTTTTTCACCACAAAACAAATTTTTTTGTATTCTATTAGATTACACCTTTAAGGGGAAAAACATTTGTTCGATCATATCCAGTAGTTCCCAAGAAAAGAATATATTTTTTTGGATGTTCATATTAGAATGCCCCCTAATAATAAAATATTATTATTGTATGTGCTTTTTAACATGGATACGGATATTTTAAATGTTATATGTTTTAAATAAAAAAACTGGAATGTTAGTACTCTAAAAAATAATTGCTTCTGTATTTATATCCCTACAACTACATGTTAAAACCGCTCGAAAATACTGTTTCCAAGAATGTTTTAGTTAATTACCTGACATTGTTTTCACAAATTAAAGTATAATTTTTACTATTGTATTAAATATGTATATTTGTTAAGCAGCCGTCAAATATGCCCGAAAGCTTTCAAGTAAATACCAGTTATTTCACTCAAGAAAATGTATTTGACATATTTTAATGTACAAATCGCAACTAACACCACCTATAAACAATTTCACTAAAAATTTGTATAATCAAATAATTATAACATTGATCACCATAAAATCTGTAAGAATTCAAATTATTTATAATAGATAAGAAGGATAACCTGTTTTACAAATTATGTAAACAATGAATGTTTTCGATATACTATGCGTAAAATTTGATTTTTCATCACACTGGGACGAAAGCAGCAATTTTCCTCCCGCAAGCGGGAGGAATAAGTTACGTCTTTTCCTCCCTGTCATGAAGAAAAATCGTATACTTCCCTCGGGAAGTAAAAAAGAATGCCACAGAATACATGTTTTTCACCCTCGGTTTCACTTCGGGTAAAAATTGCACGCAGTCTGAGACATTCTTTATCTTACCTCCCTCCCTCTGCGTCGGGCACTCGTGCACCGCGGTCATCACACGTGCGTAACATCATATTTGACCCACAAAAAACGGCGCACAAATTTTACGCATAGTATATCGAAAAATATCGTTCGACACGCGTGCGTAAGAATTCGATTTTACGCACCGCCCTATCTAATCGCATGTTAAAAGCCTATTAACCAAATACTATTTCATTACAGCATTTGGTTAATAGGCTTTTAAATTAAAGTAGGATAATGGTATACTCTATTGTTAAGTTATATATAACTTAATATATAATTATTTTTACCGCAATGATAAACTAATGTAATTTCTTTCCTAGTTTTGTTGGTGATTTGAATCAAGCAAAAAGAAAAGGAAAATAAGTTAACAACACTTTTCTTTACCATTTATTTTAATCATATTTATAATTTTTTAAAGATTAAAGATATATGATTTTTTGTTTCTTTTTGAAAATTCTTTTCTCAAAATCACCCACGGAATGAAGATAGGAGTTACATTAGTTTATTATTAAGTGCCGCCTAAGCTAGAAATAGATTTGTTTGCTTTAATAAATACAAATTATTTATTTTAAAATGTACATTGAACAGTTTTGTTGATTAAATTATACTTTTTATGATTTGTATAATTTCTGTAATAGATAAAGTGGAAAACTGCATTTATCGACATGACCAAATATAACTTTTACCGACTGCATACTATAGGTTTGCAGATTCTATACATAGATGACGCCACAAACAAATTTGATCTTGTATTATTTTATACTACAGAACATTAAAAAATTAAAAATATTATACTTCAATATAATGTTAAAACCTATTTTGCATTGAATATGAAATAAATAAACAAAGAGAATTAATTGGAATAATGAATTGAGACAGACATACATAAGGGAGTTAGACCCCGCGATTTAGTATGTTTTGGGAAAACTATTTAAAACTGTTTCCAAGCAATTATTTTTCATTTTTGGTGATATTGTTGATGAGAGAAAACATTTAAAAAAAAACGAAACCTGCAAAAATAATTTTTTAATAACTTTTATTAATGACTCAAATTTTCTTCTTTTCGCCAATTAACCCCATGACTGCCACGAGAATTTCACAAAAAATGCCCAAAATGTTTAAAAAAATTTTGTTAGATTTTACTTTAACTTGGTGTATAGAGGTATTTTGGGACGCTGATTATGAATCTGAAGTCAGATTTTGAAAATTCAAAATGGCAGATTCAATACGGCGGACAAACTTTCCAAATTCCAACCATTTCGCTTGAAATTTGTTCCTCGGGGTTTTTCCGGGGCGCAGATTATGAATCTGAAGTTGGATTTTGGAAATTTATCAACCAAAATGGTTCCATTTTTTGAAAATTTGTCCGCCATATTGTAGCCGTCATTTTAAATGTTTAAAATTTATCATGTAATCAGCGACCTCGAAACCCCCCGAGTATCAAGTTTCAAGCAGAATGGTTAGACTTTTCAAAAAAGTGTCCGCCATATTGGATCCGTCATTTTGAATGTCCAAAATCTGACCTCAGATTCGTAATCAGCGAGTTCGAAAACCTCCGAGTAACAACTTTCAAGCGGTTTTATAAACTTTTTATGCATAAATTGATTGAACACAATGTCATATTCATGATTGAGATGTAACCTGGTAATTTCATTTCTGTAAGTTCTTCACGAATTCTGCATCATTTTGTTTGAAATCGTAATATTTTTTGTAACAGAGTAGTAAAACGCATTTGAACTAAATTATGCACTAATCTTACCAATTTTTTAAATTATTTTGCAGTTTGCATATTTTATTATTAATATCTTAAACTTTCAAAAAATGGTTGTACAATTTAGGAACATACATAAAAATATTTTTGATATATAAATAAATCATCCTTTTCATGCTACATTTGATATATTATTGTCTTGGACATCCCCAATAATTAAATTCCATAATTTTTATAAAAATTTATATCCATCAAAGTCAAAAATCACAAATAGCTAGGTAATTGTATTTCGCGCCTCCTCCTCAAGATCAATTGTAGTATCTCTACTTCATGCCAAAATCTCCACAATTTTAAAGATAAAAACATGTGACAAACACCCGTGCTTTGTCACCACGAACCACGTCCCCAGCGCTCCAACTGTCATTCTCTTTCTTTGTGCCGAAAGAACCACACGTATATCGGCGTTCAACAATAATGGGTAAACGTAGTAACCGAGATGTTTCATCATCATCCCAGGATGAATGCAAAGTCATTTTAGAGACTTTGATAAAACTGAAGAAGAAAGTGAAGCGTATGGATAAAAGGAGGTTACACCATAGACAACGTTCACGTTCATTGTCAACCGGCAGATCGTCCGACTCTGGTAAGAGCTGTTACAGGAAGTATTGTAATTGAAATATTATTACATCGTCTTCTTGATTCCTAAACAATTTTATGCGATTAAAATTGATGAATTTTGAGGTTACCATATGACAGCAACGTCATCATCAGTATTTACAATACGAAGGCATTTTCTTTTAAAGATATGTCTCAACAGCACGCACTCGACAAACCTATTTTGTTCGAGTTATTAGTAAATCTTTAAGATTTACGTATTGGGAACTCAACAAACCTATTTGGTATGAGTTTAAACAGTCAGCAAAGTTAATTGAGTGCAACAGATCTATCTCATCAAACCTATTTTGTATGAGAATGTTTATTGGAAATATGATAATATTTGAAATCAATATATCTTTATCGTCGAACCTATTTCGTACGAGTTTTTTATACAAGGTTAAGATAATCAACGAGATTATGTGTACCGTGTTAACCTATAAATCTATTTTAAAAAACACGGGGTTTTCTTTCTGATAGGCAGAAGTCGCTACAGCAGTAGAAGCATATCTCCAGCAGAGGATCGGACGAGAGACGACGAGTCCAATTATTCATTGGAATATACAGAGACCAATGATGATGTTCAAAATGTACATCCGAAATCTGCGTCAACATTATCGCTGGGGTTAATAAATAAAGACATTGAACAATCAACGAAAAATGTCATTGGAGGTAGGATAAACGACTCAGTTTCAGAGGCGGGGCAGTCCCGGGCACTACCTACAATCGACGGTCAAACAGAGGGCGAAAAGCAGCTAAGTGACGAGATTCGAAATGTACTTGGACAACGTATAGCAGAGGAACGTATTATGGCATCTCCAGTTCACTCTGACTTTGCTATTCGTTGGTCAGATATATTAAAATTAGGACTTCCTGCAGATGAAAGAAAAACTTTAATAAAGAAATATCCTCCGCCAAAAAATTGCGGTTTTTTAGAACCCCCACAGTTGAATCCAGAAGTTCGGCGATCAATGACTGAAATTGCACGATCTAGAGATAGTAGAATAGTGCATAAGCATGAAAAATTGGTATCTTGTGTAGCAGGTATTGCAAAGGCTATCTCATCGATTGTTGAAAAGGATTCAGTTGAGGATATTCCAATTATTGAAAATTTAAATGACGTATGCCGCGTATTAACAGATGCGATACATGACGAAACATCCATTCGCAGAAGTCTTATTTTGTCGAATGTAAATAATGTGTCCTTGAAGGAAACTTTGAGCTCATCTTCTGCAGATAAATTTCTGTTTGGGACAAAATTATCCGAAGAATTAAAAACGGCAAAAATTGTTGATCAGGCAGCAGAAGACTTTAAAGCGCAAAAGGGCTATAATACGAAGAGTTCAAAAAACTTCAAGGGCCCGTCTCGACCTCCAAAACAACAACTGCAATTTGCAAACAAAGCTCAAACAGTGATGTCAAGCGGACAGAGACGGGCACCAACATCATCTTATCAACCACGTCAGATGAACCATCAGCACCGAACGTACCTGAGTGCATCGAAGAATTTTTACAAGAAAGCCCAGACGAAGAGGCGTTAAACGAAAATGTAGGTTATATTGGTGGTCGATTATCACTATTCTATGATGCATGGAAAAATATTACTTTGAACTATAAAATATTATCTTGGGTTCGAGGTTATAAGATCCCCTTTAAATCTGTCCCTAATCGTTCAATTTTGAATACTACGGAATTTTCTGAACATCAAAAAAAAATAATATCACCGTTAATTGATACACTAATAGAGAAAGGTGCTATTGAACGATGTGTTCCTGATAAGGATCAATTTATTTCTAATATTTTCATTTTATCAAAGCAAGATGGAACGTACAGACTTATTTTGAATCTTAAAAATCTAAATAATTTCGTTCAGACAGAGCATTTTAAACTAGAAGACTACAAGGTAGCAATGCGGTTATTGGAACAAAATTCTTTCATGACGTCCTTAGATTTAAAGGACGCTTACTACCTTGTACCAGTTGATAAGGCACACCGAAAATTTTTAAGATTCCAATATGAAGGTATTTTGTATGAATTTACATGTTTACCATTCGGGTTAGCTACGGCTCCTTTTGTTTTTACAAAAATTATGAAACCTATAGTTCAATTTTTACGAAAATTAGGGTTTCAATCAGTCATGTATTTAGACGATTTTTTATTAATCGGTAATACTTATGAAGAATGTTTACTGAATTTTAATAAGACTAGGAGACTGTTAATATACCTCGGTTTTATCATCAATAGACAAAAATGTCAAAGTGAGCCTATCCAAACTTGTACATTTTTAGGTTTTGTCTTTAATTCAGTATCCATGACATTCACAATTACGGATAAAAGAAAAATGTCAATAAAGAAATTACTTCACGAATACGGTAAATTAAAATCTTGTAAGATTCGAGATTTTGCCCACTTTATTGGTGCGCTTATATCTTGTTGCCCTGCTATTAAATACAGTTGGCTTTATACAAAAAATTTTGAACGTCAGAAATTTCTGGAACTATCAAGGAATGATTATAACTATGATGCTATGATGATATTGGATTATGATAAGAATGATATTAAATGGTGGCAAGACCATATAGATTCAGGATTCAGCTCCATTAATTCTCCAGAATTTGCCTTAGAAATATTTTCTGATGCATCTCTATCCGGCTGGGGAGCTGTATGTGGAAATTTAAAAGCTAATGGGTTTTGGTTAAAAGAAGAAAAGAAACTGCAGATTAATTATTTAGAATTAAAGGCTGCATTGTTTGCTTTGATCTCCTTTGCGGAATGTTTACACAACTGCAATATTCTAATGAGGATAGATAATACGACAGCTATTTCGTATATAAACAGGCAAGGAGGAATTCAGCATCAAAATTTAAATAATATCATGCGACGAATTTGGCAATGGTGCGAAGAACGTAATATTTGGATTTTCGCATCATACATTAGCTCCAAAGAAAATAATGAAGCAGATTTTGAATCGCGTAAATTGGAACCAGAAACTGAATTCGAACTATCTAATGAAGCCTTTAAATTAATTACTAGAAAATTTGCATTCCCAGATATTGACATTTTTGCAAGCAGATCAAATAAAAAATACAAACGTTATATTTCGTGGAAAAGAGATCCCGAGTCTGAGGTTATTGACGCTTTTACGATAGATTGGAGCGAATTTTCCTTTTATGCATTTCCACCTTTTAGTATAATTTTGAGAGTCTTACGAAAAATTAAGAAAGATAAAGCTTACGGTATAGTGGTAGTACCTGATTGGCCAGCTCAGCCATGGTACCCGTTTTATCAAAAGTTATTAATATCTGAATCATTAAGATTTAAACCTAATATTAATCTTTTGACATCGTGCGACAGGAATCCTCACCCGTTATGGAAGAGCCTTACCCTGGTTGCCGGAGTATTATCCAGCAGGGATTGATGAGACGAAAGGTACCACACGCAGTTATGGACATAATGATCGCATCGTTAAGCAGTTCGACCTTGAAAAACTATGACGTCGCACTGAACAAGTGGCGGTTGTTTTGTACAGGAAAGTCTTACAATTTGTATACATCTTCAACACCGCAGATTCTAGAATTTTTAACCGAGCAATTTAAGAAGAATCTATCATATAGCTCGTTAAATTCTTTCAGATCTGCAATTTCACTTATAACAGACAATGATATAGCACAGGACCCATGCATGAAGCGATTTTTTAAGGGAATTTTTAAATTAAGACCGGCGCGTCCTAGATATGAGCATACTTGGGATCCAAAGATTGTATTGGATTATTTTTTAACAAATTTCAATGATGATTTAGAATTAGAATCTCTCTCTAAGAAATTAATTACACTTTTAGCAATTATAACTGCACATAGAATGCAAACATTTTCGTTAATTGAAATTGATAATAATTTTGAATATGATTCGAAGTTAGAAATTGCGATTCCTGCGCGTATCAAAACATCAAAACAAAACATATCTCAACCACTACTAGTACTGCCTTTTTATAGCGATATAAGAATTTGTCCAGCGATCACGCTTAAAAAATATTTGCAGAAAACTGCGCAGTTACGAAGATCTGTTAAAAAACTATTTATTTCTACGAGAAAACCCTTCAATAGTGTATCACCTCAAACGTTAAGTAGGTGGGTTAAGGACTCTTTATCAGAGGCTGGTATAGATACAAGAATATATTCAACGCACAGTACACGCCACGCAGCAACATCAGCTGCTAAGCGATTAGGTATAGGGTTAGATACGATTAGAAAAACCGCTGGTTGGTCAAAACAATCGTCAGCGTTTGCAAAATTTTATGATCGGGATATAATCCCAGGTAACGAATCTTTTGCTTTATCGATTCTTGATAATTCAAGAAAATAGTTAATTGAAGATTCTTATTTAAATTAAAATTGTGTAGTTATGCATTTTTTTGAAAAGTTGCATCTTTAATGCGTTTAATTGTCTCTGTGCTGCATCGGTGTAATATTGTAATACACAGATAATACATACAAAATTTGTAAGACCAAATTTATCGATTAATTGGTTTTATTGCCGTAATGATCTCTTTAAACATCTACAATTGATCTTGAGGAGGAGGCGCGAAATACAATTGTATAATTGAACGAACTTACCTGTAAGTGAAGTTCGATTTAAATTGTATGAGCGCCTCCTCCGAAAAGATCAATAACCCACCCAAATAATAGAAGCCCGTTATCTAATATATTAGATAAACCCTTTACATTACGGCAATCCTTTGAAGAAATGACAGTTGGAGCGCTGGAGACGTGGTTCGTGGTGACAAAGCACGGGTGTTTGTCACATGTTTTTATCTTTAAAACTGTGGAGATTTTGGCATGAAGTAGAGATACTACAATTGATCTTTTCGGAGGAGGCGCTCATACAATTTAAATCGAACTTCACTTACAGGTAAGTTCGTTCAATTATACAATTATTAATATTATAAAACATAATTCGGTGACATTTACACTTACACATTAAAAGATAACAAAAAGTATAATTAAATGGTAATTTAAATATTCGTTTCGTTGAGTTAACTATTCACTAGCGTATATTAACTAACAGGTTATGCATATTCTTTTCAGCTTAACAATACAATTCTTAAAAATATTGACAGAGAGTAAAGAATTTTTTATTTTTCTGCTTACGAAATTTATTGATGAAACTTTGGTTATATATATATATATATAAATTTCACAAATGTATACAGTTTTCAATATGTGTAGCAATTTTGGTAAATAAAAGCGGATTAAATCCACCTTCTGCAGTAATCATGTTAATTCTAAATTTCAAAAGTACTTTCATAAACGATAAAAGTAAAAGCGACAAAATGAAGTGGACTTTTACATTAGTTTTTAATTTACGTTTGGAAAAAGCGTATTCAATATTTCTCTTTTCTGTTAGAAGCTATAAATATGTTTAAATGATGACATTACTCAATCTGTGTATAAACCTACTTTCATAATGACCCTTTTTTTAAGACCAAAAGCGAGTTTTTTAATGAATAATTAGGAATTATTATTATTTTATCGTTTAACCAATTCCTATTATCAGTTACTTTTGAACGTATTTTCATAATAGTTCCATTTGTAAGCGCTAGAGAGATATTTTATCCTTTTTATATTTAATATCAAATCCAATAGCTATAGATTCTAAAATTTTACATATATATAAGATGAACAAAAATTAATGCGCTCAACTCAAACTGATATGTCAGTTTGTAAAGCAGCATTAGCTGTGGCTCGCCCTTTGGTACAAAGATGCCATTGTGTAACCCTTTGCGCCAATAAAGACCAATTATTATTATTATATCCCAGTTTCGTGTACTTTTTTCCTTATTTATTTATTTACCTTTACTCCAAGTAATATTACAAGGTCGAGAAACAAACAACTAGAAATTGGTTATTGTACCCATAAATGTACACTGAAAGAGTTGAGAATTGAGTGCATGATGCTGCACAAATTTTTAATAACCTGACCTGAAGCCTTACATTTGCATCGTTGATTTTTTGCCAAGCATGGACAAAACATTTGTGTACGATAAAAAGTTGAAACAATTATATTCGTTGCAAAATTGGCAGAACATAATTTTATTTGTATTATATCTACACATATCACTTAATACGAGCCTCGTTTATGAGAATCCACAAACTAGTACTTCCTTTTTGTGCATTAAATGCGCTCAATACGGACGCATTGGTGTATCTTAAAAGCATTGCTGGAACATCTAAGCTGATCTGAATTGGCGGAGTTCGGAACTAGATTCGTGACTAGGTATAGAGAATTAATCTAGCATAGGATAGTCGGCAAGTTTAGCATTAAAAGTAAAGAAGTTCGAAATTCTCACTTGGTAGTAACGATTAAAGTACGTTTCTACAAGTCGTTGATATTAAGAAGGAATGCATCAAAGTGCCATTGTAGATCCGAGTTCTCTTCTGTATGGACTGACCATGGATTGCGGAAGACACACAATGCAGACAAGCCACGTTCATCGTTATCTTCATAATTTCTACAACTAAAAAGAGGTTTCACAATATTAGCTGTCTATATACAAGTCAAATTCTTTTACTGATCTATCCCGAGTAAACAAAAATTAATCTAAATTTGATGAAAATTTGTCAATGTTTGCAAATAAGATCACTTTTAAAAATAATTTAAGGATGGGAATTTGTGCGATAATTAATGGAAATTAGATCAAAATTCCACTCAGATGCGGTGATACTGCTTGGATTCAAATTGTTTCAGATGTCGATCGTTATAAGATTACTTTCTTATCGAAATCCAATCAAATTCAATTTATGTTGTTTCAGACGATAGCATCTAATTGGACATGATCTGGTTCAAAATGGACCAAACTTTGGTACTAATCGAGTATAAAGCGTTCCGTAATTTAACTCAGTTAGATCTGAAAAGTTTTGATCCATTTTTAATCGAATCAGTGTTAAATATATTCTATTACCTGAAATTTTTAAATATTTTATATTATAGAATAACAAATTTGTTTGAATAATTGTATAGATTATTTGAACTTTTAAAGCGTGAGGTATGTAAATACCGGAAAGAGCGACATCACCATCGACTCGAGCAAAAGGCGGAAAAACGATTTTTCCACTTGGGTTGAAATTCCAACAGAACCGATCACGATAGTAACAAATAAAGGCACATGTAAAATGAAACCTTTCTTCACAAACAAAATAAAATCACCGAAATCCGACTTGATGTGTGCTGATCATTGTAACTCTTGGATCGTCACGTCAAGAAAATGATCATCGCCCAAGTAGAAATTTGTTCATGCCCTGATCAGGGTGTAACGTTTTTGGTCAGGCCTTGATCTGAAAATACACAGGAAAAATTTCGAATGAAATTCTTCAAGGAATAATATTTTACTTTTATTCATTAATACATTTAGTTATAACACAAAACGTTTTACAATTACCTTGTATTATGGAGGTAGAAACAATATAAAAAACACCAGCTTCATCATTTCATTCCAACTGATTCGATTCCAAATGGACCAAATTATGGAACGTTTTAAACTTTGCTCCACTTTGTGGTCCATTTAGAACCAAATCAGGTTGTATTGTTAGATGCTGTCGTCTGAAACAACCTAAGTTGAATTTGTTCGGATTTCGATAAGAAAGTGATCCTATTCTGATCGACATCTGATACTATTTGAATCCGTGCAGTACCATCGCAATTGCGCGCATATAAAAACATATGAAAAACGGCCAAAATATGTATCTGTTGCGAACTAAATCAATGTATTTTAATTTGCGGTACCCGGTGGAGGTTTTTCTGCAGTTTTCCCTCCACCATTGCACACCCGAATGGGGGTACTCCTCACGAAGTCGGCTGCAGCCGCAAAGAAGGGCGCCTATAGGTCATTATTGTACGGGCCCTTCTAAAATGGCGACGATATCGCGAATTAAAACTTAAAAGAGTCTATGTAACGGATGAGTCACGGCAGTATGGATACATAAGAATTCAGTCTAATGCTTTGTTAAACTATCCGGGATGTAATCTTTGATTAATTTTTGGAATTGAATGTCGAACGTGCCAAATTAATATTGCGCCTGATTTGCATGGAGAACTGAACGCTAGTGCTTCTTTTCAGTGAAATGCATTTCGGGTATGTACGAGAACTTTGGATGCTTGTGCTCCAATTTTATTTAGCGGTAACCAGGAACCCAATAGATGCTTGTGCTCTAATTGGAGGAAACTTGTATTGAGAATCGGATGCTAGTGCTTCGATTCGGGGAAGTACAAGTTTGGCGGATGCTAGTGCTTCGATCCAATGGAAATCACGAATCCAATAGATGCTTGCGCTCAATTGGTGGAAAATTTATAAAGAAGGATGCTTGTGCTCCGATTGATGGAATTATGATTGAACGGTTGCTTGTGCTCCGAATTTATGAAATTGATTCATCATATTTATATATTAGGATTCATCTAATCTTGTTGGCAAGATTTATGATGAAATACAATTTGGCATTTCGATATTTCAATTTGATTATGGAAAGAATCTAGAATGTTCTAGACAAATTCGAACGTAGTCGTACGGACAAAAACAATTGAAAATAGTTCCCTAACGACCGCTGTTTATTTTCGTTAGCAACGGCGGTATATAAATTCGGGTGTCTCCATGCCGTCGAGCCGTCGTCCTTCTTTCGATTTCGATCGCTTAGCCGAATCTTTGCCGGTCCGGTTAATTTAAATCGTCGTCATTAAGCAATAAAGTTTGTTGTTTGCTCAAGAATCTCTGGTTTATTTCGCGTTTCCCTCGGTTATTGACAGTATCAAAAAGAAACCTCCTGTGAGAGCAATTTTGAGTTAATTCCCATTAATTGTTGAATTATTTCTCATTATGTTGATCATTTTGAAATTTAGATGATTTTTTTTCTTCGGGAACAGACCATAACAGCAGAAACGGGGTGCGATTGTATTTTCACACACCTTTTTGAAAATAATGTCTCATACAGCACCCGCTAAACTATTTTAAACAAATAGAGTGGTAGAAATGTATATTATGCTTATTTGATATATATAAGCCGTAAGACTATATGATTTATGAAACATTTTTCGATGTTTTTCATCCGTGAAAGTGCAATTAATAAAAAATAAAAAATTAGTTAGATGGGACCCATTCAAAAAAATGAAACATAAGTAGTGTTCTGTTGAACTAATTTATTAAGAATAATTAAAGAGAAAAATAAACAATTTTATTCACTGCGTAAATATTTTAAGTTTCAAATAATAAATTTCGAAAAGTCAGAATATTTGAATGTTTGAATAAACGAAGTAGAACCCAATTATAGACAGGTGTTTCTTATAGAAAAAATGTTAACTGATAAATTCGGCGGGTTAAAATATACAATTTGATGATATGGTTATTGTAAATAGTAGACAAATGCCATTCCAATGAACTTTACTCAGTCCATACTCACTCCTCAAAAAAACCATCCCATCTCACCTGAATATGGCGGGTCAGATGGGGCATCAACTTGTGCGTAACATAAGTATGATATGAACTGAGCACAATCACTTTATGCGTATATACTTTCTCTGCAATCCAAAAATAATTACAAAAATTTATATCTGTCGCATCTTACCCATAAAAAAATAACTCTTAATAATTTCGAACACAATAGAAAATTGATTACGGGAGTGGATTAATTTTCATTATTGTATAAAGCTGTTATATTCAATGCAGTTATTAGTGTGAATGCGCACGTTAACACATTTGAAAGATAAAGTGTCCCATCTCACCCGAACTTACCCTATAAGTTCATATTATTACGTTGGACTAAATATAATCTTCCGTTAACCGGATATCTACATTCGATTTATTTTTATATTAGAACATATATCCATTAACAAACTCGAGGTTTACTTTAATAAAAACATTGCAGCTCCTTCGACTCTGAATTACTAATGATAGTCATTAAGAAGTTAAGCATATATAGTTTCATCCCTTTGTCAGCAATAACATATTGCAATTAAGGAACAAGATTGTGTTTGATAATTACTCTAGGCTAAATTATGTACATAAATAGATGTAGTGCATACTGTAATATACGATAGATATTTGTCTCTGAATATCAATTTCTATTTTGTAGTATGTGCATTTTTTTCTATAGATGTATACACCATTTGAGAACATTATTCTTTTCCGTATGTTTTTCAACCTTGAGTTTTATTGATTATAAGCCATGTTTTTCAAAATTGTTAATTTATGTCTTGTACATTAGAAGCGTAAGTCTTATTCACTATATTGACCGGAGTATACAAATAATACAGGCTCTCAGATACAGCTGAGAGTACATTAATGCAGTGAGTAATGTTAACCCTTTAACGCACACATGTACCAAATTTCTTCATGAAGTATGACAATATCCCATTCACAATTCCACAAAAGAAATTTGTCACTTGTCATTTCTTATTGGACAACATCCTTTCTTTCCAAAAGTATATGACGACATTTTTAAAATTTTAAAATACACATCTTAATAGTCAAATATGAATTTCCTATCATAAAGCCGTATTTCGAAAAGTAAACATTAAAAATTGCGGAAGTGTATTTTTATTTGCAATATCTTAGCCACAAAGCTCAATGGGTTTTTATGAAACTGATAATAATGAATGATTTTGTTAAATTGGTTTTACGATTGCTGAGCACGAATCTGGATAAATGTTTAATTATTCCAAAGAGTGGATTCAATGTGGTCATCAGCGACCCTAAAAATTCTTATATGATACGTTTCAAGTGACTTTAGATTCGACATCAGCTACGACAAAAACGTTGTAAGGTTTTTAAAAATTTATTGCCTTTTACGATTTTGAACATATGGCCAGGATATTACGAATAAAAATTCATTTTTAACGTTATTTTGAATAGTTGCTTTCCAAAACATGCCTATCCGATAGCAAATTAATGTTTGGCATGATCTTTGCAATTACCAGTAATAACATTCGTTAAATTAAACAAAAAATGCCATGTTTTTTTAAAATCCTGTATAACTTTTGTATTTCATAATTTGAACATTTTTTATATGCACCATTGGAAAGTGGGTTTCTTGGGCAATAATAAATCACTAGAATGGTTTCAAACTTCATGAAGTTTAAATGCTAGAAAATAGAGTCAAGATTCATAAAGAAATTTCGTACATTTGAGCGTTAAAATGTTAATATAAAATCATTTTTTTTGTAATTTAATCCTTTTGCGATGTTTAGAATTGAACAAGCATGAGTATTTCCAAATTTCATTTTTTTATACAAGTGCGCAAACATTTTTTCTACAAATGTGAGCATTGCGGGCTGAGCTGAAAGCGAGGACCCCATTGACATTGATACCAAAAACATTTTCGCACATACAACTGCACCTTTCTATCAGTCTATAACATCGAATTTTAACTCTCCTGAGCACCAGTTATTCTTTTCCCATATGGAAACAATGTAATTTGGACGAGTATATTCGTCGCGGTGCATAGGAGGGTTAAGAAAGGAATTTTCAAAACGACATTTGCAATTATTGTGAGTGCAGAAAGCAGGCACGATATTTTTGACATAATAATCTAAATATCACTTATCTGATAATTGGTTAAGCATTCATAATGCACATAATAATACATAACGGTTAAGTTTCAATTTGGTAATTATTGACAATTTTCGGTACTCTTTTCCGTGCAGAAAACAAGAACTTTCCGCACAATATTTGAAAATACGTGTTTTGATATGTATAGTTTATACGATAATAAATGGAGGTATACATCGGAGGTCTTAATAAAAAAAATACAGGTAATGTTGATGTTCCTTGTCATTGCGATTGTCACGTAGGCACGAGCATGGTGGTTGAATTAATTACCTAGCGTATGTTGATTATGATACGCTTTAATTATAACAAACTACGAATGCGGATTCCACTTGGAACCCTGCATACGTAACAATTCACTGGAATCTAGACAAAATATTTTATAAACGACTGTATTCATCTCATGAAAGGTCATCTGTAATCTTTGCCTGGTTTTATTTGTATATGTGCATCATTTATTCTAAAGGGAGTAAAGACGACTCTGATATGCATTTTTTTTTAATTATGGCAATGTTTTCAGATAAATCTCATACTGCTTGACATCAACTATTATTTTTTTTTATTCGTGCTATTTAGGAATTCTAATCGTTTTTTATTCATTTCATTTTTCCATTGCAATTATACTACATCTGACCCTTAACATCTTTATCGTTATGCCTACGAAAATTTAATGTGTGATATATGCATTTTTATGGAAACTTAAGTTTTATTATTAAATGAAATTGAAAATTATTAAATGTCACACGAGCAAATATATTGCTATAAATGAATATTACTATATTATTAGGAGATGTATAGATGTGAAGAATTAGAGCTAGAAGAACATAGTTGAATGTAAATTTATGCATATTAGCAAATAATTGTCCGAAGTGGAAAATAATTAACAACATCGCTAGTTTGTGTGCTTCGACGTTATTAAAAATAGTATCGCGGGATGTATATTATTGACCCACACGTCACGACTTGGGCCATGGTATTTCCGGTTGACCGGTTTAGGAGGCATAGCTGCGAAGCGAATGTAACCGACGATGCGACCCCGACTCAGCGATTTTCTTCTTATCTCGATTTTCCCTCGGATTTTTCGAAAGTAACAAGCGATGGTTACAGCCGATTGCCCGATGATTTTTTTTTCTTTCAGAAGTTTCCGCGCCGATGGAAACCTATCTGTACTGTTTTCGGATAGAAGGGAATTATTTCTTTGATACAAATACCCTCAACCAAGCATTCATTTTTCATTTAGAGATATCTATAACTAATTAGGTATGGTGGAAGATGGAGAAGAAAAAATGCAATTTTAATTTAAGTTTATGTAATGTGAAATGAGCTAAAGGAAAAGGTTCATCAGTCAATTATGCAAATGTATATGTTGTGAGTTCCTAAGGGTATAAATGCTTCAAGGGTGTTTTACATGTTTACGTGTATTGCGGAAATAATATTTATCAATACCTTTTTGGTGCCATTTGGAGTTGGAATTTGTTTAGAACTGTGAAGTTCATCTTTGGTTTTATATCACACGATCATTTTTGTGTAGTTTCACTATTGTTATTTACAATTTTTATAATTACTCTTTTACATTATGTAGCAAGCACGATACACTCGCGTTCGCGGAACATATACTGTTTTCTCGTCCAAAAGCCGCCGAATTCGAATTTATGTTAAATTTTTTTATAATAAATAATACATATATACATAATGCCAATATACAGGGTCATCGAAAAGTATCGGACCCCCCTAATATCTTCAGTTAGAATGCACTTAGGAGAAAATGTCCAATAGCAAAGTTGTATGGTTTCAAGCGGGGAGTAAGATGATGACCTTGACTTTGACCTTGACCATGTCTTTCAAGGTCATTTCAAGGTCAATCTTATTTTTTTAAATAGAACTCCCTACATTTTATTGCATATTCTTATAGCTTATCTCGAGAGCTTTCCAAAACACTATAATAAAATATTTTTTTATTAAGTACTTTTTGAGTTATAAAGGTTTGAAGTTAACAATTTTTTGACACAAAATGTAGATATCTTGTAAAATATTATTTAATTTTCAGTAATCATAACCTTAATACTTTTGTGCGCGGAATAATGAGACCAATTAATTGGTTTAATGAAAATACATTAATCGGATTGGTCGGACTCGCACACCACTTAACAAATTGTTAACTTCAAACCTTTATAACTCAAAAAGTACTTAATAAAAAAATATTTTATTATAGTGTTTTGGAAAGCTCTCGAGATAAGCTATAAGAATATGCAATAAAATGTAGGGGGTTTTATTTAAAAAAATAAGATTGACCTTGAAATGACCTTGAAGGACATGGTCAAGGTCAAAGTCAAGGTCATCATTTTACTCCCCGCTTGAAACCATACAACTTTGCTATTGGACATTTTCTCCTAAGTGCATTCTAACTGAAGATATTAGGGGGGTCCGATACTTTTCGATGACCCTGTATATATGTATATATTGTAATATGTATATATATATATTATGTGCACTACATGAACCACAAAGACAAAGTGGTGAAATTGCGTGGAGAGGGAGTATGGGACAGCGGCGGGCAGGAGAAGGGACTGCCCCCCCCCCCCCGATGGAATAATAATTCTAATTTTAAGAAACCAAAAATTTTCGTAAATTATTTTATTTTTAATTTAATACATAGTACTTTTGAAAAGTAAAAATTACTTTTGAAAATTATTTATTTCTCCTGGATGATATTTATAGTAACATTCCATTGGTTAAATCGGAAAAGAGGATTCTTGTTAATATCACTTGATTTTATAGTTAGTGTACGTGAATCTACTTTTTCATCATTAAAGAAGTCGTCTGGCACAATCAAATCCACAGGGTTGATTTCAACCTTTTCCACTATTGGCATTTGAACATTATTTGTAGAAACTATGGCAGCTGAATCACGTTCATTTTGAACAGATGAAGGAATATTGGTGGTTTCCATAACAGAGACAGTACGAAATAATTTGTCGAATATTTTTGTATTTTACATGGAGGCTGTATGGCAGAGGTATTCTGCGTAGCTAAGGGCGCTGAGTCTGAGGTAAAGGCATTCGTAGAAGTAGATGGTCTAAGATGTAAATCATTTCTCTGGAGATCTAAGATGTCTCCACAACTGTCGACAAGAAGAGTCGCTGATGTTCTGAAAGCTAATGTCCAGTAAATGACTGTACATTTGACAACTGTAAGAAATCGGCAATTATTTTTCGCATCGCCGAAATTTTGTGTTTTCCTATCCTGCTGTTGGGTACACTTTTCCATTTGAAAATTTAGAAAAAATCTATAGAAAGAAACATTTTTTTAGTCGCATATCCATATACATTTTACAAAACTTGTACAATTCGCCATTAATTGTAAATGACCGTTCTATCCGAGTTTTGGTTCCCTAAATTTTTATCAATAGCATCGTGTTATGGTCTCTAACGTTGCTGTCCTTCAAGGATACCATTTTACACGTTCCATATGCCCACAAAACTCCAATTGCAAGAGCATCCTGTAACTGAAAAAGGAGGGGCTATATAATAAGCGGTGGGAGCTTTATAATGAGTGGTATCGGTTCTTAGGGATATGTGCTTACATTTACGTCCAAATACTGATTATTTGGCGCTTCATTCAGAACTTAGAGATGTCTTTTGCTGTGAAAACACTTTTTTGGAATATAATTTGCATTTAAAATTCCAAGTAATTGTTTATAACTTCCTATGTCAATTCCATTAAATTTATTGATTGTCGATCTTAACTTACTTCGCCCAAAATGTCGCTGTCATAAATCCATAGAAATTACTTTTCCTTTTTCCAGCACCTCCATAGGCACATTATCAGGAGAATCGGAATCAGAGTAAATATACTGTTTACGATTATCAAATTCGAAATTAACGTTCAAATATTTAGAAGGGAGCTATATATGAATAGGAATTCATAAACTGTACGTGGTACATGAACTAATGGATAGTTCTTTCTTTGGCACATCTTTATATTTCGCGATCTCTGCCTTACATTCAGTATTTCGTGGCCTCTATATACGGGACACGAAAATTCATTTCGCGACCTGAGTATAAGAAAAAATTATTTAGTCACTTGTCAATCACTTCTTGTATGGTCAACATTACGAATTGTCCTTAAAAAAATCCACTTCTTACTTAATATCACAGTAGAGTCAAATCACTCCAACTGCGATTTCCGGAAAATTAAAAATAATCTCAAAAATCTTCCAAGGCGAAAAAGCACTTTTTAAAGCGTTTTTTTAAATTTACATGACTTATGCAGATAAGAATTTATAATTAAGTTTTATAATCATCATTGCTTATAATTTTCCTCCTTTGAGGGTGGTTTTTTATTTTCTAAGTGTTAATTAAACATTTAAAATAATATTATAGTTGTAGCTCTAATTATAATTAATAATTTAAAAAAAAATAATAACTCTGGATCTAAAAAACATAGCAACTATTATAAAAATGATTTTGAAACGTTTCAAAGTTTGTTGACTTTAAAAGTCGTAAGAAAACAGTTTCAAAATTAACAGCCATGTGTAAAAATACGTTTCCTTTGAAGATTTTTATACAGTTTCACACAATATATGCAAACTAACTTTGTAATTTCAAACTATTTTAAATACTTTGCAAATAAAATTTGTTTTTTAAACAATAAAAGTTAAACAAAAAAAGAATTTAAATTATCTTTTAAACCATCATTACCCACATGGTCGCTTTACCATACTCGCCTCTATTTTTTAATGAGATGTTACTTTAGCATAAAACAGTAACTACACTCTAATGTAGAGTATCTTTCTTAAATCAAAACTATGGTAAATTTTGCAATAACTAATTTTTTAGTACTTCCTGTAAAATAATTGCCGTATATTTTTTTAAAGAATTTAATTTTATGCTGCACTCTACATTGAATAAAATTTATTCACAGTTATTTCAGAAATGTTTAAACAATTTAAATATTATCAGTTTTATTGAAAGAACACGTATGGAATTTAAGCCATTTGAATAAAAAATATAAACTTTCTTTTTTCATTCCTAACTATCTATTATACATTTGTCAGTATTTTTTACATGAAATGTATTTTGAACATTTTACAAGTTTAGACTTTTAGAGTGATTCTATTTATTTTTTGGTGGAATGTAAGCTGAGAATTGGATTAAAACTAAGGGTTGAGTGCTATTGAGGTCGACGAAAAGCTATGTAAATTTTGGATGATCTCTGTAATGCCCACCACACCTTCCCACATTCGCCGTGTTTAACTATTCTCATGCCAGCACATCAGGAATTTAAAAAGAAGAAATTCTAAAATACTTTTGTCCATTAAATAAAAAAGGTGCCTTTATTTATTTTAAGTAAACATATTTTTTATGAATGATACAACTTTTTTCAGGGAAAGATATAATTAATACTAATCTTGTTGGTTGACTACATGTACACGGAGGAATAGGACATGGATATTTTCATAAATTGTTCCTGTATATTGAATTTTGATTAAATTACGTTAATATTGTGAAGAAGTTAACTATTTACAAATAATAGTTACTTTATGATGAAATGACAAGACATTTATCGGATAATGGTATACATAATGGTAATGACATAATAGTGGAATAGTTGAATTTATAGGTTAACAGTCCTAAGTGAATATTGTAGGATAGGTATACGAAATTAATATACCGTCTAATATATTATATGAAGATATTGAAAATCGCAAAAAATATAAGATGATTTTACATGTATATGAGTAATTCTTCGGAACTTTTAAAAGTTGTTTAATTATTTTCAGTACTGTTTTAAATATCACTATCCCAGCGTATTTCATTTTTAATAACCACATATTTGCCTGCCATACTAAAATGACAGATTAATGTTTATTTTTTTACCTGTGTTCATTGTATTTTAGTTATTGAACGAAATAAAAAAATAAGACAACTTCCTATCCAAATATATATGTATAAAATACAAACATATAAAAATTACCTATCATAAACAAAACGGTATTTATTATTTTATCAATTTTCAACTTTCATTGGTACACAATTTCCATTAAAAAGTAACATTTTATCAGTACTTGGCAATTTCACACCTTAAATTCAGCCCTTGAAGAAGAGACAGATTCCGTAGGAACACAGAGGAAAATAATAATACTAAGAAACAGAGACAACAAGTGTGAAAGACAACTAAAAAAATGTAAAAATAGGCTATAAAAACGTTGATTGCAATATTTTGTTATATAGTTTATTTTGTTAAAATTTATCTCAATTTGTTAAAATTAATATGTCCCGTTTAAATTGTAGAAATAAGTGTTGGGTTTTTAAAATTTTATTAAATCTAGGAAATAAAAAATATGTTCCTGGAAATATAAAAGATGTCGTGAAATAGAGTATAAAGGCTATTCTAAATTACTCTGCTGAAAAGGTAGGAATTTTCACTAGAAACTGTAAATAAAAAATTACTGAAGAGAATTTTAAAAATATTAATCAGTTATATTTAATTTATGTTTTTTTTTTGTGAAATTGCCTACGTACTACTGTCGGACCACTTTAGAACTCCGTTAACCTTTAAAGGGCCGGAGAGCCGATATATCGGCTCGATCCACGATAGTTGATATAACATAAAATACTAAATATAATGAAGAAAATATCTGAGAACTGACCGAGACCTAGCAGGCATAACTAAAATCACCTGTTTCCAACTGTTGCTTTTTATAATTAGGCGGTATATAGCAATTGGAATTACCCTTACTGAAATCGCACATTTCGAACATTTCTAATTTACCATTTTGAGCCTAAATTCCAACCTTATCGATACACCGCTATAGAACCCTCTCAATAGAACATTACCAGATATTCATTACCTATGGAAATAATAAAAGTTTGCTTAAATAATTCGTAGCTGCGGCACGTTTGTACAAAAATAAATCGCAGTATTTAAAGCTAATTAATCTACTGGCCGAGTCGAATCATACGATTAAATAAATAAAAAACAGATTAATGTACGTAATGTACGTAATCATTGCATTGAATAAACTTTGTTATTAAAGTTAATATCAACTAATTGTAATTTTCAATATTATCTCAATAATATTATGTTTACTATATAAGTAATTAATTGTAGTGCGCAAGTGGTAAATGCAATCGACGTAGTAGTCATGCATTTAGAAATATTTCAATGTCCAAAAATTGCTTGAATATTCAAATTAAGTATTTAAAGAAAATGTTTATCTATTTTTGGTATTTGCATTACTCTATATATATATCTGGTGAGATATATAGAGTATTGATGGTTTGATGCAAGATAAATCTTAGGTATATGTTATTTACTGGCCTCTATTCCGGGTTTTTGATATTAATGAAGGTTATTTTAATTTTCAATCTGTTTAATCATTGATTTCATGCAGTTGATAACTTATAAGCCTTATTAATTAATTTTCTGTGGTCGATATTATTTTCATAGTTGTAGTGATCATCTACCATGGAATACAAAGAGTTGTTATCAATGACTTATTATCTTATAGGAGTGCTGTGAGTTGTGGTCAGGGTTAGACACGAATTAATTCGGTCGCGTGAGAAAAAATACTCAGAGTTGTGGTGAGAATGTTTATGTCTTGATAGTGCCATTATCTAACGGTTAGGTTCTTTCAAAATTGATTTTTTAAAAACTAAAGTTTGATTTCTAAAATATTCGCAATATTACCAGTCAATTCATGTAGATTTCGTGTTTTAAACGAATATTATGAGTTTTATTCGTGTTCCTGGTATCTTACTCGAAGTAACACCTTCATGTAATCTAAGATATGGTGGTACTTATACTGGACTCATAATAAATGATGACGCAAAAGAAAACGTATTTCAGACGAAGCTGTTAATCTATTTCCAGAAGCAAATTATGTTCAATTTTAGCCAAATCATAATTAAATATAGTGCTCTAATATACAATGTATAAGTTATGTGGGATTTATAGTAGGAAAAGAAACAGTAGTAGCTTTACATTTATCGTTTTTATTATGATTTACCATTTGTGAAGTTAATGTTAGTAAGTAAATATACTGTTGTTTAACATTACTACTTGAAAAGAAGACATTAAATTACTACGAGCTTTTCATTCAGCGGGTGGGAGTCGAAAAACCGACAAGTCAAAAAGCAGACAGGTCAAAAGACCGGCAGTCAAAAACCCGACAATCGAAAAGCCAACAGTCAAAAAACAGACACTCCAAAAAAAAGACTGTCCGCTTGTCGATGTGTCTATTTTGCGATTGACTATCAGCTTTATGACTGTCGATTTTTCGACCCGTACCCCATTCAACTCTAGTTGAAATTTATTTAGGCCCTGTTCAGCATCCCTAAAAAGTATCAAATCAAAAAGACATTGCATCAGTTATACCGATTCTTGTAGCATAAACTTTTCACACAAATTATAATTAAGCTTTTTACTATTTTTGTGATAAGGTGATTGATTACAAATTTAAGGTTAAAGTATAAAATAAAACTGACATAAAATTTGGAAACTCAATGTATTTTATTGAAACTTACGGTATATGGACATTTTAATTTTAAACCCGGATTTTTAATGTTTCGGTCTTAAAAAGTAAAAAACTTAGAAATTTAAAGAGTAGATTCTTTTCATGCCTTAAATGCGTGTTTGAGTACCTACCCGCTACCTTTAGTAAAATTGTAGGCCAGTCTGCAAAATAACTTTTCTATTAATTGTGATTTGCCCTTTATACAACGTTTGCACGTTCTTAACTATTGATATCAAATTCAATGAATTGTTCTTAAATGTTTCTATTCTAAAGTAATAAAACATTAATACAATCTCAAAGATTTATTGTGAATTCTGCGAGATAAATCCGATCGGCAGTCATTCTAAGCTCAAACATTAAGTTTGGCTTTCAACTTTTTAAAAATATAACACACTTTTTAAAAAACCCAATTTAAATTTTGCATTATGTAAAAAGTTCCAGGATGACTTATACGGAAGATACACACAAAAAAATTATCTAAACTATTGAGAGTGTTGTGGGGATTTTATTCAAACAATCCTATGGTAAATAAATGGCGTTGTTGTGTAGGAGTATATATAATAAGAAAAAATAAATAAAAAGGTCGGCTTTGTCCTATAATTTTAGGCATTGAAAATTTTCCCTTGACGTTTCGAACACTTCGTGTTCATTTTCAAGTAGTTACTGCAGTAATAACGAAACGCCGGGGAAAATTTTTTAATACTTGAAATTGTAGGACAAACCCGACGTTTTTATTTATTTTGTCTTAATCCTATGGTTACTTTAGATTCGACCTTGCAAAAATTTGTCTTGACCACCAAGGTTCAGCAGGTTCATTTTTTTAAATGGATCCACAAACTTTTGACCACAAATGAAAGCAGCTGACCAAATTACGATCGAGTATGACCTTGATGAAGTATTCTGTCGTAGAATTGTCCGCTCTTATCTTTTTCGGCGCCAAAATATGGTGTTCTATTTAAAAAAGTACATTTGTACTCAAAATGATGTTGACGTTCTTGAGATCTATTCTAAAGTCATTATCGTATTGCTCCAATAAAATTCTATAAGTTTGGTCAAAAAAATGTTTCCCTTAGATGGATGTAATATTTCATTTTTTTGAAAATTAGTTTTCTGAAGTAGAAAACATCTTTTACTATGTTTGCATAAATTAATCTATATTTTTTTATAACTATGACAAAAAATGTTGAATTTTCCGTAAACGATATTTTGGATTATAAAAGTAGAAAGTAAACGATCTATTAAACCAATATATGCTTGTCTGAATTTAATAATTTCTTTGCCGAGGTAACCAAATTCAATACTTCGTCAGACAATAGTCATACGCATTTTAAAACAGTTTTTATGGCTTTATCGTTGACTTTAGGAAGAAAAAGAATATAACATTTTTTTGTAGAGAATTTAATGCTCTATCTTTTTTGTTTGAAACATTTTTGAATAAAATTTGTATTTTTACAAAATAAATGCAAAAGACTACGACTAACGTAATTGGGGTTAATGTTATTTAGTAATGGACATATGGATCTGCGCCAAAATCTAATCAGATCTAAGTTATGCCAAGACACGTATTTAAAAAAAATTGTTACGCTTATCCGTACGTGAGGTATCGTACAAAATATTGGCCCATTGAGTATTATTCCATTCTCATTGGAGGTGCTCATTAGATGAATATGTATCATGAAAATAACAACATAAACATAAAAAATAAAAACAGCCCTGGTCTTAGTAAAAAGAGTTTGTGGGTTTGACTGCAGTCACCAAGATTCCGCAATATAAAACGTATGGCCGGGTATAGCCTGTGACGAACCGAACAAATTGAGACGTCAAGCTTAAAAATTGGTCTAGTAGATTTCTCAAAAAAAAAATTCCCAAAGAATAACTTTCCATCATCAAATTCAATACTTTGCCTGCCTTGCATCAGGCGAAGAAATAATATATTTTTACAAATACAGAAGGGTTTGTCTGCAATTAATCTGACGGGAACAGTTATGAAGTTCTTTAGTCTGAAAAAAGAAGCATTTCGGTTAGATCCTGCGAGTATTATACCAACCATTGCCGAATAACTTTGTCCAAATTAATTACATAATGACTGACTGACAATGTCTTATTAATTTTGTTTCGGAAACAGTGATGGTTGCACAGTATGTTTATTTTGTTTTGTTTCAAAGTAAAAATACTATGGATGTTTGCTAGAAAATTGATTAAACCTGAACAGAGAAGATCACTTGCAATCCAATATTTGTGCTTTTTCTTAAGTGGTTTGTAAAACGTTTATGTCAATTGATCAGGAAAACCGATTTGAATAAAATGAACTGAAATAAAAAAAGGAATAATGGGTTGGATGATTTTCCTGTTCGTTTATACTAACTTGCTCCGATTTATCTCGTACGGAAAACCCAGACCCTTTTCGAACAAAGGGGTTAGCAAGGCCGACCTGTTCCTTTCCGTAACTACTGTGGGCCGACATCCGCACTGATCTTGCGCGCTCCTTTCATCCTGCGGCAGAAACTGTAGAGACAGCCACCAGTAGGGAAAGGGTGCTTGGGTCAGGCTGTGACTCCGCGGTGACTTTCAGCTCTGATATAGTATAACTGAAACGTTCACATATGCTTTTGCAGTATGCCCCAAATAATGACTTATATATATAGTTTCGTGCTTTTTGTATGAATCAGAATTCAGGCTGCAGTTCTATTTTAAATGCTCAAAATATTATGTGAAATGATGAAAATGTACATAATATTGTTTGTATTAATTGTCTGAAATAAATTGACTAGGATTCGATCCAGGTTTAATTTGTTGAATAAATTTGACTTGTATAAAGCGTAACGAAGGAAAAGAATCTTTATATTACCTATGTTCAGTTCCAATGTATACTTTTGTATACGTCGTAAAATTATCAGCATTCTTATTGTACACATATAAAATATAAATTTTATTATGATAAAAAAAATTGATTGTCATAATAAACAAGAGTCAACTTTAATTTCAAGCAGACCATTAAATAAAAGCCCTTGGTATTAGAATTTTCACTTCATAAAGAATTAATGCTCAGAAACTAATTTTCTTAACAGGAAAGTGGCTTAGAAAGAAGACGGTTATTCATTTGAATAATTTGGTTATTGAAAATAATAAAAAAAGTCGATTTACTATGTAGAAATTTATAAGTAACATATTCCCGGTGCACGGGAAGTAGTGTTAAGATTTTAAAAAATGTCAACAAAATCAGACGATGCGATTTTGTTTATCGCTTTAAATTATGTAAAAAAATGTTTGTTTACAAATCCAAGTCGCAGAGTTTCGAGTTTTTTATTGAAAAAAAATGTAAACTTTTGATTAAAAGAATAACATGGTTTCTATGCATTATAAAATAAAAGAATACAGGAGTTTTCGTAGCTCTTTCCAAGATCTATAAGTCGCCCCTGTATAAGTTTGCAGAAAAATTATTATTTCACACGTTACAGCCAGATAATAAACCGCAAAAAAACGCAAATTTTTTTCGAATGTCGCTTTTTTCATATTTAAAACGTTCAGTTTCTGCAATTACAGACTTGGAATTTGATCAGAGCAAGCGGGTGTGTCCATCCGTCAGTATTTCTTGAAATTTTGACAAAATTAATGCATGACTATTCTTAGAGGACAATCCTGAAAATAACGCCCTTATAATAACGAGAAATTTTGTTAACCAATCATCTTATACATATATCTAGACAATGAGAACTGTCGTTAATTTCTTCAATACCGAAATTAATATTGTTACTCCGTTAAAATGTATATATAATATAAAATTTATCAAATATAAATTGCCATTGTATAATATAACATTTTTACATTTATATTCCCTCAATATTATTATTCCATTCTTGTAAATAATTTCTTTTACACTCCTTATGTCCGAAATAATATTTTACATTTTTTTCTGGATTGTCCTCTAAGAATAGTTATGCATTAATTTTGTCAAAACTTCAAGAAATACTGACGGATGGACCTGTGGATGGACGGTGAATCTGTGTTACCGAATGGAAAGTTCACTGTAAAAATTAAATTTAATGCCCAGTCGCCTGGTACAAATACGGTTTAAATATTGACCAGTTTTTACTGGTCCTGGATTACTGGCCAATTAGTAGGTAATACAATAAAAAGGGAAAAGAAAGTAAGAAAGGAGAGATCGAAAACGGAATAAGCAATGAACAAATATTTATTTCCAAGACAAAATTCACCCCTTCTCTCTAATTGCGTTTTTTAGATACTTACAATAGGAGGTAATAAAATATCGCGTTCACATTTTTTTCAGATTCAAAATGGTCCCTGGCTCTTTTTAAACCTTCAAAATGGTGATTTATAAATCTTTCTGTTTATTCTCCATAACAAAAGTTGTGAACAATAAACAAAACACGATGCACAACAGTGTGTAAAATTAATGAAAAATATACAAATTATGTACATGTGTGAAAGTAAATTTGATAATTCCTTAGATATCTCAAATTGAGATTTCAGGTTCCATAGTCTGTAAAATCAAAGACTCTATCATTGGAATTTAAGTTACAATTTCGTAATACTAAGACATACCAACTTGTAATTTTGTTTCGTTTAAAAAATTTCAATTATTTTTGTTAAATTTAACTTCTTTGCAGTTACATGTTGCACTTTTATTATATGGATTCTTTCCATTTATACCAAAAATAAAAACAAATAAATTAAACTACAACGTCTTAATACATATTATTTCATTATATGTGTATATAATATTACTTCGACCCAGACTAAGTCTGGACGAAGTATTGAATTTGGTCACTTCGGGCAAAAAAATTACCATATAGTTTTTCATCAAATGTCGACGTTTCAGACCCTAAGGAACCCAAATCAACCATAAAAAAATTTTTGTCCGTGATCTTGTACGTACGTACGTCCGTACGTCCGTACGTCCCGTTTTTTTGTCTCGCGATAACTCGCGAACGGATAAGCGTATCGACATAAATTTTTTTTTAAAATTCGCGTCTTGGCATAACTTAGATCTGATTAGATTTTGGGGCAGATCCACCCGTCCATTACTAAAAAAAATTAGCCCCAATTAAGTTTCTTTGTAGTTTTTTGCATTTATTTTGAGAAATACAAATTTTATTTAAAAATGTTTCAAACAAAAAAGATAGAGCATGAAATTCTCTACAAAAAAGGTTGTATGCATTTTCTTCCTAAAGTCAACGATAATGCCATAAAAACTGGTTTAAAATGTTTATGACTATTGTCTGAAAAAGTATTGAATTTGGTCATCGCGGCAAAAAAATTACCCTATTGTTTTTCATCAAATTTCGACGTTTCGACCCCCTACCCCCCAGGGGTAGTCTTTGCCAGCTCCTCGGGCGCGGTGACCCCCTACGGGCGCAAAGTTCATTTACGCCCTTGATACGAAAATAACTATTTCGATATATCTAAAAGATGTCTTATATATATCTATAAGATATCCGTCATAGATCTTTTCAACACTTTCTAGATATCTTGGACGAATTATATGTATATATATTGTATACATAATATCATAATAATGCAGACAGTAATTAGTAAAACACAGTAAACATGTAATATGCATCGAATAGTCTATTAGAATAAAAGTGCATGAAGTAAGTGTTTTGCAATTTTTATTTATTAATACTTCGGCTGGCCTGTTGTCGGGGTCGAAGTTTTGAAAATGCTCATTTTCAATTTTCATACATATAAGAATCACTATATTGTTGTAACACATCTATCGAAGCCACTTGGGCCTAAATATGATTGGACCCCCAAATATCAATATAATTTTATAATATAATTGAAAGCTGTTAGTAAACAAACGAGTCTTAAGGAATAGCCGACTCTCCACTGGGTCGAAGTTTATGAGCGAGCGAAGCGAGCGAGGCACCACGCCAACACTAGTTTATATATTATTTTACTATTCATTTGTAAGGTTTTAGGGCAGCAGTTGAAAAGTTACAAATAAACAACATTTTTTCGTTTGGGATGAAATATTTGATTCAATTTCCAGGTTCACGCGTAGATGGATTTCTCATGCAATAAATTATAAAACCCATATCGATTGTTATTTTAAAATAAAGACTTACAACTACATACATTGAATATGTGAATAGTTCATAATACTTTATATGGATAACATTTCTTCGGTCCTGAGATAACGGAACAACATAGGATTTTCGAATTTACCCGGAGGCCGCAATTACTCCGCCTTCCTCTACCATAAGCATGTCAACGTGAAAAATCATTGGAACTTTGGTAAAATTTATGCTCTAAAACATTTTACGCGGAGTCCAATGAAAGTTTGCCAAAGTTTTCTGCACAAAAATAGATTACATGTAATATAACTTGACAGTCTTACTTCGATCACATATCAACCAGATATGGTTATTGATGCTGATGTCAAGGAAAGTGGCGTAATGGTAACTTTTTAATCGTAAATTGAGAAATGCTGACAATCATTGAAGAGAATTTTGTAAGAGGTTCAGTGAAAAAACAGAAGTATTTTATACATGCAAATCAAACATGACAAAAATACAATAAATTTTTTATTCGTTTTAGGTTCTATGAAACGCTAATAACGAAATATTATATTAGATCAAATGATGTTGAATGTAAAAATGTAAGAGGTTATGCAGTGATCAGTGACACGGACAATAACGATGAACAATGTGCATTTTATATAATTATTTTATTTCCACGAGAAATACCACTTTTGATTAGCAATTTTGATGAAATTTTCTGCTAGCTAGTGTTACTAGCTAGTGTTCTTCTGCTAGTTAGTAGAATTAACAGGATGGTATTGGTTGATGGATAAAAAACATATCATAGCGCCTGACCAAAACCGTTACACCCTGATCAGGGCCTGAACAAATTTCTTCTCGGGATGTAATAGTTATATTAATTAACTTGTTTTTATAATTATATAATTAACCTAAATCAGTTATTACAAAATAGTACATTACGCAACAAGGGCGCAATTATCGATCTCCGACGATGGTGAAGTTTGTGGCCCTATCGAAGTCAGGCGATTTTTTAATAAGACGTACGCGAAACTCGATTTTACGCATCTGAAAATGTTGCCCTAGTGCGAAAATTCGAGTTTCTCGCACGGAGTGTTAAAAAATAATTGTGAAATTACTTATCGGTAAGTTCAAAATATTTAAATTTATGTTTATATTTAGATATCCTACAAGACATAATAATATTTCCATCAAGAGTCGATTACAGAGGTTAGAAGTTCGTCTTTTTTAAATTTTTGTTTAAGACATAGGTTGGTAAAACAAATCCTCGTTTTATTTAAATGCACCTTTCTATATATATTTCAGTAAAATCCAATACAGGACAATTATTATATATAATATATGTATATAAAGCGATCATGGACCGATTTCAATAGTTGCTAATTTAGAAGGAAATTACCTGTTCTATAAAAAACAATCTGTCTTTATTCGTTCTGATATTAGATGATAACAGACATTACCTCTTGCTGTAATTCAAGAACGAATAGACATAACATTAAGATTTGTAATAAAACTGGAAATTTAACGACTTTTATAGTAAGAAATGCTTTTGAGATTACGGGTCCATATGCGAGGTCGAATAATTCCGTTCGATAAATTTTACGAGTTGACGTGTAATGGCTCCGATAATGTTCAGCACTATTTACATTGAAAACATTTTTCTTCTAAAATTATAATTTCATATTTTTAAAATTCCATTTACATGATTGTTATAATAAATGATTATCAAATATTTTTTTCAAAGTACGTTAATGTAGTAAAGATGTTACTTTGCAGTATAATGAAGTAACGAAAGTTTTTATTCAATTTTCAATATTCATACATTTGTACTATTAACATATTTATTACACATTATCCTTGTATGAAAATGTGTGTATGAACTTTCAATTTACATTTTTAAAACTATTTCATTCCTAGTCATAATTAATTAAGGAATCTACAAGATTTTTGTGTATATATTGAAATGAAAATCATACTTATGCTCCCTTAAGTAAGTAATTCTTTGTAGAATCTTATTTTTTTAAAAATGATCATATTGTTTGGTATGGTGTATAATATATTATGAAAATGAAAATAATCGATACATTTTCTTGAAATAAGTGCGATTCTTGTTAAAAATTTTTCTTTACCGGTAAAGAAATTTTCGTAAATAATAATTAATTTTTTGCAGTAAATTGCATCAAATATATTTAAATTTGTTTTCCATTCATATCCAACGAGATAGTTTTCGCTGCTTTTAATTGTATATAACCTGAAGAAGTGGTGATTTTTTAATTCCAAAAAACATATTTAATGTTTGTATACGAAACTTCTTAAGTTTGTTACGTCGATAAATTTCTGTAATGAGTGAAAAATACAGTAGAAAAAAATCAAAGATATTCATATAAACAAAAATTACATAGAAAAATAACAAATAATAAAGAATAACTTATAATTGATTAATTACATTCTAATGTTTACATACCATCATTACTTAAAGTAATGTCTGTTCAAATCTAAAATCATATAAATTGTCTTTGATATATTGAATGTAGACAGAACCTATGTTATCGATAGCAATTTTACCTAAGAACGAAAAACTTTGTTGAAGGTAGGTTATTTAAATTATGAAAAGTATCGAAATGTATCTTGATGTATCTTGAGCTAATTTTATGATTACTGCTGAGAAATGCAATGTAATTGATTAATTTTTATTCTCTAATCGTTTAAACTATAAATGTGTAAATTTTTTTCTTTAACTGCAACGGTTAGGTACAAAATACACCGGTTTTAAAGTTAATAGTCTTTATGAAATTATATATTAATAATGTAAATTAATAAACAATATCTAATTATTTATAAAATCGTGTCCGAATTACCGTCGGTTTCTTTAGCTCCTCTTTGTATTCCTGTTAATGAGGTCGTTTTTGTGGAGAGAACTCTGCTAAAGAAGGAGAATGGAACGACAGAAAAAGCATTTCCGAGATCACTAGAGGAAGGTAACCCGAAAGAAAATGAATGAGACTTAGATGGTAGCGTACTTAGATTTAATGAAAAATGAAAAGAAAAAACTAGAGACAGATCGAATACAAAGAAAATGAGAGAAAATTTAAGTTTAAAAATACGTAAATCGAGAATTGTATTTTATAAACAAATAAAAATATGTTTGGAAAAAAATCAATTTTTTTAAATGTGCAACACTACCGTAATAAGAAAATTGTTGGTTCTTACAACTAAACATTTTGATACATTTTATGCGTTATTGATATTAACTGCGAAAAGGAGAGTGAACGAAAAAAATAATTTCTTTCGTAAACAAGATTCGTTCTCCTTCACCACCGACAAGTGTTCTCCTCGGATGTGAGTGACGTCACTGTAAAGTAAATGGAGAAAAAGTGAAGAGAAATGGACAATAGAGCGGTAAAAAGATAGATTTTCTGCTGGCCGAAGAATTGAACAAAACTGATTTATGATGCTCGTGGTACGATTGTTCCGCAAAATCCATCATGCATTGATAGCAACTTATTGTGAGAATAAAAACGTACATTAATTTGTGATACAATAGAAAACCATTACATTATTTATGACTATATGAAAACGAGATGAAACAACATTCACTCAATACAATGTTTAAATACAAAAGATGTGTTGAACGATATCAGCGAAGACGTCCTGCGAACTTGAGACAGTTTTGATAAAATATAGATGTTTACTGAAATAGTTAATAGGCTTTTTTTAAAATAATTATAATGATACCGCGAAACGTATTTATATATATTATTATAGTCAACTAGAGTTTTCTATTCTAAAATAGTCTCCCTTACTAAAAAAAGTAAAATATATCTTTTTTCGTAAAAAAGTCGAGTGCTAGCTGGTCGATCAGTATTGTGCTTTTACAATTGTATTTGCACTAAGAAAAGCTGGGAGGGGGGGGGGTAAGAAATAGCAGTTTTCGATATAAGCGGGTAAAAATTTCTTCTACGAAATTGAGGGTTGCATATTCACATTCATACAAAAAACATTTTTGCACATGCGTCGAACAATATTTCTGTATATATAAGTTTGCGTAAAGTGCATTTCAAAAATGTAAAAAATGTGTAAAGTCGGGCTTTATGCTACACAAAATAGTACTTTTCGATACAAGTGTGGAAAAGTGTTTTGGAACGAATGTGAGGGTTGTGGCACTAGCCGAAGGCGAATGTCGCAAGCACGTTCGTCTAAAAAACATTCTTCGCATGTGTCGAAATGTATTTTTTGTTACAAGTGTGGGTAAAATGCGAAAGAAAAATGTCAAAAGTGTGAGAAATAGCATTTTGCCCACGCAGTAATAAAAATGTATATTGTTTTCCTACGACAGTTTTCTGCACTGAGGTATTTATGCAAATTATTTAAAAAAATATGATGCATCAAACTGTGGTGTTGAAAGTTTAAAACTTCTATTCTTTATTGTGAAAAGTTAATATTAAAAATTGAGGTTAACCAAGAAAATGGAGAAATATATAAGGATATAAGTTTTCAGATTGAACAGGCCACTATATTGATCAAATACTTCGTATGTGTAATCCAACTGCTAAAGAAAATATACCCATAGTTTTTACTCTGTACGGTATAGAGTGTTGAATACACAGAATTGAATGCTTAGTTATTGTAATATAAAATGGATTAATAAATTATGATACAAGTGCGTAAAATAATGATTTCACGCACGAGTGTCTCCTTGCCCGAGAATAATTTCACATATTCGTGTTTCGCAAAAAACGCCAACTAATAAATTTTGTTAGACTAGAGGAATGCTTAAATCTTAGCCTTCGTATCGGAACGGTCGTTTTGAAATTGGTAAACTAACTGAGGATACGTAATCAGCGACCAAAAAAAGGACGAGTAAGCAATTTTGGCCAAATGGAGGCATTTTTATTGGTTCCTTGTTTGATGGACATTTTGTGTTCATATATTCACCTCTTTGGCGGTATTTTAGTGTGTCTGTTGTACATTTTACATGAAATGTTGCAATTTATTAACATTAACCAAAACCAGAAAAATGAATAATTTTATTCACTGCATAAATATCTTAACGCTTTGAAGTATGGTCTCCTTTCTCTAGGACACCTTTTTGTAATTTTTCAGCAGATTCAAATTGAATTTTAGTGCAAATTTTTTCTTCCTTGCTTAGATAACATGTTTTTAAATATAAAAAAAAATAATATTTATTATGACTTATTGTGTTAATTGTTTATAATGATGAACAATGAATAAAAATTACGTTTTTTTTACAAAGAATGTATGCTGAAAAGAAACTTTCGTTGAAATAAGACGAAACTAGGTACTCATGGATTTTCGGGGTCGCTGATTACGAATCTGGCATCAGATTTTCAAAATTGAAAATGACGGATGGCCGACCGACATGTAAAAATTTATTAGATCGAGGTGAAACTCGACACTCGGAGGTTTTCGAGGTTGCTGATTACGAATCTGGCCATAGATTTTAAAAATTCAAAATAGCAAATCCGATATGGCCGACCAAAATGTAAAAATTTACTTAATCGAGGTGAAACGGCGTATTTTTCAAGTGAATTCAACATGACGGTCCGAAATGTAAAAAGTTCTTTGACCAAAATCAAATTCAATACTGAATAAGGTTACATTTTCAAGATAAATTTTAGCAGATTCAACAAGCGGTCACGAATGCTGAAATTTCATAATTCGCCTTTTACGACCTCGAAAACTGTTTACATTTTGGCTGTCATATTGAATCCGTCATTTTGAATTTTGAAAATCTAAGACTAGATTCGTAATCTACAATCCGTAAAACTCTCGAGTACCCATTTTCATCACGATGAAATTAATTTTTTAATTTTTGCCGGCCATCTTGGATCCGCCATCTCCAATTTTGAAAATCTGAGGTCAGATTCGTGATCAACGACCCCAAAAACCCCCGAGTAACAAGTTTCATCTATTTTCCGGGCCAATAAAAATGTATGCTTCAAATGGTTAAAGTGTAAATTAATAGATTTCTATAGATTAGTAAATATGAATCTTAATAAAAGAAGAGGAATCAAATTATAGAGCGAGGATTCTTATAGGAAAAAAATTGTGATAGGTTATAAGTTCGGGTGAGATGGGACACCAACTTGTACGTATTCTAAATATGAGCTGAGCGCAATGGTTATGTAAATAACTTTTCCGATGCGCAAAGCTCCGATCCTTTCGTATGGAAACGAAATATATTAACCACTTGGATTAAATAACTTGCAAAAAAATAGTTATAAAAACTGGTCATCACACCAAATCCAAAAATAACTCTTAATAGTTTGGAACACAATAGCAAATCGACGACTGGTGTGGATGAATTTTTATTGATATATAAAACTTTAAATTTCCAATCACACCCGAACTCACTCTATTTGTACAATTGTACGAAAAATTACTATACGTTCTAAAACTCATAATTAAAAAAATTCATACAAGACTTGTTATATATATCACGTTCATTATTACATGTATATTGAAACGTGGATAATTTAATTATTCATTTTTATTGTTAATTGTTAATTTTGCAAATAATTAAAACGACGACAAACAAATGATTATCGATAAAAATTGTCACGAGTAACCGCATTGGAAATATTTACCGAAACAAGGGATTGAAATGATGTGGAGCTACTGAATAAAATGCGAGTATAGAGCAAAAATAGTCTCCCTAAATGAGTTTTTGAAAGCTCTACTTCTATTGATATTTGCATGTTTTCGACAAGTCTGGGTAGTGCGTGCTTGCGTAAAATGAGACAATCGTTCGACCTATTCCTACGTTTATTAGACATTTTGTATTCAATTTCATTTTTCCGACAGTTTAACTTACTGTATTATTGGTGCAGTCAAAAAGTAGAAGTAAATGTCTGAGATACATGGAAAATTAAATTACGTTTCAAACGTTCACTTTTATTGAAGTTCGATGTACGAATGTGTATGAAAAGCTGGGATGTGGGAGACAGAGAACGAACACGTTTCTGTGTGTTTAAGGGAGACAGAGTGCGCGTATGAGAGAGATGTCACAATAGAGAGAACATAAACATCTGTGAATGTAGTGCGAGAGGCAGCCAAAATAAAGACAAAAGCAATCAAATAGGAACGAAATGTGATCATGGGAAGCCGTATAGTGAATGGTGACAAAAAACGAATGAAAGCACAGATGAAATTGCAGGTGATCGGAAAAAGAATAGTTTATAGAATTTTAGTGCAGAATGTGTATTTTCAACAATACATCGTATAAAAAACCTATATTAACAAGTATTGTAATTCTGCAGAAGGTACTATTTTAAATGGACGAAAATTTTAAATATATTAAAGGAACGACAATTGTAGTACAAAGAACTATACTTGCATTTAATATACGCTAAAAATACTTTAACGTCGCCAGTGGTCACAGTAATACAATTTTGAAAGTTCATTTGATGAAGGAGTTAACTACCCACTAAACGAAACGAATGAAGAAACATTTTCAGTTGGTTTAACTTTACGGTCGACACGTTACAATTTCGTTGAAGACCGATTGAAATACGTTGGGTATTTAAAAAGCAGTCAAATTTGACCGGATTTATTTTTGTTGGAGCTATTAGAGTTCTTTTTATTAGTAGTATATGCCTCTTTGGGTTTATTGCATAGTGTCGCATTTTTTATTTTCTATCATTATAAATACTGGGTAAATATTTACGTAAATTTAACTACTAATTATTAAATCAAAGAAATATAGTAAAATTATCAACATTACAAGAGTTATCCTAACTAAAATAGTAGTTTTTTTTACTATTTTCTTTTCAACTTCCCAATGGTAGTTTAATTACATAATAAGTCAGTTTATTATATATCATTCGTGTTATGGTTAGATCTACGCTAAAATCTGATGTTGACATGTCAAATGGAAATTATAGCTTATCCCATTCTGCGTACGCATTAAAAACCGATTTTGCAAAATGCCTGCTCTGAGTCTAGGTAATTGCTTTCTGAATGATTCTCAATATATTTTTAAACTTCTTAAAACAATGAAAAGGTTGTCATCAAGTTTAAATAGGTTGTAATGATTGTAAAAAAGTTAAAATTGTAGAAAAAGTAGAAATTTTTCCAAAATAAATATAACTGCACGTTGTAAGAAAATAACAGTAACAAAAATAGTGAAATTATGATATGATGAAAATGCTAGTAGCTTTTCTTTTCTACATTGCTTTCATTTTCGTATAATAGTCAGTCAGCAAAACAGAATGTTGCTGTAGGCCGCTCTTTATTGTGGTATATTTTTGCTCATGCCACTTTTACAGTATTTTATTATTATTATTATAATTATTATAAGCAGTGCAGCAGTTTACTATAAGAAGTTAATTACAATGTACACTGATAGATCCTTGCATAAGTGTAATTTAATGTAAGTGTGATGACTATTTCGATGTATTTTACACACGCAACATGCTTGTTTATTTTTTTCATTTATCAAATATACGAGCCTTATATAACGAAAGAAAATTAAATATGAAAAAGCAGTTTTAGTGGATTCTTCTTGTACACTCAGCTATAATCGCGAAAAGGGAGGGCAAACCTGATTCTGGTTTTTGTCATCGCCTGCTTTCAGATTACCGAGGAACATTATGATAATCAAAGTTACTTAAATTGCATGTGCATTTATTGTTATCCACAACTGTGTTGCCGAGCTTAGACTAGTACAGGGAGGGCCTGGGATTGAACACCTTCACCTTACCCCCTTCACCTTATTTATACTAGCCTAATCTCTATTGGAAGTTAGAATAATAATAAAACCCAAGTCAACTTAAAATTAAAAATGTCAGCGATTTTCGTTGCTGTTTTACGCGTTTGCTTTTGTATTCAGGAAAATGCATACCAAACTATTTTGTTTCAATTTCCCGCTCTTTATTATCGGAAATATTTTTTGTCCACACTTTTTACAGATTGTGCTATGTCTTGAACAGAAAAGAATCGCATTTATTTATTATAATAAGTGTTCTCGTACATTATAGGCTATCCTGCGTACACATACTGTAGGATTTATTGGTTTTACGGTTTTATTGCACTAGTTTAATGTAATCAAAAATGATTAAATAGTATTACCTGGTCAATTACTTTTCTTTTGTTTTCATTCATGATAAGCGATTGTATGTTTATTTTTTGTCAGTCGTGCATGTCAAATAATATAGTATATATTGCTTTTCAATCGCTAATTACAATCAAAATTATAATTTCATATCGTATATTGTGTACACGCTGCCTTCCATATTAAATACATTTTATCCGTTGCGATATGATATTTGTCACTTCCTGCATGTTGGAAGTAGTTTTCTTTAGACACGTAAACGTTACTCCCATATTACAGTAGGTAAATTTATTTGTATGTCACTTATTTTTAAAACATATTACCGCACATTTCACTGAATATATTTTTCATAAACTTATTACATTGTGATTACCTTATTATTCACCTTAGTCTACTGCTTATAGACAAAATTAATTATTATTTTCAAACTATACAAACGAAACCAATTAATCAAATTTTCTTTAGAATCACTTTAATTTTTTGTTTAATTTAGATAACTTTTTTTAAATTTTAGTGTGTTTTTGGTGGGGGAGAGTGGTCCCATATCGACTGCCTAAATGGTAATGGCTATGCGGATGCTAAAGATCACTTTTTTGCGGAGTTTTATGATTTTCAACATATAGGGATCACTTCTCTGTATTCACTGCTGAATGATAAGATTCATAAACGTGTGTCGAGAATATTCAGATAACAAAGAAACAGTTGTTATCGAATTGTAAGAAGTATTTAAATTGACATCAAAGAAAATAAACATGAATTCATGTGTTAATGAAATAATAAAGAGCTGTAGCTGAATTTGTTTTTAAGTTTCGAAATATTGTGTTTGTTTATTATTTTGCCACACATCTTTTTTGGCTTTTTTTTCTTCTTTTCTGGATTAACGTGGGAGTGTATAAAGGAAGGCTCCAAACTGCATTCGTGCAATGGTTTTCCACTGGATGACTTTTTCTGATTTTCCTTTTAGGTGTTCGACGCAGAGCTTCAACAAACCTGATAGATTATCGTTATTAATAATACTGCACCATTTAACAACACATTATAAATAATTACAATACAAAAAATGGTGATCGGTTTCGGACGTCACTTCACCGTTCGTCCTGAAGTGATCGCAACAGATCTGTCGTAATTTATATTGCGGCCGTTAAAACCGGGACCATAAGCAATACAAAAAAGTACGTTTTGATTTTCTTTGCAAACAAATAAGTAGTAATAACTGAAGTATCGTGAAACTCAGAAATTAATTCTCCTGTTGTTAAAATATAATCGGATGTGATTAACCTTCAAATAAAATGAGAAGTGTAGATGGAACTCATGACGTCAATATTATGGCAGCGTTCCAGTTGCACTACTAGCAAGTTAGACGGCAGCGCCATCTACGACAAACACAGCGGTATGACACGACAGGTCGGTATTGGACCACTTCTATATTTAGTAGAACCTTTCGCAACAATTTTGCACATTTTTTTAACGTAAAAATGCACGGGAGCTCCATTAACTGGAGATTTTATAGACAACGACTATTCATTCTAATAGGGCCATAGCGAAAGCTTCTTTCGTACTGAAAGGTTTTTCCAAATATTATTTAAATAAATATTTTTTTTAAACAATATTCCGTAATCTATTGTAGATATTCAGTAATAATTGTCAAAACAGTCTTAAACGCATTTAAAAATAGTTTGTCCGTGTATATTAAAAAAATTTACAATATTATTCAAATTCGTAACTTATCATTCCTTTGGTTTTGGAATTGGATACGTTATTAAAGGATTAGATAGATATTATATTAATGAGTATAGCTGTAATGACGACTTTCACACTCACGTTTATAAATGTTAAAAATTATTATGAGCGATAGCAGAAATCGACGTAAATCAGTTTAAAAACACTTCGTATATTTTTGCAGTGGCGTTAAAAAACCACATATTTTCAATAGTTTTAAATTACTATTTACAACCAATTTACTAATTGCCTTGAAATTGGATATTTAAACGAGAATAAATGCTTTCATGCAACTTATAATCATTGCAAAGTTTCTCACGATACCCATCACAAATCTGAACTAGAATTAAACAATTAAAAATGGTAAAATGGTAAAATTAATACTGTAGATCAAAAAGTTAAAAATTCTGTTTGAACGTTTTCTTTCGAAACTTACCCAGTTGCACTCTCACTTACAAACTTGAAACTGGCGTCTTACTAGAATTTATCTTGAATGAAGAAACTCATCTTACAATTATTTAAATAAATTCTCCTATTGTCCTGCTCTACTAATTTGCATCAAAAGGTATATAATGTTCATGCACATTAATTGAAAATTAATCTACTTATAAACGCCAAAACATGATTTTATGTTTAGTTTTTATATTTGTGTTTAATGTTTTACAAATAAACATTTTTATTTTTGATGACGGCAGTAAGCCTAATAAACATGTTTTAATATTCATTCCGGTGAATGAATAATAATTTACTTATCGATAAGTGTTCATTCATGTATATAACGTGGAAAAAACCATCACTTTTCATAAAGTTTTAGGTGACCATTTTAAAGGGTTTATTACTCCATTTTGCTTGTACAAAGTTAACAATTTTCATTTGTGATTATTAAATATATGCTGCTTAAAGATCTATGACGTACATGCATTCATAACCTAAAAATGCTTCGTTATGAAATGTGTCCGAAAATTAGTGATATAGTATTTCTTATTTGGATTTTTTTAACGTGGTTTGCTCTTTCGTAGGTACCAATTTCAGATTTATATCAACGGTTTACGTATATTCACAGGTATATTGAGAGTATAAATAATTATCTTGTTATGTTTAAAAGCACGCCGATAATATATCAATGAATAAAATATACACTGATAAAAATTCTCATATTTATCCATACAGCAATATTTGTTTAATTTTATATAAATTTTATAGCAAAATTAACGAGAAAAATCGAGAATATATAATACATTATTTTTATTACCGAGCACCGTAAAATATTATCTTTATTATTTGAGATAGTAATTTGGGAACAGCCTTACTAAAATTCCACTAATTTCTGGAAAAATTTACTATCGTCCTTACATGCCGAAAATCGGTAAATAACTATCTTCAAATGGTAGAAGATCATTATAATACCACACATAATATTATCCAAGAAGCACAAACTACTTCAATTGTTACTAAAGAGCTTTGGTATCCAAAATATATACCTAATTTTTGCAGCAACAACGTCAGCTACGTGTTCTACTTGGGTATGACATTTGTATTACAAATTTAATTTTTTCTAACATACTTGGAATAAACCCTAAATTATGCAGATGAGTTTCATATAAAACCATCCACACCAATCATATCCGTATTATACGAGTAAGAGGACCCTAATACCAAGAAACACGCATTTATTTGCATAAACTAATTAGTTATTCATTATTAGAAGATAATAGGATTGATTATGTCAAAAGAAACAACCTAAAGTAAAAAAACATCTTGTGGATATGAGACACAGAGAATCTGCTAAGATAACAATAAGCAGATACAACATTTACCAATTTTCTGAATGTATTATGTACCATGTGATGTTCAATAATAGTAAAGTTGTTGTTTTATTAACTAAAAGTGCAACGTAATAGAATTTTACAAAACAATTTATCGGTTTTTATCATCTTATCCACTTTAATAGTTTTTTATTTGGAATGCTTAAACTTGTATGCAGCACTACCTCTTTTGTTCACCACTTTCGTCGAATGAATGAGTTCAGCGATTTTAGATAAGACTTTTATGAACTTTATCATTGTGAGTAGAAAATCGTTATCAAACTTAACTATTACACTTTTTACAACCATTCTGACAAACTTTTATTACCCAATAATTTTGCAATAGTTTCATCACATTAAAGTTAAAAGTTCATTTATAAAAATAGTTTATTTATAGAGGAGTAAACTTTTTTTTATGTAATGAAAATTACGTGTAGCAGATTACAACTTTCTGCAAAATTATTTACATGTGGATAAGGAATGAAGGACTTTTCCTTTGTTGGTATTTTAGGTCAACCAGTATCCTGTCGTAGAATTCATGCTACGAAATACGAAAGTTATACGAGGCATGTCGCGTTGGGTATGAAAAATTAAGTAAATGTCGTCCTGGGAGGCGAAAGCACAAAAATATGTAATTGTTCCACGTCTATCATATATATATTTAATGCTGGGTTAAAAGAATCATTCCTTTCGTATTCTGCAAGTCTATTCAAAGTTTTACAATCATTTGTTGTATTGTATACGTTCAGAATTAACATCAGCGATTCTGAAGTGGTCCCATATGTCAAAACGTTAAATATATTTGTATACGCTTACCACTTCATTTTACTCACTAATGTGACCGATAAGTCAAAGAACGTGAAATGTTAATATTATACAAAAATATGTTATCATTTGAGCATAATTTATTTCTCATTCTGCTGATTGTAAATAGCAATTAATCATGAAAATATACAAAGTTATTCAAAACAGATACGAGACCATGTTATTTTTTCTTTGAAGCAAAAATTAAAATAAAAATTAATATCATACGACCGAGTAATATATGATAGCATGATTGAATATAAAACATAACAAATTGCCCTCATTACAATTAACCTTTCAAATATATTATATAACTCCTTAACAATTATAGAAATCTTATATTACAGTGGTTCTTATGATTAAGGAGTGAACTCTATCTTTTTAGATTAAACGTCCAACTTGAAGGAAAATCCAGTAATGTTGATGTAATATTGAACATTTTCTTTAATGTTAGTTACTTAATTTCGGTTCTAAGAAAGTAGTAAAAGTAATGAATACAAAAATATTTAGGGCTTTTGAAGAGTAACAAATATTACACATTTTCATACTTAATGAATTTTAGTATCTTCTCTTCTATTCTGAAACGTCTTCAATTTTATTTCAATATTAAATTGTATGCATTCTCGAAAAATATTCATGTACCTGAATTTCTATTTTGATTATCCTGCAGCTATGTAAAAACATGTTTTGAATTTTAAAGAGTAACTAGATGCCTTCGACCCGGGTGCCTACAATTTTGGCTAAATTCGTATTGCAGTTCCCTGACGAAAGGCTGATGCTTCCGGGAATATTCCCATTTTAACACTGCCAGGAAAGAAGGCGGCAGAGGGTAGTTCTAGCATCGTTAGGTTCGAGTAGTTTTTATACATATATTGTAACAATATCTTGTTCCTTAAATAGGGTGAATATGCCAATTAATGGACGGTTAAGCATTTTCCACACTTTGATCGATTGTAACTTTTGAAATCTTTTATGAAAATTTAATTATGATACCACCATTATAATCGTTAGAATCTGCTCTTTATGACCGTGTAGTTCAACCTTTGATTTTATTTAATTATTAACCTCGTCTTCATACGTTTGTAAAAAAATCCGCTAAACCCCAATGAATAAACGGGTTAAATCAAATGGGACGTTTTCAGTACCAGTTTTGGATGGCTTTAAAACTTTGCTTTGGTATTACAAAATTATAAACACTGGAAGATCAATAGTATTGTAAATATTGTTTTGAATGTTCAAAGAACATAAAAATATGTATTTTATTGCATGTTGTGCATCATACATTCATAAGAAATAGAAATGTGTAGAAAATCGTCCATTCACTGGTAGTCGTCCATTCATTGGCATATTCACCCTATATTAAAATTGAAAATGAGCATTTTCAAAACTTCGACCCCGACCGTAGGTCAGCCGAAGCACTGATAAATGAGCACGTCTTGTTCACACTGATGCTTAAAAAAACGCGGTTTAGTCGAGTTTTTGACAGGTCGGGTTGCAGGAAATAAATTTTTTTATATGTGGGATACTTCGGTTTCCGTTTTTTACGGCATTATCGTTGATTTCACGAAGAAACTAATACAACCTTTTTTGTAGAGAATTCGATGTTCTATATTTTTTGTTTGAAACATTTTTTTGTACGATTTGTATTTTTTGTTAAAAAATGGAAAAAACGTGTTTTTTGAGCGTTTTTTTGTTAAACCTCCCCATAATCTAGTATGCATTGTTTCGAAAAACTAATCAGATCTAAGTTTGGCCAAGAGAAACCCAAATCCGTTTCTACTTTTTAAATTCGTCCTGTCAGTCGCGAAATATCGCGTATACAAAATTTTGCCCACGGACGGACGGACGGACGGACGGACGGACGGACGGACGTACAACCTAACGGACACCAATTTTTTTATTGTTGTTTTGGGTTCCTTAGGGCCTGAAACGTCGACATTTGATGAAAAACTATAGGGTAATTTTTTGGCGGGAACTGATCAAATTCAATACTTAGCCAGACCTATGGTCTGGGTCGAAGTAATATATATCATTACGATTATTAACCAAAATATTTCCATTACTTAAGTAGATAGGTGAGCCATAGCTAAGCCTTTGCAATTATTTTACTATATAAATATGACAAAAGTAGTCGCAGTTTACCACAACTCCTGTTTTTCTGTATATTGCATTATTTATATGCAATGAAAAGCAAAGCTTTCAATTATTTTAAACAACGCACTCAATTAAAGCGAAATCTTCTATTAATGAAATTACAGATGTTTAAGATTGAAAATAAATAATGTAGAAAATGAAGACCAATATATCTGCAGATATGATTCATACATGAAAAGAAAATTCTCGGGAGGTTGAAATAGTCTACAACTAGAACGTAATTACGTAAGATGAATTACCTTCAAGGACCGCAGAAAAAGAAAATTCTCAGACACGGAAAATAGTGCAGGCGAATTTCTACGAAGATGATCATCTGTGAGAGTATAAAAAGAATTCGTCGGAAACGATAACTCCCACAAAGTAGCTTGTAAACATTAAAGCAATTTTCTAATATTAAAAAAAACTTGAAAAATATAAGTCTTGCATTCGAATTGTTACAATATTTTGTCGAATATATACACCGGAACAGTTGTGCTAATTATTTTGCGGTTTTTATACACAATCTCAATTTTTTTTTGTGAGGATGAATAACATTTAATGTTGGCCCAGTTGGCTTTAATTGTTTTAAATAAATATAAAGCACAATATTCTTTACAGTTTGGAAATTGTAAGTTAAAAATTATATTGGGAACATTATGGTTAGACATTTTTTGCTAAGCATTTCGTATAATTTATTACAAACATAATAAATACTCAAATTAAGCATCTGCTAATCATTCCACGTAAGTTAGTTATTTTAATTTCAACGATTAGTCGTCTAAGACAAAATGGGATATTGTTAAGTTTTGTTAAAAATATTTACTTATAATTCTTTTCCAGTCATGCGATACTCTACAATCAGGTTATTATGTAGAAAACATGGAATTTAATTGGAATGGCAATGAAACAAACTATAATATTTAATTAATAAGCTTAATTAACGGTGGCCGAATTAGCTATTTTATACAATGAGAGTTCGGAGTTTTTACTTTAAGAATTTTAGAGAGAATATAATATAAGGGAAGTCGTTGTTATCGCAAAATGAAATAATGATAAACTTGTTTAGTGTAGTAGCGAAAAATATTAAACACAACTTCCATTTAATGTTGTAATGTATTATGTAAATCTGAAATGGGTACCGAAAAGTCACTATAGTAAAATGTTGTTAGTACCAGTAGTACACATAGATTTTACATAAACCAATTAAAACAATGCAATTCGAAGACTTATTAGTGTGTTTTACTGGTATGACGAGTTGATGCGTCATCTATGCCATATCTATATATACATATACCTTAATAAAAAAGATACACTAAAGGCGTACAGTTTAGATCATGTATATCTCTGTCCAGACAACATCTCTATTCTAACTGGTAAGAAGTATTTTAATGCTATTATTCGGTTACTTATCTCTATTTTAACCGTTTAAATGTATTGCTTAGCAATATTTTATACAAAAATAATAAAAAAATTAAAATTAAAAAACTACAACATATATTAATTACTAGAATAAGAAACATACTGGTTCGTATTCATAGTTGGAGTAAATAATACATTCATATTTTTACAATGACAAATGCAAGGTTTACCTAAATTCGGAACTGTTATTGTACCGAGTTACTTGTTCAAAATATTCTGTAGTCAAATCATTTTAACCCTTGGTTTCCTCAGCAACTTATTGTCCCTGTTGAATCATTATAAAGCATTTACATCTTGATTGAAGCACTAAAAATTAATCATGCGATAGAAAGGTGTCTGAAAATAGTTTCAGTTAAAATGTCGATACTGCTGAAAAGCGGTGCATCTCCTTAAGTAATTCCGTCTAGTTGAGCGGAGCAAATTCGCAAAGTTATCACCACTCAGAACAATTTTTTTTAAACGCTAGATGTCTAACCTACTTTTGTTCTAATATAGGTAATATGTAAAAATGCCTTATTTACCAATTTAATTCATATGTTACTAATTGTGATTTGTTCAGTAATTGACTGTTATAAAGAATATACTTAAATACAGAAATTATATGCAATTTCCTTAATTTTTAAAATGAAAATAAAAAGCGTATTATGCTTAAAACTAAGATAAATCTAAAAGTATAAAAAATGTTATTATACTGAACCCAGAATTATTGGAAATAAATTCGACCGAACCCACGACGTAATAGTTCCTCCGCGGACTCTTAAAAACTTAAAATAGCGATTAAAAGCTGAAATATAAAAAAGGCACTTTTATTACAACTTGGATTATATTTGTTTATACTTTCTAGACATTGTAGTGACTCATAATTTATGAGCAGCAAATTTTATCAAAAGGATAAATATCAGTGCTTTTAACAAGTTTAAGCTTCGATATCGAAACCACTGCAAAATTCAACAAAAGTGCCCTAAACGTTTTTGTAGAGCACAATATTTCTTACAAAAAGTCAGAAAAAGCTTAATGTAAGTGTAAATAGGTTACCCGCAAATAAAGCCGGAATTTTGTATTACAAATCAACGAATATTTTAAAACTTCTACTGTAAGAGACTTTAATTTAATGAAATTTCAAAAGCGTTTTCAATCTAGGAGGTTTGTCGTTCGGCATTTCTACTTTCTGCTATTAAAGTTTATAAAATTGACAACCGAACAAATCAAATTTGGTAAACCACAAGATGCAAGATCCAGACGATATACCCCCGGTTATTCTGAAATTGAAAATGTTGTATTATTTCTTTGTATATGGATGCATTTTAATTGTGAGACTTTTTAAAACATTTTTCACAATAATAAGCATTGCAATTTTTGCAAAATTTTCAGGTTCTAACTTTGCACACATTCAGAGCAGCAGTTTACGTTTTACGTTTAATTTACGTTAAATTTTATCTCGGAAACATTGTCATTTAGACAAAAATCGCAAGAAACACTTTTTCTTGACAATATGCATTCTTAAAGTTCGTAAAATAGAATCAAACGAGCTATAGCATATAGTATATACTGATACTGCAAATTTTTTACAGATTTATCAATCGATAGAAAAAACATCACAAAGTTGCCACTTCTACTTGAAAACGCTATTTTTGGAATGTCTCTTTCTCTAATTTTATTGAATTTTTTAATGAGACTCTTGTGTTACTATCGAAGTTGCTATTTGTGTGCCTTAATTGGGGAAAAGATGCCGGCCTATACACATATTATGCAGTTCTAGAGAGAATACTTACACTTATACTCCTAAATACTTAAATGTTACTACATTGCCTAGATTGGAACTCCTCTATCAGAGCAGTTACTATAAGCCTTTGAAATATGCAGTGGAAACGGGTTAACTCACGAGGAACTACTGGAATGTGTCACAGGACAGCAGGTCAAAATACATAAAAAAAATACTTGAGTGGATCCGCAGATTGGGTCTTCCTACGGATACAGTCCACTGCTTGCTTACAGATTATTCGCTCGCCGAATATGTTTTTAAATAGTAAATCGGATGACATCGGATATTACATTATTACAACAACATGCGTACAAAAATCATATATTTGAATTACCGCAATGTACAATTATATATTTGAACAGTATAGGATGTTATAAATAAAATAAAAAAAGGATGGTTATCAATAATTACTCTGAATCCCGAGTTTCATTACGAAGTTAATCTTAACCGTTAAATGTCGTTCATTTTCCTTTCATTTAATAGTTGCGTGTATACCAACAATTGATTCCATTGGGGTAAGGAAACAATTTTAGTAAATTGTCTGCAGGCTGTCCTTAAAATTCATACTTTGAAATCCAGAGGTCCAATTCCAATAATTAAAATAATAGTTAAAATTGTAGGGCAATAATTCCTATGTTAAAACCTTCTGCCGAAATAGCCAAACTATTTTTTCCACGATGAATTTGCCTTCATCTGGTGGAGATGGCAGGTGAAAGAATAAAAGGGTACAATCTGCTTTTTAAATGAGAAAATTCAATCACAGATTATTAGAAATGGCGCGCAGAATATCACTAGGACTCCTTATTTATGTGCACTAAATATGTAATTCCAAAACATCAGAATATCTTTCTTAGTATTTTCGGAATATAATTCAAAGGATATATCCTGGCATTGAGATACTCGGCAACATTTGTTATCTAGTTTTTTTATAGATAGCTACGGATTCATTTGGTAAATTAACATTAGATAATAGAATTTTCTATAAGAAAGTAACAAATCTAGCGACAGCCTAAAAACATCTTTCACATTTAAAGAATAAGACAAGTATGCATATAACGGTATTATTGTATTTCAATTTCGATACACGGTATAATTATTATCAATCATGATCTATTATACTGTGCTAAAATTATACTAAGCTAGGTCTACCACAGTAATACCTTATATACACAGTAAAGAGGACTGCATTATTTGCTGTGTTAATAATATTGAATGGACAATTAATATACCCATTTCTGAATCAAATTAGTTTTGAAGAGGTATATGCAGTAGACGTCATCAGGACGTTTTGACGCATAGGGGAACATGGGGCAAAGTGGGATTTTATTGTTTTCTTTATAAGAGCAATTCGTATAATATTTTAATAATTTACATTGTTCATAAGTTGATCAAGTCAACTTTTTGAAGTATTTTCCAATTTCCTCGGATTCGTTGTAAACAACAGCTTCTTACAAGTTGTACCAAATTTGAGATAATATCTATAAAGTAACATACATTTCTACTAACTATATGTATCAATAAATTAAATGTAGTTGAGATTTGTATTACATGAGTTTGTAGGCTCACTTTTACCATTTTTTATTTTTTTATTTATTACATTTAGAATTGAGGGTTATTATTTATATTGTATTCTATTTAATTTGCGTTTGAGGAAAAGTGGAATGTGGTTAATGTACACGGAAATAATTTTATTCTATTTTTTTATGAAGATAATTGTTTGCATATCACGGTGTGCTTTAAAAAAGTTTATATGGAGGGGAAAAGGCACATGAAATTTTCCTTCTGGGTTGTATTCTAGGACACTTTCTGAGCAACTTTCAGAAAATAATACAAAATCCCCTTGGCCGTTTTTTATTTACATCTTTTTTTATATTTTAATGTAATTTATTAAGTTATTGAAATTTCAAATACAAACTAGTGTTGGCGTGGTGCCTCGCTCGTTTCGCTCTCTCAGAAACTTCGACCCAGTAGAGAGTCGGCTATTCCTTAATACTCGTTTGTTTGCTAACAGCTTTCAATTATATTATAAAATTATATTGATATTTGGGGGTCCAATCATATTTAGGTCCAAGTGGCTTCGATAGATATGTTACAATAATATAGTATTTCTTATATGTATGAAAATTGAAAATGAGCATTTTCAAAACTTCGACCCCGACAACAGGCCAGCCGAAGTATTAATAAATAAAAGTTGCAATACACTTACTTCAAGCACTTGTATTGTAATAGACTATTCGATGCATATTACATGTTTCCAGTGTTTTACTCATTACTGTCTGTATCATTACGATCTTATATATATATATATATACATATAATTCGTCAAAGATATCTTGAAAGTGTCGAAAAGATCTCTGAGGGATATCTATATATATATAGTATACTCTTATATACTATAAGACATCTTTTAGATATATCGAAATAGTTAGTTTCATATCAATGGCGTAAAAGAACTTATGCGTCTATAGGTGATCACCGCGCCGAGGGGCTGGCGAAGACTATCCCTGGGGGGGAGGTGGTCGAAACGTCGACATTTTATGAAAAACTATAGGGTAATTTTTTTGCCGAGGCGACCAAATTCAATACTTTTTCAGACAATAGTCATAAGTATTTTAAACCATTTTTTATGGAATTATCGTTGACTTTAGGAAGGAAATACATCCTTTTATGTAGAAAACTTCATCTTTTTCGTTTGAAACATTGTTTAATAAAATTTGTATTTTTCAAAATAAATGTAAAAAACTACGAAGAAACTTAATTGGGGCTAATTTTTTTTAGTAATGGACGGATGGATCTGCGCCAAAATCTAATCAGATCTAAGTTATGCCAAGACGCGTATTTTAAAAAAAAATTTATGTCAATACGCTTATCCGTTCGCCAGTTATAGTGAGACAAAAAAACGGGACGTACGTACGTACAAGATCACGGACACAAATTTTGTTATTGTTGATTTGGGTTCCTTAGGGTCTGAAACGTCGACATTTGATGAAAAACTATAGGGTAATTTTTATGCCCGACGTGACCAAATTCAATACTTCGTCCAGACTTAGTCTGGGTCGAAGTAAAATATTTTATTTCATAACATCACAGAAAAAAAAATGGAAAAATCTCATGTGATAACTATTTGAACAGTCGAAGTTACTTTTGGCCTATCATTATATGGCCAAACTGTGGACCATGCTCCCTTACGCAGCCCTCAGCATAAATTTAACTGAAAGAAAAACTCAAACAACTACATTCGGTAACTTAATATTGTATGCCGTATGTCAAAAATTTTTGTTTAATCAGAAACTCATAAATGTGTGAATTATTTATAACCTCTTCAAAATTACTTATCCGTTAACTGTTCGATAAGTATTAATTTATATTCCAGAGAAATAATACTGGTAATGGTAATATTATTACTTCGAACCAGACTAAGTCTGGATGAAGTATTGAATTTGGTCACTTCGGGCAAAAAAATTACCATATAGTTTTTCATGAAATGTCGACGTTTCAGACCCTAAGGAACTCAAATCAACAATAAAAAAATTTGTGTACGTGATCTTGTACGTACGTACGTCCGTACGTCCGTACGTCCCGTTTTTTTGTCTCGCGATAACTCGCGAACGGATAAGCGTATTAACATAAATTTTTTGTTTAAATACGCATCTTGGCATAACTTAGATCTGATTAGATTTTGGAGCAGATCCACCCGTCCATTACTAAAAAAAAATAGCCCCAATTAAGTTTCTTTGTAGTTTTTTGCATTTATTTTGAAAAATACAAATTTTATTAAAAAATGTTTCAAACAAAAAAGATAGAGCATGAAATTCTCTACAAAAAAGATTTTATGCATTTTCTTCCTAAAGTTAACGATAATGCCATAAAAACTGGTTTAAAATGTTTATGACTATTGTCTGAAAAAGTATTGAATTTGGTCATCGCGGCAAAAAAATTACCCTATTGTTTTTCATCAAATTTCGACATTTCGACCCCCTACCCCCCCAGGTGTAGTCTTTGCCAGCCCCTCGGGCGCGGTTACCACCTACGGGCGCAAAGTTCTTTTACGCCCTTGATACGAAAATAACTATTTCGATATATTTAAAAGATGTCTTATAGATATCTATAAGATATCCGTCATAGATCTTTTCGACACTTTCAAGATATCTTTGACGAATTATATGTATATATATTGTATATATAATATCATAATAAATAATACAGACAGTAATTAGTAAAACACAGTAAACATGTAATATGCATCGAATAGTCTATTAGAATACAAGTGCATGAAGTAAGTGTTTTGCAATTTTTATTTATTAACTCGCGAACGGATAACTATCGAAGCCACTTGGACCTAAATATGATTGGACCCCCAAATATCAATATAATTTTATAATATAATTGAAAGCTGTTAGTAAACAAACGAGTCTTAAGGAAAAGCCGACTCTCCACTGGGTCGAAGTTTCTGAGCGAGCGAAGCGCGCGAGGCACCACGCCAACACTAGTTGCTGATATTGAATTAACGTCAATGGACCAACTTGTAAAACTTTTTTACTCGTGGATTTCGGTTTTATTCTAGTATTTTACATCATACATTCGTTAAACTTAACTTATTCAAATAAAGTTCAATTTTCACGTACTGGAAATTGGAATGAAAGTTCATAAATTCTGTATAACAGCGCCTAACGACGTCCAACTCTAATCTGTATGGACACCAGAACTCATTGTACTTCGAGGAAGCAAGAAAATAGACGTGCTGCTGAAAAAGCGATGAAGTTCGTAACACCGTCAATCGCGTACCGCAGAATGAAAACACTAAAAACTAGTATTAGCACACACGTAAAGTCTTAATCAAGTAAGGTCAGTGCAATGGTGTCATGAATTTCATCCCAGCTAGCTCACATGTACATATAGTACATGAAAAATACGTTTGGGCTACACACAAATTCAATCCAATTTAATTCGATTTATCAATATCGTGAACATGTATCTTATGATCAAGCGCTTTAATTATGTACTTGGCAATCTTAACACATTATAAGACATCTTTGTCTTCATGCCGCAATATATTGCAAATATGTAACGTATATTCAAGTTCTTTCAATAAAAACTACTAAAATAAATAGCTTTGATTTATTTTAGATTTGCTTAAAATAAATTCAGAATTATTGAAATCTAATTTTAGTATCAGTCCAAACGCACTAATAAATACATTTGCATATGAATTAATCAGAAATATTTTCTACTTCGAGTATTGGACACGTGGCGATAAACACGTGGGTCTTAATCCGCTGTATTTCCTACACCGGTTATTCCAAAGCAAATAAATAAGTAATAACAATAATCGAACTCGAGTTTATTCTTCAATAAAAAGTAAATTTTTTTCGTACGCTATATATAAAATACATATAATTATTCATGTAGAATTTTCCGCTTTATACTTTAGGTTAAAAACGTGTTTTGTGTGAAGTATAGAGTTTGCAATGAGTTCGCTTTTTGGCTAGTTTCTATCCAGTTTCGTTATTTTTTTTAATGTTTAAAGTATCGGGAAACTGGACAAGGTAAACAAAAATGGAGAGATTTCTACTAGGGTAGTTTGTATGCAAAAACAGCAGAATTTCCCCTTAAATTTACAGATAAGTTTTGTAAGAATAACAGATTTTCTATTCCCGCCTTCAGTAAAATTAAGAGATTTTTCTGTAGGGTTTGTATTTTGTGTTTTTCATTAGTTTCTCTTGATTTGATGCAGATCGGTCTAACTGCACTCTATCTACTTTCGGGCAGCCTTGAATATTTTATTTATCCTGTACCCTCCATATTTGTCGAGTATTCCCCTGTCCACCACCTTGTGAGAAACGCCTAATTGATAAAGTTGCATATTTTATCTAAATATTACGAGTTTATTACAAAAAATGCGACCCATATTTATATAACCTTTTTTGTGGAGAATTTTCCGCTCTACGCTTTATGTTTGAAACAATTTTTCGTACAATTTGTATTTTTCGGTATAAATACAAAAAACTAAAAAAAATCACGTTTTTTTGGTATTTTTTCGAGATAGCGGTCAAGATATGACCGACCGACAATTTCTATTATGAGATTCGTAATTAGCGACCCAAAATATGTCGGAAACCATATAAAAAGTACTATTTTAAGGTGAATTAGTCTTTCCGAAGATTTACTGTAATTTGTAATCATTGACGACTAAAATGCACATACAAAGATTTTCATAGAACTATAACTAACTGCTTATAACGTTGTAAATTAGGTAGCACGTAACTGGGAAATTGGTACATTAGCATACAGATCGCTTTCATTGATTCATGAATCGGTTATAATATTTCTATAATTTTTAAACACTGTTTTTACCTTTACCCATTAGTGCTCACGTTCAGACACAATCTGCATAAAAGTACTGCTTTAGAAGGAGTTATATCTTTGAACTCCGGATAAATACGAGCAACATTGCGGGCGTATTATGCGCATAAGACAAGTAATCCAAAAAAGTCAATTTTCCAGTCATAATTATTCTCAAATCAACAATCTTCCCAAATATCGATAGTAATACACCGGAATATTTGTATACGAGTCGCATTCCATTGTTGATATTTTCTATGTATGTTAAAATAAAGTTTATTGTTCATTTATAAATACATGAATTATTAAATCTCAAACTGAGCATAGTTGAAATGCAAATCTAGATATGTTAATAATCGCAGCACAAAAGCGTAAATTTGACAAAATAGGATTAAAACAATTACCTTGTAAAATTTGAAAAAATTTCAGCCAATAGATAATTAAAAAATGAAACTTTTTGTTTCTTAAACATTTTTTATATCACGTTAATTTTCCGAGATATAGCAGATTGAAAAAAAATCACATTAATTTGTTCAAAATTAAATAAGTATTTGTAAAGAAATATTACACAAAATCCCGAAGAGGTAAATTAAAGCTATAGGGATTACCTTTCGATTACACGTTGTACATTTCTGTTGCAATCATTTTAAAAAAAATGGGAGCCGATTGAAAAAGAAAAAAATAATACGAAAAAATCACTTTAGTAAATCGAGCATAGTTCGTACAGAAATGTATATATAGAAATGAAACCACTACGACTGAGAAGCTGAAAGTCTCCTCTTCAATTTCCTTATTTTATTTTTCCCGTACGTTAACTTGGCGATGAGATATCAACATTTAGCCAAAACTCCTCAAGGGTTAGCTCATACTTTTGAGCGGTACTGTATATTTCAAACTGTTCGGTTTTTTAAAGATGCAAAATTTTGAAAAAATTGGCACGAGTGATTTTCAACATCTGAAAAAATGTACATTTAATTTATTTCACCTGCATGTGTAAAAAACTCACCAACAGAAACGATTGTGGTCGATTTCAAAAGTGGCTGAATTGGCGTGAAATAACCCATACATATTCAACCCTGTCTGCACTACGATTAAAATACATAATTTTACATCTGGAAATATTTAAATTCAGGCCATTACGCAACGACTTGAAGTTTCGATGCATTAAGGGGAGTAAAATATTAGAAGAAAGCTTCAAATTATCAGCGTATAACAACTTGGAAAGCTGTACGTGGCTACAAATGTTATTAATAAAAAAGTTAAACAGAATAGAACCAAGATGGGAGCCCTCAGTACATCAGAATATATAATTAAAGGATCCGATCTAGTGTCCTTTATTCTTAGCTGAAATGTTGTTTTTTTTAAATATGAATCCAGCCATGTCTGGAATAAGCCTGGAAAACTTAAATGATTGAACTTATCAACAGGATGTGACTGTCGAAAGTTTTACAGAAATCTAGATGTATTGTAGCAACTTGATTATTACAAGCGAATGACTCAGTTACAAAGTCAGTACATAATAATAAATTTGTGATTGTCGACTTATCTCTTAAAAAACCATGCAGGTTATGAACAATTATATTACCGACTCGTTCTCGAGATTACAAATGTAGTACTACTCCGCGCCGATAGGTATCAGCACAACGTTTAACCCAACAGTTTTTTTTTTAAATGACGGTGCTCTGTTGCTGTCAACTTATTTGCGATTTTCATATAAAAATGAATTATACCAGTTTACTTGCCAGTGATTGGTACTTAGATGATATTTAATGTATGTGTAGTAGCATAAAGCAATGTAAATATTATACAAAAATAACTGTTTTATTACAAAAACTTGGATTTATCTTCAATTACAAAAAGATTTGTCTTGAACCTGAAATGAGGCGCACGCATTTAGGATTTGTAATAGATGTAAAAATATGACAATAGAGCTCACAGCCGAAAAAAGGCAGAATTTATCTAATCTGGTATATGAATTATCAAAAATGAATAAATGTAAATTAGGCGATTTGCTCAATTCGTAGGTTCATTAGTCGCTTGCTGTCCTGGAATAGAGTATGCTAATGCACACAAAAATTATTTGAGAGAGAAAAAATACTTGCCTTAATTCGCTGGAAAGGAAACTTTGATGCAGAAATGATTATTTCGAAAAATTTAACTCTTGATTTTAAACGGTGACAGTCGCATCTCGGTCATGCAGTCAGGAAAATAATAGATTACGCCTTTGATTCAAAAAATAAGTTCAGATGCATTAAAGTCCGGATAGGGATTCTGTAATAACGAATCTACTCACGGATTCTGGAGTAAGAATAAAAAAGCATTACATATCAATATTTTAGAATTAACTGCTGCTTTCCATGCACTAAAATGTTTTTCTTCGGACCTATATGATAAGCAAATTTTATTACGGGTTGACAATACGACTGCTTTATCATACATTAATAAAATGGGTGGTACCCGGGTACCACTATTGAATTCGATAGCTTCAAATATTTGGAATTGGTGTGAAGAGCGAAAACTATGGCTTTACGCATCTTACATTCCATGGAAGGAGAATGTTGAGGCGGGCAGACAATTACGGGTAGAGAATGCAAATACTATATGGGAACTGAGTATCTCAACATTTGAAATCATGATTCAAATCTTTTGAGTACCTAATATTGATTTAATTGCAACGAAGTTAAATGCAAAATGTTCAAGATATTGTGCTTGGTATCGTGATCCTGATGCTGGTTTTATTGACGCGTTCACTATATGTTGGTCAGCCTGGTCATTTTATGCCGTTTCGCTGTTTATGCTGATTCTACGAACATTAAGAAAAATTATTCATGACAAAGCTACAGGGATAATGGGTGTACCACTGGACTTCTCAGCCGTGGTATCCGTTCTTTATCAGACTACTTACTTTATCAGAATCACAATTATTAAGGAATAATCTCCTTTCAACTCGAAACAACATCCAATAATGACAAACCTTACCCTGGAAGTAGGCAAGTTGTCCGGGAGGCGCTTCTAAAAAGAGGTACACCAGCGCTTTCTCTATAGACATCATAACACCATCATTAGCTCAGTCAACTTGGAAGCAATATGATTCAGTTATTAGAGATTGGTCGCAATATCGATGTCGTCATAGTCAAGGTCCGTTAGAAGGCGAGCCATCACATGTAATTCAATTTCTAACGGAAAAATTTAATAGTGGCGTTTCGTACGGAACACATAATTCAGCGCAATCAGCTATAGCACTTATTTTGGGTGATACATATCCACTGACAAAACGTTCTCAAGGTACTTTAAGGGAGTATATAAATTAAGACCTTTAATGCCCAAGTGCGACAAGGTATAGGACATTCAAGTGGTATTAGATGAACTGAAAAAATTGGATCCCCTAGCCAGTTTAAAAATTACTGAACTTTTATTTCTCGAGTCAAAACGGCGTATTCACGCACGAGCCTTTTGTTTATTTCGAATGGACCGCGGACCTCCGATTGCGTCGAATTACTCAACGATTCTGAATTTTCCCAAGCCACTGGGGAACCAAAACCGAAACCAAACAAAGACAAACATGCATCATTGCTATACAACGATCTGCCACTTTTCCGCATCTGTCAACGGATAGTATTTCCACGTCTAGGTCCTTGGCGCCGTAATCGAATTTCAAATTCAAACTAAAACTTCGAACAACCACAAGATTGACGGATTTTTCCGGACTCGCACACGAGTTCCCATCGTAGATATCACAATACAATACCGTCAAGTCCCGAATGACTCTTTACGGACTCCTTTTAGTTCGAAAAGTTTGATTTTACGGACTGATCTCCGCACTTTACGGACTAAAAAGGGTGCGGGCCGAAAAACCGACAAATCAAAAAGCCGACAGGTAAAAAAACCGACACTTCAAAAAATGACTGTCCGCTTGTCGACGTGCCTAATTTTGGCGGTTTTTAGAGCCGCACCCAATAAAAACAGTCGGTAAAGTGCCTACTTTGCGAACAGTGTATCAAAAAATAGTGTTGGGTCCTCGGCCTTAAAATGTTACGGCCTAGGACCGAAAAGTACTATTTAAGGGGCAACATAAAAATGGTAAATCCTCGAAAAGATTCGGTCACCTAAAAAAAAATGGTCACCGTATTTTTTATGCATTTTGATCTGCCCTGGTAGAAATTTGATCATTTTTTCTTAGACTGGCCATTTCCCCTATACCTTTAACATGGTAAATAAGAATGTTAGACAAGAATTGTACAAAAAATGTTTTCATTTCTACCAGGGTGCTGAATTCGAAATTCACAAAAGAAATTGTCGCTCGGTAATGTCCTGGCGCTATTTCGAAACACCGTTAAAAACGAGTGTATTAATAGTTTTCTGAATTCATCTAAATACATACCAGTCTAACGAAAAAAATTTCAAATGAAACACGATGAGCGAAAATTTGTCGACAAAGAAGGTTGTATGCATTTTTTTTAAGACCCATTGATACGGAAATTACAGCTTCCATCACTCTGTTCAATCCATTTTTACCACGATCTTAATTTTGCATACAAAATCCAATTCAACCTTTTGAGTCTTCTCCTCATTTCAGCCATATTTTTAGACCGATACATGGATTATAACCTGAGGCATGCCAGTGCTATCGTAGAACAACTTTGTAGGTCTTCCTTTCCTTTCTTTTTCACCCTAAATTTTTATAAACAGATCCAATTTGAGTGCACCTTTGAGAATATTTATTCATAATTTCTAGAGGATATAGTTATTAATAATTATTTATAATGATCTATAAACGTTGTTGAAACAGAAAAACTTCCGTATTGAAAACAGCGCAAGATACACTAAAAATGTACTTAACCTTTTTCATAGAGCACAAAATTTCCCAAAAAAAGTCAGCGAGAGCCCTAGTCTAAAGTTAATAGATTATCCATGAATAACGCTGGAATTTTGTCTTGCAAGTTACTTATGAATATTTTAGAATTTTTGTAAAATATGAGGCATATTCCATCGTTGCTCGTGGCTAAGCTATTAACTTTAGTCTAGGGCCCTCGCTGACTTTTTTGTAGGAAATTTTTTGCTCTACAAAAAAGTTTCAGTGCATTTTTAGTGTATCTTGCACTGTTTTCGAAACGGAAGCTTAAGAATGAAAAAAGTACCAAGTTTTTCCCTGTCAACGACGTTTATAGATCATTATTAATTATACAAAATTTTTATAAAAAAATTTTATATATATATAAACGTTTATAAATCAAAATTAATTATTAATAACTACATAGTCGGAAAATTATGAATAACTATTCAAAAAGGTGTCATAAAAGTGTATCTGCTCCCAATAAACATGCAGGTAACTGAAATGTGCCGTTCAGGTAACGTGGAATACATGGCCGGTAACTATTAAGGATGACTTAAGAGGCACCTATAATGTTAATAAATAGTTGACTAATGTCCCGCCTTTACGGTAACTGTTAGTGACTGAAAGGTGACTATTAGTTGTTGTACATATGTAACTGAAAGTTGTCTAAAAGGTGACTATTTTCAAATTTATGAAAAATATATTTAGAAATATAGGTATATATCACAAATATATACACTTTAGTTACCTGTACATACTTTTATTGGGATGGTAACTTAGATCGAGCATTGCGAGCATCTATTTCGAGTTATCTGAAAGTCGCAATTCTGTTATATATTTCTATTGGGATATTAACATATATGTATATGTTTGTTACGGACGGAATCGATGTTTTATCAACTGCGGTACCCGGCGTAGGTTTTTTCCCACAGAGGTGGTTTTCCCTACGCCATTGCACACCCGAATGGGGGTACCTCTCAAAATGAATGAGGCCTGCTAGGTAAATTATGTAAAAGGCCCTTCAAAATGGTGACGATCTCGATAAAATTATTTGTAATTCGAATAATATAATATCGATGTATAAAACGACGTTGCGAGTCTATTTAAATGATCGAGAGTTCGAAAAGTCGAACTAAGATGAGAAAAAGTGACGATCGGGTTTTTAGAGAACGTTTTGGAACGCCGTCGGGTTAGGATGTCCGGGTCGCGATCGGGTCGTCACCGGTTGATCGCGAATAAATTTTAAATAGTTTCTTGAGGCCGATCAAACCGCGTGTTTTATTTTGAGCCCTTCCACCAGTCGTTTATAATGTTAGACAAACGGATTTCAAACATATCACACACTTAGAATCCCTTGTACTTGCGAGAAAGTTTTATAGTTCGCTATCTAACGGCCCATAAGTGTATCCAAAAATGATAACGTTGAGATACAATTTTGTATGCACCCTAAAATGTTCAGTTATCCGAAAGACATATTTCAGACATATCTGACGGACAACTACATAAAGGTAACTAGTATTATTACTTTTCACGCGCATTTAACCCTTAAAGCGACACCCTATATAAAAATAACACAAAGCGCCATGTGGGGTCGTGTGAGACCCCAATCCTAAGATAATATCGTCCTGCGCGGACAGTTTTCGTTATTTCGTCTCAACAAAATTACTGGATACTCTCCAAGTATCACTTTACCGCGTAGATAAGTTCTCTTGATAAAAAAATTATTGTGCTCGTTATAAAAAATAAAATACAAAAGTGACGTTTTTTACAAAAAAAAAATTGTAACTCAGCCAATTTTCAATATTTTTCCTAAAAATTTAACTTGTGCCTCTTGAAATGTAGCTCTTTAAGATAAAAAATGCTGGAAAAGTGCAGTTTTAGAAGGGAAAAAAATGTAATATTTATGTGTAGGGTCTCCCAGTACCCCCAGGGCGCTTTAAGGGTTAAGCGCACCTGAAAATGGCTACCTTTTAGTTGCCGTTTGAAAGGTAACTATGAAAGCGTGCCGCACATATGACTTAAAGGCACCTTAAAGGTAAGACAAAATGATGACTTTAGTAGTCAGTAGACCAGTAGTAGTCAGGCGTGTTTATTGGGCTTATAAAAATGTTCTTTTTAACGATTTCGAATGTTAACCGTCATTGAAAATTGGTCAGAAATAGTCCGGTAGCTGTTACTTCCCTGAGCAGTAGCAAGAGAATTAATTAATCGATCCAAATTTCAATGATTCATGATTTCCATTAATTTGTTAGGTTTCAATGTTTATTCAGTGAACTAAAATTCACTGATCCAGAATATTGATATTTCGTGCGACTGATTGCAACACTCAACTGTTTCGAATAGAGATAATAGAGTACATGAGTCGGAGTTTAGAGTGCATCGTTAGGGGTTGACACATTTTCTTCTTCTGGACTCGCTGGAGGTGTTTCGGATGACTCGTATTGGACCTTTTTCACTGCATCCGAGCGAGCGTAAATCAATTCCATCGAAGCGGTCCTTTTTCTCTCCGATAGGAATTGCTCGATTTCCAATGGAGCGACACGTATAGGGAAAGCACAAAAATTGGGATCGACGAAAGCTCGCGGGAGATCTCACCTGGGAGCTTTCGGTGGAGGTAACCCGTACAGCGGCGACATCCGCGGCAACATCCGCTCTAGCGGAGATGGTATCGTCCACGAGTCCTTATCTTGGTGATCGAGGCCTCGGCACCGGTGTCGCTGTTGCGCGCGAACTCGTCGATCTGGCACCTGCAAAGTCGTAAATTCGTCCCGGGGACGACCCGGGTCGGGGCAAGCGTTTCCGACGTCCTCGCTACGAGGCGTCGTCGTCGGTGGACGTGGAAGCGTCCGGGGGGAGGAAATAGGCCGACGAAGAAGAGACGACCGAGGAAAAAGTTTTTCCTCGGCCGTTTACAATATGAACGCGGGTGGCGGCGCGCAGCTCTTGCTCTGGCGCGGTCGTCGATATTCGAGTGCGCAGCGCGGGCTGAGCAGTGGCGCGAGCGAGCCGCGGCGAATCTAAAATTATCGGGTGCCCGCCGAGCCTCCGACGACGACGACGACGGCGACGAGAGAGTCGGAGATATACGTCGAGAAGAGGCGCGGAGCTAATCTAGTGTGCCGAGGGAACCTGCGCGCACGGAACAGCCGGGACGGCGGGGGTGGGCGAGGCGCGAACGCGGTCGGCGTCGGGGGGAAGGAGGACAGCCCCGAGAGAGAGAGCGGACGATCCGAGTGCTCCAGGAGTCGGAGCGAGAGGAGGATTGGAGCAACAGAACGGAGTGGTAGGAGTGACCGTCGAGAGCGGCAGGAGTAAGGGGAGAACGGAGAGACGGCCGCCGCCGCGGTTCGGCCGTCGAGTAGGAGCTGTGGTACCCGACCTCGCGGAGCACGCACACGTCTCCTCGTGTGACAGGTCGAGAAAGAGATAGAGCATAAAACAGAGAGAGAGAGAGAGAGAGAGAGATAGTGCGTATACACGGTGGTGTTTCGCGCGCGATATTCGTACTCGGGAAGGTTCGACGTCGCGTTCCTGAAAGGAGTGCGAAAAATCGGCATCGACTCGAAAGGTGGACGGAGGAAGAAGACAGTCGAAGCCGAGAGTAAGGGGTGGTTTGGATCCCGCGCTCAGCGGGCGAGATCGCAGGTAAAGGGGGTGGTTCCTCGAGGTTCCTCGGTGTTTTGGGTCGTCGCGGCTGAGAGACCGGCGGACCCGACATGGCGGACGACGAGAACACGTGCGAGGACTCGCTCGGGCCCAATGACGCGACCACGGCCTTCGCCAAGAAGCTGCGGGGCCGCAAGGGCGCCCTCAAGAAGAAGAACGTCTACAAGGTGAAGGACCACAATTTCATGCCCCGGTTTTTCAAACAGCCGACCTTCTGCAGCCACTGCAAAGATTTCATATGGTGAGTACCTATTGTCCGGTAACGTCCAAAACGGAGCAGGTTCTGTTGACAAGGTCACCGTTAAGGGGACCTTTGTTGACATTCCTTCAGTAGGTCAGTAGGGGACTACTTAACTTCCCGCGCAGACATATCCAAGATATTCTGTACTTACAGAATCGAAATAAGATTTTATTACAATGTTAGCCTTCGCCGGTCACTGGGGGTCCAGCAGACCCCACGATGAATTTAAAGGTAAATAATTCGCTTTATTAGTTATAATTCGGCAATATTGGAACAACTATCGGTAATTTAAAGTACTACCAATAAATTTCTGATAATGCCATGGTCTGACAAACGTCAGTATACTTGTGGTACGTTACAAAAGTTAGGCGATTTCGTGGCGGGGTCCAGCGGACCCCAGGGTGACTATGGTGTATACTTTGAAGAAAATAAAAAAGCTTTTATTTCATGATTCGTGTAGTATATAGTCGAAATAACATGGTAAATAATGCGTATTGAACATCTATTATTTACTGTCGATAATATTATGAGACATATATTATTTGTAGTTGTAGAGATGGCTTACAATTTAAGAGTTCGTAATATTCGTAAGCAATTAGAAAAGACTGAGGAAAATGAAACTATTGGCGGAGATGCTTCAGAAATTTTCAATTATCAGGATGTAAATTACTTTATTTGTTCAGTTATATATCTTATATTTAAAAATTATGTATAAATAAACAAAGTATGCAGGTAAAAATTATGTATTTTATTTTTTAAAGATGCACTTCATTCATCTAAATAAATACCTTTTTTTAAATTGTACATCAATAGACTATTTTTTCTACAAGACCACAATCTGCAAAGTACGTCCAGAAAATTTCATTAAAAAATATTGAAAATATAATAAGTTATGATTTTTTAAGTAAATAAAGTAATTTTCTGAACTTTTTTTATTTGTAATTTTCTTTACTATGTTAGATGCAAACTTATGCAAATTGAACAATAGGGTCATAATTTTGGATGGTTGAACAACCTCTCAGAATTTTTGTAACTTGCTGCGGCATACTCTTCTAATACAGGAACGATTTTCAGCATTGGGGTCCGGTAGACCCCAGGTATCGTTCTTAGCATTTTTAGGAGGTGTGACC